>CM028131.1:124073636-124717727 GCA_016271365.2 Neoceratodus forsteri
AGAACCATGTCTGCCATGGTGGGAATTCTGCTTACTGAACTGTTAAGCTGTAGGTGAACTTGGCATTTTAATTGTGACAGGTAAGGCTGTAATGTGGAGATGGAGTTTCATTTGCTCAGACAACTGATTCCTTTTTTAGCTTTTGTACCGGGAACTCCAAGTACTGTTTGACAAGGGCTTAAAACAGTATGGCAGCCATGTTGGTTCTGACCAGAATTTGTTTACTGTGCAAATTATGGGTTGTATTCTGGGTACAGTTCTTTTCTTTCTCTTTAAGTCTTTCTTTAGTCAGGCTGTGGTAGCCAAGTAAGGTTCATGTTGTTAAAGACAACATATATCTCTGGTACAGCTTTGGGGGAGTCAAAATAAGTCCATTGCCCAGTTCTGTTTGCAGGAGTGATTAATTCATAATGACTAGATATTTGTCACATAACCTTTTTTTTTTGGCCTGGAGATGTGCGTCCAGGGTCCCTCTGTAGTTGGCTTTGGATGTGGGTGGTGAGATAAAGTATAATCACTGATGCTGTTTAAACCAGGATCTAGGCTGAAAATATACAGTACAAGTCACATTAAACTGTTCATCCAATGAGTTGCTTTAGCATTTCTGACTGAGTTGCATAAGTGTTGCCAGATACAGTACAAAGCCCCGTGCAAACAGTTTCTTAAGAATTAAAACTCAGTTTTGCATTGCATTGTGACTTGACTACTGATGCATTCCAAATGAGCTGCAAAAAATACTTCACAAATATTGCTCTTGAGCTGGTTAAGCATTACAAAACAATGCAATATGAGTTGCCAATGCATTGCCAACTGTGAAAAACAATGCTAAACCAACTCATTGGTGGAACAGTTTAATGCGACTTGTACTGTACATTAACAAGTCAGATAACAATACGGTGGTGGATAGTACTTACTTTACATGAGGGAGTTGTCACCTGCCCTCATAACAAATCTTGCTTTATAGAGATAATCATGGAACTGACCTACCATTGCAAACTTCAGCATGAGAAACTCCAGTTTGTGAACAGGATTTTTTTCTCAGAACAGGTCAGATTGCAGCTGGCAAATACAATAGATCTTATCCCAGTTTCATGTTCTTGGTGTAGAATGAGATGCAAACATTCCATGATGGCATTAATGTAAAGAGTATAGGGTTTACTTGGGTCTGCAAAGGCCGAGAAGGGTTTCTGTATTAGGTGTCTCTTTGACACATCCTTATATTTGCCAGCCCATCTGGATTCAAAAATGGTTCACTATATTAGTAATGGTCTTTTGCAGGGAGAGGCTCCCCTTCTTTTTTGTGGGAGGATACCCTTGAGTCAGGTTGCACAATGGCCTCACTACCGATTAGAAATCTTTGATGACTCTCCTGTAGTATACATAGAATATCAAGATGGATTGGGGGGTTTCAGTTTGTGAAGGCTGGGCCAAGGGGCAAGGCCATCAACCTTAGTGTGATCAGTACCTAGTCTTTTCTCAGAGACAATGTAACCCACATAAATGACAGACATTTAGCAGAACTGCCACTTATTCAGCAGAAATACAGCCTATATTCTTTCAAGCAGCCCATGGGCTTTCAAAAATGGACTTTGTGCTCTTTAAATATCTGTCCAAACATGATCGAGTCATCCAGATAAACTAAGACCGCTAACAGGTTCATATCTCCCATGATCTCCAGCAGGCATTGGACTGTTGTGGGAGCATCAAAGATTCCCTGCGACATGTGTTCAAACTAATAAAATTCCAAGGGACAAACAAATGATGTTGTCTACCTGTTCTTTTCATCGGTCATCAGAAAATAGCCATTGGATAAATCAAGTATAGAGAACCACCTGCCACCAATTAAACAGTCCAGTGCATCTCCCAGTCTGAGCATTGTGTACTGGTCAGGGATTGTTCTTTTATTCAGAGTCTGGTAATAAATGGTCCACCCTACAATTCTATATGTCTTACATGCTAGTATGAAGGTGGAAGCATAAGGACTTTGAGACAGTTTTATGATATGGCTACCATCAGTTTCTGTCACACATTCACTTGTTACCATAAGAGGCCGTCGAGACAAAAGTGAATCATCAGTTGCTATATAGGGAAGAAGTATAGGCAATAAATACAAATTCCAAGCATACTGAGGCAGTTCAATTCTTTTTTTATAAGACTGAGTGTCTGGAATTATCTAAAGACACACTAACACCAATTTTAAGGTTTGGATCTTGTATGAAATCTTTAAGCTGTTGTATACATTCATTGTTCACTTGGGAACTTAGGCAGCAGGCGGTAGGACAGAGGTCTGGGGTTATATTCTGTTTTAACTGAAATATTTGAATAGTTTGTAAGTGAAATTAGTTCTATGTGTTAAAAATTATTACCTTGAATTAGAACTGTTACTTGGGCTGTGATATTGTAACTTTGGAGGCTTGGGGACAGTTGTTTGGCAGGGTTAATTAGAGGGAAATTTAAATGTGTTGTTTGCCTGGTGTTAGGGGGAGGGGAAATTAGCTGTAATTACCTTGTCTTTAACAGGAATTACCTTGGCCTTCACTGTTCACTTGAGAACTTAAGCAGCAGGCTGGTAGGACAGAGGTCTGCAGTTATATTCTGTTTTAACTGAAATATTTTAATAGTTTGTAAGTGAAATTAATTCTATGTGTTAAAAATTATTACCTTGAATTAGAACTGTTACTTGGGTTGTGATATTGTAACTTTGGAGGCTTGGGGGCAGTTGTTTGGCAGGGTTAATTAGAGGGAAATTTAAATGTGTTGTTTGCCTGGTGTTTCTTAAATACTGAAAAGCCACTGGGGGTTGGGATTGAAGGGCTGAGTATTTCTGTTTGGGACTGAAATTCGAAGCAACAGGAGCTGGTGGGCCTGTGACATCATACGGTACCTGATGTCTGCTTACACACACTGTTAGTGGGACCGAACACACACTGGACTGTATGTGTTTGTGAGACTTGGGAACTTTATTGGTGGGGTTGAAATTGGGTAAGTAAATAACTACAGTCAGTATAGAGAGAAACTGTATTCCAGGGGAAAGGGACTGAGAAAAGGGGGTGTGCCATTATAAACAGAGGGGGATAAACAGGGTGGCCATATTCCACCATGGCAGGAATCTTCGGAAGGGTTGTAGGCTGCACAGGCTGTGGGATGGCAATAATTCTAAATTGGGCCTGGAGCGAAGGAGGCTGCCCACTGTGTAGACAGCTATCTTGTATCAGGAGTGAGGTATATTGGTTAAGGAGTAAGCTGGGGGAGCTGGGGGGGTGTCCAAGGATAAGGGGTGTGGATATAGGCAGCAGAAGGGTGGGGCTGAGGGAGGCTGGGGCAACGCTCTGAAATTACAGGACGTTATGTTACAGCAAGCAGGAGGGGTATTAGGGACAGAGGACCCTTAGATGGGAAGTTGATGCTAAGGGAAAGCGTACGGGGTGAACATTCTGAATACAAAGAGAGTGGAGGGGGAAGAGTCAGGAGGGGCTGTTGTGCGGAAGCCTAAAACAGCAGACTGTGGGAAGGGAGCACCTAAGGTGAACAGAGCAAGAGGGGAAGAAGAGGGTCAGTTTAGAGATGCAGTCAGGGGAAACTCAGGTTACTTGATGGAGGCTGACATAGAGTGTCACAATAAATTTGAGCTACTAAGCAACCTAGAGGGGGAGGAAGGGGTTGGTGGAAATGAGGAAACTTATACAGAGGCCGGGGAGGAGTCGGATACCCATAGGGCATCACAGACCGGCTATGGAAAGGATAGAAATAGTCCCAGAGGGAGAAGGGGAAACATATATGTTAAGCAAATGGGGGAGATGCAACATATTCCAGACATGAGGGAGGAGAGCATGATTGGAGAGAAACTGGGAGACAAGGAGGTGGGAGAGGAGCCCCCCTTCAGCAGGGGGGTCAGTACCAAGGATGGGGCCCTAGCTAAGGGGGACCCACAGAGAGCCTGAGAGGCAGGGTACTATTACAAGGGCGGAGGATGGCGGTGTGGGGAAGGGGAAACCATCAGGCCAGGATAAATGGTTCGGATAAGAGAGGGTTAAAGGTACACCTATTCAGAGGGTTTGAGTTAAGGGCAAAATAGCAAGGAGGCAGAAAGGGAGGGTGACAAGGGGGTCTCTAATAAGGCAGGAAGACTCCCATGAAATTGAGATCATGAATAAAGGGGGAAGGGGGCTGAGAGGGCATAGTGGAGGTAACCATAAGGATGATGGCGGTGTTAAGGTTCTGTTATTGGGAGACTCGATGATTAGGGGTATCCAGTGAGAGGGACAGGGGGGTGGATGCCATAGCCAGGTGAAGGTAGTGAGTATCTCTGGGCTGACAGTGTACAGAGCAAAGTTCATGGTGTATGAAATGGTTAGGGATTGTGGAGGGAAACCAGATTTCCTGGTGCATTTGGGAACTAATGATCTAGAGAAATAGTTTGGAAATCCAAGCAAGATTCCAAGAACTTGCCAGAGTCTGTTGGGATAATGGATGCAACATTTCCTTTTAGGAATATTGCTGCCAGTACCAAAAGGCCTCAGTGGAGAGAAAAAATGAAGCTCACAGAGGTTAATGACTGGCTCAGGAAGTGGGGTGAAGAGAGTGGGTTGGGGTGTTAGAACTGGAATGGAGTTTGGGAGGATAAGGGACTATATGCCAAGGACAGGTTTCATCTTGTCCCATTAGGAAGGAAGTCCTTAAACAGGGATGGCTGACTACATACAAGAAAGGTGGGGTTTAAACTTGTAAGGGGAAGGATATAAGGGAGGGCTGACCAGAAGCCCTCCTCCAGATGAGGGGAGTAGCCTTCAAGCCCAAGGGGGGGAGGGGGGAAACAGACTGGAGGTGGAGGTTTCAGGAGGAGCAGAGGGAGGATGGAAGTATAAAGAATCTGGGTGGGGTTCGACAAAGAGGATCAGGGATAAGGGGTGGGGGTTGGTGTTAGTAAATGCCAGGAACTTGGGAAACAAGTTGCCAGAGTTCCAGGACAGACTTGAGGAGCTCTGCCTGTTTTCATTGGAGGAGAGGAGAGACAGGGGGGACATGATTGAGGTCTTCAAGTGCCTCAAGGGAATAAATAGGGTAAACATGGAGGGGATCTTTAGACTAAAGCAGGGAGGTATCACCAGAGGGCATGGTTTGAAGTTGGAAGGTGGAAGGGTGAGGGGGGAAAAGAGGAGGAGTTTTTTCACTGAGAGGGTGGTGGACCCTTGGAATGCACTGCCTGGTGAGCTGGTTCAGAGATCCACAGTGGAGGGCTTCAAGAGAGGGTGGGACAGACACAGAAAGTGGATGTATCAGATGATGGCCTGTCCCAGGGGGTGGGGATGGATGATAGGGGTTTCTGGAGCACAAGGGATGGGAGGGTCTCGGCACCCAACTAAGGATCTAAGGTTCGAGCAGACTCGATAGACCATAAGGCCTAATCTGCTGGCAAATAGTATGTTAGTATACTGGGGTAAAATAATGTCCATGGAAAATGGGAGACTTTCCAAGCTCTTCTGGGGAAGAGTCTCTGACTATGGAAAATGCAAGCACTTGGTTCTATACATTACATAATAAGTTAGTGAGGTTGGGGTTAATCTCTAGTTGGTCTCAGGAAGGATTTATAAATCCCAACATGCTTATTAGTTAAGATAAACAGTATTTAATAGATAATTACTTTCAAAGTGATTTGGGAATAGATGGGGAATTTCCATCTATGAAGCAATATGGAAGTTAAAAATTGAATACCTAATGTGAATTTTATCTAAGACATTGTAAAAATGTTTCCCACATTAAAGCAATATGTAGGATGTGTTTGGGTATTATAAATGTAAAAAAAACAATGAACGAGTTTTAAGACAGCTAAGGCATGAGATAATTGTAAATGCAACTCATATTTTAGACTGGTAGTGGCACATTTGATTTTATAATGTATTTTATTCGAGAAGAAGCAAGAAAATTTAATTCATCCATTTACGTGGAACTATAAAAACGATACCCAGTACAGCAAGCTGTCAAAACTGTTGTTCTCAGATAACAGAACTGTACTTTTTGCCATTGCAGAATTTGCATCAAGAGTCTTTTCTGTTTTAGGCAAGTAAGTGTAATGCACTGTTTTTAATTGTCATTCAATAATGTCTCCATGTATTCTTTTAAAATTATACATGTTATAAAGTGTATGTTTTATACTGTACAGGTATATTGTGAGCTGTGGGGCAAGGGCATCAACCTCAGTGAGATCAGTACTTATTTCTTTCTCAGAGATAATGTAACCTACACACTGTATCTGACACTACATTTTGCAGAACTGGTATGTGTCCAGCAGAAATTTCAGCCTCTGCTTTTTTCAGGCACTCCAGGGCTTTCAACAAATGGGCTTTGTGCTCCTCCAGTGTCTGTCCAAACATGATCAAGTCACCTGGATACACTAAGATCTCCAACAGGTTCATATCTCCCATAATCTCCATAAGGCGTTGGACTGCTGTGGGACGACCAATGATTCACTGTGGCAGGTGTCCAAACTGGTAATCTTCCAGAAGGCAAATGAATGCTGTTGTCTCCTTGTCTTCATCCTTGGCCATCAGATACTAGCCATTGTAAAGATCCAGTACAGAGAACCGTGTGCTGCCAGCTAAGCAGGCCAATGCATCCTCCACTCTGGGCATTGTGTACTGCTTAGGGATTGCTCTTTTATTCAAGGTCTGGTAATCAATGCACATCTCTACAATTCCGTACTTCTTACATGCTAGTATGATGGGTGGAACAAAAAGATATTGGGAAACTTCTATGACCCGGGCTACCACCAATTCCTGTGTTACGTCATGTCATGTGACATCCCCCACATCAGCTAGGGCCAGCAGCCAAGGTCTCTCCCTGAAGAGTCGCTTGTCAAATGACCCCTGAGGGAAATTCCTCCTGCACCACTATGTAGCTTTCATACAGGAAACTATTGTCACTCAAATCCTAAACCACCAGTTCTTCCAGTGCTTTAGATATAGCAGAAGGAGCAGAAGGAGTGACAAATGATGTCTCAATGGAATGTTGGGCTTCTTATGTACAATAGGAACAATTAAACTACATAAAAAAGAGGATTGGTAGACATGATGAATGATTAAGATTGGAATGATGAAAGGTTTGAAGTGATTGGCAGGATGCTGCAACAGTTGATAGATAGGATGTTAGGCACTGAGGAGTTATGATGTTATGTACTGAGCATACTTGTACTGAACTAGTTAGAGGATGAGCTATCTGAATGCTTGTGCAATGTAAATTTGACTTACGCTCTCTCTGACTTTTCTTTCTACAAGAACTACCACCCTTATGAGGTATCATGAAGACATATATAACCTCTTGAGGATGATTCCACCCATAGAGGTGCAACAGGCATTAGATTTACTTAGAAAAAGGGTACATTTAGAAAGAAAGCTCAGAAATTCCATAAGGAAAGGAAGGATCCACCAGAGGAAGAGGTGGAGCATGGCAAAAGAAAATGAGTGCTTGATGGATGATTAGGACATGCATGGCTTATTTACTGTTCAGTGCATGGATGTGGTGTGCATATCACCTACTGCCCCATCAAACCACAGGAATAATCCTTTAATTCAATGGAAATTAGGCCAGTCACACTTTAAAGGGACACTGTCAACGGTTTTTAATCATATTATTTCTAGTTGAAAACCTTACATTTTATGATTGCTTACCTTCTCTAAAATTTATTGATGTTGCTGTTTGTTTCATCTGTCTCCGTGTTTAGTAGAACTGAAATGCATGCTAATGTACATTTATAAACAACCTTGTTGTGTTTACAATCCTGGATCTGTTCTTATTGCATACTTTCTGAGCGTTAGAAACACACCCAAACAGTGCAGTCACTCATGAGTCAGTAGCCTTCTAAACTCCCACTGCATCACGATGGGCTAAACTGTGTAATGGGTGTTTCCAAGTCCAGGAAAGATGTAGTAGGAGGTGATCAAGGAATGTAAACGAATCTGTGTTTCTGTGGTAACACCAGTATGGTGGACAGCCTGTTTTTCACTTCTTTTTTTTTAAGAAAAAAAAAGAGTCAGAATCAAACAACCAGCTACATCAGCAATCTTTACAGAATGCTGACAATCATAAAATGTGATTTTTAGACTGGGGACACTGAGACCTAATGGGGTTGACAGTGTCCCTTTAAGTGTCAGTCCCAATGTAACTGAAGGGTAGATAATCATGAATTTCATGCAAAAGGGGTCATGACATTGTAGTTACACATTTCTAATGTATGATAGAACATTATCATCAAAATTTCATCGATTTACAGGGTTGTTGTACCCTTCATGTGACATCACGATATTATACCATTGTGAGTATGTCAGATCGATGGTACAACAACATGGAATGCGTTCGCACATGTGCGTTATGTGAATCTCTGGTCTTCCTGAACCAGCTTGGTGGTGAGAGCTGGACCTGGAAGAGAACGGTGGTGATTAAAAAAAAAAACTTAAAAGTAAGGATCCTGCTTCTGTATTTTTGCTCTTTATGTGGACCATACACTATAAAATACAATGTGTGGTTCACTATCTGCAACTAAGCATGTGTTGCCATCTCAAGGTTGCCAAGACAACTGGAACCTCTTGAGCTTCACTCTCGAGGTATAAATGGTTGCCATTACAACCTCTCAATGACTACTCATGCTTGTTACCAACAGCGAACCATACATTATCCTTCATGTTGCAAGTAACTGCAATGAAGTTACAGTGTAGTTAAAGAAACTTAAAAGTATTGCCATTAGTGCTCCTTATGTACGAATGCTTAGACAATCAAGGTGATGATTGTCAGGACTTAAGGAGGATTAGAGCTGGAATGATGGAATGATCTGAATGATTGGCAGGATGCTGGAATGAATGATAACTAGGATGTCAAGAGTTATGATTAGGGCCACATGCTAGTCACAGTTGGGAATTAAAAACTTCAAAGGTCAGACATGGGATTAGCTTAACTTCCATAGCTATCACAAAGGTGATGACAATATGCAACTGATATTTGTTGTGTTGGTTTTAAATTATTCCTACACTCTACCTGTCTTTTGTATGGCACAGAGAAATCATTATGACATTTAGCAAATGTTTTCAGTTATTTATTTGAAATACAATACCAGTTGATATTTCGGCCAACACTGACTCTGATTTGCTGGTATAAGGATATTTAAAACAAGCATTTGTCAATGCTGAATGTTGATTGCTTTGCTGCGTTGAGCTCGCTCACTCCTCCTCTGTCAGTCGCTCATTCTGTTGGTGCTGCGGCTGCATTTTTGTTCTGGGCTCCTGTCTGCACTGGCAACTTTGTCTGCCCACAAAGAAATCTGCAGCTGTCCCGACAGAGCTCCAATGAGGTTGCTCAGTCTCCCTCTCTCACGCACTCATTCTGTTTCTCCTGGTGCTGCAGGCTGCCCTTTTGTACTGGGCTCCTGTCTGTGTTGGCGTCTTTGTCTTCCCACAAAGAAATCACAGCAGTGCCAACAGAGCTCCGTTGAGCTTGCTCACTCCCCCTCTCTCACTTGCTCATTCTGTTTCTGCCGGTGCTGCAGGCTGCCCTTTTGTACTGGGCTCCTGCCTGCATTACTGCCTTTTTCTGCTCACAAAAAAATTCACAGCAGTCACGATACAGCTCAGCTGAGCTCGCTTACTACCCCTCTGTCAGTCGCTCATTCTGTTTCTCCCACCACTGCAGGCTGCTCTTTTGTACTGGGCTCCTGCCTGCATTGCTGCCTTTTTCTGCCCACAAAGAAATCGCAGCAGTCCCAACAGAGCTCCATTGAGGTCACTCACTCCCCCCTCCCTCACCCGCTCATTCTGTTTCTCCCGGTGCTGCAGGCTGGCCTTTTATACTGGGCTCCTGTGTTGGGGCCTTTTTCTGCCTACAAAGAAATCTGCAGCAGTCATTAAAGAGGTCATTTGAGCTCGGTCACTCCCCCTCCTCACTCGCTCAATCTTAATCTTTCCCAAACACTGATTTCCCACAGCGACTGTGCTATTCTCTGGCAGGAGTGCAAAAACATATTTATGACAGCTGTACTGTTCATAAGGAGGCATGAAAAACTGCCAGTGTTGAAAATGTGGCGTGGAAATATTACAGATTTGCAAAGTTACAATGGTGCATGGAAATAGTTCAACTCACGCTTGTAACACAGTCATTTTATGGACTTCTGTCACCAAATTTTCAACATAGGGATTTTAGGATCACTGGTCATGAACAGTGTCACTGTCATTTTCTTATTCTGTCCCAACCACTGATTTCCCACAGTAACTGTGCTATTCTGCACCACAAGTGTGAAAACACATTTTGTTCAGGATGTGAAAAATGACAGCTGTACTGTTCATAAAGAGGTGTGAAAAAATGCCAGTGTTGAAAATATGCCATGAAAGTAACACTGATTTGCGAAGTTACAAGGGTGCGTGGAAACTGCATAACGCATGCTCGTAACAGTCATTTTACGGACTTTTCAGCATAGGCATTTTAGGACCTCTCATGAACAGTGTCACTGTAGTTTTCTTAATGTGTCCCGAACACTGATTTCCCACAGCAACCGCATTATTCTGCGCTGGAAGTGCAAAAACGCATTTCGGCCAGGATGTGAAAAAATGACAGTTTTACTGTTCATAAGGACGTGTGAGCGTATCTACTTATTGGTTTGTCTCCACTCCACTGACCCTGCTGTAATATAGGACCACGTAGGACACTGGACGGGAGGGTGGGCAATTCTAAAGTTCCAGCACAGCTCCATTGAGCTTGCTCACTTCCCCTCTCTCACTCGCTCATTCTATTTTTCCTGACATTGCTGGCTGCCCTTTTGTACTGGGCTGCTGCTCGCATTGGCACCTTTTTCTGCCCACAAAGAAATCTGCAGCAGTCCTGAGACAGCTCCGTTGAGTTCACTCATTCCCCCTGTCTCACTTGCTCATTTTGTGTCTCCCCGCGCTGTAGGCTGCCCTTTTGTACTGGGCTCCTGCCTGTGTTGGCACCTTTTTCTGCCCACAAAGAAGTTCACAGCTGTCCCGACAGAGCTCAGTTGAGGTCGCTCACTCCCTCTCTCTCACCTGCTCATTCTGTTTCTCCTGGCGCTGCAGGCTGCCGTTTTGTACTGGGCTCCTGCCTCCATTGGTGCTTTTTTCTGCCGACAAAGAAATCTGCAGCAGTCCCAACAGAGCTCCGTTGAGCTCGCTTACTCCCCCTCTCTCAGTCGCTCGTTCCATTTCTTCCAGTGCTGCAGGCTGCCCTTTTGTACTGGGCTCCTGCCTGCATTGTCAGATTTTTCTGCCCACAAAGAAATCCACAGCAGTCCTGATAGAGCTCCGCTGAGCTCACTCAGTCCCCTGTCTCACTTGCTCATACTGTTTCTCCCACCACTGAAGGCTGCCCTTTTGTACTGGGCCCCTAACTGTATTGACACCTTTTTCTGCCCACAAAAAAATCTGCAGCAGTCCCGACAGAGCTCCGTTGAGTCCGCTCACTCCCCCTCCCTTACTTGCTCTCTCATTCTATTTCTCCCACTGCTTCAAGCCACCCTTTTGTACTGGGCACCTGCACTGGGGCCTTTTTCTGCCCACAATGAAATCCGCAGCAGTCCCGGCAGAGCTCACTTGAGCTCGGTCACTCCCCCCTCTCACTCGCTTGCTCTTAATCTGTCCCAAACACTGATTTCCCACAGTGACCATGCTATTCTGCAGCAGGAGTGCAAAAACATATTATGGCCAGGATGTGAAAAATGACAGCTATACTGTTCATAAGGAGGTGTGAGAAAATGCCAGTGTTGAAAATGTGGCGTGAAAATATTACAAATTTGCTAAGTTACAAGAGTGCATTGAAACAGTTCAATGCATGCTTGTAACATAGTCATTTTATGGAGTTTCATCACAACATGTTCAATATAGTGATTTTAGGACCTCTGCTCATGAACAGTTTCACTGTAATTTTCTTAATCTGTCCCGGACACTGATTTCCCACAGTGACCGCGCCATTCTGTGCCGGAAGCACGAAAACACATTTTGGTCAGGATGTGCAAAATGAGAGCTGTACTGTTTATAAGGAGGTGTGAAAAAATGCCAGTGTTGAAAATCTGGCTTGACAATATTACAAATCTGCAAAGTTACAAGGATGTGTGGAAACTGCGCAATGCACACTTGTAACACAGTCATTTTATGGAGTTTTGTCACCACATGTTCAACACAGGGATTTTAGGACCTCTGCTCATGAACAGTATCACTGTCATTTTCTTAATCTGTCCCGAACACTGATTTCCCACAGCAACAGCGCTCTTCTGCGCTGGAAGTGCGAAAAGACATTTCAGCCAGGATGGGAAAAATGACAGCTGTACTGTTCATAAGTAGGTGTGGGAAAATGACAATGCTGAAAATCTGGAGTGAAAATATTATAAATTCGCGATGTCATGAACGTACATGCAAATTGCGCAACGCACGCTTGTAACACAGTCATTTTACAGAGTATCGTCACCAAATTTTCAATATAGCCATTTTAGGACATCTGCTCATGAACAGTGTCACTGTCATTTTTTTACTCTGTCCCAAACACTGATTTCCCACAGTGACTGCGCTATTCTACGCTGGAAGTGCAAAAACACATTTTGGCCTGCATGTGAAAAATGACAGATGTACTGTTCTCAAGGAGGTGTGAAAAAATGCCAGTGTTAAAAATCTGGCATGACAATATTGCAAATTCATGCACTTACGAACGTGCATAGCAACTGTGCAAGGCACGGTCGTAAAATACAGGTTACTCACCTGTAACAGGAGTTCTAGGAATGGTATATGTTGTTCATCCACACTTATTGGCAGGTCCCTTGCCGCTTTAAATCTTGCCAGAAGATCTTCAAGCTGGCTCCTCCCACCCACCCGGGTGGTAAAACTCTCAGCTCCGCCCCATGACGCCAGATCTAGCCCGCTGGAAGCCAGGTTGTCGTCAAAGCCGGGAGGCAGCGTAGGTCGTATGGATGAACAACATATACCATTCTAGAACTCCTGTTACAGGTGAGTAACCTGTATTTCTAAGGACATGGATATGTTGTTCATCCACATTATGGCAGACTCCTAGCAGTTCGGAGGAGGAGGAGGCAAGGGCACACCTACTTAGGTAGAAAGACTGGAGAACCGAGGCCCGACCAGCACCCCGGCGCAACCCAAGGTCGATGTGGAGGGGGAACGGTAAAGCCTGCTTCGGGGCAGAAGCCCTGCGGATATCCTGGACCGGAGTGTCCTTGGAAGCAGCCACCGATGCAGCGGAAGGATGGGTTAAAAAGAGCGCGTATCCCTCAGGGAGGATCCATGCCCGCCAGCCTAAAGTGGAGACCTTGCAAGGGTGACCCGCCCGCTCATCTTCCACTGGGCTGCAATCTGCCAGATGCGGCTTCAGCGAAGGTGATGGACAGCTGGCGAACCTCTCCCAAATTTAAGCTCTACGCTCTCACGAGGTGAGCGTTAAAACGGTTCCCATGGAACCTGAATACGGCCTCCAAGGTGTGAATGGGGATAAACCCCGGCAGAGGCAAAACCCCCGAAGGGAAGACTCCGCCACCGCCTCCTGGAGGAACTTTGGGTGGGGTGCAGGACAACCTAGTCCCTGTGGAAGACCGGATAGGGAGGTTAAAGGAGCACCTGGAACTCTCCCAGCCTTCTGGATGGCGGAGTGGCCCCAAGAAGGTGTTCTTCCACAACAGGTGGGGGAAAACGCACCTGTGCAAAGGTTCAGATGGCTTGCTCATGAGCTAAGCCCATACCAGCAAGGATCCCGCAGAAACAGGGATACTCTCCCAAAGGGGGGGGCGTGGTTGAGGCCTAGAAGTACTAGACCACCTTCTCCGTACTCACTAGCTACCCTCCGGCCTGCGCCTGGAAGACAGTGTGACTACAGAAGCAATCCAGAGGGTCGCTGACCGAAGCCCTGGTCTAAGGATGGACCAGTAAATGGTCCGGAATGCTATGCCCAGGACGGAAGGGCACCACCTATCCCATCATCGGAAGAAGGAAAACTTCTCCCAAAGGACAAGCATCTTGGCTGACTTCTGTAGGGGCGACTCAAGGTCGGGGACCTTGCGAAAGACCCTAGGCCTGGCCCCTAGCTGCACAGGGGATGGCCAACAGGTGCAGGGATTGAAGGTCCAGATGGATATCCTTCCCTGAAAAGGAAAGCAGGACGCATGGACTAGAGACTGTCTCGGGAGCCTGTGGCTGAGACTGAGGAGAGCTGTATACCAGCACTGGCAATCCAGTCTGGGCTACTAGCATCACCTGTGCCAAATCCCTCCTCGCCTTGCCCGTAGGTCAAGGGAAATGGGGGAGAGGCACGGAGGGGCCCGGGGTCCGTGGCCCGATGGCATCCCTTACAGCAAGCCTTGCTGAGGGGCGGGCAAAAAAACAGTCTCGGCCTAGTATTCTCCCGGAGGGAAAAGGGAGAAGATCCTGTGCTACCCCCGGCAGGGGAGACACTCATGAGGTGCAGCCTATGCCCGGCTCAGGGCCGCAGCCAGGGAACTGGACTCCTGCCATGAAATGGCTAGGAAGCTTCGACCGTGCAACCGCCCAATGCAGAGAACCTCCTTGCACCAAGACAAGGGGATAGACCAAACCTGGCGGAGTAGGTAGCACATGGTCTTGGAATAATCCAACTTGAACTTAGACCACTAGACCTCGTACAAGCGGAGCGAGCGGTGCCGGCTAATCGGACCGTCTGTCTCCAGCGAGCAGGAAGGATATCGGGACTCACAAGAGGACCAGAGGCGACGCACTCTGCATTCCCCAAGATGGGCACCCCACCCATCCGAGAAGCATCGGTCGGAGAAGACCGGCAACTCAGGGCGAACAAGTAGGATAGTCTCCTGCTGAATTTAGAACGGTCCAAGGGAGCGTTCTCCTAACTCCTGGGCTGTAAGTCACAAACTGGTCCACGAGACACAGTGTTGTGACCTCTGGTTGGCCCCTCCCACTAAGGGAAGGCCGTCCTGAGGCCCAGGAGGAGCAGGAGGTCCTGGCAGGACTTAATTCCCGGCCAACCGACCAGCAAAGGAGGAAGAACCTCGCCCTGTTCGCCCGGAGCTGAGCTCGGACTCAAAGTCGAGCTTAGTCCCGAAGAAGCTTCACCACTAAGATACGAGTTCTCACTCGGCTCCCGAAACGGGAGACCAGTCTGCCTTCCGGGTGGGGTGACATCCGGACCCTTCCTTGCCACAGAGACTGCTAAGCAAGGAAGTGTTAGGAACTCATAAGCAGCTCCCCTGCAAGAAGGGGTGGAGCCTCCCCCAAAAATGGACGGAACGAGGAGTAGGTACATCCTGGAGACCAGGAAACAGCTACACGCTACGTTCTGAAGATGGAATGTCTACAGAAGGGAGACCATCCAGGCATGCGGGAGGATGGGCACAAGCCCCCGTCCGTAAGAGACCAGGAATACCTGGACACGAACCCAGGGTTGAATGGGGGGGGTCCACGACCTTCCTGATCATCTCTAACTAGAGAGCCAGGCATGTCAGACGACCGACACAGGGGCAGTGAACTCAAATTCCCCGTGGAGCAACGGCTCAAAGGGGATCCGCTCGCAACTTGTGACAGGATCCACCCTAAATACCTCCAGAACAAGGTGCGGAGCTGTCCCCCCACGGGAAAACCCGGGCTGGGATGACGGAACCGGAGCAATGCCCTGGGCCCGCCACTGAGCAGGCTTAGAGGGGAGGAGCTGAGGCCCTCGGTTTCTGCCCTCCGCTTCCTTTTGGAGGAAGACCTGGTTTGGCAACAGGCCGCCCAGCTCATGCCTGCTGGCCCTCATGCTGGGCCAGGGGACCCCAGGGCTCAAGGGCAAGGGCTTACGCAAAGGCTGGACGGCTGCCCCTGACCCAGTGAGCGAGAGTGACGAGTCTGGGTGGCATCGGACTTCTCGGGCCCATGGATGTATCCTCCACCCAGGGCCGGAAAGGTCAGTCCCCAAGAAGGGATGTCCGCCAACTCGGCTGGGTTTCCAAGGAGAAGGATGTTAACCCCAGCCATGCCCTGAGGCGCATGGTCACCTGCGTGACGCCACCGATCTGGCACAGGGTCGCTAGATCCAGAGCTGTCTGGAGCTGCTGCTTCGCCACTGCCTACCCTGGTCCGCACCTGTCGAACCGTGGTCCCATGAGGTCACCTGGGAGATGAGGGAGAACCTCGTCCAGGGAGCCAAAAGGGTGTGGGAGAAATGTGCCATCAGTGCAACCGAGCTGGCCTGACAGAGGCCTAGGAGGATGCAGTGTAAACCTCGCCCGACATAGTCCATCCTTCTGGACTCCTTGTCGGGGGGTCTGTCCACATCCCCGGCATTTCCAAGACATTGGAAAACGTCGTCGGTAATTACCTCTTCAGCCGAGGGGTGCTCCTAGAAACCAGGCAGAGAACCGACCGGGATAGGATACCTCCGAGCTACCCTGGCCGAAGGCACAGTGCAAGAAGTAGGCCACCGCCATAGCTCCAAGGCTGGGCCCACAATAGCCTCAGCCACTGGGAAGGCTTCTGTGGCTTCGATCCAGAATCTCCAGAAGGGGGTAAGGAGTCCGATCGTAGACGGGCTTAAGCTGCATTCCAGTAAACTCTGAAATGAGCTGAAGTAGACCCTTAGAAGACGATGGGCTGTCGTCTACTGGATGTTCCTGGGAAGACCCGGGTCCTCCCCGTCAGGAAACATGGCAGAGCCTGCTTCAGGCCCGGGCTGAAAAGCTGCCACAGGCCCGAGGCACTCTTCGTCCGCCGGGGGTGGGCAGCAGTGAGGGAACCGAGTGACCTGAAGGACAGGCCACGGTCCGGCCTGGACTCCGCCGAAGGTGGAGGGGCAGCGAGGGTTGAGCGAGCAACCGGTCCTGGAGAAGGCTCCTCGACCGATTCAAACGGCTGCCGACCAAGCGGCGACTGCTTGCTATCTGGAGAATGAATCGGAGTCGATTGAAACCCAGACAGCTGCTGTCGCCACATAAGTTCCTCGTAACACCGACGCCAACGGCATCGAAACCGCTCCTCATCCGAGGAGGGGGATGAGGAAGAACGGCCAAGCCACTTAACCCGGTGCTCCGACCGAGAACGCTGAGATTGGCGTGGTGGCTAGACCGAGAGGGCAGACCGGGAGACCCAAATCCACTCGGGTAACCGAGTCGGCCTGGAAGAAACGGGAGCAACCCGCCCTCCCTCGGCTTGAAGAACGGACCGAGGGCTGTCGACCAAGTGGAGGACAGAGCCTCGACTTCCACCGAAGGTGGCGGGAAGACGGCCTCAGCAGATCCCCCAAAAGACGGGTCGAGAAACTCGACAACGTCGAAGGGGATTTTGGCCGGCTGACCTGACGAGGGAACCGTGAGGGCCAGAGGCCAAAGCCGAAACCTCAACAGTCGGCGTCAGAACAGCCAATGAGGGAGGAAAACTTCCCGCCCCCGATGAAGAGACCCGCTGCGGGCCCTTAGACATAGGCCGAGAGACAGGTTGTAGGTTCCCTCTCCTTGAGGAGAGGGAATGACGTTTCTGAAACTAAAGCTGAATGTAAGGAACTAAGGAGAGCGGATAAGCCCGCAACCGGCGGAGAGGGAAGGGGAACCCGCCCCTTCCCCGGCAGGATAAGACTGCAGAGAAACAGTCAGCGGGCACCGCCGTCCGATGGAGACTCGGGAGCGGAGAAAACTACCGGATGTCCGAGCCCCGAACGGGCCACGCGGTCCTCCGGAGAGCTGACCGAAAGGTCAGAACAAAAATTGCAAGCCCGAGGATCGTGATCCAAGTCCAGGCAAAAAGAGCACGTGGAATGCAAGTCCCTCCTGGAGGAACTAACCGTACGTCTCTCGGGGCCAGAAAAAGCCATCACCACAGCGAAGAAGAAAAGATCGAAGATTCAAGGATACTTTAATAAATTTGAAGACCGACCTTTTCAGGAACCAGTCAAAAACGCAGAGCGCTAAGGAGGGAACCTGAGCTTCCAAGCGGTAAGGAAGATCTGGCATCATGGGGCGGAGCCGAGAGTTTTACCACCCGGGTGGGTGGGAGGAGCCAGCTTGAAGACCTTCCGGCAAGATTTAAAGCGGCAAGGGACCTGCCAATAAGTGTAGATGAACAACATATCCATGTCCCTAGAAACAGTAATTTTGGGGACTTTTTCCACCAAATTTGCAACATAGGCTTCTTAAGAGCCCACTTAATGAACACTGGCACTGTCATTTCGTTAATCGGTTCTGAAAGGTGATTCCGCGCAGTGACCGCAAAATCACTTTACGGGGCCAAATAATGCCATGACAGTGGCAGAATTCATGAGGAGGGTTCCCAAAATCCCCAACTTGATAATTTGGTGCCAAAATTCCAAAAAATGCATGAGATATGCACCAAAGTTGAAAAAAAAACTATTTAAACCATTATGCTGCTTACCGGCATTTCCTCAGTTCACGGTTGGCTTTGAAGAGTGCAGATGTATTCCCGGTCCACTGAAGATTATCACGCCCAGACCAAGAGGTAAGTAGGTGGGGGGTGGAGGCAGGGTGTGCAGAGGGTGCGGGTTCTGGGGAATCAGGAGAACTCAAGGGACCATTTTATTTTTGATTAGGTACTAAAAACAAAAACATCGCAGGACATTAAGTTTTTTTTTTTTTTTTATAGGCCATTTGGCATGCTGGGGTGGGCCCCAGCATGCCAACAGAGTGTTTGTTTGGGGGCAGCTGTGGCTGATGGGGATTGGGCATCCCCATTGGTACAAAGGGGCACACAAGAGCTGAGGGGATTGGGCACCCCTTGGCACAACTGTAGTGCGTGCTTGGGGGGGAATTATGCCGACGGGGAGTGGGCTCCTCCATCGGCAAATGACACTGGGGGGGACATAATGCTGACAGGGATTGGGCTCCCTCATCGGTAACATCAACATTAGGGCACTGAAGCCGATAGGGATTGGGGCCCCCATCAGCAAACAAACACGTTGGGGGGGGCACACGCTGTCAAGGGGTATTGGGCACCTCCCTCGACTGTGGGACTGCTTCATATTGTTTTTGAACACAGCGGCAAACCGCCGCCATGTTCTAAACAATATCACACTGTACAGGTTCCGCCCCTTAATGATGACCTGCTTCCTCATTGTTGCAAGCAAGGTAACCGCAAACGATGAGGCAGCCCCTGATTGCAGCGGGTTGAAATCATGATAGTGTGGCATGCAGCTGAACTAGTGTCAGCAGCTGCAGCCACCCATTGGAGAAAAGCAGGCCAAACCTCCAAAGGCTTTGGGGGCACTGGCCACAACAGAGCCGCACCTCCACAACCCACTTCTGGAGCAATCTGCCGCAATATGTTTCTTGAGCATGCGCGCAATCAACATAAAAATTGGTTAAAAAAAAAAGGGCTGTAATAAAGGTATACTATGGCTCAGCAGTTCCAGAAGACAAAGAAACCACAAACATGATGCAGTGGAATTCAGCATAGTGGGTTCCTTAAGACAGTTCTTTAACACTGACTGCCTCTGAGGTCCTTACAACTGATCATATGAGGAGACATTTTTTTCTCTGCATCCACAGAATTAAAAAGCATACATACTGTAAATAAGGTTTAGCCAGGCTGTTAATATTTGCAAATCTCATTTCCAATGAATTCCAGAAGGCAGTCAGTGACTGATCAGAACTACATTCCCTTGCATAAGATCTGTAACCTTTCATTCGAATACTTCAGAGCGTGTCATACTGAGGTATGGCACACAGAGGTAGAGAGTCTATGCTTTATACATTTACTTGTGGATTCAAATTTTAAAAAGCATTAAGGAACACACAAGCAAGCTAGCTAAATCATGGTCTAGTTCTGCATGTTTCAAGAAAGTAATAACCTTTAATATTCTCAAAATTGTCTAAAAAAAAAGACTTGCTGAAAGGGTCCAGAGGAGAGCTACAAAAAGAATAAATGATATGAATCACAGAGACTATGGCAACAGGTTAAGACAGCTTGGATTATTTTTGTTGGAATACAGAAGACTGCATGGGGACCTGTGCCTAGTATTCTTTACAACCTAGAATAGCGCTACATGGGAAACCATAGATCTCATTAGACAGCATTCTCACCATCTTAAATTAAGAGAAGTTACAAAACAGTAAAAAGAAATAACTGGTTTAGTCAAAGAGTTATGAGTTTCTGGAATTCCCTGCCAGAACGTATGGTCAACAGTAAAAGCATGGATATGTTCAAAAAGTCCCCAGATGAGCACAAGGGTAAAGAAATGTGTGAGTTTTTCTACTGAACAGTGGCAAGTTATATATAGATCTCTGACCTCCCAAACTCGCATAAGAAGAAGAAGAATCAGTATTTATATAGCGCTTTTCATACATCCAAAGCGCTTTACAAGCAATGCTAGACTGGTAGTGAAGTGACTGAATGTGTGGTGGCGGCCATGTTGCACATCATCACCCACATACAGCCTGGATAATTGCATGAACCGGTTTATGGGAAGGGGAATGTTGGCCAGGACACCGGGAATGTTCCCTACTCTTTGCGAAGAGTGCCTTGGGTTCTTTTACTTCCACCTGGACACCCACCAGGACAACACCAGGATGGGTAGAAGGGACCTCGGTTTAACGTCGCATCCGAAGGATGGCACACCCCAGCAGTACAGCATCCCCCAATACTGCACTCAGATGCCAGCGATTTTTAGGTGCAAGTCCAATCCCAGTGTGGGACGAGAACCCATGACCTTCTGGTCCAGAGGCGGATGTGCTACCAGCTGAGCCACGCTGACACCAGCATAACACCTATGAACACCTTAATAAATGTTTGATTAACGACTGCCTTACGTCTGTGTTTTTCCTTTGCTAATGCTTTGTACATATGTAACACCCGGGTTCCCCTAGGGTTACTAGAACCCCTTCAGTATAGTGTAGGTAGGTATGTGCAGCACAACAAAGGTACAAAAGCATTCTTTGCTTAATCTCTGTTGAGCAGGGTGAGCTGATTTGCATATGGAACTCTCGCAGCAGCATAACCCCCTAGCTTCTAAGAGCTGCAGTTTGACTCATCAGTCAGAGTTGTGTCAGAGTTTGGAGCTTGAACAGGTTGGCACCCTGCTAGCTAGCAGCCCAGCTTCCAGAGGAAGAGCCCCTCTTGTCTTTGTTTCACCTTAGTGTGTCAGTGATTGGTCTGCGTGCTAGGTAGTGGTGGAGACCGTCTTTTCCAAGGCCCCAAGGGGGTGAATTTCATCACATGAGTGTGATCATCTAGAGTCAGTATCAATGAGTGGCTGTTGGGGCAACCCCCTTACTACTTCACTTACTAAGTGCTGCCCAGAATAGACTGTGTGTGTTTTACCACAAAGCTCTGGCCTTTCAAAATGTAAATTACTTAGGATTCCTGTCATTTGAGTTCAGTACTTCAGAAAGCCCTACAGCCTGGGGCTTGAGTGTAATTACTGCTGTGACTTTTCCAAGTGTTACTGTGGGGTGAGTCCCATGGAAGAGGACCCCTACAGTTTGTGAGAACTGTTAGTTCTGTGAGAATGTAACAAATGCTTGGTGGGTACAACTCTTCCTAGTGTTGTCCATTTTGGTTTACTGGTGTCTAACAAGGAACACAACAATGTTAAAGAGCTGCTGACACCTAAAAAAAAAACTGAAAAATATAACTAGGTACAATTCAGCTTGCATTCCAAATATATTCTAGAGATTTCTTCTCCCCATCTTTTATTTCAGAGGAAATGTGCACAAATATATGATCTTTATCTGTTTAAGTTCATCCGCCTCTATAGCTTACTCCCAACTTCATGTCATAATCATCTGCTGTGACATCACAGTCTGTTGCCATGTCACAAGCAGTGCACTATGACCCGAGGTAGGGAGAAAGCCACATGCATAGATAGCAGCAGCAGAGATGCTATTTTCATGCAAATGGCCCCCGTAATAAACAATGGAGAGGAAAAATACAGAACTGATGTGAAATATAAACTGAACTATGCCTAAATATTATGTTTTGTTTAAGTTATCCTGAATGCATCAGCTGCTCTTCAAAGAGTAGGTTCACTGGTGCCCTAGCACGAAAGGTGAATTTTGGATTTTCTTCAAAGGCTAGCAGTGCCTGAAGAATTCATAACTGTTGTAATTTGGGAGCAAGTCTAGCTTTGGCCAAAGTTGAGCTGACCACTAAATCCAGGTTGCAGAGGGACCCAGTCTGTTTACAAGTTTTGGGGTGGTAACAAAGTTCACCCAGTTGATTTGTGCTCTCTAAATAAATGTTATGGAACCTCTGATTTTAATATACATTTGTGTAATTCTGGAGATCGACTGATGCCCAGTTTTCCATATGGTCCCTAAACAAAGGGATGGAAGCTCAAAAGGAGATATTCTTATGACAAGTTCTGTGCCTTTAAAAGAGTTGTGTGTGTTCTGTACCTGCAAAAACCCTGGTGGCACCACATTTTCTGACTGACACCTTGTCAGAAATAAAGCTATAGAGTACAATCCCATTCCTGTTGTGGACATTCCATCTTATGTGTCCTGTGTGACATTTTTTGGGGCCCAGGTACTTTTCCCCCGGACTCAGGTAAACAGAAATGTTTATTTTGTACCCTTCCCTCTGACCTCTGAGATGCCCAAGCCAGGTGTTGCACTAATGCTAGAGGTAATTCCTTTGTGTCGTTACTGTTGTTGCCCTGCCAGTAAAGGAGGGAGGTGGGTTACACATATTACACTCACTGCCCTCCACACTTGGTGTCATTACTGCAGGAGAGACTGATCCAGTGCTTCCATTGCCACTTTTCCATCTTATGGCAGAAGAAACTGTGCTGCTGTGTTTTATTAACATTACATTGACTGCAATGCCTGTGTGTGGGGGGTATTTTCCTACTTGACGAGTAGAGAGCTTGGGAGAGCCTATTGCTGAGCAATGTCATCTGAGGGGTGGGCTTTACAATTTTAAAAATCTGCACCGCTCACTGAGCCCATATTATACTCATTGTCCTCCATGCTTGGTGTCATTACTGCAGGAGAGACTGATCCAGTGCTCCCATTGCCCCTTTTCCATCTTGTGGCAGAAGAAACTGTGCTGTTGTGTTTTATTTAACATTACATTGACTGCAGTGCCTGTGTGTGGGGTAGTCTCCTACTTGGCAAGTAGGGCGCTCAGGAGAGCCGGCTGCTGGGAAACATCATCTGAGGGGCAGGTTTCACAGTTTTAAAAAATCTGTGCCGCTCACTAGCACAAGTGTCAATGCGAGCAAGTGAGTGGCGTGAGCACCACTCGGTAGAAATAAGCTTGGTAAGATTTTTTTAATTTGATACTGATTTCCGTATCTTTACTTGGATCTGTAGCTTGGGAAACAATATATGAAAATGGCCAAATTTGTGTTCTGTCTGCTTTGCACACTTACCGGATTTGTACTTGTGGATTACAGTCTTTCTGGTCGTTTGGGGGGTTAATTATTAATCTTACTTTACTAGAGATCACTTTGAGTTTTCTAATAGTTTGGTATTGTCCTCTTATACTTGGGTGAAACAGACAGGTTTATTAGGATGTTTGACAAAACAATCTGTATCTGACATGGGGTTTATAATTGTTACTAAAAAAGTGAGAATTCATGCTCAGCATTTTCAAGGTTGAGCTTATGCCTTTGCATCTTTTGCCATAATGCTTTTGTTTCTTTCTGGTAATGTAGAAAGAAATTCTGGGCCTCAAAGAGCACCTCTCCAAGATTTTCCTTCTTGGAATCAGAAAGGTGTACAATTTGTAGATTTTAACTCAAGGAGTTTTTTACATAAGAAAACTGAAATAGAAGCCTGAGTGGAATTTTATAAGCCAGATGTATTTAGTATTACCGAAACATGGCTAAAGCCAACCATTCAAGATAACTTCTGTTCTATTAAAGGATATAATTTCACTAGAAAAGATAGGGCTGGTAAGAAAAGGGGTGGAGGTATTATAATATTTACTAGGGACAATATAGATGTAATGATCCGTATTACACCCATAGAATCATCTTCAGTTTGTGAATGGCTATGTCTGGATTTGTTAATGGGTTCCTGCAATAAAATTAGTTTTAGTACAGTGTATAATCTGCCTAAAATAGGCAGAAAATATTTAATTGAATTTCTGGATTTTCACCAGCATATAGTTCTAGGTAAACAAGTCTTGATTTGGGGGGATTTTAATTTTAATTATACATTTGCAAGAACATTTCCTGGACTCTGATTGGTTAGTGTGTCCCTGGCACAGCGAGGTTAACCCAGCACAACCTCTTTAATAAATACAATTAATGATAATGGCTTAATGCTTAATAATCCTAAAGATGTTTCAAGCTATTTTTAAATAAATGTACAGATTCTTCCAAATATTTAACTCAAAATGGTTGTATCAATTTTTCTAACTGTGAAGACAATACCTCTACTTTAGATTCCCCTTTTTACTTTAAAATGGTAAGTCCATTACAAGTCCAGAAGTTACTTATTCAAATGACAGTAAATAAATCTTTAGGGACAGATGGTCTGGAACCTAGGTTTCTGAAACTCATCACTAATTATATATACATCAGCCTCTTACTGTTATATTTAATATTTCATTGACAACAGGTATATTTCTGGATTTATGGAAGCAAACTACAGTAAAACCAATTCCAAAAGCAGGTTCTTTACAAGATTCAGACAACTATAGACCAATTTATGTTTTGTCTCCTCTTAGCAAATTGTTTGAGAAGATTACAATTGACAGATTATTTCAAGGCCAGTGGACTTCGGTCTCTGGAGCAGCATGGCTTTCCAAGGTCTTACAGTACGGGTACTGTGCTGGTCAGCTTTACCAACCATGTCTTAAGATCTATGGATCTTGGGCTGCTGGCTGGTGCGGTATTTGTTGATTTATCTAAGGCCTTCAACTTGGTTAATCATGCCATGCAGTTCAGGAGACTGAAGGACATGGGCCTTGCAAATATTTCCTGTGACTGGGTAAAAATCTATCTTTCAGAATGTCCATTGAAGGTTTGTTGTGGTGTAGCTATGTCTGGTTCATGATTGCTAGAACAGGGAGTACCCCAAGGGTCTATACTTTGACCCTTGCTGTTTTCCATTTATGTGGATCCAATTTCTAAAATTCCAACTAAATCAAAACTATTTCTTTATGCTGATGATATAATATTATTCTCTATCTCGACTTCTGTCGTAGAAATAAATAACTCATTAAATAATGATTTTCAAGCTTTAGATAAATGGTTATATCAGCTTTTATTGGAGTTAAATACTAAAAAAACACAATGCATTTTATTTGGTTCTAAACCCAAATTAAAAAAGGCTCCACCATTATACAGTACATATCTGATCTTGCTGGGGTAATGCTGCAACAAGTTATTGAGGTTAAGTACCTTGGCTTATTATTAGATCCCTATCTTATGTTTTCTGCCCATATTACAAGGGTAGTTAAGCTGTTAATCAGAAACTTAGTGCTTTATATAGGGTCAGGGATTGCTTAACCAGGGAAGCTACGGAAGCCCGTGTGCAGTCGTTATGTCCCCGGACAGACAGTTGCAGTTAAAATGTTGCAGTCTAAATGCCATGCAGACAAAAGAACACTGATCGCTCAGTCACTGGTAGCACAGATCGCTAGTATTTAACGCCGCACATACTAAGATGTCGCCAGACAAACAGTCGTCCTGATTAATTAATACAAACTCAGATGTCTGATCATTCTTTATTTAATTTTTTAAAACAGCATTACTTTGTGCCATAAAATCAATGTTAAAATGCAGTGCATTGCCATAGAAAGGAAAGTGAGAATCGAATTAATGAAGTGCCATAGAAAGGAAGGTGCAAATCGCATTAATGAATTGCCACAGAAAGGAAAGTGCAAAAGTGATTTACTCAGACAACATTTATCTCAATGACTGTGGCTATGTCCATTATGTATTGCTTTGGGTCTCGAGAAGTAAAATCACTGCAGATTGATTTAAAAACTTTATTTACAAGTACATATTTAGCATGCTTTCTCGGTGGTTGTTGACTAAGAGTTTTCTGTCTCCTTTGCAATTCTACTGTGTGTTGCTCCTGCCTTAATTTCCATGCTAGGCGGCCATGGGTAGGGTGGCTGATAGATACTGTCCTAGCAAAAGCCCTGTTCCAGGCTTCAATTGCATTGTTGCTTCTAGGCAAATCATTCAGCACTCGGGCATACTGATTCCAAAACATGATGGAAAACCTAGGCTGTCGCCTTTTTTGCGATTCCTTGTTAATCGCCCAACGTAATTGTCCTCAAAGTAATCCATTAAACATAGTACATCTTCAAAATTGGGGTCATCCTGGAGCATTTCATAGCACAGTTCCATGTAATCAAAAGGTGCAAATGCTAGTGCCAATATACATCGAACTTTGTGTGCAAATTCCTCATCATGAATATTTCTTTGCTGCAAACCCTCTTGCTGTACTTTGTGCCTTAGTGCCTGCCCAAGATGAAAGTTGCAGCCTGCGAGCTCAGCATGCGGCAATAATTCCTTTAAAACATTGATAGCTGCAATTTCAAAGTCAGTCATGACACTGAGTGGTGTTAACTCCCCACCAAGCAAGTTTTGAAGGTGTATAAAAAACTTTTGATGTATTGCCTCACTGCGACCTGGCAGGAGTGCACATACACAGGGTCAGTTCACACCGTTTACCAGCGCATGCACTGTGTACTTTGGTCATCTTTATGTGGGGCAACTGAAAATGTCCCATCACAGAACCAGTGCTCACTGTCATTAAGGACTTTAAGATCTGAATCACTGGCAAATATTAAGAAGACAGTTTCATTTATTCTTAAAAGAGCTCCCCATCTATAGTATTGGAGTACAGCATAACATCACTATCATTTGGGCCACCATGCTGCCTTTGGCAACGCACATCTCGCCACGGGGTTTCCTGTGATGGAAGCAGGTGAGCATGCCTAACGGATACTTCCTGCAGCCTTGTGTGAACAACATTTCTTGTCGACTCCTCGGATTCACATGCTCTCTGTCGCATATGTGCACGGGCCGTGAGCACCTCAACCCTACCATGAGTAGGTGCATGGTTGTGCTCAGTAGGGGGAATGACAATGGAGTAACCCTTAGTATGTAACCGTGCTCTGCATGTTCTGTTCTCACATCACCAAATAATCTTTTGATCAGCTCCATCTTTTCCTTTGGTGTACAGAATGTTATCCAGTGCAAGCTTCTGCTTGCCCTTCTATGTAGGTACGTACTCCATCGAAGCAGAAATGCAATGCTGTAGGAATCGTAGGCTTAAGTAGCCATGTAAGTGCTAAGTACTAACATCAGGTAAATTCCAGTTCTATGACATGCCAGGTAATTACAAGGAACATTACACTTATATAACAGGCCAGAAAAGGCAGAAGGAAGCAGGGAGGGAGGTCAGAATAGCAAAGGCCCAAACCGAGGAAAAGATAGCCAACTCAGTTAAGAAGGGGGATAAAACCTTTTATAGGTACATCAGGCAGCGTAGAAAGACAAAGGGAGGGATAGTGAGGCTGAATAGAATGAACGGTGGGTGGGCAGAGGGGGACAGTGAAAAAGCAAGAATACTGAATGAATATTTCTGCTCAGTATTCACAAAAGAGGAGGGGGAAGTGCCAAATCCAATTAACAGATGCACTCTTGATAGGGGGGTAGATCCCAGTCCTTTCACAGAAGAAAGGGTTCTGCAAGAACTCCTAAAACTGAAGGTGGACAAAGCAATGGGTCCTGATGGAATTCACCCCAGAATTCTAAAAGAATTAAGGGAGGAACTAGTGAAACCACTGGCTACTCTTTTTAAAAAAATCATGGGAGGATGGTGTGGTACCCAAGGACTGGAGGAAGACGGATGTGATTCCCCTTCACAAAAGTGGGACCAAGACAGAGGCAGGAAACTACAGACCTGTCAGTCTGACCTCTGTGGTAGGATAAGTGATGGAGTCACTTCTGAAGGAAAGAATAGTTGAGTACCTAGAGGCCAGTGGAGCACAGGACCCAAGGCAGCATGGGTTCACAGCGGGAAGGTCATGTCAGACGAATCTAATAGATTTCTTTGACTGGGTGACCAAAGTAGTAGACCAGGGAGGGGCTGTGGACATGGCCTACCTAGACTTTAGCAAGGCATTTGACACAGTCCCACACAAAAGATTAATAGTTAAATTAACCAGCCTTGGAGTGGGTCCCAGGGTGGTAGCCTGGGTAAAACATTGGCTGGACAACAGGACACAGAAGGTAATTGTAAATGGAGTCCACTCTGAAGAAAGGGGGGTTACTAGTGGGGTACCGCAGGGTTCAGTATTGGGTCCAGTCCTTTTTAATGTCTTCATCAGTGACATTGCAGAGGGACTGGAAGGAAAAGTATGCCTTTTTGCAGATGACACAAAGATCTGCAACAGGGTTGATACACAAGGAAGCGTGGAAAGGATGAAAAGGGACTTGGCAAGGTTGGAGGAATGGTCAGAAGTATGGCAGCTAGGATTCAATGCAAAGAAGTGCAAATAATGCACCTGGGAAACAAGAACCCAGGGAAGAATACACAATGGGTGTGGAGGTAGTAACAACAAAAAGGAAAGGGACCTGGGGTAATCATATCAGATGACCTTAAGGTTAGCAAGCAACGTGAGAAGGCAGTAGGGAGGCTGGGGTATATTGGGATGTATAGGGAGAGGCATCATCAGCAGAAAACAGGAAGTTGTTATCCTCTGTACAGACAGTTGGTGAGACCCCATTTGAGTACTTGTCCAGTTCTGGAGACCCCATCTCTGCAAGGACATAGACAGGATAGAGGTAGTCCAGAGGAGGGTAACTAAAATGGTGCAGGGTCTGCAAAGAAGCCGATGAGGAGAGACTAAAGGAGCTAATATGTATACCCTTGAGGAAAGAAGGGAGAGGGGGGACATGATAGAAACTTTTAAGTACCTCAGTGGAATCAACAAAGTCCAAGAGGGTAGCATCTTTCAGAAAAAGAGACTTGCAAGAACAAGGGGACACAATTTAAAGATAGAAGGAGGGCAGTTCAGGGGCAATGTGAGGAAGTATTATTTCACAGAGAGGCTAGTGGATGCATGGAACAGCCTTCCTGAGGAGGTTGTGGGGTCTAAAACTGTGGGAGAATTCAAGAATGCATGGGACAGACATAAGGCAATTCTTAAGGGGGGTAGGAAGAAATAGGCTGTTGGTTAACTAGGATCCGTGGCCTATCCTGTAGGTAGGGAAATGGGCAGACTAGATGGGCCTAGCGGTCCGTATCTGCCATCAAAGTCTATGTTTCTATGTTTCTATGAAAACACGTAGCTAGGCTTAGTCCTACCACCAAAGGTCAGCAGAGAAACGGGGAACATGGTTGCCGTACATCACAGGACATAATGTTGCGGATATATAGTTGCGGCGGCTGCTTTGTGTCCGCCACATATTGTATCAGCAACAAGAGTAAATATCGACGATGTTGCTGCAACAGTTTGACAGCGACATTTTAAAACACAATGAATCGACCATATGCCAGGGAAACCATATCTAAAATTATTTTATTATCATCTTTGAGCTATAGGGTGGTGGATGCATGGAATGGCTTACCACAAGAAGTGGTGGCTATGAATACAGTGCAGGGCTTCAAACAGGCATGGGATAGGCATAAGGGAGCAATACAAATGACTATGAATAGATAGGCCACTGACAGAGCAAAGGCCGATGGCACATTTATAAGGTAGAAAAAGAAATGGGCAGACTGGATAGGCCTTGCGGTCCTTATCTGCCGTCAACTTCTATGTTTCTATGTTCTATGTTTCTATAACTCATTTCTTTTTATTAACCTAACAGTTAGTGATGTAGATTTAGTTAAGACATATAACTCAATTAGTAGAGTTGTCACAGCAAGGCCATACAAAACCCATCATTGTGTTCTCTATAATGAACTAGGGTGGTTACCACCTAAACTAAATTTTCAATATAATTTAGGCTGTTTGCTCAATAATATACTTAGGCTTGAACATAAGTCTCCTTTATTTGCTCTTATTGAATTTAGGGGAGAAATTAGAACATTACACCCACCTTCCCTTTTTTGCCTAGTTTTACCCAGAATTACAACTTGTATGGGAGAGAGAGCTTTTTCAGTCACTTGTCCTAAATTGTTGAACTCTTTGCCTCAGGATTGTAAAATTACTACTGGTCAGGATTTAAAAAAAAGACATGTTTTTTTCAATTATTTGCAATCTCAAACTATTTGTAATTGATTTTAAAAATATTTTAATTGTTACTGTATTTAGTGTATGTGTGTCTTGTTGTACTATATTTTTGTACCATCCTTCTTAGTCTCTGTGTGAGGCTCCAGGTTGTTCCTGAAAACAGCCCTTGGCCCAGTGTACCTACCCAGTAAATAAAGTGCTTGATTGATTGCTTAAATAGGCTGTTAGTTAACTAGGATCTGCGGCCTATCCTGTAGGTAGGGAAATGGGCAGACTAGATGGGCGAAGCAGTCCTTATCTGCCGTCAAAGTCAATGTTTCTATGTCTAATTGATTATGCAAATCTGGATGATAATTAAATGTTTTTGGTTCAGTATTAGCCACTGCTACGTGATTTAAATTGTAGTGAAAAACTGAATAATGTACAGTAATCTACTAGGAATTGAACCGAGGCCCACAGAATGCTGTCCTGGTTCTCTAACCACTGAGCCACAGGCTTACATGCTTGGACCGAAGGTTCATGTAAACACTTAGTTTCTTTGGAAAGAAAGTGTGTCTGAAACCTCAGGTCCACCAATATGAACCTGTAGCTCGATGGTTAAAGGGACACTGTCAGCCCCCTTAAGTCTCAAAGTGTCCTTAGGTTAAAAAACACATTTTATGATTGCCAGCATTCTGTAAAGATTGTTGATGTAGCTGGTAGTTTGATTCTGACTCTTATTTTCTTTAAAAAAGTGAAAGCAGATTGCCCACCATACTGGTGTTACCACACAAACACAGATTTGTTTACATTCCTTGATCAGTCACAACTGCATCTTTCCTGGACTTGGGAACACCCACAACACAGTCTAGCCCCTCATGATGCAGTGGACGTTTACAAGGCTACTGCCTCATGAGTGACAGCACTGTTTGGGTGTGTTTCTAATGCTCAGGATGTATGCAGTAAGAACAGATCCAGGATTGCCAAAAAAAAAAGTTGTTTATAAATATACATTGCCATGCATTTCAGTTCTACTAAACAAGCAAACAGACAAAACAAACGGCAACATCAATGAATTTTAGGGAAGGTAAGCAATCATAAAATGTGAGTTTTTAACTAAAAATGATATGATGAAAAACAGGTTGACAGTGTCCATTTAAAACACTGGGACAGTATTCTGCAGGCCAATTCCCAGTAGGTCACATCACTTCTTGCTCACAATTTGTGATTTAAATTGCTTAGCAATGGCTAATACTGCACCAAACACATCTAACTGTCATCTTGATTATTCCTTGTTGCAGAATATGGCATATCAAAGAAATGTCTGGGAACCTCATGTCCAACAATTTGAGCCTGTAGCTCAGTGGTTAGAGCACTGGAATGATAGGCTGGGGGCCTGGGTTCAATTCCTGGCAGGCCACATCATTTCTTTCTCACTGCAATCTGTGATTATGTAACTCTGTAACCTTGGTGCAAGTCTGCTGAATGAGTTGTTTACAGCTCTCAGACCAGTTAATGACGTCTATCATGCTGGTGGCATTCTAAGCAATAAATGGCAGTCGTTTTTTTCAAGGAGACAATTTGCTGACATAACTTAGTTTTAAGTGCTTTCAGGACTTCTGCCTTTGGCATTATGTCCTTTTCAACATCAATAAAAGATTCATAAAGATCTAAGTATTTTTCACTCAACTGCTGCATACCAAGTTCCCCGATGAGTCTGTACAGATTCAGGAAGGAGTTTGACTGGCAGGTCTAATTCTCTATTGACAATTTATTTTTCCAAATACTGTTTATGTCTCAGCCTTCTCCCTGGGCAGTGTTTCAATATTTTATTTTTTTGTTGTCTACCAAGTTCTATTCATCAGGGAAATGAGCTCTCCAGATATCACTTGAAACGGATATGATGCGAGCATTGTGTGGCTCAGTTGGTAGTGCATCTGCCTCTGGGCCAGAAGGTCATGGGTTCTTGTCCCACACCAGGACTGGGCTCATACCAAAACGCTGGCACCTGAGTGCAGTATTAGGGTTGTTCTGTACTACTGGGGTGTGCTGCCCTTTGGATGGGATGTTAAACCAAGGTTCCTTCTACCCATCCTGGTGCAGCCCTGTGGGTGTCCAGGTGGAAGTAAAAGAACCCAAGGCACTTTCCGTAAAGAGTAGGGAACTTTCCCTGGTGTCCTGGTGAATATTCCCCTCCCAAACAAACTAGTTCATAAAATTGTCCAAGGCTGTGTGTAGGTGTTGATGTGCAAAATGGCTGTGGTTGCCACTACACATTCAGTCACTTCACTACCAGTCTAGCATTGCTTGTAAGGCACTTTGGGATACAGTGTGATTAAAAAGTGCTATATAAATGCTGATTCTTCTTGCAACTAACCTAACATGCAAACATATGACAACTGGCAACAGAAAAAGGCCTAGTGCTCTATCAAGTCTACTCATGTTGCAGAGACCTCAGAGCAATGAAGGGCCCCCCCCCCGATTAACCTGTACATTTAAGGAATTAGACAGCAAACCCGTCAGTAGCTGGATGTCAGCTTTGGCAATGTACGGGACTGTACCATACATTGTCATTCATGAAAGCACTGACACTCCATACATAGACAGGCACTTCATTTTGTATTGTTTTGTCATAACCTTAGCAATATTCAGAATATATTTATTAACTGCCTTATTTATTATGCTTCAAAGTTGGGTTTTACGTTTTTGTTTGATTATATCTGCATTTTGTAAGGTGCTCTGAGCCCTCAGGAATGGGTATCTGAAAATACAGCTACTACCACGACTGTGATGGAGTTGTGAAATTAAGTGCTTCAAGGTACCAGAGTCAGCAAGCACTACATTAAGTTTATCAGAGTCAGTGTCATAATCATTGTTTAGCCCCTGCAAAAAGCACAGAAGATGAACCACATGCTGATCCTGAGCATCTGTGGACTTGCTTACTTGAGAAGCATAACCAGCCTTTTTCACAATATCTTTCTTTTTTTTTTTTTTTTTTGATAAACAGTGACCTTGGGCAAATATCCATGCCTTCATCATGTCTGAGGAAAGGAAAGGAAAGTTTCTTTATTTAATACTCCCATTTTTCTGAATGAATTCCCCAAGTTTTGGATCACTAAGTTTTTCAAAAAGAATGTTTGTCAAGCAAAAGTTTCTGTATGCTCTAAATGTGTCAAATCCTCAGCATCTCTATTGTCAACGGTTTTCTCAAGCATTGATTGTTAATGTCCTTTTTTTTTAACTAAGTAATTGTTTGTCACTGTTTGCTTTTCTTTTATGTTCCTTGTGAGACATTGTTTCTAAATGTTTAACAACTGATCCCGTTCTTCGGAGGTCAAGAGTAACATTTCACGGCGTGCAGAGCACAATAGCTTCCCTCATCATTCCCTCATCATTATGCAAAGTGCCACTTGAGTACTATTTTGCTTAATCTGATGCATACGCCATAACTGCTTTTTTAAAATCATCTTTCTGCTAATTCTGATTATAGAACATGGCTTGTACGGTAACATTACTAGTGTGGCCATCGTAACAAGCAAAGGACAAATGATCATACCATGTTTTTGTCACCACAATGTGCGTTTGCTTCATTTCCCTGCTGTTAATGGTGCTTCTTACCTAACTGGATCTGCAGATTGCTGTCAGAACAGTGTGCTGGTGCCGCAATCAAAGTTTCAAGAAGGGTTCCTGCTATCTGCCGGCACCTCACTCCTCCCCTAATATTGCGGATGTGCGGTTCCAACTGAGCCATTGGAGTCCGCACTCTAGCCTCTCTCTCTATATATACTGAGCTCTATGCTGGTTACTGCCTGAATGTTCTGAGGGGGTGGAGCCAGTTGTCTGGGGACTGGAGAGTCCCTGGGTGTGTTTGTTTCAGTTCAGTAGAGGAGTCAGAGATGCTCCACAAATCCAAATGAACACTGCACTCAGTGCTGGGGAGTTTACACTAAGGTGGCTAACCCTCATTTGAACCCAGTTCTCACAGTAGATGTGGAGCTCAGATCTTGGGCATGGAAATAAACCCAGGCTACAAATGATTTACTTCTTTTCAGCTTGTGCTAAGCAACAGGATCATTTATTGTACATGTAAGCAGTTCAGCAGCATATAGCATATACTGTATATACATCCTCCCGAATTCTTTTTGCCGCTTCGTTACCAACTCACCCCTTAGAACGCATCACTGCGATCTGTGCTCCCTTTGTACTCCCTCCTTGGAATTGCCCCACTGGCCCACAGGTGTTACATCTACTTGTTCAATCTGATATATAAATTCTGGTTTGACCTGCTACCCCCCTACCTGGTGGATAGTCTCTCACTGGCCTCCAACACTCCTATGTACTAAGACACAGAAACAAAAGATCTTTTAGTATTCTTCAACCATCCTCATCCTCTGGCAAAGCTGCCTTCTCCTACCAGCTCTTTGTGGAATAAACTAACCCCCTCCATTAGAAACTCCTCTTCTTACTGAGCCTGCAAGAAACAACTATGCCTCCTACCACCTCCCTCTTGCCTGTGTCCCAGGTGACTGCTCTGCCTTCTGTGATTCTGTCACCACTCTCAGCTCCTACTCGACCTCCTCTTGCACTGATCACAGCTACTTCTGCTTTATTCTCATCCTCTCTACTCATCTCATGTAATCTAAATATTCCAGTATTGCCTTTTTGGCTAAAGCTTTTGTACAATAAACTATATGCTGATGTCCAATGGCTTTATTGACTCGAAATGTGGAAACTTCTGCTGGTTCTCTTGCGACTCCCATCACTAACTTGTAAATACTGAAACAATTTGTATTTCGTACTTCAAACTTGTAAATACTGAAACTATTTGTAAATATTTTGTAAACATCCTGTCTTATCACTGTATGTACTCCTATATACCCACCCCCGGGTCGCATCTGGAAACAAGCCTCGGCTCAGTGTGCCTATCTCAGTCAACAAATGTTTAAATAAATAAAATAAATAATAGCAATACACAGCTGCCGGTGATTTTTAAGGAATTTTAAAGGTGGATAGTGTCTAATATGAAGGGGGGGGGGGATAAGGGATGGTGGGCACCACTGGACAATAGGGCAAATTGCACTACAATAACAGTGGGGTGATCAGGGTGAGGCACAACACTGGACACCAGGGATGTGTCATAACAGTACCAGAGGGGTGTTGGGGGGATGGGGAAACCACTGGACACCAGGGAAATACCATTCCTGGCACAGCCAGGTGTTTGGGGATGAAGGGAAAGTGGTTAGGGGGTGCAAGTTGTAAGACCTGGTTTTGGGAGTGGTAATTAGCATGCCACTTTCAGCTAATTAATGCCTCATCAAACCTAATAGCATGCTGGTGCACTAGGATGGTGTGAATACCTTTTCCCGAATAGTCAGCCAAATATTTGGTATTCGGCAGCCAAATGTTCGGTTATTCTGTATTCAGGAAATTATTTGGCCCTTTAAGAAAAAGAAAAGAAACAGCCCTCCCCCATCTCAGCCCAACCATATGAACATATGAAACTTGCCAGCAGAAACAGGCCTCACAGTCTGTCAAGTCTGCTTGAATGCACTGCTAGCACTCTAAACTGCAGCTGCCCACCCCACCCCCCACCTCGAAACTGCTCAGCATTGTTTACCCAGCAGCCCCTTGTCCTGTCCCATGCTCTTTTGAATCTGCCCACTGTCCTGCATGCCACCACCTCCTCTGGTACAGCATTCCATTTCAACACTACCTTCTCAGTGAAATAATGCCTCCTCATCTCCCTCTTGAAACTGCCACCCTCCAATCTTAACCCATGCCTCCCATGTCCCTTCCGTTCCTCAGCTTAAACAACCCCTCTGTGCCAGATTTGTTGATCCCCCCTCAAGTATGTGAACGTTTCTATCATAACCCCCAATCCCTTCTCTCCTCCAGGGTGTACAAACTCAAGTGTCCCAGCCTTTCTTCATAGAGTCTGCCTTCCATCCCCTGTATTATTCTTGTTGCCCTATGCTGAGCTGCCTTGAGCAGCCTGATATCCTTCATTAGCTATTGACGCCAGTACTGCATGCAGTACTCCAAATGTGGCCTGACCAAGGACCCGTACAGAGGCAGGATCACATCCTTGTGTCTGGATGAGATCCCCCGCATAATGCACCCCAGCATCATATTGGCATTAGCAGCAGCCTTGCTACACTGAGCAGTGTTGTTCATGCTCCCCGTTACTATAACTCCTAGATCCTTCTCCTCCTCAGTGGCACCCAACCGCACCCCAGCCAACCAATATTCCTTCAATAAGGCATTTGATTCTGTGCCGCACAGGAGACTACTGCACATAATGAGATGCCTTGGGCTGGGGCTGCTAGTGGTTAGGTGGGTGAAACACTGGCTGGGGGCAGAAGGCAGAGGGTAATAGTTAATGGGGTACCATCAAAGGAAGATAAGGTCACCAGTGGGGTACCTCAGTGGTCAGTACTGGGGTCACTCCTTTTCAATATATCTATAAGGGACATAGCAGAGGGGCTAGAGGGAAGAGTGTGTCTATTCACAGATGACACAAAGGTCTGCAATAGTGTAGCTACACCTGGGGTGTTGAGAGCATGGGCAGGGATCTGGAGAAGCTGGAGGAATGGTCCAGGGAATGGCAATTGTTCTTTAACACCAGTAAATGCAAACTCATGCATTTAGGCAAAAATAATCAGCACATGAAATACAGTATGGGAGGGCAAGCCCTAGAGGTTACTGAGCTGGAAAGAGACCTCAGCATATACATTTCATGAGATCTGAAAGTGGTGAAGCAATGTGAGAAGGCAGTGGCAGGGGCCAGTAGGATGCTGGGTTGTATCAGCAGGAGAATAACTAGCAGGAGGAGGGAGGTCATAATGCCCTTGTACAGGCAGCTTGTCAGGCCACACCTTGAGTACAGAGTCCAGTTCTGGATGCAATACCTTAGGAAGGAAGTGGAGAGGGTGGAGCGCATCCAGAGATGGGCAACAAAAATGGTAGGGGGACTCGTGCATCTATCATATGATGAATGACTGAAGGACCTCAACATGTACTCACTTGAACAGAGGAGGGAAAGGGGGGACAAGATTGACACCTTCAAGTATATCAAGAGTTTCAACACGGTACCAGCAGGGGATATCTTCCAGCTAAAGGAAAAATCAAAAACAAGGCGACACAATGTGCAGATAGTAGGGGGGGAGATTCAGGGGGAACATCAGAAAATTCTACTTTACAAAGAGAGAGTGGTGGACAGCTGGAACAGTCTTCCAAGAGAGAGGTCCAAGAGAGAGGTGGTGGAGGCAGGAACTGTGGGGGGTTTTCAAAAGAGCTTGGGACAGAAACAAGGGACTGGTAGTCCCAGGGAGAGGGGTGGGCAGAAGGAAAGTCCTAGTGGTTTGCTAGGCACACTGGGCAGACTGGGTGGGTCTGGCAGTCCTTTTCTGTTGACAAGTTCTATGTTTCTATGTTTATGTTTCCTTCCATGGGTTCTTCACCCATTAAGACTCAATTTGCGTCTGGCCTGGTGGTGCTGAGGGTTGAGATGCTGGTTGCCACACCTTGCACTATGCAGGTAATCTGGGTTTGGGAATGGACTCTGGTTCTTTGGGAGTTGACTGGGGAGGTAAGGATTAAGTGTCTGGAGGACTGCTCCCCTTCCTTGGGGTGGGGGGTTTGTGTGCTGTGCTCGTCAGCACAAATAGGGGTTCAACCTGCACCCAGGTGTGCTTGGCTGCCTCCATGAAGTTGGAGGTGGCTGCTGCACCCATTGCACAGGCGTGGAGTCAGGGGAGAAAAATGGAGGAAAAATACCGGGACCCAGCAGTGCCCACAATGGCCCTGATAGACCAGAGGACGTACCCCTCTGAGGGAGAGGTTGTAGCCCCTGAAGGGTCCATGGAGGAGGTGACAAATAATCTCATGATAAAAAAAAAACAATTGACACCTTGCTGACCACTCCTCAAGTCTGGTTAGTTCATCCTGTAGCTTCTGCCACCCCTCTATGTCATCCACAAAACCTCCCATCTTGGTGTCATCAGTGAACAAACTGATCTTACTCCCAGCCCCATGTGCAATATCTGATATGAAGAGACCAAACAACACCGGCCTCAGCACAGAGCCCTGCAGCACACCACTGGTCACTGACCTAGGAGATGAGAGTCGTCTCCCCCCACAACCACCCATTACAGTCTATCTATTGGCCAATTCTTGATCCAGTTAGCCCTCTTAGCCCCAACCCCTACATATTTCAGCTTTGCCTCAGTCGCCTGTGAGGGACTGAATCAAAGGCCCTGCAGAAATCCAAATATAGAACATCCATTGCATGGCCCTTTTCCAACTCCCTTGTGACCCAGTCGTAGTATTCTATTAGGTTGATCTGGCATGATCTCCTGGAGATGAACCCATGCTGCTGCTAGTCCTGGAGCTCATTGACCTCCAGGAGGGTTACCAGTCTCTCCTTCAAGATTGGTTCCATAAGTTTACCCACTATGGAAGTGAGACTGACATGTCTGTAATTATCCTGCTCATCCTTTGGGCCACTCTTGTCGATAGGCACCACATGAGTCAACTTCCAGTCCTGTGGCACATACCCCATGTCCAGGGAGGTGTTGAACAGGTCAGCCAGTGGCCAGTCAACACCTCCACCATCTCCCTCAACACCCTAGAGTGAATGCCATCTGGACCTGGTGCATTATCCACCCTAAGTGCCTTCAGACCTTCCAGTACCTTGCTTTCCAGAATCACCCCATCAGTCACCTCCTTCCCCCCTCACCCCCACCCTGCTAGTCCATGGAGGTAGCAGACCTCCTACCACCCTGGTGAACACAGAGCAGAAGTATTCATAAAGCACTTCTGCCTGTTCCTCCTATTTCTCCACCCAACCCCCATCCTTCTTGATCCAGACTATCTGGCCCTGCAGTTCCTTTTCTCCCTTATGTAGCTATAGAATTCCTTCTCCCCCTCCCTGATGCCCTGAGCCAGACTCAGCTTCATGGAGGCCTTGGCCTCTCTTACTAACTTGGTTATCTCCTTGGCCTCTCTTACTAACTTGGTTATCGCCTTGGCCTCTCTTACTAACTTGGTTATCTCCTTGGCCTCTCTTACTAACTTGGTTATCTCCTTGGACCTCCTTGCATTCATCTCCCTGTCCTCTTCCTTCCTTTTTCTTTTCAGTCTCCTAAAAGCTACCCTCACCCCCTCTAACACAAGGAAAAATCAATGTTACCCTGATCCCCCACCCTCTATCAAAAGCACTGTCCCCCCGTCCCCCCCAGCACTCACAAGTTTCTTTTTTTTGTTGTTTAAATACCTTTTAGAAAACTAGATCCCTTGATGGGTGACCAGCTCAACCCACCTACCTCCACAGCTGGCCACTGTCTTAATGTAAAGTGCTAGTTGTGCTTAAAAAAAAAGTATAAATGATGTCCCCACCCCCTGGCAGAGCACTTGACCATACTCCCACCTACCAACACTCAGTTCTCAGATATACAGTGAGAAGGTGACTGGCACAACCATCCCTCCTCCATATCCAGCCATCTTCTCATGAATGAAAGCACTTGTGCACTTGCTATAGTAAAACCAGCATGGTTTAGGGCCAGTTGAAAATGGTTTAACTTGCTAACAATGTAATCCAGTATGGCATTTTGTGATCCTTCCCTGCTTTCAGAGCACAAAATGATGTTAGTGAATCATTTACCCATCTTGTGATCACTAATGCCTTTTGAATATCCTGCCCACCATGTGATTCACAATTAAAACAAAAAAAGTGCTCAGAAGAAGACTGGGTGACATTTCAATTTGGCCAGTGACAATCAGGAGAAATTGTGATTATGTTTCTGTACAGTTTCACAAAATGTTTGTAAAAATGTTGTGAAATGTTGACAAAATTTAAATGATTTCCATCTAACTGTAAAAGTACAAGTCCAAATTGCATCAAAATTGGCACAGGGCAGGCCCCACTGCATGGAAACATGTATTAAGGTTCAGATCTCTAGCTTTATTTATTTATTTATTTTGTTCGTGTGTTTTACCAGGAGAGACATACTGAGCAAGTAATAGTTCGTTTCCAGAAGTGGTAGGGAAGCCAACAATACAGAATGTGCAAGTGAAAATAAACTGTAAGTTGCAGTAGTAAAAATAAAACACAACTCAATAAAACATACATTACAAATAATAAGAGTAAAACTACATTACAGTTGTGCAATCATGATATACACACTAGATGGACCTTTGCTCTTTTTCTGCAATCGTAGATTTTTTATTTCTACAGGAAGATAATCAGGGCAACACAAAATAAAAGCATATTAAGGCACAAGGGCAATATAGTACCGGGAGCAATGGCAGCTAAGGAATCAATTACTACCACCCAGACTGCAAAGGTGCAAGAGTTATCAATGCCTGTGTAGTAAGGTAGATACAGGGGCAAAAACATTTCCAGATGCAACAACTGATTAGAAGCAGTTCAGCCTAGGATAGGAAGGACATTTTTCAAGTGGGAGGAGGTGTGGGCATGGAGGCATCATGAAGATGGGGGGAACACAAGGGTCAGAAACAGTTGCAGGAGGGGGACTAGAAAAGCCATGAAGAAGGGACTTGAGGGAGAAGAAGGACAAGGCTGAGTGGATAGACAGGAGAAGAGAGGGCTAGAGTTTAGGAAAATGATAAGAGAAGACAGCTTGTCCCACTGAAGTTTTCCTGGAGGGGAGGGAGAAGGAAAGGGAAGCAGTGTTATGGAGCAGATAGAAAGGAGGGAGGAAAACTAGGGAGGGAGATAGCCAAACCCAGATATGAGGTGAAGGTGGCACAGTGGATGAAGTGTCTGGCATCAAGGGAAGGGAGGGAGTGGGAGGATCATAGACAGCAGAGGTGTGTATGAGGGGTGCAGTCCAAGGCAAAATGGCAGAAAAAGTGGAAGGTGATACAGTGTGGCATGGCTGGACGTGAGAGCAGTGCTGTAGATTATGCTGCATGGCCATGATAAGGAGCATAATCTTCATGACAAGCTCACTGAAGGCAGGGAGTGAGACACTGGCTTTTTTTCTGAAGAGCACACCCAGTTTGGTGGTGGATGGCATAAATATGTCCCGAGAAGTTGAGGTGATGGTCAAGCCAGACCCCAAGGTACTTAAAGAAGGATGAGACATTCTCAGTCTCAGTACCACCAAGAGTGTGGAATGAGAGAAGGGGAGGCAGCCTGGTGAGTCTCTACCAGGAGCAAAGGTCCTGGAGATAGTTTTCTTGGTGTTAATTGGCAGAAGGTTGGAACTGAATCAGTGCTGAAAGCTGTTAAAATCTGTTGGAGACTGACAGCAAGAATAGCAGAAGAGGAACCAGAAGCAAACAGCGCAGCATCATCTGCATACATGTAGATGTTCTCAGAGGAACAGACTTATGGTAGGTCATTTAAAAATATGTAGCAGAGTATGGAGCCCAAGACAATATCTTGAGGAACACCTGAGCAGACAGGGAGAAGAGGGGGATGGGTGTCTCTAATCTGGACAGCTTGTGACCTGCCCTCAAGGTAGTAGTGGAACCAGCGAAGTGAGGAGACATATGGCCCTGCTGCCTTAAGCTTGTCAAGGAGAAGGAATATGGCACAGTGTCAGATTCCTTGGCTAAGCTGGAAAAGATGGTAGAAGTGAACTGGCCCTCATCCATACCAGACAAGGGATCTAGTACAAGATCGCAACACACAAAATCCCAAGGATCGAAGTCCTGACGCCAAAATTCCAACGGCAACAATCTTGACAGTAAGTAAATTCCAACAGCACAATTCCTGACACTGTTCTACCCCCACATCCCCCATAAAATCAATATAAACAGCTCAGAGCCACCATACTGTGGGGAATGTTGTTGTCGGGAGGTCCGCCATACCATCAGGATTGTGGGCAGTGGGATTTTGGCCCTCTGGATTTTGCATGTCGGATCTTGTACAGATACCCCACAGAAGAAGGAATCAGTGAGCCAGAGGAGGGAGTTGGAAGTGGAGTTAGACTTCCTAAAGCCAGACTGGAAAAGGGTGAAAAAAGGGGTGCCATGTGAAAAGCATGGAAAAATCACAGTGACATGTGATTTCGGTGAGGGAACATGGGCGACTGCAGATACAGCGACTTTTGTATCTGGGGGGGCTTTGACCCCCCCGCACCCTCTCCTTGATGTCAGGGGTGTTGCCCCCACACACCCCTTACATAATATTCCAAATCCAGGGGACTGCATCTCAGGGAGGAAGGGAAATTCCCAGTCGCCATTTTGTTCATCACCTGATTCCATTGCCGTTACTGTAATCGCGCTTTCCATCATCACTGTTATCATGGGTCACCAAAAAAGGGGGTTGAGATTGAAGCAGCCAAAACTTGAATATTTTTTGTTTAAATGTCACAGGGACATAAACTGCACAAAACCTGTATAGATTTAAAACTAGAGAATGCAATGTCACCAACGTCACTAATTTTGGAAGATTCATAGATCATAAAAATGAGGCTGTGTGTCAACTTTCTGATCTCTTACTTAAAGCAACAATGCAACACAAACTGTTTTTCCAAAAAATGAGTTTCAGCTACAGTTAATAAAAATATTATCCTACCTGTCAAATCTATTTTTCTTGGTTTCCTCCTATGCTGTGCACCACTAGTTTTTTTTGTTTGTTTATTTTCTGGATCCTAGCTCTTCCCAGATCTGTACTGCTGTTCCTAAGCCAAATGTGACAGCCATCTTTTTTCTTGAGAAAAAAAATAAATCAATTAAGGCATGTATAAAATACTCATATTTTGGTGGAACTAGAAAATGTTACCACCAAGTAAAACTAAAAGATGCCCAGAATTTTTTTTATAGTGAACAAAGGTAGTGTCAAAATGTATGCCCTAGTTCATTGCACTGCTAGTTTAAATGATTGCCAAGTTATAAGCAGTCAAAAATTGCTATATAACATCAGAACCAGTGAGTAAAGTCGAATTTCATTAGCTTTCATAAAAATTGTGGAATTTTGTGATGATTGTGTGGAAGCCATATGCATATATTTTGCCCAGTCATACATGTAACACCCTCCTCCCATTTGGGGGCTTACCTTAAATGCCTCCATGTCCTCCCATTTGCCTCCTGGCATCCCATTCTTTCCCCCGGCACTTTGCTGCCTGGCTGAGTCCCCTGGTGCCCCAGGTTCCCTGATTAGCCCCAGTACCATTTCAGTCCATTTTGAGCTTAAAAATGTTACTCGTGATCTGCCGCTGTTTTCTATGCACCGCTGTGCAAGCAGCAATTGTGCATGCACATGGTGCACCTTTGATTTCCCAACTGCTGGTTTTGTGGTTGAACAGATGGTGTTTGGACAGTTCCAGTGCCCCTTCTGACCTAATGGGGGACCGGTGACCTCAAGAAGGGTGTTGAGAACCTTCAGGGATCTTTAAAAATAAACTTTGGAAACTGGGCAGATCTCGAGGGCTCATGAATATTAATGAGCCCTCATACATATTAATGAGTAGCTGCTTGCCACCTAGGGGTACTGTGTTTTAGCAGCAGCAACAGCAAAGCTGCTGTATATAAACATTTAATATTGGGCTCATTTAAGAGGGCTCTGTTGGGGCTATTTAACTGTGGGGTTTATATAAACCAAAAGTATTTAATCTGGATGCACCAGAACTTTGAATTTAGGGACACTGTATAGACTGCTTGGAAACTGTATTAGCAGTAGCCATGTTTGCAGCCATTAACCAATCAGGAGCCAGAATCTAGCAAAGAGACTCTTGGGACTGTGCCAGAGACTTATGGGGGAAAAAGGAGGAACAAATTTAGGTGCCCAAATACTAGCCAATTGAAAGACTTAGACTGACAGCTTGGGCAGCCAATCAGATTGCTGGAACTTGGCCTGTTATTTAAGGGGGGATGTTTGAACTGGGTTCAGTTTACTCTGAGTCTGGAGAGTCTGGCTGGAGTATCCAGAAAGTGAGAAGGCTCCCTGCAGATCAGAGATTCTGGGGAAAGGCCCGTTAATCCTCTCCTCTCCTCGGCATGAACTATTGCTGAGTGATTGGGACTGCCAAGTCTGTAGAATGAACTAAAATCCTCCAGAAGGGAGAGAAAGAGAAAATGTTTCCCCAGAGCAGAAATTCCAGACTGAAGTGGGGTCAGAGTCTGAAAGGTCTCTAATGTGCATCTTGATGAGACATTTTTATGCCTCAGAGTATGTGTTTAAAAACTGAAGCTTGTGGTCACCGGAATTGTCTCTGAACTGTTCACTGAAAGGGGGAGACATGATTGTCTGTCTACCAGCTTGCATTCTAGAGACTGCAACATGCAAGCGGGTAAGCTATTACAGGCAATGGGACCATTCCAAAGCTGAACCTGTGATGCCAACAGATTTGCCTGGGAGACTGTTACTGTTTGTCTATCCAACACTGCCAGAAGACCAGAAAAGGGAGTCAACTCCTACAGAGAAGATCATTGCAGGTTGTGGCCATCCTTGGGGGTTGTGCCCCAATGTGGGGGGGGTGGATCGTGTCAGCTCCGGTCTCTGTATCCTGGTCCTTGCCAGAAAGGACAAAGATCTGTACCCTGCAGCCACATCCTGCCTTGAGGGGAGCCAGCCTGGAAATCAACTCAGATCCTGAGGGCCAAGGTTCATTGAGTACCATAGGGTTTAACCCTGCAACACGAAAATTAAAGTGCTTAACATCTGATTTACCTTTCAAGTTTGTGACCAGGAGCTCCTGCCACTCTTGAGGATTGACTTTTTCTCAGATCTGTTGCAGCAGTTCTTCTATTTCTTAGTCTAGTCTATCCTTTACAATTTCTAGTCCATTAGGCTGGCCACCTATGGGCACTAATTTCCCTTTCTTGACTATGTTATAGTGTCCTCTTTAATTTTCCTTTTCCCTCTCAGGTCCTCATACAGAGAGGTTACTGTGGTGACCTCTGAGCGTATGTGAAATAACAGCCTGTGTTTATCATTGTTGGATTTAATATGCAATAGCACTATGTAATAAAATGCTTCAGTGTATATACCTTATGTGTATAAAACCTGTAAATGTTGAAAATACCATGGCACTAGGTGTTTTTGATAAAGGTAAAAAGTACTAGTTGACTATTGTAAAAATGAAGTTAGTTGCACTATTTAAAATGCATGTAAATTGCTGTAAACTGAGACAATCTTAAATGTCATGTTGATTTGCATATATACCATGATGCTTTGCATTATGGAAGTATGTATGATGTTGTATTTCTTTGAAACTTGACTTGTTGCCAGTGCCCTTTGGGGTAACCCTTTTTCAGTGCTTCTGTACTGAGGTTCTTTGTTTTTAGCTTGTTTTGTTTTTATTTGAGCCCCCACTACCCAAGCAAACAGGGCACGGATAGGGGTGGAGGCTAAATCTCAACTGGTAAGTTAGGTCAGAGATCAGTGTCAGTAGGTGCTGACTAAGTGCAGAGAAAGAACATACTTAGTCTGTTGCTGCAAACTGATGTACTGAAGAAGGAATATGTCATTTTTGAAGGTCATTTCCTGTATTTTGAATAAACATCATACAAAGATTGCAAGGATTTATTTAACTCTAAAAATTTATTAGCGTTTTGCTCATAAAAGTGCTAAATCTTTGTGGAAATGCATAGTTCTTGTCTCACTGTGTTTAACAAACACAGCACTTCTAGAAAATCTATATAAATACTTTCTGTACAGTTAGTATAGTCCAAAGAAAAAAACTGCTAATCAATTATTTAAAACCCTGGACTGTGTGTTGAACCTGAAGTTCGGTGTCTAGTTCATCTGTTATCCCACAACTCCTCCACAGACTTGGTGTTAGCAGTGGGATAACTTGCTGGAAGCATCTGGACTGACCAAAGAAGGACATTTCCTGGTAGATATCGCCCAGATATCCTAGTGGGACCGATGCACCAGGAGTTGCAAGAGGAGAACCCGGAGAAGAAAGTCCATGGAGTTCTGACCAGAACCATGGCTGACAGACAGAGAGAAGCTGCTGCTTGGACTGGACCCGAGACCTGGGAGCTCGGAGGAAGACCAAGCCTGAAGACAATGAAGAGATGCAGATTAAGGTAGACTGGAGGTGTGAGATACAATACCCAGGAGGTGGAGACCCTGTTGAGGATGATCCACTGGATGAGTGGGCAATGGCTGGAGGCAGATAGACTAGAGAGAGTGGCAGAACACCAATGCCAGGTGCTCAAGAGGTTCCTGCCGGAGAGTTTGGATAATGAGTCAAAATTCCAGACATGGCTATTGCCCTGCCTGGGTACAATGTCTTCAGACTTGACAGGAGTACAAAAAGAGGGGAAGGCTGTGCTATATATCTCAAAGACACCATCCTGGGTCACCGCTTACCTTCCCCCCTCTCGGTTTCTTCTATGCAGATCCTACCTATTAAAATTCTGTTGGGGGCTCACAACAAAGCATTGACTGTTGCTGTTGTTTACAGTCCTCCAAAAGAACAAGGTAAAGGTCTCAATTCAGTCTTGAACCACATCCGTGCCCAACCCCCTGACTCGGAGTCGATCCTAATGAGTAATTTTAACATCAATTGGGTAGCCGCTGACACAGAGGGCCTGCAGAATGCCATCTCAGCAGCCAATCTGGCACAGCTGGTAGTCTACCCTATCAGACATAATTATAAAACTGGTGCAAGCACCCTCCTGGACTGGATACTGACCAGCCATCCCCCCCACATCTCGGATGTTTCTGTCCTTCCAGATACACTAAGTGACCATTCCCCAGTCATCTGCGAATGGTCGAATAAATTCTGCAAGCCCCCCCCTAAATTAATCAATAGTAGAGTCCTCCCACACGGTCAGTTGAAACACCTAAAATCCCACCTCTGACAGCTCGACTGGTCTCCTATATTCAATGCTTCTGATATCAACTCAGCCTTGGATTTCTTCATCAACTCCTTCAGCGCTACCTGTGACACCTATGCCCCTTTCAAAAGGCAAAAAATCAAAGGCCTTTGCAATCCTTGGCTCTCCGCTGAACTACTTACAGATCTGAAAGCAAAGGACCTCCTCTGGCTTCAGGCACGGGCCACTAGCAATCAAGCCGATATTTAGAACTACAAACGGCCGTGAAATAACTGCACTAAATCAATCTGCCAGAAGAAAAATGCATACTACAGAGATACCCTCACGAACACCGGGGGAACAGGGAAATCCTTCTGGGACAATCTTAAAGAAGTAACTGGGAAGCAGTCAAAAACCTCACCAACTATGTTGGTCATTGATGGTGGCATAACTCTCGACCCTACCACAATTGCAAATACTTTCAATACTGCGTTCTATGACCTCAGTGGTGTTCTCCCTTCGGACTTCCTCAATGATGGCTATCCTCCTTCTCCTACCCCCAGCCCACAACCCCCTCCCTCCAACTGCCCACCATTCTACTTTAAGGAAGTCAGGGCACATGAGGTCCGTAAATACGTTTGTAATGCAATCGCCAAATCCAGAACTAGTGGGGACTCACTCGACCTCAAGCTGGTGTTCCTCACCCTCGATGAAGTGCTACTTCCACTAACAAAAATTTTCAACCTCTCCCTCACCCTCAGCCAGTTCCCCGACAAATGGAAATCAGCCACAGTAACCCCGGTCCACAAAAGCGGGGACAAGGACCTGCATGTGAACTACCGGCCTGTCTCCATACTCACCCCCCCAAGGCCATTGAACATATGGTATCTGACCAACTAATGGAATACCTGGATAAACGCAACATCCTCTGCCCCCAACAACATGGTTTCCATACAGGTCACAGTATTACATCAGCGCTCCTTGAATTCACTGGTGCTATCCACGGCTCATCAGACAATAGCCTCCTAACCGGGTCGGTCTTCATAGACCTGACCAAGGCTTTTGACACTGTACATTGTATACTATTAATCACACAGCTACGTTCTTCTGGGCTCTCATCTGAGTCCACTACCTAGTTCAAGAGCTTCTTGGAGAACCGCTGCCAAAGAGTGAAAATAGCTGATGTTCTCTCAAATGCACATCCTGTTCACTCAGGAGTTCCTCAAGGCTCCATTCTCGAGCCACTTCTTTTTAGCCTCTTTCTGAATGATCTTCCACAATCGTGTCCTGCACAAATCCTCCTTTATGCTGATGATGCCATCATCCTCTCCACTCACAAGAATCTGGGCCACCTTCAAAAGAATCTACAGCTTGCCTTCACCTCAACTGAAACTTGGTTTAGTACACATAAATAGGTTCTCAACTATAAAAAAAACAACTCCATGCTCTTCTGCTGCCCGCACAACAAACACAGACTTAATCCCATCATGATTAAAAACTGCCTTGGTGCAACCCTCGAACAGGTTCAATCCTTTAAATATCTAGGAGTTACCATTGATTGTAACCTATCATATGCTAAACACATTGACAACATTGCCAAGGCTGCCAATACTCACATTGGCCTACTCTACAGGCACAGGCAATGTCTTACCTCAGATGCCTTAAGGATTGTAGTACAGAGCTCAGTAATCTCAATAATCAACTACAGCCTGATCATCTACGGCTCTGCCTCTGCCACTGCCATCAGGCACATATCTATTGCACTAATCAAAGCTTGCCATCTCACAACTGGTGCCCATCGCCTCACCCACACATGTGATCTCTACGCACAGACTGGGTGGCTTCAACTCTCAAACTGGATCAAGTACCAAACGTGCCTTATGACAAAGAAAATAACACAAGGCCTTGCTCCCCCAGGTGTCCAAGTTCTACTCTGCCGATCATGGTCTACTCACATCACCAGGGGCTCTGAATCCCAGCTACTGCATATCCCACATTTCCACACCACACAAGAGCAAAGATCCTTTGTGCACAGAGCTCCCAGCTGGTTCAATGGTCTCAACATTGACATCGCCTCAATGCCAAAGCTTGGTCCATTCAAATCCAGTCTCCATCACATCCTGTCTGCATCTAGTTCCTGTGACTGTCCTTCCTAATTGTTCTCCCCTCTCCTCTTTGCTCTTTCCACCTAGCACCTAACCCTCTCCCCCTCAACTCCCTCTCCCATACACCCACTCATCCATCCCTCCTCCTCCCACCCACCATCCCTACCCCCTTGTAGCAGTTTAATTGATATTTAACAAGTGCCTATGGCCACATCCCGCTAATGTGTCTCTCTTCCATACCATGTTAACCCTGTTACCAGACCTCCTTCTAGCATTTTTGCCACTGTATTGAATGTATAAAACTTTATGTAACTGCCTGTAACCCATTGTTATACTGTTATTCAATGTCTTGTTTGAATTGTACCTCATCTGACATGGAACCTTTGTAAAGGAGCCTTGGCTAAAAGGTACTCGTAATCCTAGATTCAAATAAAAATTAAAAAAAAAGTCAGAGGAGGGTTTTTCGTGGGCTCAGTTTGAGGCAGACCCCCTGACTGAGCAGGATATTCCTTTGTTGCCTGTGTTCCCAGGATGTTACCTGTTGGAGGTCAGAGATGCAAGTATGGAACTTGAATGTGAGACCCCAGGTAAGACTGTGCCTAGTGATATTGTGCTGGGGTTGAAGACTCCACACAAGCAAGAAGAAGCCTATGAGGCTGAAGGGACTTTTCTTGTATTGATGCAGCTAAATCTATTAACATTATTGACTGGGGTATACTGCAGGCTAAAGATGCTAATGTTGCCAAAATGTTACAATATGTTAAGATCAAGGAAGCAGTACATGTATTTTATTCATTAATTTTTTTTAGATGAAAACTTACAAAGGAGGAGGTGGGTGGAAAATGGATTGGAACTTGTGTCGGGGTAACACCTAGAGTGTCCACCCTCAGGTGTCTGCATCAGTAGCAAGTGAAATGAATGAATCAAGAGACATCATAGGTTTTGTAGAGGGGTTGAACCTAGGAATGGGCCCCTGCTTAAAACTGACATGTCTGGTGAGGCTGGAGTAGGTAATTGCTCATCCCAGAGATCGTGTTTCTATGGTACTGGACTTTATAGCCATCCAGATTATTTTGATTAAGAAATATGACAGACTTTCCCTAAAAGGAGATGGGAAGGTAGTGTTAGTCTCTGTTGAGAAATGTGTTTAATGCCTCAGGGTAAAGAATGATGATGTCCACTATGTTTATGACAGAATGTTTATCATTAATAGGGACCCTGAGACAGAGCTTCTGAAGATGGATGGGTGGAAGCTCCATCCCTTCCTGGGACAGGAAGGCGGTAAGCATTCTGCAGTAACTGCTTCCCTCTTAAGGTGGGGGATATGTGACAGGGAGCTCCTGCCACTCTTGAGTATTGACGTTTTCTTAAATCTGTTGCAACTGTTCTTCTGTTTCTTAGCCTAATCTATCCTTTACAATTTCTAGTACATAAGGTTGACCACCTATGGGCACTCCCTTCCCGTTCTTGACTTTGCTATAGTGTCCTCTTTAATTTTCCTTTCCCTCTCAGGTAGAGATGGGCAAAGTGGCCCCAATTCACTCTGCGAAGTGATTCGTGGAGTAATGGTGAATTCACGGAGTGCTCCGCAATGTGAAGCGGAGTACTTTGAGTTACAATGGGTAACGCAAAGTCCATTGAAAATAATGACTTCACATTATTCCGCCTTCCCAAACCACTACTCCACCAATTCTTAAGGTGAAGTACATTGAAAACAGTGTCCTTCACCTCATTCCACCTTGTTTTTAAGCTCCAAAGGTGAATTTTGTAGTGATTCATGGGATTTCAGGTCACATGGGCTCTAGATTGTTCCGCACAGCCTCAGTTTGGGGTAGTGTGTGTAGGAAACTGTAGGAGACAATCTGCTCTGAGAGCTCTCTGTGATTCAAACCTTCTAAAAGCTGTTAAAAAAGCCTTTTTGAGTCCTTTTTTTTTTTTGCTGAAACTTTAGTTCATCGATTATAGGAAACACTCCTGTGCTCATATCATCGAGTGTTTATTGCTTGTGTGTGGATTTTGATTGTTAATGTACAACATTCAGTCTCTGTACTGAGAGACAGTGGAAGTGTGCTTTGGGGGAGGGGCGAATCTGTGGTGTAGGTATTTTAACTTGGAGAAAAAGACAGTGCTTTCTGTTTTGGTGATATTTTTCTTGTATAGCTGTGTTAATGTACACACAGTAATATTTTCAATAATTCTAGCCATTTTTTTGCTGATTGTTGTGGTGCAGCGGTGCATAATTTTAGTTTGTTTAAAATATGTGGTTAAATTACTGAAGCTTTCAATTTGCTATGCATTACTTAGTGTGTGTGTGAGTATGTGTGTGATGCGTGTCATCAAATCAGACACCTTTTATTGTACCACATAATAATATCAGCAATGTGAACCTGCTATCCACTGCAGCTGTGTGATATCTGTACTTCTTTGTGGTATCTTTACTGGCACTAGCACTAGTGACTGTTACTTCAACAGCGCAGTACACTGTCCCCCCATGGCCCTCCCCAACCAAAAAAGGTATTATTTTCCAGATTTGAATTTCTGATGGTGAGCACTGGTTAGGTGTTGTGCCTTTGCATCTGCACCTCTTCAGTGCATAGCACAATCTTAATCTGTCTGTGCATTTGCATCTCTTTAGGACCCAATCTCCATCTGTAACTTAAGTCACAGTTGTTTCTTTGGCTTCCCTTCAGAGTACTGTACAGGTGTGGTGCATAATTCTGCATGAACATTGTACTCATTAATATGTGTTTTTAAGTCAGGACCATCATCATGAGTCACTCATGATACAAATCACATTCTTCATCATCATGGTCACAAATGCAGTCACAAATCACTATTCACGATCACGTCACATATCACAACATAAATTTTTTACTAGTTACTTGGATGTATTGTAAGCCTGTTTTGTAGTATCTCTCCAGGCTTCACCACCCCACCATTGTACTCATTAATGAACATTTTTAAGTCAGGGAGTTTGTGCTACAGCTCATCGGGGAAGTACAGCCGTAGGAATTTGTGTTCCCAATACAATTCCATATTGTTTATCTCACACCGTCAACACTGAATCATGTTCTTCTTCATCATGGTCACAAATGCAGTCACAAATCACGATTCACGATTACGGCACAAGTCACGACATTCATTTTCGTACTAGTTACTTGGATGTATTGTAAGCATGTTTTGTAGTATCTCTCCAGGCTTCACCACTCCACCATTGTACTCATTAATAAACATTTTTAAGTTGGGGAGTTTGTGCTACAGTCCATCGGGGAAGCACAGCCATAGGCACTTGCATTCCTTCCCGTACAGCATGTGAGTTACAGTACTGTAAGTAGTGATGGTGGGCAAAGTGGCCTCAATTTGCTCTGTGAAGTGATTCACTGAGTAACATGGAATCCATAAAGAATTCCACAATGTGAAGTGGAGTACTTCACTTCATAATGAGGAATGTGAAGTCCATTGAAACCAATGACTTTGTGTTATTCTGCCTTCCCCAAACCACTTATCCACCAATTTTAAGGTGAAGTACATTGAAACCAATGTAATTCACCTCACTTCACCCTGTAATTGAGCTCCAAATGAAAGTTTGCAGTTATTCATGGGATTGCAGGTCACAATGGACTCTAGATTGTTTGGCACAGCCTCAGTTCTGGCCTGGGTAGTGTGTGTGTGCAGTGGTAGCTGGAGACAGTTTGCTCTCAGAGCTCTGCAATTCAAAACCTCTAAAAGCTGTATAAAATGCCTTTTTGAGCAATATTTGTTGCTCAAAATTTAGTACATTGATTGTAGGAAACCCTTCTGTGCTCATATCATCGAGTGTTTATTGTTGTGTGTGGATTTTGAATGTTAATTTAGAACAGTCAGCCTGTGTACTGTGAAGTGTGCTTTGGGGGAGGGGTGTATTTGTGGTGTAGGTCGATTAACTGGGAGAAAAAGGCAGTCTTTCTGTTTTGGTTATATTTTTCTTGTATAACTGTGTTAATATACACACAGTAATATTTTCAGTAATTCTTGACTTTTTTTGCGGATTGTTGTTGTGCAGTAGTGTACAATTTGTCTGTTTAAAACATTTGGTTATATTACTAAAGGTTTTCAATTTGCTATGCATTACTTGAGTGTGCGTGTGAGAGTGTGTTCGATACATGCCATTAAATCCGACACCTTTTATTGTGTTATAGAGTAACTGCAGCAGTGTGAACCTGCTGTCCACTGCACCTGCATGAATTTTTTATACTGCTTTGTGGTATCCTTACTGGTAGTAGATTGTTACTGCCGTGCACTAATCCCCCAACTGGCAAAATGTGTTCCTTTCCAGATTTGGATTTGTGACTTGTGAACACTGGTTAGGTGATGTTGTGCCTGTCTGTATGCATCCCTTGAGTGTGCAGCACAATCTTAATTTGTCTGTGCGTTTGCATGGCACCATTAATTCTGGGAGACTGCATTTCTTGTTACTCTCTCATTTCACTTCGTCAGCACTGGGGATTTTTCTGGACACAAAACAGTAGCATTTTGGGGATGCACATTAATTCTGGTGACTCTGTGTGTGACCTGACCACTGCGCACATGACTGAGTGCGCCATTAATTCTGGGAGACTTTGCATTTCTTGTTACACTCTCATTTCACTTCATCAGCACTGGGGTGTTTTCTGGACACAAGACAGTAGCACTTTGGGGATGCACATTCATTCTGGTGACTGTGTGGGTGGGATGCTGCCAATATTGTTGTCACTCTGCCTTACTTCGTGTTTAAGGTGGAATGACAATGCAAAGTAATAATAACAAGGCGAAGTGAGCCTTTCCTATGGGCACTCTGCATTGCGAAGTGCCAATGTGATGTGGCCACTTTGCGTTCACTTAGCCAACAGATTTTAAATTTGTTGCATCTCTACTCTCAGGTCCTCATATAGGGAAGTTACTGTGGTGACTTCCGAGCATGTGTAAAACAACAATCTGTGTTTATCAGTGTTGGATTTAGTACGCATTAGCACTATGTCATAAAATGCTTTAATCTATATACCTTATACAGTATGTATAAAACCTGTAAATGTTGAAAATATCATGGCACTAGGTGTTTTTGATAAATGTAAACAGTACTAGTTGGCTATTATAAAGATTAAGTTAGTTGTGCTATTTAAAATGCATGTAAATTGCTGTAAACTGAGACAATCTGAAATGCCATGTTGATTTGCATATATCCCATGATGTCTTGCATTATGGAAGTATGTATGATGTTGTATTTCTTTGAAACTTGACTTGTTGCCAATGCCCTTTGGGGTAATCCATTTTTCCATGCTTCTGCTCTGAGGTTCTTTGTTTTTAGCTTGTTTTGTTTTGCTTTTATTTGAGCCCCTCTACCCAAGCAAACAGGGCCCACATGGGGTGGAGGCTAAATCTCAACTGGTAAATTAGGTCAGGGATCAGTGTCAGTAGGTGCTGGCTAATTGCAGAGAAAGGACATACTTAGTCTCTTGCTGCAAACTGACATACTGAAGAAGGAATATGCCATTGCTTAAGGTTATTACCTGTATTTTGAAAAAACATCACACAGAGTTTGTGTGTTGAACCTTAAGTTTGGTGTCTGGTCTATCTGTTATCCCACAACCCCTCCACAAAGTTTTGCTGTGGTTTAGACTGCTTTTGCAGGCCAGCGGTCCTGGGATTTACAATTTGCTTGTTGTTAAAAGTTTCTGCTTACTTGCAACACTCAAAAGGAAATCGTTAATAACTATTTCTTTATTGAGGGGCCCAACCAGCTGCAATGCCAGCCAACCCACAGCAGTGCTTCAGGCCTACAACATAACATATCCTGGGTACCCAGTGAAGTTAGCTGGACATTCCAGGGGGGTGAATGTATTGTGTTTAAATGCTATATGAATACAACACTATTGCCAAAAACCAAAGCACTAATTAATCTAATTTTACCTTGCATCCCCACCCCTTATTTAAACCCCTAAATAAATCAGTTTGTTGTTTGAATGTTAAGTTGGTCCATGAGCATATTGTTACTTGAGTGCTGGGTTAATGCAAATAGCTGAAACATGCTGTGGTGTTGTGGGTAACCCTTTCCTTGCAGGTGCTCAGGGTGAATGCAATAGTTCCACACCCTGTGGGTATGTGTGATCACTGTGAGCATATTATTAGCACTCATAATTTACTGTAAATTGAATGCAGTGTAAGGTGGTTTAGGAAATTGTAAGTGTGGGGCCACTAGGTGGCACTGTGGGTAGATACAACTTCCCAGAAGGGTTGTGTTAGTCTAACATCTAACCCACTTAAAGAAATCTCTGGGTGGAGGCACCATGCCAATAGCATTATTGTTAATACTTAGCCCCTGGTAATAGTTAAGTCAGAACCCAGGCCCCTCAACCTGCAGTTAGGAGGGCAGGCAGGGGTAGTAGCCCTTGGTATAACATCACCAGGGTTACATACACTCTAGCTGCCAAGGGGGAGGAGAAAGGAAAAGGCTAGCTATAGTGGTAGTTAGGTAGCATTAACAGGTTATCCAAAGCAAAAGTACAGTGATACAAGTGTCTGGTACCCTCAGGTCATTCAAAGTTTTAAGACCTGTCAAGAAAAATCAAGGCCATCACTTTGCACTTGCCTGTCTTCCTGTAATTTACCAGCCTAACCACTAGAGCTGGCAGATTAAATGGGTTTTTAAGGGAACACATACATGTATTATTGTTTCTGTACAATTTCCCCCCGTTGACCCTTTAACGGCCCTGCAGATAACAATATACAGTACATTTTAGCATTTGAAAAACAGTGGACCAAGCATTACAACTAGCTGCGACCAATGCCATTGTGAGAGAAGTATCTGTATAGCTTTAGCTATGACAGAAAATGATGCTGGGTGCCACTGTAGTAGGAGTGTTGGGGGGTGCATTGCAGGATCATGATGCTAGTGCAGGTAAGGTCATTTGCCTGACTGGAGTGTAAGTTAAATGAATGGGATCCGTAACCAAGCCAAGATGGGCTACAGTTCTGCCAAGGCAGAGGGGTTATGGTCATGTCAACTGAAAGAGAAGTCAGGGAGATTGAAACTAAAGAATAGGTGAGGCAATACGTTTAGGAAAGGCAGAAAAGGGAAGAAATGCGGAGGAGTCCTCCTCTGTGAAAATTACCAACTCAAAGCTACCCAGAGGACTACCTCTGGTCTTGAAAGAGAAGGCTGCGAAGCAGTGTTCACACAACTCATCCTAGGGGGAACAAAGCCTCTTGTAATTGGATGCGTATACAACACCTCAAACAAAGCAATGGGAGCCCTGAAAATACTCACAGACACCGTCCTTAACATTCCCGGCAAAGAAAAGATTATATTGGAGGACTTTAACCTTCACTGGTGTGCCAAACTAAAGGGTGAAGTAAAAGACAGCATAGAAGGAGCAAAATTAACCCAACTAGTAAGTAAACCTACATGGTTCAACCATAAAACAGGAAACCATACCACCCTTGACTGGGTGCTAGCATCCAATCCTGACAGAGCCAAAATAGTTGGAACATGCACAGACTCCCTCAGTGACCACACACCAGTCTTCCTGGTGTGGAAAAATAGCCACCTCAAACAATCACCAAGGACTTTCTGGTCCAGAAATTACCCTGCATTGCACAAAGGGACCTTTTTGAAATCCCTGCCAGAAGTAGACTGGGCCCAGGCTCTCGACACCCCAACCATAGACGAGGCCCTGGAGGGTTTTACCAAGCACTTCCTATCAGTGGCCAATAAACATGCACTCCTAAAAAAGATCAGGGTCAAGGACCAGGATGCCAGATGGCTTAACCCAGATCTGAAGGGTATCATGAAAGAAGGGGACAAACTATGGGGCAAATTTTAAGTTACAAATCTGCATCAAGACTGGGTTAAATACTGGGAAGTCAGAAACATCTGCAAAAGGAAGCTCAAAAAAGCCAAAAAGAATTACTTGCACGCTCTGCAATCCAGAAGCCTGTCTGATCCAAGGAAATTCTGCGGTCATATCAACTCGTTCCTAAAAGGCAAAAAAAGCAGGGTGACAGGGGAAATAAAGGTCAACGGCACACCTCTCACCACCCCAAAAGGCACAGCAAATGCCTTCAATGACTTCTTCTTGGATCTACAGCAGTACAAAACCAGCAATCCCAGCCAAGGCCAGGGAAGCCCAGAGAATCAAGAGACCCCCCCTGCAGGGCCCTGAATTCCACCCAAAACTTACATCGGTAGGAGAGGTACTGATGCTGCTCAAGGGCATAAAACCAGAAGGTGCAGCAGGCCATGACAACCTCAAACCTAAACTGTTGAAGATTGCAGCCCCCATCATTGCAGTACCAATAACCCAGCTAGTCAACAGGTCCATGATGGAGGGGAGAGTACCCGCCCTATGGAAGGTGGCTTTTGTTACCCCAATTCCCAAAAGCGGGCCACAGGAGGATGTGTAAAATTTTAGACCAGTCTCCATTCTCTGCACCCTAAGCAAGTTACTTGAGAAGGTGGTCTACAAACAGGTCAAAGAATACCTGGAAATGCACAACTGCAAACAGACTAACAGCATGGTTTCAGAAAGAGACACAGCACTAATATGGCACTGGTAAACTTTATCACTGATGTGCATGAAGCTCTGGACCAAAACAAACTCCTTGGTGCAGTCTTAATTGATGTAATGAAGGCGTTTGACCTAGTCAACCACAAGCTGCTTCTAGGACAACTGGGTGGCCTAGGGTTTGACACACACCCAATACCTCCAGGCAAAACAACTTGTAGCTAGAACAAGCTGCTGCTATGGGTCCCCCATGCTCGGACCTCCCAATTCCAGCGTACTTACAGCTACAAAGCCCCCACCTGGTCTAATGCCCTCCCTAGTCATATAACTAACGAATTAAGGCTTGGCCCCTATAAATTCAAGCTGAGGACACACCTTCAGGCCACTAACCAATGTGACTGCCCTTAACACCAGTCTGTCCTATCCCTCCATCACTAAAAACCTCTCCTTACTTGCCCCCCTCACCAACTAACCCTCATGAATCTATATGACTATCAGCCTCTACAGAGCCCTCTGTATCTTCTGGCTGTGCTGTAGGAATGCAAAGCGAAACCATTGTTAGCCAAACTGTCTAACTACCAGTAACTGTTTAATATGTTGTAATGTTTTCTGTAACCTGTATCGTCAAGTTTGCGCCATGTGCCTGTATGCATAACGTGGAACCTTTGTAAATGAGTCCCTGACTCAAAGGTCTTTCTGAATATTACAATAAAAAAATAAAATAAAACACTGGTCCCAAAATGGCTTTCCAGTTACCTCTACGGCAGGATGCAAATGGTCTGGTGAAACGGTGCTAAATCAGATGAGTGCCCAGTGTCAGACAGAGTTCCACAGGGTTCTATCTTAGGCCCTCTGTTATTCTCCTTATTCATAAACAAACTACTCCTACACTGCAGTGGAGCAAGGGTCACGCTATACGCAGATGACGCAGTACTGTACAGAACCGGCAAGGACTCTGAATTACTAAACTCGGAACTGCAACAAGATTTCTCAATGCTAGAAGACTGGTTTCAGGCAAACAGGCTGGTCCTAAACAGCAGAAAGACCAAAGCCATGCTCTTTGGCCTCAAAAAGCTTGGCCCACGCCGGTCTAATCTTCTGTTGCTCTCTACCTCAAATGGAACAGAGATCAAAGTGGGGGACAATAGCAAGTATTTGGGAATGTTCATTGACCAGGAAATCTCTTTCAGGAAACATATAGATCACCTAACAACAATAGTAAACCAAAAACTTGGCTGAACAAACTAATCTCCTACCTGACTAAAGAAACCAGGATTGCGGTCAGCAATAGGACTATCACTCCCATTCTGTTCTATGGTGCAACAATGCTTCAAGGACTGAGGGAAATGGAAAATGCACGTCTGAGTATGCTGTACCACAGAATCAGCCATTTTGCCACCGGGACGCAAAGAATGGAGCACCACTGCGATGTACTGCGTGAAACTGGCCACCCCTTGAAGCGAGACTCACCTATCCCTCCCTGTGCTTAGCTTTCAAATTGCAGCAACCTGATGCCCCACTGAGCCTGAGAAATCTACTAGCCCCAAAAGCAAACAGGAGGGAGCTCAGGTTGATTGAACATAAGCTGCTAGAACCCCCAAGAGCCAGGTCAGCTATGTGAAAACGGTCACCTAGAATAACCCTCCTCAAACTCTGGAATAATCTCCCGAGAGAGCTCCAGGACTGCACCTCTCTTGAGAGGTACAAGAAAGGGTTAAAACAACACCTAAGCAGTGGGTCTCATTGCAGGTGCCGCAGACCATAAATGCACCTCTAATGGGGGATGCCTCACATAAATACAGACAAAAAGAGAGGGAGGAACAGTAAGGAAGGACATAATGTACTGAACTGCACTTACGTCTACTATCTACTCATGAATGTGTGTAACTAACAAGGTTGTTTGTACGTAAACTCACCTATATCAACTGTAGTAATGTCTATCTCTGTGACACGTATGCATGATCAATGTACCATATGCTGTAGTACAATCAAAAGCATTGATTTTCTTTTCCCCTCTAGGTACATGTAACTAATCCTGGGTCGCCCCTGAAAAAGGGTCTGTCAAAGTCTCAGTGGGTCTACCTGGTTACCAAAATTTAAATAAATAAATAAACCTAATACATGGGTTACAAGTGGGAGGAGTTAGATGCATGGACTCACCAGGGGGAGGCCAGCAGAGCTGAGTAGCAGAAGAATAGTAGACTCCCAGTTGGAGCAAGGAAGCTTACAGGGACAATTCTTACTTGAAAACAGGTCATATGAGACCACACTCAGAAACATTACCCAGGGTACTTGCACCCAAAGAGACAGAATCCAAATAAACATCAGACTTTATTTTTTGTTAGAAGGAAAGCCATGTAGAAAAAAACAGAGCGAAACCCCGATCAAAAAACCCCTCAACCTATGTTTTGTACCAGTTTTAAGTGCTTGAGAAAGTAGTTAGATCTGGGAGAAAAGTTTGGGTGAGTTTTATTGTGGGTATCACTGTTTTGTACATGAGTTTGCTTTTAAATTTAAACATAAACAAATAAATCTTGTTTTATCTGGACTGTACCTCTTTTGGTGTGATTGCTGTTTTCTTTTTCTTTTTTTGTTTACTGTTTGAGGTGTTTCAATGAACCAGACAACTGGTGAGGGACTGGTTTTCTAGATACACACTGCCAGTCATACCGCAGTTCTGAGTGACGGGTGCCATGGAGGGGGAAATCACAGGATGCCAAGTGAGTTTATCAGAATGGGGAGTGGGTGGAGTCTCCGGACCACCAAAGGCAGTGGACAAGGATAACGCCTTTATGAACCCACCAGATGGCCCAAATGAGGGATGGGGTAGATGGTGGGGTGGGATGAGATCTGGGCAGCATTGCCCATTTCCCCAAGTCCAGGGATGACATTGACCCATGGGACTGGTACTCTACTATCATGCTTCAGAAGTTAGCCCTGTTTGAATCCTTTAACATCTGGGCAATATATTTGCATGGTTACATAACTTAAGGGAGGGGTGCTCCCCCCAGCCTGACTATGAACATCATTAATGTACTGTATATTGCTATCAGGTGACAGTCCAATGGAGGTACTGTTTGCCCCCTATTTTGCACTGTCATCTACTACAGTTGAGTATTCAGCCCATGTGCATTATGAAATTGTCTGCATGTTGATACTCACCTCAGCACTTTATAAATAATGCAGGCCTATATGAACTCTACTAACCTCATAACCCTAGGTGCCTCAGGGGAAGTGGTGCAACTCTGTGCTTGGAGTGCTCCAAACTACACAAAAATGGGTATACATTGCTCAACTTCAAAACACAGTGAGTAGAGTGCACTTCTTTATTAAAAAGGTATAGAAAGAACACAGACTGATACAGTGCTGCAATGAGATCCAAGAAAGTTAACTTCTGCATTAGAACTTTGATTCACTCCTGCGCTTCAGATCAGATGTCAGGATGGATTGATCACCCTGTCAAGGCTGTCAGTTGTATAGCAACAGCTGGAGAGGCAGCAACAAAAGGCAAGTCACTTTTCTAGACATTTGACATTTCTGCCGAAGCTTTTGTTGCCATTGACTTTCTTGGGGTGTTTAATTTCAAAACCACATTGCCCCCTGCTGGCCAATCAAATGCACTTTATAAGGTGTGCATCTGTCTTTTTATCAGCTTTACTAATATGAAGGACATGTTACTGCATGTGCCCCAGGTGGTCTCTTGACATAAGGTGATATAGTCATGTTGCTGTGTCAGAGCTGAATTGTCAGAGTGATAAAGTAGACAGAACAGAGTGTTATCTCAGCGCTGCAGGTTGCTGGATGCTCTGAAGTAACTTAGCCAGTGGCAGTGATATGTCTTAGTGCTACCACTTCCTGGAATACTCTGAAGTAATACATTATTAAAAGATATAACTTAAGTAATACGTTATTAATAAGATATAACTTAAAGACAGAGCATTAAAAACCCAATATAAAAACAACTGAGGAAGGGGGAGTGGTGGGAGGAAAGGGATAGAGGAAAAGCTGAGATATAGAATCTATATTTTTGTGAGGCATTCACCAAAGAGGAGGAAGGGTCACAACTGAATTGTGAAGTGGGGGTAAAAAGGAGCTGGGGGAGAGACTAACAGCAACCCTTATGTCATAGAAGAAAGGGTGATGGAGGAATTTTATAAATCAATTGGATCAGCTGGGATACATCCAAGGATTCTTAAAGAGCAACTCTCTATTATAGTAAAAAGCTTACAAACACTAGATTTACACCAAATATGTTTTAACTTTAGCGTTTTCTAGTTATTAGTTGTTGTTGGCTACTAAATATTGTAGATAATGCAGTAATTATTTCACTGAGTCTTTCAAAATGTATCTGAGTCTCCCCTGAGAACCACACAATTGCTGCTTGTGACGTGACAGTCTGTTGTCATGGTGAGTACTATGATGTCATAAACAATGGCACTGTGAGGTTAATAGGGGAGAGGCAAAAGTTTTCAAATGTTTTCTATACAGACTTTTTAGATGGACTACCAGAATATGCTGTAAATATTGGAATGGAACACTGAAAATGAAAAAAATGTATTCTCTAGAATAGTATAACAGCTGAAACATCTTTATTTGTGAAAGCACATGCTGAAGTGCAAACTTGCTCTATAAAGAGCTAGTGTACCAGAATCAGTTTAATACAGTTTGCCTTGCTGTCTGGTATCATAAAGTAGTTATATGTAACTTTCCTTAAAGGAGAACTATGGGGTAACTGGAAACCTTGACCGATGAACAGATGGGGGCTTCAGCACCTATGCTTCGTTGTCACCAGATAAGTAGCGACACCACTAGTCCTTAGTTGATCAGCTGCAGTCGGATAGTATGGTGCTGTTGGCGTTTCCACCTCGAGATCTCACTGAATCGCGAGATGATGATGATGCCACAGTTTGTCATAAAGCCCTCATATGGAGTTTTAATAAATTTATTTCAGCTGTGCTCGGCGTTATTTTTACATAATATGATTATATTCCAAAGTATACATTTGCCATATAATCAAATTATGTAAAAATAATGTCGGGCACAGCTGAAATGAAGTTTATTAAAACTCCATACATAGGGGCACATTATAGGCTGTGGCAACACCACATCATCATCTCGCAATTCAATTAGCAAAATCTCAGGGGTGGGACCCAGCCAGCACCACAGCACTTACAGTATGCCAGCTGCAGCCTGGGGAACTTCAGATTTTATGAGGGATGGGGTAAGCTAATAAACTTACTTTTCTGGTGACAGCAGGGAGAAACGGGGTGCTGAAGCCCCGATCTGTGCATTGGTCAGGGCTTCCAATTACCCCGTAGTTCTCCTTTAATAGCAGAGCACCCATATTTGTATATATACTGTATACATTTTTTACACATTTTATTCATCTCCAGAATTACAGGCGGTGACCGCCACCATACAGTGGTTTGAACAGCGGTAATGACGTGGTGTGGGGAACCACATCAATCTGTCAACAGTGGCAACTGACTGTAGCATAGTAAAGTGTTAGAAAAATTCAAGCCTGCCCAGTACATGTCACTCAGCACGATCAATATCTCCCCTTAACAGAGTAATTAAAATAGAGTGTATCAAGTGGTAAATGATTGTTGTACAGCTTATTTTTTTAACATGGATCGGGACACGATCATAGACTCAGTGGAGATCGTGGAGAAAGGATACAGTAAGCAGTCTGTGTGGGCTGTGAGCCTTAAGGTAAAAAAATAGAATGGGCTGTATAGTAGTAGGGGGAACATGGCATTCTAGTAATGTAATCTGGGGATTAATTTAAAGAGAGCTACACTGGCAGTTCTGTCAAGCTCCAAGTTGGCTGTGAGAGGGAGCAGGAGTCAGCAGTAAGTAAAGCTTTTCATGCGGCTAATGTTAAAGTGTCCCATGCAGTGGGGCTTTTCATGTGGCTAACGTTAAAGTGTCCCATGCAGTGGGGCTTTTCATGCAGCTAACGTTAAAGTGTCCCATGCAGTGGGGCTTTTCATGCGGCTAACGTTAAAGTGTTCCATGCAGTGGGGCTTTTCATGCGGCTAACGTTAAAGTGTCCCATGCAGTGGGCTTTCCAAGTGCTAACGCTAAAGTGTCCCATGCAGTGGGGCTTTCCCGCGGCTAACGCTAAAGTGTCCCATGCAGTGGGGCTTTTCCTGCGGCTAACGTTAAAGTGTCCCATGCAGTGGGGCTTTTCATGCAGGTCGGGGAAGATGGCAGCAGCTGCCAGCAGATGAACCCGCTCCACACCTTAAAGTGCCCCATGGGGGCTTCTGATGCAAGTCCTGGGAGTGGCCAGCAGCAGGAGTGACAGGAGGAGCTGTTGTTTTAAAGCCACACCATGGCTAAAGTTGAAAAGCCCTGAATTAGCTTAGGAACAGCCACAGTCATGAAGGCGCCATTTTCTGCACGTCCTCATACATGTGTAATCCCTCTCGGTGGGGGGTTTACCTTAGCTGGGCTCCAGCTCCACGGTGTTCTGGGTCTGTGGCTCTGGGGTGATTCAGACATGCTTCACCTGTCCAATCTTCACAGCTGTGGCTGCTGAAGTTCCATGGCCCTGGCCCATTAGCAGAAGGGGCTGAGGTCCAGAAAGCTGCTTTTGTGCCTCTGGATACTTAGGGAGTTATCCATTCAGTCTGGGAGTAGCTGGGACATGGACCGACAAAATGTAAATAATAAAGATGGTCACCATGCACCATATGCGCATGTGTGGCCAGCAGACCCAAAGTCTTACAGGAGCTGAGGCTCCATGGCTAAGAGTGCCAAAAATGGCACAAAAGGGGGAGATATGTTTCGGGAGCCCCAGTGGGCTGAAGGGGGCTCCCACAAATGAAATAAAGGGTGTCCTGGCTCTCGTTAGCCTAGTGGAGCCAGGACAAATAACTGTCAGCCCCTGAACAGGCTCAAAAGTAAAGTTATGAGGCTGTGTTTTGGGGCATAAAATGTAAATAATAATGGCTGCCTCAAGGGGACTCCAGCAGCGGGGGGGGGGGCCATTGAGAAAAATGTCAGAGGGCATCCTGAATGCCTGGCAACTATGCAGCCAGTCAAAGGGGGAGCTCACAAAAGTGATAAAAGGAACTGTTTGCCCACCAAATGGGGAGATTCTTCAGGGACTCCAGGGAGAGACCAAGTAGGAGAGATTGCTGTGGACTACTGAGCCCAAAGGCCTGCTAGTACCCAACTGCCTTCCTGGTCCACAGCAAAAGAGAGGCAAAACACTTAAACAACCTTAAATCAGCAGGGAATAGAGAGTGAGTTGCTGACTGGTTCCCTGAAGCAAGATCTGAACCCAAGTCTGGGAACTGGGATTTGCGTCTGGCAGCCTGCAACTAGAGAGACTTAAATTCTGTGGCCTGAAGCTAAGGATTGTGCATCTGCAGCAGAGAGTAAAGTAAGTTTGTAGCAGAGAGAGAAAAAAAGAGTTTGCAGCAGTGATTGAAGAGACTGAGTAACCAGTGTCCCCCTCGGTTGGGCTCCTTGTAATAACAGCGGAGTTAAAAGGGCAAAAGTCATTAGGGTGAAGCAATAACAGTGAGCACAATAACAGCATAGACCAATCTAGGCAATGAATATAACAGCGACCCCCAATAGAATCATACTAACCCCTTTTTGTTCTGTTTCCCCCAGTCTGTGTGTCCCCTCCACATACCTCTGGCTCACACATCTGTGTCTGTGTCTCATTCACCCCCTCTGACTCCCGCTCTCTCTTCCACCCCCTTTCCTCAGATTACACATACTGTACCTCCTTGTTTCTCTGCATTGTTTCTCCTGCAGCTGGTCCCGCATCTGAGATGCATCTGGTAGTATGCTGGGGGGCTGCACCTTGCTCCGCACCCCCCCTATTTCTAGTATTCTAACTCCATGCTGCAATTGGATAGTGAGGATCACTGTTCCAGTGCAGTTGCTCTTGTTGTCCATGAGCCATTATTGAACAGTCACAGGGAATGTTGTCACCCTTAATGAGTCACCCAAATGAATTCACTCAAATAACTTCACCCTTTTAATGTGATATCCTTCAGTGTAACTAGTTTTTGTTAGACTACTTAATTGCTGATAGCCAGTGATGGTGTTTCCGCTGGGCTAGAGACTGGGCCAGAGTCCAGCTACAGGTGTGTTATTAGAAGCTGTGTGTCAAGCAGAAAGTCTAGGGGACACCCAGCCTGCCCTGTCCCCCTGATAACTGAGAGAGATCACTGGAGAGGAAAATGTTGAGACGCCTGTCAGGCAAACACCATATATAAATTTAGAAAGCCCAGACAGGTGAAAACCTGCGTTCTTCACTTCTTCAGCCAGCTGCTTCTTGCCAGAAGACTGCTGCTGTGGTGCACTACCAACTCCTGATACCTGCACGGTACCATTGAAGCAAATTTCTGCTGAACCTTCTTCTCCAGGCTGTAAGTACCCCTGGGCTGCAGCTCAGGAGAGTTCCTATTTTAGCTAGCTAAGTAATAAAAGGGGATTAAGTCAGATTAAAGAATTTGGGGCTATTCACCTTGACGGACAGGTGTACGAGAGGTGATTTACTACTATTATTCAATATAATTCAAGATAAACAGTTGTTTAGAAAACTAGGATTGGAATTCAAGAAACCACTGTATAATGCAAGAGGGCATCAGTTTCAACTTGTTGAAAAAAAATGAATAGGGACATTAGAAGATACGCTTTTATTCACAGGACTGTCAGAACATGGAACAAGTTACCTGAAGAGAACGTAATAGTCTTACTAATTATAGAAATAAACTGGACAAGTTTATAGTGAGTGGCTGCCTACCCAGCCAAGGCCACTGAGAAGTGGGGGGCAACTATTTATCTACCTCTTATTGCCCTAAAACCTGAGTATAAACCTGAGTATATGTCCTGGGCAGGACTCTAACAGTACCAAGTAGGGACCCAGGCATTAAAGCAAACGTTTGTGAGTTTAAAAGTATTGGGCCCCAATGCAAGTACCCAGCTCAAGCCACCAGATTGTCACCTTCTCTGCACTTCTGGTATGGTACTCACTGCTACAGCTAGACTGTACAGTGTAATAGCATTTGGGGGAAAACCAGGTGTACCTGCAGGTGGGAGGTGTGGAATACTGTGTGGGGTAATATTGTTTACCCCAGTTCTTATTGTTGTTGAGATATTTTCCTTTATCCCCCTCCCCAAAATAAATATTGAAGCTGGTTTATGTTACATATCTAGTACTACTGGTCATTGCAAATAATGTCATTTTACTGAGTGGGGGGTCAGTACTATGGGGCAGTTATTGTATTTTCCTGGGGAGTGGTAACCTGCAATTTATGCACAGGTATCCCATTACACTACCTCAGGTGGAGGCACCATGCCATTTCCTTATCCTGGTATCTCATCCACCAGTAAACCCAGGCTGACCCCTTGGAGGTGTGTGCAGGGTGGACTCATAGGGCCCCAGAACAGCAAAGGTGAGTCAAGGGGCTGTTACAAAGTGGAGGCACCGCTGGGATTTACTGCTCAGTAGTGGCAACCCCATACTTTTACATTCTGAAAAAAATTATGTACCCAAAATTGTTGCAAAAGGGAAAATGGTGTTCCAAAAGGTAGAGGAATGGTGTGTGTTTGAGGAATTGAACACCCACAAAGTGCTTGTGATGCAGTACATGGCTAGGGAGCAAAAGAAGGAATTTATTTGGGGAGTGCTGGAGGGAGCCCTTAGAGACTGTGGGAGCATGAAGATTCAGAGAGTGACTAGACAGCCAGGAACCCAGTTTAGAAACTTGGTTGTAGAAACTGAGAAGGATTTAAGAACTGTAAATGTGCCTCCCACAGTGGCACTCAGAGGGTTCCAAGAGATTTGGAGTAGTGATAAGTAAAGGAAGCCCTGCCAGCCCGAAACCTTCTTCCCCTCCCTCGTCCCCCAATCCCAATGAAGGGGGCATTTCAAAACTAAACTACAGTCTCTGCAGACTAGTGACGGAAAGACCTTGTAGGATGTGCAGACTTTGTTGCCTCTGGAGGCAACCTTTGAAGAACCTGGACTAACCTGCCCTGCTAGTTCAGACTATTATAGACATCTAATGATTTTCTCTGGCACCCTCCCCATGCCTGCTGGAGAAGATAATTATGAAACTTGGATTGGCTATGCTGTCCCCATGCTACAAGAATGGCAGTGCTCTGAGGCTGAGAAGCATAAGAGGCTAGTTGAGAGTTTGAAAGGACCTCCTTTGGATGCTATCGAGTCCTTGCATGCCACAGATCCAGATGCCAAAACAGATGAATACCTTGTCACTCTGGGCAGTGTATTTGGGAGTACGGAGTCCTGTGATGATTTGTACTAGAAGTTTAAGACAACCAAACAGCGCTGGTGGAGCCTCTCTCAGCTTACTTCCATAAACTGGAGAGGGCTTTACAGAAAGGGTACTGAAAAGGAGAGACAGAGTCTAAAGATTTGAACAAAGTGAGTCTAGAACAAATATTAAAGGCTGCTCAGTTCTCAGAGTTTGCTGCTGTTAAAGTTACATCTGAAAGAGAGGTTGGCTGACCCCCACCTCCACCAAGCCCTGTTGCGGGAGGTTAGAGAAATGGAGGAACAAGACAAGCAATGGGGGCAGTCATCCACTGGTGCTGCCAGTGCCCAAGTGTCAGACAGTGGGGGCCTCATGGAGGCCACAGAGCTTCAGAAACTGATTAAATAACTGAAATGTCTAGTGTGTCAAGTGGGCAAATCCAGTCTCACCTCCAGGGAACCTGAGCCTTCAGTATCAAGCATGCCTGCATTGAGTAAGGTTGCATCACTGCCCTCAACCCCAGGGGGTGAACTTCAGATGCAATTTCACTGGAGGAAGTTCATGCTCAGTTGATTGAGTTAAGGAAAATGGTAGGAGACTGCTTGAAATGCCCCACTCAGCAATCATCTATGGACCCTGCCAGAAAGGAGGGGCACCCAAGGAGTGCTTCAGTTGGAACCTCTTGACCACTTGCACATCGATTCGATGTATACTGTTACCAGTGTGGGGAGGATGGACATATCTAATGCCACTGAACGTCCGAATGCAATTATCAGAGGGTTGTAGATTGATTTATCTAAGAGAAACTGGCTACGAACACCTCTAAATCAATCACCAGTGCTACAGCTACCATCAGTGTCAAAGCTAAAAGCTTCCAACTCTAGAAATCAAATGTCAAGGCACTGAAGCAAGATCATGGGCCCTACTGCAGAGGAGGAACCCCGCATGGATGGATGATCCACCCGGGCACTGCTGGATAGTGACTCCCAAGTCACTATAGTGTTCAGGGACTATTGTGATATTATTCATTTATTTTGTTTTTGATTCCCAGGTAAGTGCACTAAACAAAAATCTGCCTATTTTTAGGCACGACCAGGGAGAGTACATTACAGGTAACAACAGTATTACAGTGATCAGTGTTACAGAAGTTGACAATAGTGATAAAGTGCAACAAGTTACAGCCACCAGCAAGGTACAGCACTGTGCCACTATATTACAAATTTAATTAACTTCAGATTAAGGATAAGAGTAGTTCAGGACTAACTGGCTGTGGACAGAAATCACTGAGAAAATATACAACAAAGTAGACAGGAAGGAGTAAATTGGCTAGTGCAACAAGAGGCCATGACAAACAGTAGTTAGGATACAATAGCTAAGGTAGATAACAGGTACTAAACACTTTTAGTTCCAGCTTTATACAAAAGTAGATCATTTATACAGATAGATAGGAAGTAGTGTATGCCAACAGGAGGAACAAGACTAAGTAAAATAGATTGGGTAAAGGCCATGCACAAGAACATTTGTCTCAGGATTTAAGGTAGTAAAATAAGTCTTTTTTTTTTTTTAATTGTGTGAGACTTAGAGACACTAAGGTGATAAGGCAGAGAGTTAAAAAATTTAGGGGCAAAGTGGGCAAACACCCGTTCTCCCATCTTGGTAGAGCATTTGGGAACTACAAGGAGATCCTGGGTAAAAGACTGAAGTTGGTGAACATGTTCTGCAGGAGTAAACATTGAGGCCAACGAGGTTGATCGAGAAGATCTAATGATGTTTTCAGTTTAGAGCATGCTGTGGTGGGTGAGACGAGGGACAGACAAAGCAAACCTACAGACATTATTATATGTGACATCCCATTTGGAAAAGCAACTAGTGCTGGCCTGGAGAAAAGTAGGGAGGGCATAACATAATCTTGGAAGTAATACTCCCTAGGCTATTACGACTCTGGCTGCTAGAGGTGAGGGCAGAGCGGACATGATATGCCATCCAAATTTAAGAATTAATTGATTTTCAAATATCATTTATGTGCTGGGAGAAGTCTAGGGCTGGGTCAAGTGTGACGCCAAGGAATCTGAAAGAAAGGGTCACAGAGGGTAGCCCATGTATAGAATGACTCTTTCTGAGTGATTTTTTTTAATGAAGTCAAAATAGTGATGGTGAAGTGGGTGATGTGCTTATAATATGCCATCACTTATGTACATTATCTTCTTTGTATTTAAGGTATATGGTATAACTTGCAGTGCTCCTGTACTTTATAGTGAGCAGCTTGTACAACAGTATGTATGTTATTGTTCCTTGTTCTATGCAAGTAACTGTAACTTTGCTGTATCCCATCTCTCTACCCCCCCAGTCGCACTTGGAAACAAGCTTTGACTCAGTGTGCCTTACCCAGTTACCAACATTTTAAATAAAAAACGAACAAATAAATAATAGCAATGGCTATTAAGAGCACATTCTTTTTTCTATATGTAGTTTATGGTGTTTTTCCATTTCTCTCTCCATAACCAGACCCCTACCTCAGATGTGCACACACATGGAGGTATACATACGCCATGTCTCAAGGTACCCACCCGCTAAGTGTCACCCCTGCCACCTATGCTGACCACTAGGCCTCAACCTGGTGGCAGCAGGACTATGGGGGGGTGCTGACCACCCTCCGGAGAGGAGAGCTACCTTCCAGCTAATCAATTCTGCTTCAACCCTCTCCCCCATGCCAGCTCCCTGATGACCCAAGTCCGTTCCTGAACCTGAATCACTGGCATGGTGTGAGGTAAGGCATCTAGCGCATCAGCCCTCAGTGCCACTGGGCCGGCTTTAAGAGCACATTCTAATGCAAGTGCATACGTTCTGAGAAGAGTTTGGATAGTTTTTAAGGTTTGTTGATCAGCCAGTTTGTGAGCTGGCCATCTAGTCTGCTGGTTAAAGTCACTGCCTTTGAGACTGGTGACTCAGGTTTGGAACTAGCTGTGGTAATAGTTTCTATTTTTTTCTCTCTTAATGATACTTGGTGTGTTTTTTCCTTATTTTGCATCTCGTACCCCCACCCTCCTGACTTTGTTCCACTGTATGTCCCCCTCAGAATTTTCCCCCTTCTACCTTTTGTCTCCCCAAGTAGCCCCTCCCTAGTTTCACAACTCCCCATTATTCATGCCCCCCCGGAGTTGATTATATAAAGTTTGGAGGGAGTGGGACGCATAGACCCCAGCATAAAAAGTAGGTTAGAATTGTTCTTGATAATGATATTGAGGAAGTGCAGCTCTTTGTGAAGGGCACTATACTGCACATCGCCATTTTGCTTTTTAGCGATGTGCAGTAGCTGTTTTTTATTGGCGCCATTATGCCGGCACTATTATGACATGGAACTGTCACAGAAACCTGAGATCCATTAAGACATCAAATGTGTAATTCAGGATAGCCAAAGAGCATTGCTTGGGTCTTGACAATATTAAGGACCAGGTGATTTAAGGTTAGCCAGGTCTGAATGCTACGTAGGTCTGAGGTGAGTTTAGAATTTACAACATCCAGGGATCTAGAGACCATATAAAGTACGAGATCATCAGTGTACAGAAGGATATGGCAATGGGAAGGGGAGTTAAGTATGTCATTAATAAAAATTGAAAAAAGTAGCAGTCCCAGTGTGGAGACTTGAGGAACTCCTAATGTTATTGAGGCAGGGGTACAGTAGAAAGGGTCTTGTTGAAAGAGACTGACTGAGAGCAGCTGTTAAGGTAACTCGAGAAACATAGTAGAGTTGAGTTTGATATACTGAGGAACTCCAGCTTATGTAATAAGAGGGAGAGATTAACCAAGCTGAAAACTTTTGTAAGGTCAGTGAAGACTGCCTCAGTGAGCGGACCTTTATCCGTATTGGATTTGACCTCTCTAGTGAACTGGGCAAGAACGGTGGAGGTACTGTGTGCTGTCCTGAATCCATGCTGTGCTGGAGATTGAAGAGTGAATTTTAACAAGAAGCCTGAGAACTGGTGATGAACAAGTTTTCAAGGAATTTACTGAGGGTGGGTAGTATAGCAATAGGGTGGTAGTTAGTGATAGATTTGGGATCCCCCTTTTTAAACACTGGGATGATCCTAGCAGTCTTCCAAAGACAGAACATGGCAGAGGTGTTTATGAATAAGTTAAGTAGTCACATAACAGGAGTAGGAAGGAGAGGAGTGGTCAATTTAAGTATTCTGGGCTCAATCGTGTCCGGGCCAGCACTACCATAGGGAAAGATAGCATTGAGGAGTTGCAGTACCTCATGGCGTGTGACAGAGCAAAGGATCAGAGGAAGATCTGAAGTAGGAGAGGAAGTTGGGGGAGGTGAGATGGGGCAGGACATTAGAAATTCAAAGTGAGACAGTTCAGAAAAAATAGAACTGAAAGCATTTACAATGGTGGTGGGATTGTCACAGTTAGTATTATCAATTTCCATCTCACAAGGAGTTTAGCTTCTGTTATTGCCAAGAAGAGCGTTTATTTGGAAACAGAAGATTTGAGAGTCACAGGCCATGGCAGCAAGGACATGCCTGTAGTATTTACTTTTGGCAGCTTGGATTTCCCATTTACAAGTGTTTCACATGGTACGATAAGTGATCCAGTCTGGGTACAGAGAGGAGGATTTGTACTTGGCCCAATATTTATCACGAGTTTTTAGCATTGTGAGAAGGGGATTATTGTATCTGTTTAGTTGGTGACCTTCTAACCCTGCGACTTGTAGAAGGTATATGTTTCTTTGCCGGGGAGACAATGGTAGAGGTGAAATATTCAGTGGCATGGTCTACGTCACTTGTGCAAAAAAAGAGGAGACCAGTCAATGTGTCTAAAATCAAAGAGAAATGGGTCAGGACTAAAGGCAGAGAAGTCAGATATTGTAATAACTTTTGAAGGCCAGGAAGGGAGGCTAACATCCCAGTCATAGAAATAAGATATTGGTCGCTGATCAAGTCTGCAAGGATCCTGGGCAGCAGAGATCCTATCCTTCCTATTTGTGAGGATCCAGTCGATGAAGGTAGGGTGGTACCCATTATTAGAGTGCCTCTTGGGATCAGTTTTTTATTGTGAGAGGTTGGCCTTGTTAATGATAGTAGCGAGGTTAGTTCAGTTCTACCCAAGCTAGTCAAGGTTAAAATCCACCAGGATGATGACCTTATTTTTAGTACAATCAATGGCAGACAGTCTACAAGTTCGGTTCACCGTTGTTTACCGTTTTGGGGAGGAATGTAGACACAGGCTATATGCAGCTTTTTTGTTCCACTGAGAAACAGTAGGGAGTGTAATAATTCATATGATTTGAGAGATGAAGAGGGCAGTAGGATGAGATTTAGTTGTGCCTTGAAGAATAGGACAAGGCCACCTCCCCTTTTTGACAAGGGATGGTCAACACGTAGCATACTGTACCTTGAAAGGGAGCACATAGCCTCAGGGATGGAAGGTTTTAACCATGATTCAGAGATGTCCAAAATATCAGGCTAGTAAATTTGGGCTCAAGCTTCAAGCTCTGAGTGGTTGACTATTAAACTTCTAATGTTCAAGTGAGCAATTTTTAGGCCTTGAGCCTGTGTTCAAGAGTGGGAACTAGCTTGGTTGGGTATGTTCTGAGTGGTCAAAGTGCCAGGGTTAGGCTTGATATCTCCTGACAGGGATGTAGAGAGGACAATTATCCAGATGGTAGCATGTGTGACAGCAAAGGGTATATGGGTAGGAGAAATACTTGGACCGCTCCTATTCAGCCTTTTCCTTAATACCTTCCCCCTAGCCTGCTAGGGAAACTTGCTCCTATAAGCAGATATTACAGCCATTTTTGCAAGTCACCCGGACCGAGCCCAGTTTGAAAACAGTCTTCTAAAGAACTTTGCTGAATTAGAATCCTGGTTCACCCAAAATAAACTCATTATAAATTACAAAAAGACCAAAATTATGTTGTTTGCCAATCCCCAGAACAAACATAAAGGTGTGTCCCAAACCATCCTCAGTAATCAACACCAACCCTTAGAGCAGATAAACAGTTTCAAATACCTTGGTATTACACTAGACTCCTCCTTTTCCTATCATGATCGTGTCAATCTAGTTTGCAAAGCAGTGAATTCCAGAAACAGCCTCTTGTACATACACAAAAAATGTATGACGAATGATGCCCTCTGCCTGGCTGTCACAAGTTCAGTCCTCTCCCTAGTTGACTATGGTATTGTTATCTATGGCTCCACATCTGACACAGTTCTAAACAGGGTCATGATCACCCTCAACAAAGCCTGTCGCCTGGTACTAGGTGCACAAAGGCTCACCAACACCTGTGACTTATACCACCAAGTAAACTGGTTAAATTTCAAGGGTCGACTCACCTACCAAGTCTGCTTGTTGACAAGAAAGATAACCTCCAGTCAGTCTCCTCCTTCGGCCCTTAATCTCCTATCTCCTACCCTACCCCCAGAGCTACTAGAAGCTCCACTAAGGTCTCTTTCCTTGTTCCTTTCTGCAGAACTACTCTAGGGAAGTGTTCTTTCATGTATTGGGCTCCTGCTTGGTTAAATGGTCTGCCTTCGGACGTTCTATCCTCAGACAAGCTTGGTCCTTTTAAAGTTAAACTCTGGCAGTATCTCCTCTCATTAAACTACTGTAACTGTTCTTAGCTCTACCCATTTCACCTCTCTGACCTCTCACTGCCCTCCTGTCATTTCCCTGTTTATCTTTCACCTGACTACCATTGTCTGACATTCTCTTTGACCTTCATTTCTCCCTCCTCCCCCCATCTCTCTTACCCTTACTCCCCCACCACCCACCCTCCTTTCCCTGTCTTTCACCTTTTTCCTTAAATTTTTTTTTTTTGTTATGTTTCACCTGCGCCTTGCTGGCAGTTTCCTCCCTCACTCTAGGCTCTCTGACAATGTCCATGGACTGCCAACTCTACTGTAACATTGTTTCTACCTGGGATTTTCCCCAGTCCTGTGTCCTCAGGACCCCCCGTGTCCTACTATTCTCCTTTCTCTCAGTACTGTTTTGCCCGTATATGTGTAAAAATCCCCTTCCTCAACTTTCTCAACTGTTATAACCTTGTTGAACCCTGTATTCCTTATTTTTTTCCTTCCTCTTATTTTATTTCAAGATATTGTTTCTTGTTGTTCCTAATGTACTGTTTTTTATTGTTAACTGCTTGCACTGTTTATATTTACTTGCACTTTTTGACATGGAGCCTTTGTAAAAGAGTTTATGACTCAAAGGATTGTAATTCTGAAATTTCAATAAAATTAAAAAAAAAATATGTATTTTCTTGAATAAGTACCTAATTAGGAAGCCAAGAAGCTCAGGACTGTGACACAGTCTTGGGGTAGAGGATGGTTCACACCCAGCCAGCATGTTAGAGAAAGTACTCTGTGAGGGTAGGGGTGGAATTTGTGGAGGGGATTAGAGAGTTAGATGCATGGCTAACAGAGACGGATACTAAACAGGCAAGGAAGTATAGTGGAGTATGTATTTTGAGAAAGGAGGTAGGACAGTAGAATGAAGGCTAGTGGTTACTGACTTAGGTAGAGGGAAGAGATAGGGGTGAAAGAGATGGAGGAGAGGAAGTTAGGAAACTCAGGCAAACTTACAGATTAGCTAAGAATGGAAATTTAGAACAGCAGTTGGAGAGACATCATACAGAAACACAGAAAGTGATGGCAGAAGGGGACCAAACGGCCCATCTAGTCAGCCCATAAGCCCACTCCCTCCCTTAACTGCTATTCAGCGTTATGGTGCCCTTGTACACATTCCAAGCATTTTTGAAAACTCCCACCATTTTTGCCTCCACTACTTCCCATAGAAGTCTATTCCATGCATCCACCACCCTCTCGGTAAAGAAGAACTTGTGTGTGTTGTCCCTGAATCTGCCCACCTCCAGCTTCATGTTGTGCCCCCTAGTTGTTGTGTGATTTTTGATCTGAAACAGGTCCTGAACCTGCACCTTGTTTATTTCATTTAGGAACTTGAAGGTCTTGATCATGTCACCCCTCTCCCTATGCTGCTGCAGGGAATACATGTTCGGGTCACGCAGATGTTCGTCATATGTTTTATTGTGCAGTCCTTGAATCAGTTTTGTAGCTTTCCTTTACACTTTCTCCAGTCTGTTAATGTCCTTTCTAAAGTGCAGTCTCCAGAACTGGGCGCTGTAATCCAGGTGTGGCCTCACCAGTGATCTACAGAGTGGCACAATGACTTCTCTTCTTCTGCTGGTAATCCCTTTCTGTGCAGCTCAGCATTCCTTTTGCCTGTAGTGCCACTTTCTCACATTGTTTGGACATTTTCAGGTCATCTGTTATAATTATTCCCAGATCTCTTTTCTGTTTAGTGGATTCCAGTTTTACTCCTCCTGGGTATTATTCCTTTCCTGAGTTAGCTCTTCCAAGGTGCATGATCTTGCATTTTTTTTTGTATTAAAATTTAGTTGTTATGTTTTTATCTCAGCTCCAGAGTTCTTGGGTCAGTCTTCATCTTTTCCTCTCCTCCTGGAGTGTCTACCCTATTGCTTATCTTTGTGTCGTCTGCGAACAAACTCACTTTACCCTCCAGGTACACTATATCCAGGTATAAGATACAAACATAGATAAAAAACTAGATTGGGAGTTTCAAACTGCAAAGGAATAGAAAAGCGTAAGCGTGGAATGTAAACTATCCCATGTATAAGTGCAAACCACATTAGTTATAAACAGACTTAAAAATACATTCAGCTATTTGCTCTACAACCTTAATAGCTACTGAGGTGAAAACAGAAAGGTAATCCTACTGTATACATTAAGATCAAGCCTAGATGTATAGCCATGTTGAGACAATAGCCTGATAGGAAAATTGATACATAGTGAGATTTCTATGGACTCTATCCCAACTTCGCTAAATACAGAGTGAAAACCCTGTGGGGTCAGGTCATATTAAAACAGACCTAGGATATGAGAGCCTCTTCTGTAAAATGGCCTACAGCTAAACCAAAACAAATTACCTGAAACCCAATGTCATAAAGCAGAATGCAACAACTGTGTTGTTCTGAATAGATTGTGCTAACAATTTGTTATTTAAAAACTGAAATTTGCTCTGTCCCTTGGCTGGGCACTAGTTACCAATAACTTGCTGACATAGCTTAGTGATGTAAATCAAGGGTGTAATGATAATCACAGATTCAGATTAGTAGTCATAGGTTAAATGGCCCCTCCTAGGCTTGCATGTCACTCTGGCTTCCTTCCAGTCACAATCCAAAACATTGAATAAGAAAGATGGATGGGGTTGGGTGGGTGGGCAAAAATTTCCTGAAGAAGTTCAGTCACTGACTGGCAGCACAGGAAGTGGCTCATTAGCTCCAGTGGCCAAGCAGTCAAGTTGGAAATTAAGCTGCTTTGGTGAGGGGCCGGGGGTCCTGATGGTGGGACCAATTCCCCTACTGCGCCTAGAAGAAAGTCCACGATAAGTACCCTTTGCATAAAACGGAGCCGTTGGAAGGTTTGGATGTGTGGGGCCTCAGTGATGCCTCATACCCTTATTTTGCGTAGATTCGTATTTGGATTTCCTTCCCAGTGCATGTTGCTGGAACTCCTAGTGCCATGGGGATGTGTGCTCTGGTGTGTCCACGAACACGCATGTATGAAGAGATTCCGATTATCATGGAGACTAATGCCCATATGTTCCACCACTGAAGTCAGCTGTGTAAAGAGTTTGAGGCACAACAAGGGTAAGCATCTGTGTCACTCCATGGTCTGATTAGACAAGCCTACAATCGCAAAGCTGCTGTTTCGCCTGAAGATGAGGCTGTAGGGATCATGTGGTGTCAAGAGCCTCCCTTAAAGCTGAGTGCACCATTGCTGGCATAGTGTGACTCAAGGGACCCTGCCACAATCAGCTGCTGATGTTGGACAGCCCAGAGGAAGCTGACCTGCCAAAGGGACTTGTAGATAAACCTAGCATCTTACCAGCTAAAGCCCATGCTTATGTCAGATGAGTAACTGTACATGTGATGAATGTAACTGACCATCCAGTGACTATCCAGAGGGGCCAGACCCTAGCCCTCATTTACTGGGGTGATTTAGCTATACAACTGCACAAGAGAGAGATCGGGGCCCCAGCCAACTAGATCATTTATTGTTTGAGATTGGAGACCCCTCCTTATGCATACAGAGTGGTGGAATAGAATCCAAAATAAATTGGCACAGTGAACACAGGTTTTCTCCTTGAATGAATGAGATGTGGGGTGTGCTATGAGTGTGGAGCATCACATTAGGGTCACAGATGAGAGTCCTTTTCGAGAAAGATTGAGACAGCTGTCCCCAGCAAACACAGACGATGTCTGCAAGCATTAGCAGGAGATGCTAGCAGAAGGCATCATTCAAGAATCCAGGAGTCCCCCTGAATTCCTTTTTGTGGTCATAAAAAAATAATGGGGCTGTCAGGATGTGTATGGATTATTAAACATTAAACAGGAGGATGGTACCCAACCAATACACCATGCCAAGAGTGAAAGACGGCCTAGATTGCTTGAACGGAAGTCAATGATTCAGCATGGTGGACTTGAGGTCAGCCTAATATCAGAGTCCCATGGCTGAGCAAGATCGAGAAAAGACTGTATTTATTTGCCCACTGGGATTCTATGAGTTCCTTCAAATGTCACAAGGGATCTCACTTTCCAATGGCTAATGGAGAGGGCCATGGGTGACGAACTTATTGGAGTGCCCAGTGTATTTGGATGATATTATAGTGTTTGAGAAGACTCTGGAAGAGCATTAGGCCCGACTGCTTAAAGTGCTTGACTGGTTGCAGGAGTATGATCTTAAACTTTATGTTGACAACTGTCAGTTCTGCAAGACCTCAGTCAAATATGTTGGTCTCAAGATGGCATCAGTACTAATCCCGAATATGTTCAGGCAATCACTACCATGGCTAAACCAACCTGAGAGAATTACAGAGTTTCTTGGGATTCACTGGGGTTACCGCAGGTTTATTAAGGACTATACCAAGATCATCAAGCCTTTGCAAGATCTAACCCAAGGGTATCCTCCTGCCAAGCAGAAGACCAAGCAGGTGTCACAGTCTGTTCCTGGGAAGGGTTACTATAAAGTGCACGAACTGTTTAGGCCCATATGGACTAAAACTTGTAATGAGGCCTTTGAAGAGGTAATTAGATAATTCACTCATGCCCAGGTGTTGGCCTATGCAAATCCCAGTAAGCCATATTTGCTGCATATGGACGCCATTCTAAATGGGTTGGGAGCAGTACTGTATCAAGAACACCTATAAAGTCTAAGGCTGATAGCGTATGCCAGTCAGGGTTTATCACCTTTGGAATGGAATTATCCAGTCCACAAGCTGGAGTTTTCAGCACTTAAATGGGCCATTGTGGATCAGTAACATGAATACTTGTATGGGGCCAACACCACAGTCCACATTGATAACAACCCCCTCACCTATGTGCAAACCACAGCAAAGTTGGATGCTGCAAGTCTTCACTGGTTGTCAGCCCTTTTGATATATCATTACTATGTGGAATATTGTTCAGGGAAAAGAAACATTGATGTGGATGTACTTTCTAGATGAGCTCACCCTGAGGTGGCATGGCAAGAATGGGTTCCGATTCCTGAGACTGCTGTTATGGCTTTGTGTAAAAGACACAGTCCAGTGGAGGTGCCAGACTCCAATGCCACCTGTCACCTGGTCGATAGTTTGTGTACCTCTTCAAACTGCATACTTTTATAGGTGGCCTATTGTAATGTTATATCTCTCAGTAAATCCTCATCACCACAGATGAGCATGCAAGATGGCAGAAAGAGCAGAAGGATGATCTTGTAATCAGAGACATTGTCACTCCTATCCAAAGAGAAAGCAGCCCACAATATGTAAAAGTAAATCATCCTGACACCTCCCTGTTACTGAGAGAATGGACTAAACTGAAAGTGCATAATGGTGCGATTTACAGAGAACCCCAGAGCAATGATGGCTCAATTCTCAAACAGTTATTACTAACAGTAAAGTTCAGAAAGATAGTCCTTACATTAATAATAAAGAAAGCTAAAGCTACCTATTATAAAAATAAGATGCATTGTGACAATAATCCTAGGAAGTTTTGGCAGAATAGTTTATTGGATCCAGGGTGAAAAGACTTAACTAAAAGAATAAATATTGAAGCACAAGGGTCACTAACGGATGATCCCTATGCAGTTGCAAAGTTATTAAATGACTTTTTTGTGGACCTGCCAGGATTTAATGTTGATGAAGATAATTTGGGACCTTATAGAGACTTCTATAGGGAGAAACAGGACTCACACCCTCCTTTTAGATTCAAAACACTGAGGCCCAGATACTCAAAAGAGTTGAGCCATGCGCAATAGTGTTGCGCCTGCGCAAGTCTGAAATTGCGCCATTCTACGATATTCAGCAGGAGGCAGTTGCGCCCCCGAAATCACACTGAGCAACAGTGCAATGATAATGAAGGCATGCACAACTGAAGGGGGAGGAACCATGCATAAATGGCACAGTGCGATATTCAACAGCTTGCGCCATGAGCAATAGGAGAGCAAGCAGAAGTTGCACCATAGCGGAAATGAGCCAAAATAAAAAGGAGCAAGGGAGAGGCGCAAGAACGCTACAGGGAAGGCACATGAGGCAGAACCCTAGCCACACAGACAGGGCAGGAGGGACACACAGGGCAGGCCAGGGAAAGGGCACCGTGAACACAGAGGCACAGGGGAGGTGTGGGGAGCCACAGCCAGTGCAGAAGGGGGAAATGCCACACAGCACAGAGGCCACCACAGGCAGGTGTTCCTGGTGCAGGGGAAGTAGCAGTGAGGACAGCGGGGGGAATACAGGAACAGCTGCCGGGGGGGTGAACACAAGCCAGGGACATGGCCAGTGCCACCTTCCAGATAGAGGCCGTTCTGAGGGGGGTGAGAAGGTGGGTGGCAGGGGGGCGTGGCCATGGAAGAGCCCGTCGGTGGTATACCCCCAACAGGCAGTACCGAGCCCGCACCAGCTTTGAGCTGTACACTGATACTGAGATTGTGGGCCGGTACCGCCTGAATAGGGCAATTCTGAAGCGGCTCTGTGAGCGGTGCAGTGATGTGATGCAGGCACCCACACGACGGAGCCATGCCCTGTCAGTGGAGACTAAAGTGACAGCTTGCATGTGCTTGCTCAGCACGGGTACCTTCCAGAGACCAACTGGGGATACCACAGGCATAACCCAGTTGGCCACGTCACGCCACCTCACCCAATTCCTCAGCGCACTGCTTCCACATGCTGCGGAGTACATCCATTTCCCCAGCACACCGCGGAGCCGCACAGCAAACATACAGGAGTTCCACAGGGTAGCACGTATGCCTGGTGTGCTAGGGGCAATAGACTGCACCCATGTGGCCATATGCACACCACCTGGCCCTGAGGGGGCCGCACACATCAATCGCAAGCCTATGCCAGCATCAACTGCTAGGTGGTGTGCGATGCCAGGAGGTGCATAATCAATGTCTGTGCCACGCACCCTGAGGGAGCACACAATGCCTTAATGTGGCACCAGTCGGCACTGTGCCACAGATTCGAGAGTGGGGATATCCCCACTGGCCACCTAGTGGGCGAGTATGCAAACCACATGGACAATTATAGGGCCTGGGGGGCATGGCCAGAGGTGACATGGGTAGTGGCCTACAGGCCCGGGGCAGGGCGATGCTGATCACCAAACTAACCTCCACCCTCTACACACAGGTGACAGTGGATACCCACTCCGTCTCTGGCTGCTCACACCATACCGGCGGCCTGCGACCCCATCGCAGCAACGCTACAATGAGGCACACACCACCACACGTAATGTCATCGAGTGGGTGTTCGGGTTGCTGAAGGCACGTTTCTGTTGCCTGGACACCTCCGGCGGTGTCCTACAGTACAGTCTCTCAAAGGCCTGCAGGCTATTCCTGGCCTGTTGCATCCTGCACAACATGGCCAACGAATGTGGGATAGCTGTACAGGTCGAAGAGGGGGACAGCGATGGGGACGATGAGGACACCAGTGACAATGGTGATGGGCAGCCCCCCCTTGGGCGACGGGACCCCTGACTGATCCGGCTGGCACAGCTGCACCGGGACACCATCACGGAGGAGCACTTCAGCCAACCCAGGTAAGTCATGGGGCCATGTGCAGCCAACAGTGGCTAAGGCACAACCCACAAACACGCATGGACACACACCAGGGGTGCATGCCATCAAGGGAAGTGGCAGGGCACGGAACCATACACACAACCAGGGATGGGTGAGGACTAACATGCCATGTGGACAGACACACACACACACACACACACACACACACACACACGCACCAAACTTGCACAAAGGGCAGGAGGCACAACGACCCAGAATGCCAACCCTAGCCACACACATGTCCACAGGCCACCACGCCCACTGCCTGTCCATGTGCGTGTGTCAGATGCTGAGCACCATTGCACATTGGTGTACAGCACAATGCAGGCATCATCATGCACATGCAACTGTGGACAGCAGCCGGGAGGGTGTGCAGGTGGACTGTGTGTCTGCGTGCAGGGCTGGGTACCCACCCATGCACTGCCCACTGAAAGACACAATGCACACAGGGCAGCACCAGACAGTAGTTGTGCTGGGAGACAGGTCAGTCATGTGACACAGTGCCCCGTCCACCACGGATGCGTGGGCAGCCCAGCTGCGACCCGCCAGCACTGACAGGCTGACCACTGGCCTCATGGGGTGGCACCGATGGTCCCCCAGGGGTTCCACTGCGTGAACGCGACCGTGCTCATGCAGGGGTCTGCAGCACACCGAACATGCCTGCGCCAGGCGTGCTCGGGATGCCCACAGCTGAACCCGGTGTCGACAGGGAGGGAGTCACACGACGCCAGGAACGGGGGGGTGGACAGTGCACTGCGTGGTGTCCGCGACACATGGGCACCTGACTGTGTGCCCATTGTGGCCATGACAGCAGTGAATGCCTGTGCATGCCTGTCAATGACAGCGGTCACATCCTCCCGCAACCGGTCCATCCCTGCCAGGATCAGAGCGGTGTCCCTGCTGCAACGCTCCTCTGCCCACTCCAGAGCCACATGCAGTGCATCCACCGATGTTGCAAGCGCATCTGCTGCTGGACTGATGCTTGTAGTAGGCGGGTGTGCTCGTCCAAGAGGTCATCTGCCTCCTCGGCATCCTGTCCCTCAGGGTGTGCACAGCCCTGATGCTCAGCACCCCTTGAGGGTGGGTGCTGTGCACCAGGACCAGGTCTGGGCATGTCCACAGGTGGTGCACAGACGCCACCGCTGACCCCTGCACCCCCAGCCCATTGGCGGACTGCTGATGCTGCCCCTCTGGCTGCCGCTCCCAAGGGATCAGTGGTGCTGCCACAGTGGCCACAACAGTCCCACTGTCCTGAACAAACACCAGTGCTGCCCCACTGGTGCTGACAGGCACAGGCTGGGACTGTCATGACATGCAGGCCTCCATGGCAGCACCACCTACAGCCATGGCCGCGATGTGTCCTGCTTTGTGGCCATCCCATGGCACACACGTATCACTGCCCATAACGTTAGCGACATCATCATCGGTGACGGACTCTGCCCCGGCCCCAGGCACAGCATGCCGGCATCCGTGGATGCCGGCATGCTGGGACACAGGCAGGGCTTCCTCTGCACCTGTTACAACATCATCAGTGTGGACAGCCAGGCAGTCCCACTGTCACACTGAGCCACGTATACCTGTGGAGGTGGATGGGCCCTCCTCCATCTCCAGCTGACTGTCCTCAGTGAACAGGCCCACCACCGCTGACCCGTGCAGATGCTCAAGATCTGTAAGGGAAAGCAAAGTCGTGTTACTGCATGTGACCTACCCTGCCCCCCCCATAGACAGACCATGACTTACCATGCAGTGATGGGCCACCACCCATCTGGAAGCCACCACCCGGAACACCCTCAATGGCACTACGCTGCATGCTTGAAGCAAGTCTCTCCTCCTGTGGGGTCAGCTGTACCACCTCCGGCTGTTCCCCACCTGTTGCAGCTCATGCCGCCCTGATGGCAGCCACCTTCTCCTTTATCCTCCTCCTCCTCCTGTCCATGCCCATCTTTTTCTTGCACTCCTGCACAGAGCGCTGGTGGCTGCCATGCAGGTTCACAGCACGTGCCACCTCCTCCCATGCAGCAGCACGGGCTTGAGGTGTTCCCTGCCATCTGCTGCGAAGCGGCTCCTGATCCAGGTAGGTGTCAAACAGGGCTTCAGTCTCGGCCTTGGTAAAGTTAGGCTTCCTCCTCCTCCCACCACTGTGTTCCTCCTCTCCCACAACTTGCTCGGTCATTATTTAGCCTGTAATAATGGCAGTTGTTACCTGTGACTGTGCAGTCCCATGCATGTACCTAAATCCAGAGTCCACACTCCCAAACAGCATGCAACTCACCAATAGACTGCAGTAACTGACTATGGCCACTGCAGCCCAATGTCACACTTTTATAGCACAACCCATGCAAATGAGGCGAGGCGCAACTTTAAGTGGATGCAAATTGCAGTGCTGCGCCATTGAATGGCTGATTAGATGATTTGCATATGACGGCTGAATATCAGGCTTTTGCGCTTTGCGCAATTGTGTTGAACTTGCTGAGCTAATGGCGCAGTTCTGTGACATGCGTAGTACACACCTCACTGAGCATGCCCGGGTTGCTGACGCAGGCGTCTGCTGCACTGCTGACATGCTGTGCACGTTAGGCAATGCAGGGCACGGCCACCATTGTGCCAGTGGCGCTATAGCAATGGTCACTACATGGCACTGTGGCACTGGGCCATCATAGGCGCACTGGGCCAACTGTGCAGTAGGCCGCTAATGGTGGTAGCACACAGGCAGCCAATCGCGCTACATGCATTGGGTTCCAATGGTGCTGTGCGTGTCTGTGCGCTAGAGACCCTTGACCCTAGCTCGACCTTTGCTCCCTAAGCACCATGCGTCAGGCATGGGTGCACCTCTATCGCGCTGTTCGGTGACAGCGTGATAGGGAATGGCAGCGCTGTACCGCGCAGCATCTGCACATGGGGAGCCGCACTGCAGAGCGCCATATTGGCAAATCGAGCAGAGAGCATGGCATGCAGGAGGGCAGCTCAGTGGTCGGCAATAGAGCTGGCCAACCAAGTGGCCATTGTGGAGCCACACCATGGGCCACTGTTCAGGGAGGCACCCCTGGACAGGTCCAGGACCCAGGTGTGGGAGGAGGTGGCCACTGCACTTGAGGAGGCCACAGGATGGGGGAGGAGCACTGAGCAGTGCCGCCACAGGTATGGAGACCTGCGGCGGAGGGAGCCGGAGCTGCTAGCAAGCCTGCGGGCACGTGCCAGGAGGGGCACGGTGTCACGGCCAGGTAGGTGTTATGTCAACACACTTTTATCTTCCATATGGGTAATACTGTTGTATGTGTCCAACACATGGGGGAGGGACTGTCTGGGGTTGGCTGTGGTGGTGTTATCAGGGTGTGGGGTGGGTGGATCTGGCTGGGTGGGAGGGCACACACCTGGGGGCAGGGGGACTTTGCTACGGGATTGTACTGATGTTCCTCTCTCAATGTTTGCACCACAGGCCCAGAGGAACGCTGCCGTGCCCGTGATCTTCGGCGGCAGGAGGAGCAGAGGGAAGCCAGGAGGGCCGAGGGCCCTCATCGCCCACTGGACTGGCCCGATGAAGGTGAGTGCCATAACTCCATGATTACTACTGCATGCTGTGTAACAGGGTGGGCAGCGGGGCATGGCCACCATCCATCAACACCACTGCCATGTACGCGACTTGTTACAGTCAACACTGTCCAGTGGCAATGCATGTCTGGGAGTGCGTCGATGGTGGTCCATGCGTGCACCGGGTACATGGCTGTGCCACTGCCTTTGCACCACATAGCCATGTCACTAAACAGCCATGGTGGTGCTGTGCGTGACTTGGCCGGTGGGTGTGTGCAGCATTCTGCATGGCTGTATGCGCCTGGGTGGGCAGGTCACGTGGACATGATCACTGTGGGTGGTCACACACCATCACAGAGGTATGTCCCACAGCCATATGCCATGCACAGTGGGCGGGCTGTATGGGGCTGTGCATTCACACCTATTGACTGTGCTCCCTTGTCCTAGGTACATGCCATCTCCGGGAGATAAGGGAGGCACTCCGGGAGATCCTCCAGGTGGCAAGGGCGTCGCTGGACATCCTCCGCAGGATTGATGACACCGGGGTCCTGCGGAGGCACCGAGCAAGACGGAGCCAGAGTGGGGCGGGCGCTCCACGCTAAGTCCCTCAGCCCCTGTAATCCCCTACCCCCGGACCCACCCTCACACCCCTCCTTTCCCGTCCCATTTGTCCACCCTGCCCTCTACCCACCCCACCTTGTTTGTGGCCCTCCCCCACCTTGTATATATTTTGTAAATAGTCTTGTAAATAGTTAACTTTTATATGTTTTCTTACAGTTATTTTGATATGAATACTGTGGTAGTCTCTGATTTGCAGCGGGCTATAGGTGCTCAGCTGCAGTGGTGTGCATGGCGTCAGGGGTGGTGCGGTCATGGGTATGTGTGTGTGTCCGTGTGGAGGTGACTATGGTGTGGGGGTAGCTATCAGTCAGTGTCTGTGGTGTGTGTGTTGTGCCCTGTGCACTGGATGACTGTGTGCAGTGGTCCATGGTGCGTGCTCTGGGTCCATGGCGCCCCTATCAGCCCATCCATGGCTTGTGCAGCTGACACACATGCATGTCTGTGACCTGCATGGTCTGCTGGCATGTCAGTGGTGGCAGTCCCCTGCAGGGCAGCCACTGTACCCATCACAATGCTGGGTTGCCTCCTGTCACTGGTGTGGTGCATGTCTGCCTCGGGTGACACTGTGGCCTCCACAGTTGTTGTCCCACCACCATGCTGTGCCTTGTGTGTGTTGTAGGGGATGTGCACCGTTGTCTGTGACTTGTGCTCCGGGCAAATAATGGTGGTGTACGGGTCCACAGTGCCTGCGCAGGGTGGCTGGCACTCCAGTGCCATGGAGGACTGTGGGTTGTGTGTACACAGTTTACATAGGCCCATGCTGGGGGCTTGGTTGCTCCGCCACTGCGTCCCTGTGTTTGTCGTGCCCTTGGGTATGGGTGGGTGTCTGTCCATGCACTGTGTGGCATCCGGTGTGGTGCATGCTTCCACACACCACTGTGGGGTGTCTGTGCTGGCTGTTGTGGCCAGTGTTGGGTCAGGGTGTGTCACTGGGATACTGTGCAGGGTGCTGTACCACTGGTGGTGGTGTCCGGGGCAAGCCCTGTCCCATGTGGGGTACCTCATGTGCTGATGCATGGTTGGTTTCTCAGCAGTACCTCGGGGGGACTGTGCGTGGTGGCACTGTGTATGCCGTTGTTGCATTGCTGTGTGCTGCAGCCTGCTGATGGGTGCTTGTGGTGGGTCTGCCTTGCATGGTTCTGTGGTGCACAGGGTTGCAGTGTCACAGTGGGGGTGGTGGCATGCATGGGGTTTCCTGCAGTGGTGGTCGCTGCTCTTGGGGAGGGTGTCTGGGGGTCACGGTGCAGGGTGTGCTCTGCATTGGGGGGATGGTGTGGCACGGGGTGGTCAGCCCTCCTTGTGTGCCAGTCACAGCTTGCCGGGGGGGGTGATGGGGCACTGTGCCCCGCTGTGGGTTGGTTGCTTGTCTCCATGCGCCAGTGGTTATTCCAGCCCTCCCCCAGTTGTGCAGTGCATGGGCTGTGGGGGGACGATGTCTGTTCTACTGTGTGTTCCTGTGCCCATCTGTGGCATGGGTGGTGGGCCCCTACCTCCCTGGTTGTGCAGTTGCATTGCTCTGCTGCTGGGGGGGGCATCCCTGGTTGCGCTATGGTGCCTCTGGACTGCTCAGCTGCACATCCCTTGTTGCACTATGGCACATCAGATCTGCTCAGCTTCCCCTCCCTAGTTGCGCTATGGTGCAGGTGGTGCAATATTCAGTGGTCGGCTGTAGGCGCAGTTTGGCCTGCTCCGTTTTTGCATATCATGCCTCTTGCGCATGGGCGCAATGGACTTGCGCTTGCTTCTGCTATTGCGCACGTTTTGGGTGCAGTTTGAATATCTGGGCCTGACTGTAAATGAGGTTAGTAAAGGTTTAAGAAATCTGAACATCCATAAGTCAGCTGGAGATGGGCTGGAGGGCAGATTTTTGAGGATAGCTGCACATATAATTGCTCCAGTTATTACATATATGTTTAATTGGAGCTTACAAACAGGCTATTTCCCTCAAGTGTGGAGGGAAAGTAAAATAATTCCTATTTTTAAAGGGGGGGGTAGCTTCTGAAATAAATAACTACAGACCAATAGCTCTTCTTTCAATCTTGTCTAAAAGCCTTGAGCGACATGTCCACACTCAAATTATTGAATATATGGAAAAATACAGCCTGATCACTCCCTATCAGTCAAGGTTCAGAAAAGCTCATTCAACCACAACTGCACTTTTAGAATTTAATGATTTGATTAATACATCATTACACTTGGGTTTGGAGACAGCTGTAATTTTTGTTGATTTATCTAAGGCCTTTGAACTGGTGAACCACTCCCTCCTACTACAGGTAGTGGAAAGTATGGGTATCACAGAGGGGCGTTGGCATTGGCTGCAGTCTTACCTTGGAGGGTGTTCACAAACAGTTATGGTTTCAGGAAATATGTCCCCTACCAGAACTGTTAAAAGAGACGTACCTCAGGGGTCCATTCTTGGACCCCTGTTATTTTTGGTATTTAATAACAGCTTGCCACGAGTTGTGAATAACTCACAGGTGAGATTGTATGCCGACGACACTGCAATTATAGCATCTGGTTCAAGTATCCAAGATTTACAACAAAAATTGCAATCAGATTTTGACAACTTGAGGGAGTGGTTCACCAGTTCAGGCCTTATTATGAACATAAAAAAAGACAAAACTACTACACTTTGCATCAAAACACAAAGGAAAATTTCAACTTAAAATAGATGCTAAAGAACTTCTACAGCAGGTAGATCAGTATAGTTACCTGAGGGTTGTTTTTGATGCCCAAATGTCTTTTAATGTACACTTGAACACTTTGATAGACAAAGTAAATAGAAGAATAGGTGCGTTACACAGGACAACCAAGTGCTTAGGGAAGGCTGCCAGTAAAACAGTGGCAGAGCAATTAATTATGCCCGTAATAACATATGGAGAACTTGTGTATCGCACAGCAAATAAACAATTATTAATCAAACTAGATAAGGTACATTACAAATTGGCAAGGTATGTTTTACAATGTAATTTCAGAACACATCATTGTGTATTATTGTCTCAGTTACAGTGGCAATCTCTGGATATAATTTGTATTAGATCATGGCAGAAAATAATTTACAAGTGTCATGTTTTCTATCTAAATCATTATATTAATGTATTATTCAGTAAACAAAAGTTAACTGCTAAATTTAAAAGAACAGTCGATGTGGAAAAAAATCTACGTTCCTAAAATTTGAAATAAACATGGAGAACGAACACTAGGCTACCAAGCATCCAAATACTGGAATATTTTGCCATTTTCAGCTCGTACATCATCATCTTATGATCTGTTTACTCAGGAAATAAATGATATTAGTAAATCTAGATGTGTATGTACTTAGAGGGGGCTTTACCACACCCTGAGTATAGGGACTTAGAAGTTTGGGTGGTGCTAAAATTTTTAGAATATTCACATCCTTAATGTGATGGTGAACCATTTGTTTAAACTGTAATTGCATGTAAGATCGAACCTATATCATGTCTTAGAGATGATTATTACGATTTTAAATTTGTAATACCTACATGTGTAGTTGATAAAGACTATGTTTAAATGGTCTAGTCTATGTGGTAATGAATAGTGATGAGTGTTATTTATTTGGTAGCTATAAGACTGTGTGCAATAGTGTGATGATAGACGTCCATGTGTTTATGTTTAGTTGGAATGTTAAACTGGGTTATCAACCCAAACGACATGTATCCTGTATAAAAATAAAAGTTTTTACTACTTACTACTTAAAGCTTTGCATGACAAGATGGGGCATTTGGGGGGGGGGGAGAATGCTGGACCTGGTCAGAAGGTGGTTCTACTGGACCAGAATGAGTACAGAGGTGGAGAACTATTGCAAACAGTGTATGAAATGAAACATAGAAACATAGAAGTTGACGGCAGATAAGGACTGCAAGGCCCATCTAGTCTGCCCATTTCTTTTTCTACCTTATAAATGTGCCATCGACCTTTGCTCTGTCAGTGGTCTATCTATTCATACTCATTTGTATTGATCCCTTATGCCTATCCCATGCCTGTTTGAAGCCCTGTACTGTATTCATAGCCACCACTTCTTGAGGTAGGCCATTCCATGCATCCACCACCCTTTCTGTGAAAAAGAATTTCCTCACATTCCCCCTTAATCGGCCCCCCTCTAACCTCATGCTGTGTCCTCTTGTCCTGCTATTTTTCTTATATTTAAACATGTTAGACTCTTTCACCTTGTTAATGCCCTTAAGTTGTTTGAATGCCTCGATCATGTCACTCTCTCCCTCCTTTGCTCAAGGGTATACATATTGAGCTCTGTTAATCTGTCCTCATATATCTTCTGATGCAGTCCCTGCACCATTTTGGTTGCCCTTCTCTGGATTGACTCAATTTGGTTAATGTCCTTGTGAAGGTGTGGCCTCCCATACTGCATGCAGTACTCCAGATGGGGCCCAACCAGTGTCTTGTAAAGAGGGATTATTACCTCCCTCTTACCCTCTGTATCCGGAGGAAAACATTGCCTTCTTGAGACACTTCTTTGGTGAACATTACAACCAGAGTTCCTACGGACTTAACGTGTATTGACTTTTTGAATTTAGAACCAGATCAAAAGAATATAACTAACATCCTGGTAATGACCAACCACTGTTCCCAGTATGCCCAAGCTTTTCCAACCAAAGACCTGTGAGCCATCACCATCGCTAAGATTCTGGTTGAAAAATACTTTACTGCCAGCCCGGTGGCGCAGAGGGTTAAGCGTTGGCGCCTTACCTCATCCCACGCCGGCGACCCGGGTTCGGGAACTGACTCAGGTCGTTGGGGGCTGGCAGGGGCGGGAGAGGATCGAGCGTCCGTAGGGCTGCTCTCGTCTCCCGGGGGTGGGTAGTGGGGTCTTGTCGCACAGCAGCGGCCCCTGGTGGAGACCAGGAGTACTGCTGACGAGCGCAAGAAAAAAAGGAGGAACCAGAAAAAGCGGGAATACCGCCTCACGGTAACCGGATGACGGCTGCCCGGCGCTCTGAGGCCATCAAGGGTCCTTCCGAGCTCTCCACCTCAGCAGCATCCCCAGGGCTAAAGTAGGAGCGCTGGTCTTCTCCTTTGCTGGTGCCTTCCCTCTCGGAGGAGGGGGACCCATCCGGCAAAGGGTTACGTCGGATCACCCTGGGGGTCGGCTGCGATATGAAGTGGGAGCCTCGAGGGATGGATGGGTCGGAGGTCAGCCCTGGCAACTTGAAGGAGTGGCTGCCGTGGGGCACGTAGGGGGGTAGAAACAGATAATGCAAAAAAAGAAAAATACTTTACCCATTACAGACTTCCCAAGAGAATCTATCCTGACCAGGGTCAGGATTTTGAAAGCCAACTCATCAAAAAATTGCTGTCGTTGTTGGGAATTAGGAAGTCGAGAACTGCTCCCTACCACCCCAGGGTGACCCTCACCCCAAAGATTCAATAGGACTCTATTAGATATGTTGGGCATGTTGACTCCTCAGCAGAAAGCTAACTGGAATCAGCAAGTGAGTCTGCTGGTTCATGCTTACAATTGCACCAGTAATGATGCTTGGGGCAATCCCCATATCTGCTTATGTTCGGAAGACAGGCCCGACTGCCAGTAGACATTGCATTTGGAGTGTCATCCGATGGTGCTGACTTAGAGACCTACACCAAACATGTCCAATGGCTGAAGCAGCAGTTGGATGATGCTTACTGATTGGCCACAGAATTGTCTAACAAAAGAAACTTGACAAATAAGACCTGTTAGGATAAATGTGTCAAAGCTCATGAATTACTTCCTGGAGACAGAGTTTTGGTCCAGAATTTGGCATTTCTTGGAAAGCATAAAATTGCAGATTGGCGTGGACACATCCCTCATGTGGCTGCACATCCCTCATGTGGCTGCTGAAAAACTGGTGGACTTGTCAGTATACAGAGTTTGCCCAGAAGGGGAGTTTCAGAGAAGTAAAACATTGCACCACAACCATTTGCTCCCCATTGAACAATTAGATGCTCCCAAGCTAGAACCACGCTCCGCCCAACCTCAAAGAATGAAAACTATGGGTTTACACAGGCACACCAACCAGACTACTTGGCTCAACCTTCAGCTGGACACTGGTTTACCTGGGCCTACCAAAAGGCCTGCATCGGACCTGAATACTGGTCTTCCTGGATCTTCCTTAAGGTCTGCATTGGACCCAGCTCCCAATGAACTAGACTCTTCAGATGAGAAAGATGACCTTGTGAGGTATTATTCTACAGTGGACATTCCCCAACAGTTCAACAGTTCTAATGAGTGGTGGATGCCAAATACTTCAGCTACACCACTAAACCCTGAAGCACAGCCTTTTGAACCTTCACCCAAATTAGAACATACAGTATGGCATATCTGGTAGAGATTGCACAAGAGACAGACATGGATGTGGCAGACCTGGTAGAGACTGCACAAGAGACGGACATGGTGCCTGTACCAACTGAACAAGAAACAAATGTGGTACTCGAACCGATTCATATTGCCAAGTCTCCCTCGCCTCCCAGGGAGGAAGAAGGTGCATCCTCAGTTACCCATGAAAGTGAAAAAGTTTCTTTGAGGCAGTTCAAAAGGCCAATCAAACCCCTCTTAAAACTCAGTTATGATTTGCCTGGTGCCCCCACAGACCTGCCCTTGTATGTAGCACACTGTGGCATTTATATCACTCCCCACTCCCTATCCCATATTGTATTTAATAACCCTGAAGGTAATGTGGGAATGTGAAAATCTGGGCATGTTGGTTAGACAGGAACCAAGTGTTTAGCTAGCACTGTTAATGAAAATATTGTTAACCTGTTTCTGTTTATTATGTGAATTTCGAATTTGAAACTAGCATAGCTAGATTTAAATTGTCCAGGTAGAACTGTTAGTGTTGTTGCCGATTTGTGCTTTCCTCCAGGTATGCACTGGATGGAACTCATGCAATTGCCAGGATGACAATTCACAACCCAGGGGAAGAGTGTAACCCCCCCTAGGGGGCAGGGGGCTTACCTTAGTGGGGCTCTGGCCCTGCGGTGTTCTGGGTCAGTGGCTCTGGGGGGATTCGGCCATGTTTTGCCCATCCAATCTTCACAACTGCAGCCGCTGAAATTCTGTGTCTTAGGCCCATTGACAGAAGTGGCCAAGCTCCAAAAAGCTGCTTTTCACCTCCGGGTGCTTAGGGAGGCACATGTTTGGTCCAGGGAGTAGTGGGGACATAGACCGACAATATGTAAATAATAAAGATGGCCACCATGCGCCATATGTGCATGCACAGCTGGTGGTCTCAAATTCCAAAAGGAGCCATGGCTCCATGGCTAAGAACACCGAAAAGGGTGTGAAAGGGGGATATATGTTTCAGGAGCCCTGGTGGGCTAAAGGGGGCTCCCACAAATACGAACATATGAATTTGCCAGCAGATAAAGGCCTTATGGCCTATCGAGTCTGCTCGAGTGTGCAGCTAGCAACCCTTATACTGCAGCTGCCCCTCACTGTCCTCCCCAACCCTCCCTTTTACCCTAGCCCATCCCCTTTTGAAGCAGTACCCTGTTCTACAGGATACCACTTCCACAGGCAACGCGTTCCACCCAGACACCACTCTCTCTGTAAAAAAGTGTCTTCTCATTTCCCTCCTGAACCTTCCCCCCTCCAATCTGAGATCATGACCTCAAGTGTTCCTACCCTCAACTTAACTTGAATAATCACAATCAGGTCTGATATCCACTTGACCCTCCCTAATGGGAGCTGTGATGGTCATCAGGAGATGTTGGAAACCCAATTTGTGTGGTCTGACTTCAGCCTTCCCACAATCAATGACATTGCGATGGTCATCCAATCATTGCGTCTGACCAACTGTGGTTTGGACCCGGGCCCCACACATCTCCTAGTGGGCTGTGTGGATAAAATTGGTCCGATCCTTGCTGAGATAGTCTGGAAGTCTTTGGAGAGGGGGATTTTTCCGAATCCTCTGAAGGAGGCTGTGGTTCAGCTCCTTCTTAAGAAGTCCTCCTTGGACCCGGATTGTCTGGCTAACTACAGGCCTGTCTCTAACCTGCCCTTTGTGGTTAAGGTTATTGAGAAGGTGGTCACGTCGCAGCTGGATGATCATTTGACCAGCCACAATGTCTATGATTCTCTCCAGTCCGGATTTAGGAAGAGACATAGTACCGAGACAGCTCTTGTCCGGGTACTAAATGACCTCCTAATAGCAAGATACCGAAGGACTCGTTCCATCTTGGTCCTTCTTGATCTCTCTGCAGCATTTGACACCGTGGATGATGGTGTGCTATTGGAGTGCTTGCGGTTTATCTGTGGGCTGTCTGGTACAGTACTCAGTTGGTTTCGATCTTTCCTCGAGGGTAGGACCCAGAGGGTGGTGTCTGGGATTTTTTCCTCGGCATCATTCCCCCTATCCTGTGGGGTGCCGCAGGGCTCTATTTTGGCACCCATTGTTGTTTTTGGTGTACATGCTGCTGTTAGGAGGGATTATCAGGCGGTACGGTTTGAGTTTTTCACTGCTATGCAGATGACACTCAACTGTACATGTCCTTTGTGTCCGGCTAAGATGCTGCGTTTTAGGTCTTTAACAACTGTCTGGCCAAAATCCAGAACTGGATGAATGTGAGTTGGCTGCGATTGGATCCAGAGAAAACTGAGCTGTTGGTTGTGTACCTAGGTCACCGGGAGGTGGGTTTGTTGGAGGGATCACCCTATGGTTTATGGCTTGGGGGTGTTCAGCTAACTACCTCAGACTGGATGCGGAACCTGGGCGTTGTGTTTGATGACTGTTTGACACTTAAATCTCAGGCATCGGCAGTTGTCAAAGCCTCTTTTTACCATCTGAGGAACATCACCCGGGTGAAGCACCTGGTTCCTCCTGACGATCTTCCTACTTTGGTCCATGCCTTCGTTACCTCCCGCCTTGACTACTGCAACGCCCTTTATCTTTGGCTACCTGGGGTTGATATTCGCCGCTTGCAGCTAGTGCAGAATGCGGCAGCCAGGCTATTGACTGGTTCCTCTAGGTCCAGTCATATAATGCCTGTGCTCTGTGGACTGCACTGGCTGCCAATATACTGGTGAATCACCTTCAAGGTCGGTTTGCTGGCCTATAAGGCCCTACACGATCAGGGACCTGGCTACCTGAAAGATCTCCTTTGTCCCTACTGTCCCTCCTGCTCTCTCCGATCCACTGATGAGGGATTGATAGAGATTCCCAGGGTTCGCTTAAAAACCTCTGGGGCCAGATCTTTTACTTTTATGGCCCCAACCCTGTGGAATTCTCTACCTCATCAGGTCCGGGATTGCCCGACTGTCCAAAGCTTTAAGGGGGCATTAAAAACACATCTTTTTAGCCTTGCATACAATGATTTTTAAATGCTGCTGCCTTAGATTACTTTTAATATTGTTTTCATTATTTATTGATTTTATTATGTTATGTACAGGCGCCTTGGTTTTGGAAAGGCGCCTTTTATAAATAAAGTTTAATTTGATTTGATTGATTTGATAATCTCTCCGTACCTGTCTTGTTTATTCCCTTCATGTACTTGAAGGTTTGAATCATATTCCCCCTGTCTCTCCTCTCCTCCAGTGAGTACATGTTGAACTCCCTCAGCCTGCTTACATACGGTATGTCCCTTAGTCCCTGGATCATCTTTGTTGCCCTGTGCTGTACCCCTCCAGTAACTTATGTCCCTCTTCAGGTATGGGTGCCAGTACTGCACACAGTACTCCAGGTGTGGTCTAACCAGTGACCTACACAATGGCAGGATCATCTCCCCCTCCTTGAAGATATACCCCTGGCAATAAAACCCAGCATTTTGTTGGCCTTTGCAGCTGTCTTCCTGCATTGTGCTGATTGTTTATTGAGCCTGTTATAATCACCCCCCAGATCCTTCTCCTCTGTCATGGCTATCTGAACCTCCCTCAGCTGGTAGCTCCTTCTTGGTTTTTTTTGCCCCAAAATGTAGCACCTTGCACTTTTTGGCATTGAACCACAACTGCCAGGTGTCCAACCAGGTCTCCAATTTTGATAGAACATCCTGCAACCCGTGCCATCCTCCTAGATCATCAACTACTGCTCCCATCTTGGTGTCATCTGCAAACAAACTGATCTTGCTCTTGATGCCCATTGAGATGTCTGATATGAACAACCCAAACAACAGTGGTCCTAGCACTGAGCCCTGCGGTACTGTGCTTGTCACTACCCTCAGAGATGAGAGCTCCCCTTCCACCACCACCTTCTGCTGCCTTCCCTGTAACCAGTTTACTACCTATCCCACCATTTTCACCCCTGCACCTGTATCTGCCAGCTTACTACCCAGCCTCCCATGCAGCACCGAGTTGAATACCTTACTGAAGTCCAGAAACAGGACATCCGCTGTATGGCTCTTGTCCATCTGTCAAGTTACACAGTCATAGTAATCCACCAGGTTGGTCTGAGAAGACCTACCCATGACAAACTCATGCTGCCTAACATCCTGCAGCCCACTGCTCTCCAGAAGGGACACCAGCCTATCCTTCAGGATTGTCTCCATCAGTTTTCCCACAATTGATGTGAGGCTTACCAGCCTGTAGTTTCCTGGTTCATCTTTGGGAATGCTGTTATGTAGGGGTACCAAGTGAGCCATCCTCCAGTCCTGATGTACACTTCCTGAGACCAGGGAGGCATTGATCAGGTCTGCCAAGGGCCCCGCCAGGATTTCTGCCAACTATCTCAGTACCCTGGGGTGAATGCCATCCGGCCCTGGCGCCTTGTCCACTCTCAGTGCACCCAGGCCCTCCAGTACCCTGCCCTCTGTGATTTCCCGATCTGTCACCTCCTCCTCCTCCCCTGAGCCTCACCCCCCCCCCCGGGGTACTGCCCCTCCTTTCTCCTTAGTAAACACTGAGCAGAAGTATTCATTAAGCACTTCTTCCTGTTCTGCCCCTGTTTCCACCACCCACCATCCCTCTTAATCCTTACTGTTTTGTCCCTACAACTCCTTTTCTCCATGATGTACTTGAAGAACTCCTTCTTCCCCTTCTTGATGCCTTGTCTCAGCCTGAGTTCCTTAGACACCTTGGCTACCCTTACTGCCCTTGTCACCTCCTTCGATTCCTTCAGTAATCCTCTCTGTCCTCCCCTCTCCCTGTTTTTTTGAACCTCGTAAAGGTGACCCTTTTATTCCTTACTTTCTCCATGACTCCCTTGCTCAACCAGTAGGGATTCTTGGCCCTAGCTCTTTTACTCTGGACCCTGATGCAGGTTTTGGTTGCCTCATCAATCCCCAGTTTTTTGGCCTCCCACCTCTGGTTTGTGTCCATATTAGTTTTGATTCGGGCTAGATACTCTTTAACTACCTTCCCCATCCTCCCGAAGTTGGCCTTCCTGAAGTCCAACACTCTTGTACCAGTTTCTACTCCCTCCTTGCCCATTTTCAATGTGAACCACATTGAGTGGTGGTCGCTCTCTGCCAGCAGTTCTTCCACCCCCAGCTCCCTCACAAACTCCCCATTTGCCAACACGAGGTCTAGGGTGTTTCCTAACCTGGTTGCCTTGCTGACCATTTGCATTAGGAAGCTATCCTGAAACGCGTCCAGAAGTATCTGCTCCCTTCTATTCATGGTGGCTGGGGAACTCCAATCCACTCCCAGAAGGTTAAAGTCCCCCACAATCACCATGCTACCCCTTTTTGCAGGACCTTCTGATCTGTCCCACTAGTTCCCTATCTAACTCCTCTGTCTGAGACGGTGTCCTGTACACCACTCCCATCCTGAAAGTCCTATTCTTGGAATCCTGGATTTGCAAATGAAATGAATAATTACAAATGAAATAAAGGGTATACTGGATCCCGTTGGACAAGTGGAGCCAGGACAAATAGCTGTCAGCCCCTGAATGGGCTTGAAAGAAAAGTTATGAGGCTGTGTTTTGGGGTGTAAAATGTTAAAAGTAATGACAGCCCCTAGGGGACTCTAACAGCAGGGGGGCCACTGGGAAAAATGTCATGGGGCATCCTGAATGCCCAAGAATTGTGCAGTCAATCAGAGAGGGAGCTCACAAAAGTGATAAAAGGGACTGTTTGCCCACCAAATGGGGAGGTTCTTCAGGGACTCCAGGGAGAGAGCAATCAGGAGAGAGACTCTGTGAGCTACCCAGCCCAAAGGCCTGCTAGTACCCAACTGCCTTCCTGGCCCAGAGTAAAAGAGAGGCAAAACGCCTGAACAACCTTGAATCAGCAGGGAATAGAGAGTGAGTTGCTGACTGGTTCCCTGAAGCAAGATTTGAACCTGCATCTGGGAACTGAGATTTGCAGCTGGCAGCCTGTGACTCGAGAGACAGGAATTGGGCATCCTGAAGTTAAGGACTGTGACTCGGCAACAGACAGCAAAGTGAATTTGTAGCAGAGAGAAAAAAAAAAAGAGTTTGCAGCAGTGAGTAAAGAGACTGAATAACCAGTGTCCCTCTCGGTGGGGCTATGTTTGTGAGACTGCTTAATTGCTGTTAGCCAGTGACAGTGTTCCCACTGGGCTAGAAGCTGAGCCAGAACCCAGCTACAAGTGTGTTATTGGAAGTTGTATGCCAATCAGAAAGTCTAGGGGACACCCAATCTGTCTTGTCCCCCCAATCGCCGAGAGAGATCACTGGAGAAGAAGATGTTGAAAGGCCTGTCAGGCAAACATTGCATACAAGGACCCCAGGGATTAAATTTGGAAAGGCCAGATAGGTGAAGACCTGCGTTCTTTACTTCTTCAGCCAGCTGCTTTTTGCCAGAAGACTGCTGCTATGGTGCACTACCAACTCCTGATACCAGCAACAGTACTGTTGAAACAAGTTTCTGCTGAATCTCCTCCTCCAGACTGTAAGTACCCTGGGCTACAGCTCAGCGGAGTTCCTATTTTAGCTAGCTAGCTAGGAAGTTAAAAGGGGTTAAGTCCTGGGCAGGACTCTGACAGTGCGAAGTAGGGACCCAGACATTCAAGCAAAGTTTATGAGCTTAAAAGTATCGTGCCCCAATGCAAGTACCCAGCTTGAGTCACCAAACTGTATTCTCTGCACATACCCCCCCCCCCCGGTATAGTACCCAATGCTACAGCTAGACTGTACAGTGCAATAGTATTTGTGGGAAAGCTGGGTGCACCCACAGATGGGAGGTGGGGAATATTGTGTGAGATAATATTGTTTGCACCAGTTCTGCCGTTTGCGGTGGGCAAGTAGCTGGGGTGGTCATTGAAACCCGTCAAATTCAAGTGGTGCTTTGTAATGCCAGATCTGTTAAGAATAAGACTGCAATTATTGCAGATCTTGTTGGAACAACAGATCTGGCTTGCATCACCAAGATCTGGCTGGATGCAAATGCTGGCACCATATTGGATGCTGCTATTCCGCCCGGGTACTCGGTGATACAACGCTCGAGATTGAATTGTGGGGAGGGGTGCCAGTCTGCTTTAAGACCAAATTGGGCCTCACGAGTGTACCAGTTGAGGAGGCCGAGTCATTTGAGTGTACTGTGGTGGCAGGTGTAGGTTGCATGATAGCTCTCGTCTACCATCCACCCAGGGACGAGAAGTGATTCCTTCAGGAAGTAGCGGATTTCGTGGTTGACATGACGTTGGAGTCACCCAGATTGATGGTTCTGCATGACTTCAATGCCTAGGTCAACGAAGAACTCTCACAGTTTGGACAACACTTCCTCCAGCTCATGACATCTCTGGGCCTTACACAGTTTGTTACTTCTGACACCCATAAACACGGTCACTCTCTTGATTTGGTCTTCCTCCTGGGGATTGAGGCCTCTGAGTTGGGGGTGAAACCTGTCAGTTGGTCTGATCATTACACCATGAGGTTTAACTTTTGTGCCCCCCTTCGAAGGCATGCCCCTGTGGAGATGGTCAGTTACCATCCTTTACGAGGAGTAACTGTAGGAAGGAGTATTCCTGGAACACCCTATCTTTTATTTAAAAATAAAGTCTGTTGCAACAGCATATCTTCTGCTGTCTCTTTTCTTCTGTCTGTATTTTCCCCCATCTGACAGGCAGGCCACCTATCTGATGGTTCTCTTGTTCTTTACTGTTCCCCCTTTCTGGGCTCTTTCAGGAATCCCCCATTATAAATCTTCCCCCAAGCAATTTATGTTTCTGCACGAATTGCATACATCTATCTGCTTGTGCGAGTATCGCAACAAAGACTAGAGCGAGCCAATGCTACTGCTAAGAAAAAGTCTAGGTGTTAAGAAAGCCAGGAATTGAGCATTTTCTGCCTGTCTGGAAAAGGTTTTACTGTGTGTTGGTAACACAGGTTAGGCAGAGTTTTTAAAATAATGAGACATCTCTCGTAACTTGCGACAGTCAAGTAGGCTGCTGTTTAAACACGACTGAGAAAAGCGTCACTGTTTACTAGATGAGGATGCAGCAGAAATTCAGAACAATTTGTGGAAATAAATGTTATATCAGGACAGGTTTAACTTTAACTGTTGTTTAGGTTATAGGTAATTTTAGACATTTTTGTTAAACCTTGCTGTATATCAGACTTTGAAACAAACATGATGCCTACATTTGAAATACTTGGAGAGAAAATCTAGTTTAGAGGGAAATGTTAGAATAAAGTACCTGTTGCATTTTTAGTATTTTTTTGTAGGTATTTCCTGGAGGTTGTAGTTTGGGGAGTGGCCCTGTTTTTGCCTGACCCTCTCCTGTCCCAGCCTTCTACAGAGCCGGACGGCCTTTGTGTTTCCATCTATATAAGACATGTGGGAGGAGCCAATACAGCAGGGAGCCTCCCTCAACAAACATATTTTGCTATAGAATGATTTAAATAAGGTCCTAGTACTGAAAAATGAAAGATGTTAAAATACAACTGAATATATGATGTTTGGTAGTAAATAATAAAGTTATTTAATAAAATAAAGTTTAACTTTTCAAAAGGGGTGGAGCTTAATAACACCACCTGACCCATCCATATATATATGTATATATAGAGGGCTCAGTTGAGCTTTGGGAGTGGAGGTGTAGGGTGCAAATCTTATAGCTCAGCAGATCGCCTGACTCCTCCTCGGATCCTAGCTCCTCCTAGTGGTTGAATGCTACAATTCTGTTTGTTATTGCATATTTCAGTTATCTCACTTTATTTTTTGGTTACTGTACAGTTCACTTCTTTAATTTAATCGAGTTTGTTTTGCTGAATAAAAGCTAATTTGAGTTCCTTATATGGGTGTCTGCCTCCATCTATTCCTAAAATGTGAAAAAAGACTGCACAAAGGAGCAAGCAGTGCCTGGTTTCAGAAATAGTTCTGAATGGAATTTCAAAAGCAATGTAAACCGGCACCTGCTTAAAGTATAGCAGAAACCATCTATTACAGCTATCTAAGAGTGATAGTTGAGAATGCTGATAGTACTAAATCTTTAATGTTTGCAATTACTGAAGTTAGGTATCAGACACCAGGATTATGTGAAATAGTACTCCATATTGCATAAGAGTTCAATGTTTCTTCTTAGTTATCAGATGCCATAAAGTCAGATAATGGTTACAGTTCATTGGTGGAGTGGCTTCAGTTTTCCGATGCGGCTTCGTTAGCTTTCCAAAGCCATTGTAAACGCTGGGCCAGGTGACGCCTGTTGGTGCTACTGCTTTTTCTCACACCTGTGGGGACTTTTGTAGCCGCTTATGCACTGACTTTGTGTGCCTGGTGGATTTAAGAAGAAATATTTTGACTCTTGTGCAATATGAATTGTTGTTTCCATGAAACTTGGTTGTCTGATGCCATATCTTGTGAGTTTTAACATTAAAAGTTTTGAATTATATCAGCATTCTGACTTCTTATGTTATGAGCTGTAATAGAGTGGTTTGCTGCTATACATGCTTTAAGCAGGTGCCGGTTTACATTGCTTTTGAAACTCCATCTATTCCCACAACTTTTACACTGGTGTGAGAAGTGGGATAGTTGAGGCACCCTGGTTGGTGAATCAACGTGGAGTATCGTCCCAGATACCCAGATGGAGGACCAGAAGAAGACAGTAGTGAGCCTCCAACCCAGATTAAGTAGGGTCCAGACCCGCCACATGATGGAAATATCAGGAGAACCCTATTGACTGTGTTAGGGGATTGAGGAGGAGGAAGACGCTACTAAAAGAGAGGGTGAGATAGAGGAACCAGAAGGTGCCACAGCTGACAGGAGTTCTTTGCCACCTGCTGCAAAAAGCGTTTGGTCTTTGGGCTCAAATTTGGAGGGATGGCAGCCATCATCTCACAGATGTGCCTTTTCATGGTTTGGTGAAAAATGTTGCACAGATGGCAAGTTACAGCTGCTCTGAAGTTGATGTATTTTCCCATAGACTAACTGTATGGTGGCGTCACGCGTGCGCTCGAGCTCAGTATCTCAAAAAACGATACGAGATACAGATTTTTGTTGTGAGTTACATGGGCTATGTAATAGCAAAAACCTAGCCAGGAAAATTAAGATTTTTGAAATTTAAATTTTTCCCTCGTTGTGTGGTTGCTAGGATAGATAGCAATTAAGTACTTTCAATGCCGTTTAAGCTTCGATCCCCATTACAATGCATACATTCTTTGTACACACTGTATTTCTGTATGCACCTGTTTGGCAAAAACAGGGTATGTGCTTCCATTACTGTTACAGTTACTGTTCCCACCTGCGTTTATGTTCCCGTTTGCATTACCGTTCCCATGTATGCCACTGTGTGCGTTACCCTTTGCGTTGTCATTCATGCTTGCGTTTTCATTACTGTTACCATTTGCATTTCCACTATTGTTTCTGTTTGCGTCACCATGCGCAGTGCCATTTGCGTTTCTGGCAGCCCTTTCGTTTGCATTTCCGTTTCTCTTTTGTTTTGCGTCTTCCTTGCTGTTACTGTTACCATTTGCATTTGCAATTTGCGTTACTGTGCCTGTGCTCATTACGGTTTGCATTTCCATATGCGCTTGCATTTCCTTTTGCGCTTCTGTTTCCTTTGCTGTTATTGTTGCTGTTACCGTTACCATTCACTTTTGCAATTGCGGTACTGTGCCTGTGCGTGCTCCGGTTTGCGTTTCTGCACACGCTTCTGTTCCCGTTTCTGTTTTTCTTTCCTTTGATGTTATTCTTCATGTTAACTTTACCATTGCATTTACAATTGTGGTACCATGCTTGTCTTGATGCGGTTTGCGTTTACATGCACTTGTGTTCGTGTTTCTGTTTCTGTTCCTTTTCGTTCTTTTGCTGTGACACTAACATTTTAGATTTAAAATACCACTGCCATCACTGTTTGCATTACCAGTTGCATTTTCATATGCACTTCAATGTCCATTGCGTCCTGTTAGCCGCATCACTTTGTGTGACTTCTATTGAGCGTTTCCTTTACCATTTACATTTGCGTTACAATATGCGCCACTGTTCATGGTTCTGTTTGCATTGCTGTTCCTGTTACTATGTCACTAGACATCATGTGGTGGGAACACCGGTGCCTGAAGGACGCTCTGCTTACATACTTATTCATTCTGTTTCTTGTCATCATTCTCAAAATGAAGAAATTAAAGGCAAAAACTCTGTTTAATGCATTGAATTAGAGTTGTTCCTGGCGACAAAGTGAGGAAATTCAGTGTTGGTGTTGAAACCCCCTTGGACTCCCCAGTCCACCCCAACCGACATCGGGGTGCACGTTGGGGTCGTGGAATCTAACTCTCACACCATTCTCCTATACCTCTGCTTCTTTACACATGTGATGGGGTGAGGTTAATGCTGATGACCTCAATGCGCACCCGATGCTGATGCGGATAAGCTGGGGGTCAGGGGCTTAAGCTACTACCAATTTCCTCACTTGTCTGTCAAACAACCTAACTAATGCTTTAAACAAGTTTACTCACTCTCTATATACTCTCGTATACCATTACAATATCATCCCTCCTATGTTTCACTTTATAATTATATAGTTTTGTTATTTTGATATAATCATTTATTTTAATATATGCTACTAGTCTTCCCATCCTTCCACCCATTTCTTTTGTCTTATAGCTGGAACTTGGTCAATACTGTACCCATTTATGGCCATTTCTTCCAGAAGCTTCTCATCATGCCAAGTTTCTTGGAAAAACATAATATCCATTTTACTAATAAAAACCACAAATTCTTTATCTATAAACTTAGATTGCAGTCCTGCTATGTTCCAGGTTAAAATACCTAGAATAAATAACGTCTCTTCTAAATACAAAATGGCACTCTCACTTAAACATTCCTCACTTTTTGCTGACTGTTCATCCCGTCATCCTCATTTTTATTTAGCCACTTGTAAAAACCCAGGCACACATCAAAGTGAAAGCAAAAACAGAGCAGAGAGATAGTCGGTTTATTCAAAATGACAGAAGAGCAAAGAGAATCAGACATTTTACAGAAATGTGAATGTACTTAGTGACATTGAAATAATGCATATTAATTACTGTAAATTACTATCAGAAAGGAGGCTGCAGTGGGAAGGTGGGTCATTCACAAAAGCAGAGCAGGTAAGTGACATGGTGCAGTGGGGTGGCAGGGTGGGGGGCAAATGAAAGCTTACATTTCATAATTGTTTTAGTCTATACACTATAAAAAATAATAGATGGACAACCACATGCCCAACCAGCCTTAGCTACCATCTGTGGTGGTGGTGGTGGGGGTTGCTCTTAAGGTCTGATGTAATTTGAACCCCTCCGTGGCAGTACAGGCTGCTTGTGCATGGTTGCCCATCCAATGTTCTCTATTTCTGTAAGTCCAGGCAGAAAATCTGATTTTGCAAACAGAGATGAAAGTATGGTAGGAAATGTCATATCCTTTCAATCTTTCCTTCACTTCTGCTAGACTTTCACTACTGCTCCACTAACAGATTCTTGTTTTTGAGGTCTCTAAAAACATTTGGCCCATACAGCCCAGGTTGGTCTATACTTATGAGGAGGTCATCCCCTGAAGGTCTAAGTATATTGCCCTGTCCTTGCATGCATCCCAATCCTGCATTAATCATAACTAAGCAACCAGATGTTCCTTAAGTTTGGGTATTTGTGGCCTCCTAGGCCATGCCACTTTTCAGGTGTTACCTAGACCAAAACAGGAATAGGACTCAACTCATGCTTAATCACTTCCAAATGTATTAATTTCCACCACATGTACAGTAGGTGTCCAGCATGTCACTGGAACAATCTAACTTCCTCAGGATCATACAGTGGGATAGACTGTTGGAAATGAAAATACTGTATTAAAGTACATAATTAGTTTAATACATACATGAACTAATATTCAGTGGACTTGACTGAATTGTGACTAATCACTAGTGGTCCATGATTTAATAGGCTTTAATCCTTTTGTCTTTTCTTCTAAATGGTTATTTTCAAAATGTACTTTTAATTATAAAATAAAATACAGGAAATAATCATTAATCCAGTATCCAAATTCTAAGCCACATAATATATAATCCCAGTCTATTTTCATGCCATACTACAGTTTAACATCATAGTTACCTTGGTTTTAAACATATTTCCTTTCATTTACAGTGGATCCTGACATGATGCAGTGCAGTAACTTTGCAGTATGTGACATGTCACAAAATATTGCATGATGAAAAAAGGCTTAATTTCAATTGAAAGGTGTTAGAGTTTTGAAGCATTAACACATTTGCATTGTTAGCAAGGCAATAATATAACTCCAAAGCTACAATATGAGGTTATGCTATAACACCAGGTGTGAAGAGCTGAACATATTTTAAAGGTGTTGGTTTTTTTTTTTACCAAAGCCATGTGATTTTATGGTTCAGGTGAGGTATGAAAGAATGTGTAATATCAGTGGGGAGTGGCAGAGTTACTTTGGTGGTTTTGCAGGTAGCTTGCATTCAGTTTACCTTTGCAGGCAAGTACCAGTGTGTCTTCCAGGACTGGGTAACAGAGTGTTAATTGACTTGTTTTACTGTTATCCACTGCTAGGAATGGATAACTGAGTAACTGGGCTTTCAATCATCCATTACCCACTGCTCGGGATGGGTAACAGGTTTCACAGCAAGTGTAACATTGCAGGAACTTAGGGTCAACCATGTAATATTTAAGTATATCAATAAACTTTTAGCATGAATTGCTGCTTAAGCACTTGATCAACACAAACATGGGTAATTGAACTATAAACTTTTTGACTAGGAGGATTGTTAGCAAGGAAATGGAGGATATTTCCTACTCACAAAAACAAAAATAATGGACTCAATCTGCAAAGCCCAGAGTATGATGCAAGGTGCCTGCATCAAACATAAACCTTGCATCAAAAGATGCAGCAACTCTATTTTTGAATGCAGTCTGTGTCAAAACGGGGTGCTGTTGCACCAAAGTGCCACTGTGCTAGCCTTGCAGCTGAAATCAGGGTGTGTCATGTTGTAAGGGTGTTGCACCGTGGTGCGGCTACACATCCACATTTTTGTGATTCTGTAAGCCCCACCATGGATGCAACAAGGGCCTCCACTTAGACCAACCAGGAGGCAGCCCAAGAGATGTGCACCAATGCCACACACGGTGGTGAAGGGGGATGGGGTCTGAAACTGGGCTACTGGGGGAAGAAGGGGCAAGAGGTATGTCATGGGGGGGTCAGATGGACTGTGGATATAGCAGGTTGTTATGTGGCATCCAGTGGGGGTGCCGTTTGCTGAGCCATACTGCCAATGGGATGGGACTGCTTGGGGTGGTCCAGGGACAGACATTGACATGGCACCTGATGGGCACAGCCCTGGCAGCTGCCCCATAGGTAGCCACCTCACATATGACTGTAAACAGTAAGCTGAAGATGCAGTGTGAGGGATGCCAGTGGTGGGGGTAACATCTCTGGACACTGCCACAGTCTCCTCATACCCACCCTCCCATGTTGTGGCAGGCTGCCTCCTGCCTACAGGCTTATGTGAGCTGGCTACCTATGGATGCCACATCACAACCTGCTATGCTTGCAGTCTCTTTGACCCCCATGGCATCCTCCATGCCCTTCTGCCCCTGTCCCCTCCTGGCATGCAGACTTACCACCCCCCAACCATCCCTCTAGTGTTGCACCGGGTGGGGGGATGGATCCCTGAGGCAATTCCCACAGGTGTGCCACATGTTTGGTGCTAGCCTGTGGCTGCAGCAATTCTTGAGATTTTGGCAGAGGGACCCTCATTGTAAAATTGGGCAGAGGGTACTGACACACCCAGAGTTTACCATGGCCCTAGAGTGATGCAACTTGCATCGCTCTAAGGGATCTTTAAAAAATGTGCCCACGATCTTTATTTTCCTTCTGGGAAACCACCATAGATGGGCAGGATGGACCCTAATTTAATGTCCCATCTCATGAATGGCACTTTCAACAGTGCAGCACTCTTCTAGTATACAGAGCAGTGTTAGGGTGAGAATGCAGTATGAGCCAGTGTCATGGGTACTATATGAGTCCTAAAACCATGTGACCCAGAGATAAGTTCGTTACCAGTTGACTCAATGCAACATTTAAGAGCAAAATCCTTCATCAATTGACAGTACCACATCATATACAATGTATTTATTTATTTGAAAAGGTTTCACCATTAAAGACAACATGAGCTGCAAATAGCTTGTTTCCAGAAGCGTCCCGGGGGGGTGGGGAACTAAGTAAAAAAGCATACCCAGACCAAAATACAAACAGGCTAATACACAGGCTAACTACAAGCTAATACAGAGGCAAAGCTACCGCCTAAAATAAAGGCAAGTACATACAAACATACAAGTTTGCATAAAGATATGCATAAAGTGTACCTCACAGTGCAAGGTACAACAATCCAGGGGGGAGGTGAGACAGCACATATTGACATACCATACAGGACAACAACACCCTGAGTAAAGCATGAAATAATAACGAGGAGGATAAGGTGTAGACTGTCAGCAGGGGTACACTATAAAGTGCTAGGAGGAGGGGACTATATACAGGGTTGGTCAAGTGCACTGCAATTGATGAAGATAGGGTCTTACAGTGCACTAAAAAGACATTTCTAGTAAGTGAAAGCCTTTGGTATACTGTATGTGCATAATTCACTTTGTTAGGCAAGTTAGCTGAATACCAAATTAAAGTATTAAAGAATGGCTAGGGGCTTTCTTTAGCCACCTATTGAATAAAGGTGGCCTTATAAAAGGGACATTTCTGGTTTGCCTTGTCTATTCAAGACTTAAAAAAATGGATTTTTAAATAGGCGTGATACATATTATATTACCTAAAACCCTTAAGGGCTCATACATCATTGAATCATAACACATGCCATATTTTAAGCAAGAGTTCCTGACAGTTCTGTTTAGGTAGTTGCTGTTCATTACCATTTCAGTCCACTGGAATGATATTTCTAGTAAGAGAAGCCTTTGGCACACAGTGTGTGCACAATTCACTTTTTAGGTGAGTTAGCTGAATACCAAATTACTATGTATTAAAGTTAAAGAATGACTAAAGGCTTTCTCTAGCCACCAGTTGAAGAAAGGTGACATTAAAAAGGAGCATTTGTGGTTTGTCTTGTCTATTCAAGACTTAACATGGATTATTAAATAGGTGTGCTGTGCATTATATTTGCTGAAACCCTTAAGTGATCATACATCATTGAATCATATCACATTTCATATTTTAAGAATGAGTTTCAGATACTTCTGTTTGGACTGCTGTTCATTACTGTTCCAAAACTGTGGAGTTTACATAAAGCTTATGGGTTAGAAATAACACTAGGGCATGAATATATTCTAGGATGAAAGGTCTAATAGCTTCCCTAGGTGACAGAAATATATTATAATTGCATTTTCCTTCACATTACACTGCACAATAAAATACATTAAATCCAGGCACTCTCTCATAAACTAAAGTAGCAGTGTATGCCGCAGTGAAAATTTGTACCTACTGTATTCTTTTTTTATTCTATTTTAAATGATTCCTTATCTCCTGTCTTGTAAGATCATTATTGTCGTCATTCTGAGTCTGCTTTTGCACTTTAATGTTACATAAAAAATAATTAAAAGGGCTGCTTTTGGTACTGACAGCCCAGGTTCTGGTGCAAACATGAAATGTCGGAAGGTTGGCCAGGAGGAGGAGGAGGAGGAGGAGAAGCGAGAATCTGAAGGACATCTGTCCTCCTTCAAGGGGGCGTCGCAGAGCCCAGTGAATGCCTGGTGCATAGTGAAGACTAAAGGAAAGGCAGATTGGAGCTGTTAAGAAGGCAGGGAGGTGCAAGTCACTGACGCCCATCATGCAGGAGTATGTGATACACATCGTGAGGACATTGTATGCTGCATCTCCCAGGGGTGAAAAAGAGAAAACTCCTGGCTGGCAGGATAACACCAGACATCCACAGGCCACACACCTGACTATTCAGGCCAAGTCAGGGAACTGGATCTTATGCACTGCCAGGAGTTGGAGAGCTCACCTGGCCCTAGCAGGGAAGAAGCTGGCAAGTAAGCCCTGGAGGATCTCAGAATGACAAGGCAGGGGTGTCAGGGAGAGGAAGGCCATTCAGAGGAAGGGGGGAAAAGTGAAAAGAAGAGTTTCAATATAGCTTTTGCTAGGTTTTAATCTTTGTTCTTATTTGTTTCTCTTCACCCCTTGACAGCTAACCTCTTCCCACTTTACCATTTCTTTGCTTTGTTTGCACCATTTTCTGCTTTCTCTATTTACTTGCTATATTTAACATTTGTATAATTGAACAGAATATTCTAGCCATTTTGTACCTGGTATGTTTGATTCCGTATTCGTTTGCAGGTTATTTGTTTCAAAAGTCACCATTTGCAAATCTTTTCTATTGTTTTTGAGTAAATGGTCTCATGAAAATCACAGCTCAGCTATCCCTTATATTCACATTTTTACTTTATTGGCAAATTATTATAAACCATTATATTATTTTCTCATAACAGTCACATGTCTTATATGTTGGTGCCCTCCTGCATGCCTTTACCTATTTTTGTATGTGCTTGTTTGCAGTATGACATTTTTTGTCACACCACTGTTATTTCCTATATTTCCCAGCAGTTCAATTCATACATAGGTTTTTGTTTCCAAAGTACTGCTGAAAACACTTGTTAATTCATGGAGAAGTTCTATAATTGTATTCCTGTTTTCTAAACTTCTGAATTTTGATAGAGTATTCCTTTGAGATCCACCATTTTATGTATCAATCGCTGGATAACTTCATTATTCATAACTTTGTATTTTCTCTTGAACTAAAGAGGACCATTTAATTTTCTTCTGTTTTGCTATAGTCATTGTCTATTTGCCTTCTCCATATATCTTATTACATTCTTGCCTTCTCCAGGATCCACCTCTATATTAAGAACCATGGGGAAATGGTAATGTATAAAGGTTATACAAACCTACAAACCTATATATAAATATATGTTAACCTATAAAACCCTACATGCACTGAGCCCAGCCTACTTGGCAGACCTCCTGCACATCCCAGTTCACCCACTCTGATTGGCTGGAGAGGGCCACCTGGTGGTCCCGAGGGCAAGATTGATGACCTCAGGAGATCAGGCATTCAAACTAGCAGGCCTGTCCCTTTGGAAATCCTTGCCCAGGACCTTCAGGGAGGATCCCTCGGTGGACATTTTTAAAAAGGAGCTCAGGACCTAGCTATTTTAGCAAGCTTCTAGAGAAGCGCTATAATGTATGTATACAGCACATTGTATAGTTTTATTGAGTTTTAGTATATTTATGTAGTTATATTGATTAAGGTGGTTATTGTATTTATTGAAATCCTGATGGTTTATTGTTTGTGTTTATTCTTTTAGCTTTTGTATTCTTTTGTTGTAATGCACCCTGTCCTTCAGCGGAATGGTGTCATATAGAAATAAAGCTACTACTACAAATCTTTTCTTAATCCAAAATTCAAGTATCTTGTTAAAATGTTCAGTATTTATAGATCTGGGACAGGATTTTCAGGCACACACTGCCAAGATACAGCATGTCTCTCCCTCATCCTAGCAAATTGCACAAAAAGGTTGGTTCAGGCCCACTTGTTGCAAGTTGCAGTACTTCAGGTGCCGCTTGCTATTGCTTTTCTGATGCAAGTGGCCGTAAGGCAGGTAAACTGCCATAAATGTGCCAAAACCTCTAAAAATAGAAAAAAAAGTACTAGCACGTATCACAAGATGCAGTCTCAGGTCAAAATTGGGAGTTGCAACTGTGTCAACTGTTTTGAAAATCCCAGCTGCAATATCTATCATTGTCCCCCATTCCTTGTGGGTTATGTAATGTTGCCACCCCTGTCCCCTGTAACTCTTCCATTTAACAATCTGAGCCAAAATTCTCTGCATACAGACATTATTGTTTCCCTCTTTCATTACTTTCATGGCTTTTTAATTTCTTTGAGGTATATTTAAAACATTCATCCATCAAATAATGATTTAGCGTTCTTCATTTCATCATCCAAACCTTGCCTTGCATTCCAGCACCCATACAACCAGTGCTTCTAGATAAATAACATTCAAATACATTAACATGTCTCTCATAATATTAATCTGAGCATTCATCACCAAAATACTGCATTGCAATCCAGCACCCATACAACCAGTGCTTCTGGATAAATAACATTCAAATACATTAACATGTCTCTTACAGTATTAATCTGGGCATTCATCATCAAACCTTTCCATTGCAATCCAGTACCCAAACAACCAGTGCTTCTGGATAAATAACTTTCCAATACATTAACATGTCTCTCACAATATTGATCTGAGCAATCATCATCAAAATACTGCCTTGCAATCCAGCACCATACAACCAGTGCTTCTGGATAAATAACTTTCAAATACACGAACATGTCTCTCACAATATTAATCTGGGCATTCATCACCAAACCTTTCCATTGCGATCCAGTACCCAAACAACCAGCGCTTCTGGATAAATAACTTTCAAACACGAACATGTCTCTCACAATATTAATCTGGGCATTCATCACCAAACCTTTCCATTGCAATCCAGTACCCAAACAGCCAGTGCTTCTGGATAAATAACTTTCAAATACATTAACATGTCTCTTACAATATTAATCTGAGCAATTTGTTCACTTGTAGGAGATGAGGATGGTACATAAGTATTTATCACAATCAACACAAGTTTTTCATTCTAAGAAACACATACATTACAGATAAGTACTAAGGGGGCTCCCATCTCAGTTCTCTCTTCTTTAAAGTTATACTTAGTTATTAAAACAGTCAGTAACTCACCTTTTAATCTCCCAGACATAGCTTTTCTTATACTGCATACTGACCAGCTATCAAATCCATTTATGCACAGTTTATCATAATTTGCAACCCATGCTTCTTGTACCAATATTTCATTACATGTATATACACATTTACTCCAAGCACTATCATTCATCTTTTGCCTAATCCTGTATTATACAATGACAGGAAAGAATGCTGGACTCTGATTGGTCCATCTGGGACTGGACCCATGATGTTATCCTGGTATAACATCACGGATCTAGCCCAGCACATGGATGACTGCATCACACATAAAAGCATTAAAACAAATCACTACCCACTGCCCTGCCTATTCATAGAGCCACCAGTCATCCCTTGGCAGAGCTTCAGTTGTTCCCTTACAAATTATGCAGTCCACACATACCCCAAGTTCACAAATAAATCACAATTTATAGAAAAGAAGTACAAGGAAAATCACGCGAAGCCCTAAATCCACCACTTCTATGTTTTATTTATTTATTTAAATTTTGATAACTGGGTAGGCCCACTGGAACCTTGTGATCCCTTTTTCAGGGGCGACCCGGGATTAGTTACATGTACCTAGAGGGAGGGAAAAACCAATGCTTTGATATGTACAGTACAGCAAGACTTGCATAGAGTGAGTGAACATATGTTACAGCACAGAAACTGATACAATAATCCAGACTTTTGGTTAGGAACAGGCCATTGACAGTTATGAACCTATATAAGTGCAAAAATCGGTACTTCCATCAGGCTATCTGACCCTTCCTTCCTATTAGCTGTGTTCTCTGGCGTGATGATATGAGCATCTCCTGACTTTAAAAATGATGCATTGGCTCCTGAAACAATGGCTGCATTTACATGAATGTGTAGGAAGAAACCCCCCATACATATTAATATAATTTTATCCCTAGTATTTGCTATCTTGTACAGGTCCTCTTCTGACTCTACCCTGCTGAATCTACACTTGCAACAGGATTTCCATCTTCTTGAAGCTTGGTTCCTCAATAAACTCTTGGTGCTCAACACTAAGAAAACAAAATCGAGGCTCTTCTACCACTGGACCCCTAAGTCTATCCCCCTGCCTCTCTTGGTGATCAATTCCCTTGAGGTGACCCCCCTAGATCAGGTTCAAGCTTTTAAATATCTTGGTATTACACTGGACTCCCACTTATCCATTGACATGCATGTTTCAACCATGGTCAAGAACATCCACCAAAAGCTAGGGCTGCTGTACCGTATCTCTTATCCTACCTTACGTTCTCCTCCCGACTTGCCATAGTGTCCACCTCATTGTTCCCGCTCATCACCTATGGTGCTCCGATTCTCCACTCTACTCAAGTCTCCCATCTTGCCAAATTTAAGCAAGCATACCACAGGGTTGCTCACTTCAGCCTGGGTGTTATTGCCAGGGCACACCACTGTTCTGTCCTTGATTCCCTTGACAAGCCATCCTTTGAAGCCAGACTTGATACCCTACCCTTTACCTGACCTACAAACTCATCCATACTTTCCTCCTCCCTGCCTCTTACACATCCTCCAACGTAAAACCTCTACTAGGTCCTTAAGATCAACTGACCTACCTCTATTCTCCATCCTGAAACCCCACCTAGCAGTGGGCCGGCGTACCTTCACCTATTCTGTGCCCTTCCTCTGGAACACACTACCTTCTACTGTTCTGGCCTACACCTCTCTTTACTCCTTTAAGAATTCTCTTAAATCCCACAAATTTTCCCCTCAAATATGCACCCCTACCAGCCAACTCACTCCTTCCCCCTCCATTGCCTCATCTTGCTCCCTTCCCTGCCCCCTTCCTCACTTGGCCCTGCAACCCCTCCAGTGAGTTGTTTATGGGGTTACTCCAGCTGCACTGTGTCCTACTCTGTTAACTGTCTACTTCCTCACCCTAGTCCACTGTTCTGCTTGAATTACTTGCTTACAGTTTTGCACTGTTTGAACTACTTTCTGTATTTATGTAAATATATATACATATATATATATATAATATAAAACCTGCCTAAGCTACTTGTGTTTATCTACATCACTTGTTATTGCAGCATTTGTAGCCACCCTATTATTTGTATATAAGGTATATGTCTTGTATTATATATGCCTTCTTGTACATAGTGGGCCAGATATTCAGAAATGTGCCAAAGCCAGGCGCAAGTCTGGCGCAGCACAATTCAAATGCACTGTGGCTCCACAGGTGCCATATTCAGAAGTTGTACAGGCTGCACTTTGCCAGCGCAACTCAGCTGAATATGGCACACATGTGCCATGGTGCAACCTGAGAAGTGCTGGCACAACTGTGGAAGCACAGAGCAGACCTGCGCATCAACGCTGGGGAGCAGCGCACATACAAGAGATCCAGGGACACAGCCAGGGAAGCACAGTGACAGTGGCCACAGCCCTCCTCACCAGCAGGGCACACCAGTGCACATTGGCACCCAGGAACCATACCTCAGAACAAAATGGTGGCATGGCCAGCTGGCAACAGGAGGGGGCAACAGCCAATGCAAGGCTTCCAAGGGTGCCCCACCAGCACCCAGCCATCCTGCCATGCCCACCACCATGTGGAACTGGCAGTCCACCCCAAGACCATGGAGTCAAACACACATGCCCCACATGCACACAGGCAGCCTACATACCAGGCAGTGAATAAGCCAGGACCCAGTCAGAGTGCCAGACCACACAGGATGGGGTGCCTAACAGAGATGTAGAGTCCCCACTCCAGTGTGCAGACATGGCAAAACAATGACCATGGCTGTGTGCCACCACTACATACACCTGCCGCCCACCCCTGACCACCTCCGGCCCCATGGAGACCCCGCAAACCACACAGCACACCCACTGAACCAGGGATGGCCACCTCCAAAATGTGACACACCACTGTATATAGCAGGGAACCACAGTAGCACCACATGTTGCCCCCACTCCTGTGCATGCACCATGGATAGACACTGGAACACTGCACCATGGCTCCACATGCCATCTGCAAATCAGACATGGACACAGGCATGTAGGTGAAAAAAGTTTTATAACAGTAATATGTGGACAACAATAGAAACAACAGGGGTCAGGGACAGGGTAGGTACAACAATGGATGGGGACAGGGAACAGGGTCTGTACAGCAGGAAGGGGGACTGTAGGGGAACAGGGGCAACAGGGATAACTGGGGCTATATACATCTGACTCAATGTTGGCCATGTCTGGATGCCCCAATACACCTCTGTTTGTGCCTGTGTACAGCTGTCATGCATCTGATGGGGACAACCACTTCAAGCATACTGGAGATGATGAGCAGGATCTGCTCCAGGAGCCTTGTCTGCACCCTCCGGGGTCATCAGGCCACTGGCCACCTGACATCTATGGCAAGGGAAGGGACAGGTGATCAGTGCAATGGTCAAGGGAGCCATGCCCACCCACAGTGCACAATGGCAGCATGAGGACACAATCCTGGAGAGCCCGGTGTGGACACCCTCAGGGGGGTGCAATGCCAGCCAACAACACGGCACACCATGGTGGTGCAGAGAGGTGGGCATCACCAGGCAGTGGCCACATGGCACACTGCAACAGCAGCATTGCAGCAATACCAGTGGCAGCTGTGCACATGCCCACCCCACCAACAGCTGTCACACAGGTCCAACAGATGGGCCACAGTGGCATGCACAATGCACTGTATGACACACACAGCTGTCATGGCACATGGCACAGGCAGCCATGGCTGCACCCACTCTCCACTGCTACTCTCCATGCACATTGGGAATGACCATGACATTGCTTACCTGCCCCCTGTGGTGCAGCTTGCGCCAGTTGTCCTCCATCAGGGCACACCACCTTGTTGAGCTCCACCTCTGCCTGGGCCCACCTGTGGTCCTTCGGCCCTGGGAATGGAAAGAAGAGAGGTGGACATCAGTACACGATCACACCAGCTGTTCCCCCCCACCACACAGCCTGCTGTGCACTGGGCAAGCCCCTGTCCATCCCGTGGCCCACACATAAGCACAGCCACAATACATGCAGCAGCATGACATGCGGCGATGTGCAGGATGACAATGTACCCCACTGCAGAACATGCCAGGCAGTGATGCTAACACCACAGTACTGCACCAGGGCAGACATGCAACATGCAAACACCTACCTGGCTGTGGCACTGCACCACACCAGACATGTGCCAGCAGCCTCTGGAGTCAGTCAGGGTCTCTCCTCTGCAGGTCACCATAACGGTGCCTGCACTGCTCTGGAGTGTGTGGCACACCCGTCCTCCTCTCCAAGGTCTATGATATGGACTGCCACACCATGCCCCTGGCCTACTGCAGGGGTACATACCTGAAAACTGGGCCTCAGAGGGCTGGATGACAGCCATGAGGTTCACTACCTTGATGTCCGACCAGTTGAGGGCACGGCATCCAGTTCTCTGCGCCATGGACAGCTTTTGGTGTAGCAAGGTAAATGGTGGTGAAAAGTGCACGTGTCTGCCACAAGTGCAGGATGCATGCTAGGATATGAATTACTTCTATTGAGCAGCATATGGCTGCACACCAGGATGCGCAGTGTGGGACCATTGCAAAATGATGGACATGTGCACTATGCCATGGCCTAGCGGGGTCATGGGGTCACACAGGCAACCCATGAGTCATAGGTCAGCATCCAGTGCACAGTGCACATGTGCACGATAGGGTGCATGCCAGGGTACGTGAGCATGCGCAAAGCCACCCCTGCACCACATGTGCAGTGTCGATGCATCGTGCAGTCCACATATTTTGCATGATTGTACCATGGTATGTGGTGCACACATGTGCACTGCAGGCATGCGCACCACACCTGTGCAAGTATTGCACCTTGGGGTTGCTCCCACGCAACACAAATATGCATGGCACAAGTCTGCGATATTCAGCTGCGGTACACAAATCACCTCATGATCCAATGCATGGCGCAGTGGGGAGCATTAGCATATCATTACAATTGCACTCGCCTCACTTGCATGCGTTAAGCCATTAAAGCACCAAAGAACAGCACAAGCCACAGACCGGTATTGCAGCCTTTCAGGTAAATGACTGGAAACATGGATGAACAGAGGCCTCCTGCAACTGTGCACCTGAAAGCTGTAACGTTCAGTGCTGCCACTAACACACACTGGTGTGCATTCCCACAGGAAGAAAACATATTCAATTCAGTGCTTTAGAGTAACTGGTAATTGCTATTTTTCTTTTAAACTTAGATTGTGGGCGTTTAGTGACACTATACTTTCCTTGTTGTCTTTACTTATAATTGTTTTTGGGCTGTTGAAAATTTAAAACATAGTGGTGGTGTAATTCTGTGCTGTCTTTAATTGCTGCAAATTTTATCTTGGCTTGTCTGACTGCCCTGTAGTTGGGGAAGGGTGTTAATTGTCTGGCCTCTGACCTCAGCTACGTGATAACTGGAGGTGGGGCTTAGTCAGAGTTAAAGTAGCAAGCAGAGGTTTATTTTCTCAGAAGAAGCCAGAAGGGGAATGAAGGAAACATATTCAATTCAGTGCTTTAGAGTAACTGGTAATTGCAATTTTTCTTTTAAACTTAGATTGTGGGCTTTTAGTGACATTATACTTTCCTTGTTGTCTTTACTTATAATTGTTTTTGGGCTGTTGAAAATTTAAAACATAGTGGTGGTGTAATTCTGTGCTGTCTTTAATTGCTGCAATTTTCCCCCCCTCCCCCTCCCCCAACTCTTAATTATATGCCCTGATAAATCTGATTGACAGGAGCTAAACACAGGGTGTAGTAAGGGGTGTGAAGTAGGAGGGGCATAAGGGGGAAGAAGCCCACCCTCAGCACGACAAGTGTTTTGACTCATTTATTTATTTATTGGTTTCTTTTTCTTTAAAAAAAAATCTGAGGATCAGTGACAGGATTTTTAGTACAGTAAATTAATAAAAAGGAAACTAGGAGAGCTTCAGTAGCAGACAAGTAGTGGAATTGCAGTATAATGTGGGGAGTGGTGCAATGCAGTGGCTGTGGGGCAGCCATATTCAGGCAGTCCTTCTGGACACTGAGGTGCTGCCCTATCTGCATGCATCTCTCTGGACTGCGGGATGAGGTAGCCAGACTCAGAGCGGAAGTAAACTGGGTCAGGAGTACCATCACCCCTATCCAGGGACCACCCAGTCCAATGCAACTGCCTCAAAGGATGCAGAGAACGAGGAGCACCTGGATGACAGTGGGCTCAGGGAGGGTTAGAGCAGTCAGGCAGAGGCACATCCCAGATCCTATTCCACTCAAGAACTCATATGCCACACTGACAAATGAGGACAACCAAATAGAGGTACCCAGAGAAGTGGAAGGAAAGGATGTGAAGGTTAGCCAAGGAGGTGACCTCAGCGGGGAAAGCAGTGGACCCCAGAGGAGGAGGAAGTGAATCCTGGTGGGGGACTCCATCATAAGAGGGATCCAGCTAGGAACACAGGAGGGGGAGGACAGGGCGGTGAGGTGCCTACCCGGTGCCATGGCATGGAGGGATGGAAGGAAGATCCTGGGGATCACTGGTAAGGCAAGATGGGAGGGTGAGCTGGATGTCATTATCCACCTAGGTACTAATGACCTGGCAAATGGGGGGCCAAAGGAAGTTCAGGAAGAGTTTAGGAAACTGGGGAAGGGTCTCAAGCAAGTAGCTACTTCTGTCACTTTCTCAGAAGTACTACCTGTGAGAGGCAAGGGAGAGCATAGGAGTGCATGCACCAGGAACTTTAACTCATGGTTGAAGAACTGGTGCTGTGAGGAAGGGTTTGGATTCATTGGTGACTGGGGACCCACCTGGAGGGATGGAGGTTTGTTCAAGCCTGACGGCTACATCCATCCTGGAGGGGAATCCAAGCACTCAATGATAAGCTTAAATGCTACATTGACAAGCATTTAAACTAGCAAAGGGGGGTGGCAGGCCAGCAAGGAGGGTACCTACTTGCTCACCCCCCACAGCTAGCAGTGGAAACAGTGAACCAGAGGAGTGGCTATCTCTGCAAAGCAGTGTGCAAAAGATGGAGATTAGTGCCCAAGAGGTGGATAAGCAGAAAAGGGGCAAAATTCAGCAGAAGGGCAGACAGCAAGGACAACCAGGGATAAATGACAACCAAGGAAGGGGCTGAGTAGAACAGTGAAGCAGTCTAGGAGGTCAAATCATGGAAGCCATGTGTGCAAATGCCAGGAGCATTAGCAACAAGATGGAAGATCTGGAGGCTGTCATGGTACAGTCAGACCTGGACATTGTGGCCATCACTGAAACCTGGTGTAATGATAACCATGACTGGGAGATGGCCATACCTGGTTACAACATATTCAGAAGAGACAGAGCAGGCAGGAAGGAGGAGGAGTGGCACTGTATGTGAAAAATGACATAAGGGCCACAGAGATCCAGGAGGAACAAAATGGGGACAGATACTGTGGGTTAGCTGGAAAGGAAATGGGACAGCCATCTGCACAAGTGTGGTCATAGACCACCAGCCCAGGAGGAAGAAACAGATAGGGAGTTGATGCTGGTCATCCAAAGGATGGCAGACAAGGGTGAGGTAGTACTGGTTGGAGACTTCAATATTCCAGAAGTGGACTGGAGCATCCCAGCAGCAGCATCAACTAGGAGCAGATTTATCCTGGACTCCCTTCAGGTACCTTCCTCAAGCAACTGATCATGGAACCAACTCAGCAGAAGGCAATACTGGACCTTGTGCTCACAAACAGGGACAGTGTGATGGGGGTAACAGTGGGGGAGCACCTGGGAAACAGTGACCACCAGTCATTGTGGTTTGAAATCACAGAAAGAGCAGAACCAAACCACACAAAAACACGTATCCTGGATTTTAGGGGGGCAGACTTTGGGAAAATGGGGAGATACTTGAAAGAGGCATTAAGGGGAATGGGACAGGAATCAGGGGTTGAGGAACAGTGGGCAGTATTTAAAATGGGGATTACAAGAACAACAGAATTATGCATTAAGCAGGTTAGCAAGAGGAAAAGGAAGAGGAGACCATTATGGTTTTCCAAAGAGGTATCAAAGAAAGTGAAAGCCAAAAAGATTGCATTCAGGCAATACAAAAAGACACAGGCAGAAGGGGATAGGGAGAAGTACCAGGAGAAGCAAAGGGAGGCAGGGAGGTCAGTAAGGGAAGCCAAAGCTCAGACAGAAGAAGAACACATTGCAAAATCAGTGGGTAGAGGGGACAAAACCTTTTACAGGTACATAAGTGAAAAAAGAAAGACAAAGGGAGGGATAGTGAGACTGAAGGGGGAGGATGGGAGCCATGGAGGATGACAACAGTAAAGCTGACATATTGAACAGGTATTTCTGCTCAGTCTTTACTGAGGAAGAGGAGGGTAATGGGTCTGAAGGGAGTACAAGGGGTGAGAATGGTGCAGAAATGGACACAAGTCCCTTTACACGAGAAAGGGTCCTGAAGGAACTGGAAGTAATAAGAGTTGATAAAGCAATGGAGCCAGACGGGGTGCACCCCAGGGTCCTTAAATAACTAAGAGAGGTGGTGGCTGAACCTCTGGCTATCCTGTTTAGCCAATCACTGGAAACAGGGGAGGTACCCAAAGACTGGAGGACAGCAGATGTAGTCCCTATACAAAAGTGGGAACAAAGAGGAAGCAGGGAACTACAGACCAGTCAGCCTCACCTCGGTAGTGGGAAGATCATGGAAGCACTACTGAAGGAGAGATTGGTGGAACATCTGGTTATCAATGGACTACAGGACCCAAGGCAGCATGGTTTCACCAGGGGAGGTCATGTCAGACCAACCTCGTTTAATTTTTGACTGGGTGACTAGGAGGTGGATCAGGGAGGGCAGTGGACATGGCCTATCTGGACTTCAGCAAGGCCTTTGACATTGTGCCACATAGAAGACTATTACACAAACTGAGGGAATATGGGTGTGGGCAGGACAGTAGTGTGGTGGGTAGGTAACTGGCTGGGTGGCAGGACACAGAGGGTGGTAGTAAATGGCTGTCACTCCACAGAGGAAGAGTGACCAGTGGGGTACCACAGGGATCAGTGCTGGGACCAGTCCTATTCAACATCTTCATCAGTGACATTGCACAGGACCTAGAAGGCAGAATTTCACTGTTCGCTGATGACACAAAGCTCTGTAACAGAGTAGACACACCAGAGGGTGTAGACAGAATGAGAAGTGACCTGCAGAAACTTGAAGAATGGTCAGGGTTTGCAGTTGAAATTCAATGCAAAGAAGTGCAAGATAATGCATATGGGGCACAAAACCCTGGCACAATATATCAGTTGGGGGTGAGGATATAGCATGCACCAAGCAGGAAAGGGATCTTGGGGTTGTTATCTCTGATGACCTCAAGGTAGGGAAACAGTGTGACAAGGCAGCAGGTAAAGCAAATAGGATGCTGGGATGTATAGGCAGGGGCATCACCAGCAGGAAAAGGGAGGTCATAATTCCGCTATACAAGACACTAGTGAGGCCCCACCTGGAGTACAGTGTACAGTTCTGGAGACCATACCTACGTAAGGACATAGACAGGGTTGAGAAGGTTCAGAGGAGGGCAACAAAGATGGTGCATGGATTGTATCACAAGTCCTATGAAGACAGGTTGAAGGAACTGAACATGTACTCCTGGAGGAGAGGAGGGAGAGACGGATATGATAGAGACATACAAGTATCTTACAGGGAGGAACAGGGTGCAGGAAAACACTATTTTAAGTGAAAAGATGTTATAGGACTAGAGGGCATGGGATGAAGTTGAGGGAGGACGATTCAGAGGAAACATGAGAAAGAATTTCTTCACAGAACGGGTGGTGGACAAGTGGAACACCCTGCCAGAGGAAGTGGTGGGGGCTGAAACAATCACGGGATTTAAGAATGCATGGGATAGACATAAAGGAAATCTAGAGGTCAGGGGTAAGGGGCAACAGAATTCTAGGAAAACAAACTGAACTTACAAGCTCAAATGGGCAGACTGGGTGGGCCATAGGACCTTATCTGCTGACACTGTCTATGTATCTATGTATCTATGTCAGGTGAGGAAGGTGCAGAAAATCAGGGACCTGCATCCAAGTGCAGGTCCAACTTTATGGCATCAGAGACCACTGCCCTGTATGAGGCCTACATGGACAGGGAGGCCCTTCTCAGTGGTGCCACGGGCACACTGCAAGAGCGGGTTGTGGGCTGAGGTGAGGTGGCACAGTACGTCAACACCCACGGACAACACCATCACACCCCCCAGGAGTGTAAGAAAAAGATTGACACTGACAGGAGGCATATTAAGGAGAAGATAGCTGCCATCTGGGTATCCTGCAGGGCAACCGGTGACGGCCCAGCAGCTGTGCCTCTGCTGTCAGCCTCTGAGGATCTGGTGGTGCCCAGCATTAGCCAAGTGTTGGTGGAGGGTGTGCCCAGTGGAGGGTTCCAGACAGGTGACGTCCTCTCACTGCATGGTGAGTACGAGCAGGCCTGTGTGTGTGCTGCATGTGTATGCTTGTTGATGTGCCACTGGCCACTTGCGAGTGTGTCTGTGGATGCACAGTGGACTGCAGTGCCAGTTGGAAACATCTGCATGCTGGGGGGGCATGGTAGGGGGTGGCCATGGGGGAAGCCCTGGACAATGTAGCAATACTGACCCTCTATTTTTGTCTTGCAGCACCAGCATGCCTCCAGGTAGGGGACAAGGTGGAGGTGGACGCTGACATGGATGCCCAACCGTCAACATCAGTGGGCATCCAGTGCAGGGATAGGCCCTGCCTTGGCAGTGTGGGGCATGTGGACATGCTGGACATGGTGTCTGATGATGCCCCTGCTGGGATCCTGGACACTGACAGCCTGGAGGTGCTGTGTGCAGAGACCCAGCTAGGGATGTTGTCCGACACCAATGATGACATCACACTGATCATGGACAGTGTAGAGCCATTGGTGGTGGAAATGCCCCTACCCACTACACAGGCACCATCAGGGCCCTGCGCTGCCCCAGTGGCTCCACAGCTACCCCCCAGCCATGCGTGGCTGCAGTGTGTTGCGCCACCGCTGTGTCTGGAGTGGGTGGCAGAGGTGCTGGTGGTGCACTGGAGGCACAGGGCACTGACTAGCAGATGGTTGGTAAGCCACAGCTGGATGCTGGTGACACCGGGCAGCAAGGCACGGTGCACACTGCCAGTGAGCCTGACACAAGCATACCCCCTGTACAGCCCACTGTGCAGTGTCCACATGAGCGGGAGTCTGTGCAACATGCTGAGATACCCCCTGCAGCATAACAGATGGTCCAGGTGGCCCAGGATGCCAAGCATCTGATGGAGCACACCCGGTTACTGCAGGCATCCATGGAGAACCAGGCATTGCTTGCCTCTGAGGTGCGCGCACTGCGGAATGATGTACGTCTCATGGCTGAACGACAGGACAGAGGCACTGTGCAGATCATTGATGAACTGAGACAGATGTGGGAGGCCATGACCACTGCTTTGGACCACAAGACCAGTGCCATTGCGACTGGATTGGCATCGCTGGTGGCAACTGGGCTCGGCTGTGCACAGGGGCCACCCCGCAGTGCACTTTCCACCCCACGATCTTGGCATCTAGCCAATCCAGCACGGCAGATGCTGCAGTCTGACATCAGCATCCCAGACACCCCCAGGGAAGGCCTGTTTGGCCGCCTCTACACCCCTGCATGGACACAGTCATGATCCTGCACTTCAACCCCTGGGGGGCATCAGACACACACACCAGGGTGGATGCGCAGCACACAGCTGCTGCTCAGCCATGACGCGGCCACCCATATGGCCATGGTGGTCATGGGACTGCACAGTCGTAGTGCCTTGTGTGCTGCCCTGCCATCCGCTGCTGTTGCCACATGCACACATGGGCAGTGCTGGTGCAGCTTGCATGCGGTGGCATGCATGTGTGTTGTGCCCCATGTGGCTTGTGTGTGGATCATGCTGCTGGGACATGTGGCATGGAGGTGATGAGGGCTGCTCAGCACTGGTGGTGCCTGAGCACCAGTGTCATGCTTCTGATCCATGCCATGTTCCACAACGTGTGCGTGTGTGCGTGTGTGTGTGTGTGTGTGTCTCCTTGTGCAGATGCCAGTGCTGCATGTGTGTTGCTATTCACCTGTATGCCAGTGGCTCCACTGTGTGTGGTGCACACTAGTGTTTGCATGCCATCCACTGTGCACACCCCTGCAATGTTGTGGAGTGCCGTCCTGTGATGCCCATGCTACTGTGTTTGTACACCCACCTGCATTGACTGAAATGCTCCCTTGCAATTGAGTCCCTCTGCTGCCTTGCCTCCTGCGCTACTCTGGGGTCCCTTCTTCCAGGGTGCAGCTGCCCACCACTCTCCAGCCCTTCAGCACCATCATCCCTGCTACTATCGCCCTCCTCAGCCTCAGCAACTATTCCATGGTCAATGGCCATATTGTGCAGGATGCAGCAGGCCAGAAATATGCCACAGGCTTTTGATGGGCTGTATTGAAGACACTGCCTGACCTGTCTAGGCAATGGAATCTTGACTTAAGCATGCCAAAGACATGCATGATGATATTGTGTGTGCTGGCGTGTGCCGCGTTATATTTGTCTTCTGCGGGGGACAGTGGTCTCCAGTAGGGGGTGAGCAGCCATGCACTTGGGGGTATGCGTTGTCACCTGGGTGGGAAGGGACATTCGGTTAGTCCACTGCTGTGCTGCCCCAGGCTCACTCTCTGCCATGGTGACAGCCTGCCCTCCCCATCTGCCATCCCCCCATGGCTCATGGTCACAATGGCACATGTCCTACTCTCCGACAAGGTGGCCCTTGGGGATGTCTCCCAGCTCAAATCTATGGTAGTGTGCAGCTGTACCATATGAAGGCATCATGTGCACTCCCGGGGTGTGTGGCGCAGACATTGATGATGTGCCCCATGGCATTGCACACCACCTGGCAGTTGATGGAAGGATACCCCTTCTGGATTATGTACACCAGGCCCTTTGGGTTGGGTGGGGTGCGGATGCTTACATGAGTGCAGTCAATGGCCCCGAACATGCCTGGCATGCGTGCCACCCGGTAGAACTCCTGCATGTCTGCTGTATGCTCTGCCTGTGTGCTGGGGAAATGTATGTACTCGATACATGTGGCAGCAGGCGTTGAGGAACTGGGTGAGGAGGTGAGACATGGCCAACTGGGTGATACCTGTGGTATCCCCAGTGGGTCTTTGGTAGGTGCCGTGTTGAGCAGGCACATCACAGCGGTCACGTTGGTCTCCACTGACATGGCATGACTACGTCTGGTACGTGCCTGCATCTCCTCGCTGCACAGCTCACATAGCTGCCTCAGAACTGCCTTGTTCAGGCGGTACCAGCCCACTATTTTTGTGTCACTGAAGTTCTCAAACATGACCCTGGCATGGTACCACCTGTGTTGACCATACTGCCACGGGGCCCTTCGTCGGCCATGCAGGTGTTCCTCCTGCCTCCTCACACCCCTTATTATGGCATCCATTAGGAATGGGACACTGTCTATCTCTCAGTCACTGTGCCTGTCCCTGGCTTCCTGTGGCACACTGTCCCTCTGTCCGTCCATCCATCTGCCTGTGTCTGTCTGTCTGTCTCTCTCTCTCTCTTCCTCTCTGCCACTATCTCTCTCTCTTTCTCTCTTGCACTCTCTCACCCCCTTTCTCTCTGTGCACACTGTTGCACATCTGCTGCCTGTGTATTTGAGCCTGTTTTAATATGCTCAAGTCTGCCTGGAGCAACTTGGTGTTTGTTCCACACTTGCGCCTTGTTTTGCTGTTGAATATGCCATTGCACCATATATTCCTGGGCACACCCCCATGCACTTGTGCTGCATATATTACAGTTGTGCATTGGTGCAATTGGGATTTGCACTACACTGTGGGTCACTTTCAATATCGCCCGATGGCGCAACTTGGGACTTGCGCTGGTGCAACTCAGTTGCACCATGTGCAACTGCTTTGAGTATCTGGCCCACTGTATGTTGTGCTCCATGTTCTATTGTGCAAGTGTCTTTGCACACTTATCTTTCTTTATTTTGTATTGTCTGTATCTTCCCTTGTACCCTCCGCCAGGTCACCCCTGAAAAAGGGACTTTTTGTCTCAGTGGGCTTACTCAGTTACCAAAATTCAAATAAATAAATAAAATTTGTTTTGATTTATTCACTGCAACTTATTCAACTAAACTGAAGAAAAAAAGAAATCAGCACTATTTTTTATAACATAACTTTAACCATTAAAAATATGGGGCCAGATATTCAAAAGAGTTGAGCCATGTGCAATAGGGTTGCGCCTGCGCAAGTCCAAAAATGCGCCATTCTGCGATATTCAACAGGAGGCAGTTGCGCCCCCCCAAATTATGCTGTGCAACAGCACAATGATAATGAATGTATGCGCAACTAAAGGGGGAGGAACTATGCATAAATGGCGCAGTGTGATATTCAACAACATGCGCCATGCGCAATAGGGGAGCCAGCGGAAGTTGCGCCATAGTGGAAATGAGCCAAAATAAAAGGGAACAAGGGAGAGGTGCAAGAATGCTACAGGGAAGGCACATGAGGCTGAACTCTAGCAGGACAAACTGGGCAGCAGGGACACACAGGGCAGGCCAGGAAAGGGCACCTGGAACCCACAGGCTCAGGGGAAGGTGTGGGGAGCCACAGTGCAGAAGGGGGAAGTACTTGCCACACAGCAGTGAGGCCAGCACAGTCAGGTGTTCCCGGTGCAGGGGAAGTAGCAGCCAGGACAGCGGGGGAAATACAGAAACAGCTGCCGGGAGGGGGTTAACACAAGCCAGGGACATGGCCAGTGCCACCATCCAGATGGAGGCAGTAATGAGGGGGGTGAGAAGGTGGGCAGCAGGAGGGCATGGCCATGGAAGGGCCCATCGGGCGTATACCCCAACCGGCAGTACCGAGCCTGCACCAGCTTTGAGCCTGTCACGATCAGGAGATCGTGAGCCGATACCGCCTGAATCAGGCAATTCTGAGGTGGCTCTGTGAGCTGTGCAGTGATGTGATGCAGACACCCACACGACACAGCCATGCTGTGTCAGTGGAGATGAAAGTGATAGCTTACATGTGCTTGCTCACCACGGGTACCTTCCAGAGACCAACTGGGGACACCACAGACATAACCCAGTTGGCCACGTCATGCCACCTCACCCAATTCCTCAGCGCACTGCTGCCACATGCTGCGGAGTACATCCATTTCCCCAGCATACTGGTGGAGCGCACAGCAAACATACAGGTGTTCCACAGGGTAGCACGTATGCCTGGCATGCTAGGGGCAATAGACTGCACCCATGTGGCCATCTGCACACCACCTGGCCCCGAGGGGGCTGCATATATAAATCGTAAGGGCTATGCCAGCATCAACTGCCAGGTGGTGTGCAATGCCAGGGGGCGCATAATCAATGTCTGTGCCACGCACCCTGAGGGGGCACATGATGCCTTCATCTGGCACCAGTCAGCACTGTGCCACAGATTCAAGAGTGTGGATATCCCCACTGGCCACCTAGTGGGTGAGTATGCAAACCACACAGACAATCATAGGGCCTGGGGGGGCATGGTCAGAGGTGACATGGGTAGTGGCCTTCATGGCCCAGGGCAGGGCGATGCTGATCACCAAACTAACTTCCACCCTCTACACACAGGTGACAGTGGATACCCACTCTGTCCCTGGCTGCTCACACTCTACCGGCGGCCTGTGACCCTATCGCAGCAACACTACAATAAGGCACACGCCACCACATGTAATGTCATTGAGCGGGTGTTTGGGATGCTGAAGGCACATTTCCGTTGCCTGGACACCTCTGGTGGTGCCCTACAGTACAGCCCCTCAAAGGCCTGCGGGCTATTCCTGGCCTGTTGTATCCTGCACAACATGGCCAACGAATGTGGGATAGCCATACAAGTCAAAGAGGGGGACATCAATGGGGATGATGAGGACGCCGCTGACAATGGTGATGGGCAGCCCCGCCTTGGGCAACAGAACCCCTGACTATTCTGGCTGGCACAGCTGCACCGGGACACCATCATGGAGGAGCACTTCAGCCAACCTAGGTAAGTCATGGGGCCATGTGCAACCAACAGTGGCTAAGGCACAACCCACAAACATGCATGGACACACACACCAGGGGTGCATGCTGTCAAGGGAACTGGCCAGGCATGGAACCACACACACAACCAAGGATGGGTGAGGTCTAACATGCCACGTGGACACACACACACACACACAATGCACCAGACATGCACAAAGGGTAGGAGGCACACCGACCCAGAACGCCACCCCAGCCACACACATGTCCACAGACCACCATGCCCACTGTCTGTCATTGTGCGTGTGTCAGATGCTGAGCACCATTGCACATTGGTGTACAGCACAATGCAGGCATCATCATGCACACGCAACTGCGGACAGCAGCCAGGAGGGTGTGCAGATGGACTGTGTGTCCGTGTGCAGGGCCAGGTACCCACCCGTGCATTGCCCGCTGAATGACACAATGCACACAGGGCAGCACCAGAGAGTAGCTGCATTGGGAGACAGGTCAGCCACATGCCACAGTGCCCCGGCCACCATGGGTGCATGGGTGGCCCCGCTGAGACCCGCCAGCACTGACAGGCTGACCACTGGCCTCGTGGGGTGGCACCGATGGTCCCCCAGGGGTTCCACTGCATGAACGCAACTGTGCTCGTGCAGGGGTCTGCAGCACACCAAACATGCCTGCGCCAGGTGTGCTCAGGATGCCAACAGCTGAACCCCGTGTTGACAAGGATGGTGTCGCACGATGCTGGGAACGGGGGATGGACAGTGCACTGCGTGGTGTCTGCGATGCATGGGCAAATAACTGTGTGGCCATGACAGCAGTGAATGCCTGTGTCTACCTGTCAGTGGCAGCAGTCACATCCTCCCACAACCGGTCCATCCCTGCCAGGATCAGAGAAGTGTCTCTGCTGCAACACTCCTCTGCCCGCTCCAGAGCCGCATGCAGTGCATCCACCGACGTCGCAAGCCACATCTGCTGGTTGACTGATGCTTGTAGTATGCGGGTGTGCTCATCCAAGAGGTCATCTGCCTCCTCGGCATCCTGTCCCTCAGGGTGTGCACGGCCCTGATGCTCAGCACCCCTTGAGGGTGGGCGCTGCACACCAGGACCAGGTCTGGGCATGTCCACAGACAGTGCACTGGCGTCGCCCCCTGACACTGTACCCCCAAGCCCATTGGCCAACTGCTGATGCTTCCCCTCTGGCTGCCACTCCCCAGGGCTCACTGGTGCCACCACAGTGGCCGCAACAGTCCCACTGTCCTGTACACTCACCAGTGCTGCTCCACTGGTGCTGACAGGCACAGGCTGGGACTGTGATGACACGCAGGCCTCCACGGCGGCACCACCCACAGCCATGGCTGCGATGTTACCTGCTGTGTGGCCATCCCGTGGCACACATGTGTCACTGCCCATAGTGTTAGCGACATCATCATTCACCTCTGAGGCCGGGAGATCAGAGGGCTGTGGGTTCAGTTCCCACATCTGGCACTTGGGATAATATCCCAGTACTGACACTGTAGTGCAGCATGAGAGGGGTGCTGCACTTCTGAGGTGTCGTCTTTCGGATGAGACGTTAAACCGAGGTCCCATCTGCCTGGATTGGTGGTAGTTCAGGTGGATGTTAAAGATCCTATGGCACTTATCGAAAAGAGTAGGGGACATTTTTATTGAAACAAAAATTGTACAAACAAGCCAACATAAAATACATCAATGAGAAATATACAGGAAAACCAAGAAGAGAAAAAAAACAAAAGTAAGAAAAAAAATGGAAAAACAACAAAAATACTGCATAAGTCCTTCAAGTTATAGCTGAGTCGGTATTTGTGATCCATGGGAAGGCCGTCCACAAGGCCAACAGAGACGGTGCTGAATACAAAGTCCTTTCATGGTCGTATATTTTCTTTAAGTCCGCTACTAGCTTTCCTTCAAGTTCCAAATAAGAACACAATTTTTGTTGTAAGGTAAACAAACATCTTGACATCCAAATATTCCATTTAATGACAAGAAATACAAGGTTCAGAGTGTCTCTGTGCCATCGAGATCAGTGAGAGGGAAAGACACCATACATGATATTTTGATATGTTACTGTGGAGAATATAGGAACTTCCCAGGAGTCAGCCAAGTAGGTCCACCAATTCACAATATAAGAGCAATCAAAAAACAAATGTGAAATAGTCTCCGGGGTAGCTATACAAAGAGGTCTAGAGCAAAATCGATCCTGAGACTGTTTATGTTTGTGGTTTGCTTTCACATTTATTCGTTCGTGACAAGATAACCAGTGAAAGTCCCACATGTGGCCAGGGATCCTAGAACAACGTAACAGGACTAGAAGCGAGGGTAGACAGCTGTCCGGACATTTTGGAAAAGGGGCTGGCACCTTACAAACAGAGGACAAAAGTGTCTTGTACAGATCCTTATGCGGATTCGAAATAAGAGTCTGAGGCGACACTTGCCATTGTTTTAAACGAAGAAACATATGCTTAATATACACCGGGACATCCCCATGTTGTCTCAACACACCCAAAGAGTTATGTTCCCACATGTGAAACCAATACCTACAGGAGTTGTAAAACCACGCTTCCCACCCTCTCTGGGTGTTCACCAGTAATGGCCGCTAGATTGGCGAAGGAAAATGCTAGTAAAGAAAAAGCACGGGTTAATCATCTGAACACCGCCTTCAAAAGTAGGCAAGTAGGTAATATTCCTCTTGATCGATTCAACCGACTGCCCCAAAGGGCTTGAAAAATAAGCTGAATACTGTCGTTTCCAGCTGTTTTGGGATGAGGAAAACATAACTTAAATACAAAAACAGAGGGAGAAGATAAGTTTTGATCAGAAAAACACGTTTTCTCTTCCCAATCTGACCCTTGTTCCAAGAGGTCACCATGCTTCTGCCCTGTTTCAGCTTCTCTTCCCAGTTAAAGGAATCAGAGTCTCTCATCCCGAAATAAACACCAAGTATACGGATTTGGCCTTCTGTCACACGTAAAGGGCCAATAGTATCCGAAAAGTGGAAGGATGATCCCAACCAAATCCCCATACTCTTACCAAAGTTTATACTTGCTCCTGATAATGCACCAAAAGAGGAACATTCCTGGAGAGAAACAAGCGCCGAAGCCTCGTCGGCTACTAGGAAACACACATCGTCCACATATGCAATCGCTGTGAACGGTGATCTCAGTACCGAACACGAGATGGCACGAATCTGGGGGTGAGCATTAAGACGTCGGAGCAACACATCCAGAAAAAAAACATATAATAGAGGGCTCAGTGGACAACCCTGGCGAACTCCCCGTTTCACTGGGATCATCGGGCCCGCCCAACCATTAATCAGTGGAACAACGGTCGCCGTCTTATAAAGTGTCTGAATCCAACGAATCATCTTGTCAGGAATGTGCAGGAAATGCAATACATTCCATAGAAAATTATGGCTAATGGAATCGAAGGCAGCCTTTTGGTCGACCGAAACAATAAGTCCAGAAGCAGAGTCCGATAAACCGTGCGAAAATAGTTCACGGAAGAGAATCAAGTGATCAGAAATTCTCCTGTTAGGTAGAGAACAGGTTTGGGCTGGGTGAATAACTATTTCAGCCAACCCAAGCAAACGTTGTGCGATAAGTTTCGTCAATATCTTAAAATCCGTGTTCAACATGCAAAGGGGGCGCCAGATATCAAGGGAGTTAATGTCACCTTTCCGTTTATATACATAAATCAATGTGCCCTTGGTAAATTCCAAGGGGATGTGTTCAGAAGCAAGAAGAGAGGCAAACACAGAGGTCAATTCCGGAAGGAGGTATTCCCCCAAAAATTTATACAAGGCAGTAGGGAGGCCGTCTGGACCAGGAGTCCGACGTAGGGGCAAGGAGACTATAGCTAACCGAATTTACCATTCCGTGAAGGGTTGACATGCAAGTTCTACACTCTGCAAGGAGGAAGAAGGAATTTCTAAGGCACCGTACAGTTGTCTCAGGTCCACTGACACAGTAGGTAAAGCGGAAAACATTGCAGTTGTATGGTCAGTAACATTTTGACATAAGTCCAAATGAGAAGTACAAAGATCTCCATTTAAATTGATGAGACATGACATTGATTTATGGGCAATCTGATGATAGTTAGATTCAAACGGGCAAACAACTTCTCGAGTACCTTTCACCACATAGCTATGTTGGTGGTACAGTTGTTGCAACTGTTTAGACTGGAAATCCAACATATCTTGCCTCACTAATTGTATTTGCTGCACAAGATCCTGCCCCATCAAGTATGCTAGTGACAGTAAAGACTGAAAATGAGCCCTCTTCTGTAAATATACAAGATATTCAGACCTGCTTTTTGTACGACTATAGGATTTCAACATTCCAGTTAAAGTATGTTTAGTATCCATCCACCACTGAATTGGATCATCATACATGGGGTATACAGACTTACGAGCATGAATAAATGACAAAAGGGTTTGCTGAAATGATGGTACCTGTAATAAGGAAACATTAAATTTCCAGATATCCGGCCCTTTACCACAACTGGAAGGAGATCCAAAACTAACAGAGAGTAGCTTATGGTCAGAAAAGGCCACCGCCTGCACTACAGCCGAAGTAACTTCAAAAATACTGGAGGTAAAAACAAAATCAATGTGGGTGGCCAGCCTCCCCTTCTGGAATGTGGGAGTATGCTGTTTCGTGAAAGAAAAATAAGAGTCCGTCAAACGGGCAGTACGAATCATGCGTCCCAGTACGAGTGAGTCACAGTACAGTTTCTTAGTGGTAGCAAAGGAACTCTTATCCCGAAGACTAAGGCCACAGTTAAAGTCACCAGAAAATATGATTTGGAAAGAAGAATGTAAATAAAGACGAATTAAATCAAAAAGAGCTATCCGCTCAGTTTTCAGTTGGGGGGCATAGACATTTACCACCCGATACAGGCATTGCCCTAGCAAAAAATCCAAAATCAAAGCTCTACCGGGGGCCAAATCAAACAGCTTCAAAAGCCTAAACTCAGGAATGTTAATTAAAATGCCAAGACCTGAGCAGGAGTCTTGGCCTATCGACCAAAAGGAAGGACCCATAAGCCAATCTCGTTGAGCCAGTCGGATCTCCTGCACAGTATGGAATCTCGTATCCTGTAAAAGAAATATCCCAAATGGCAAGAGCCTCAAAAAAGAAAACACCAGCCGTCTCTTGTCCACACGTTTCAAACTATTTACATTCACAGTGTGGCATGTAAATTGTGACATGACAGCTCACAAATAAAGTAACCAGCTTTATCAAGTTTTTCTCTTGCCTGCTACCTTAGTCCCTTTCAGCCTAACCTTGGCCTTCCATTTTTGTGAAAAGCCAGTACTCAATGGTATTTCAGAATCATCAAGACCTTCAGGGAGGGAAGAAGCGATAGAGGAAGTGTCAGATTCGCCACCTGCATCGTCCGATATCGACTGAAGCACCTCAAAGGCGTTCGATAGTGTAATAGAAGGTGCAGCGCAGGCCTTCAGAGGGGACAATAAGGTACGGGAACCGGAGGGTAACGACCTGCGACATATCACTTTGGCAGGTTCACGAGGGGGAGGCATGGTACTAGAGCCGGACCTGCTCCACAGCCTCTAGCTCCATAGGGCATGCTAATTCAGTACCTTCCCTGGGGTGGAGCCTTGTGACTGGACAGAGTGTCACTACAGGAGGCTTCGAAGCCCAGAGCTTTAGAGGGAGGGTCACCTCTATGGGGGCATCAACATAGTGCAGAGGCGGGCTTTCTGGGCTTGAGTAATTACATAACGCTGATCCACACCTCCATCATGTGTTACCTTGGTATGTGCAGCCCAGGGACATGACTGAAATGTGTGACCCATCTCGTCACAAAGATTACACCTACAGTCATTCAGACAATGCGTACCTACATGACCCATTTCACCACAGTTATGACATTTGATCTTATCGCATGCACTGCTCAGATGTGAGGGATCCCCACATCTATAACACGCTTTAGGTTGGCCTGAGTAAAACAGAACTCCTCTATCCCGACCTAAAAAAAAAGAGTTTGGTAAGTGCACTGGTCCAGATTCAGAAACATTTAACATAATTTTAAATTTCCAACCCCCTGTCCATATGTTTTCAGAGTCCAAGATTGCCTCTGGCTGACCTTGTAAAGTACAACGTTGTTTTAACCAATAAACAATATTAGAGACATCTACTCCCTCACTGCGGAACATAACAGTTACTGTCTTGAAAGCAGGTTTTGAGAGGGGTATAGCCTGAAATGGGGTCCAAAGAGCAGTGTTACACAAGACGTGATATTTTGACCAAAAATGGTCAAGGCCACGAGATGTCTGAAAACTAATGTCAAAAGTTAGTTCCCCTGAGACGTGTATCAGGGCATATATTTCGTGGGCAAAAAACTTCATTGAATCCTTTAACCGTGTTCTGGCCACATACACAAGGTCAGGGGGTCCGCTAGTCCACTTCTATAAGAAAGCCTAACAGCATTATGTCGCTTAGCTGCCAGAACCGGAAATTTAAACAAAGAAGAGAAAGACCTCGCTGTCCCGGTTTGAGGAAGGGGAGGTCGAGCAGTGGCAGAGGACCCTTCAGCCATTGGGTCGGAACCAGGAAAAGTCTGTATAGCAGGGACCTTGTTAAGGCCAAGGACTGGATTCTGGGTCAGACGAAGCTCATTAGGAAGGTCCAAAGGGTCAGTCACAGTTTGGGAAATCAGTTCTCCCCCATCCAATATCATATCTTGCTCAGTACTAGTGGATCTGATTGGGGACGGTCCCGAGACCCAAGAACCTGCCGTGGGGTCTTGCACCCATCCTGCCGCCCGTAGCGCCACATCTACGGACCATGCAGGGGCGACATTGGGGTTTGCCTTAATAGAAGAAAACTGGGAAGGTAACGGATCATCCTGAGGTACAGAGGGTGGGCTCACCACTGAAAGAGTACTTACTGAGTCCTCCACCGTAAAAGAGTTGCCAGAAACAGCATCCACAGACGTCCGACTAAGCACCTGTACAGAGACTCGAGGCAGGTCTTCAGGGACTGAAACAAAAGTGCCCACCATAGCTAGAGGCACACCGTCTTGCTTCCTGCTTGGTAGACTCAGCTGCAAGCCCATCTCAGCGGACGTACGACAGCGGTCCGCTTCCATCAAACTGCCGTGCGGTACAGGCACTTCCAGACTCGAAGGTTCTGAGTCAAAGGAAGTGTGCATCTCTTGCAGTCCCCCTGAGCATCCAGACTGAAGCTGACTGATCTCAGTACAACGAACCTCAGCACAACGTACCACCCGCGAAACAACAGGCACCTCCTGCAAATCGTCTTCCAAACATGAAGATACAGGTATAGCTATCCGTTTAACAGGCATGGTCTCCTCAGATACAGAGACAGGAGTCGAGACCAGGTCTCCTGTCTCCACAGCTCCATCAACTGCAGGCAGCAGAGCGTCCTCCATCTTGGCCAGGGGATCCCCTCTGACAGAGTAGGGGAATTTTATTTAGAAGGTTGGACTTCATTACAGAAATTAACAACATCCTATACATAAAAAACTAAATTCTTGAACAGAAATAACAAAAAATAGGAGACACAAACATATCATCAATCTATAGACAAAAGATCACAATTACGCCAAAGGAGATGAAATTGAGGACCTGTATAAACTTGAAAATCATGCAATTTAACTAAACGAAGAGCCTTACAAATACTAATAATTATCTCTTGTTTAGGAATCAATTTCTGATGTAAAACTAACATGAATCTAGCTTGCCATATGTAATATCTAATAAGAACAAAAACAACATACAAGGTATCAACATGATATTTGGTACTTAAAGCAACATTTGTACAAAACATAATCTGTTCATATGATAATTGAAGGAATAAAGGTTCAGACCATAAATCAGCTAAACTGGACCAAAGGTCTAAAGAAAAGAACAATCAAAAATAAGTGTTGTTGAGTTTCTAGGATCTCATGGCAAAAGATCCCTGGGGCAAAACGAGCATTTAAAGCTTTATGCTTATGATTACTTTTAACCCCAACCTGCCATAATTGCTTAACCATACCATGTCCCAAACATAAGGGGTAGAAGGATTACAAAGCTGTTGAAGAATCCAAGGAAAACGATTTAAAGGACAGTAGGAAATACAACAGCTTCCTGGGCCTCTAAGTCTCCAAATCATGTCATATATCATACGTCTAGACAAAATACAAAAATCCTGTGGGGAAAAACCCCAAGATAAGGCCATCTTATAGCCTTCTTTCCCATATAATGGAACATCCAGTGAACGAGATATAATATTCTTTAGTCCTGAATTCCAATTAGATAAACAGGATGACAACCATAACATTAAATAAGGCTTCCAAACCATTTCACCAGGCTTTAAAGCCTTCCCACGATTATAACTAAAGAATAAACTATAGAAAAAAGCAACAGGATGAATCATATTTACCCCACCCTCCCGTAGAGGTCTATAAGTCAAATTCAGTTTAATAGGGTTAGGTGAGACCCCAAAACCCATGAAAAACACCCATATAATTTAGTAAAAAGTGCAAAAGGAGGAAACACATAACTGAGATACAGAAAAATAGGGATAACCAACATTTTAAGCAAAACCACTCTCTTTTTTCCAATCAAAGACTGTTTCCACCAGCAATCAAACCTTCTGCCTTCTTCAAGGCAATAAGCCAGTTATAGGACAGCATATCACCAGATCCAAAAAAGATCCTAAATATTTAAATAAATCAACCTTAATAGGAATCCCAGCATAAGTGCCAGCTATCGGGAGAGAAGTATGACCTATAGAACTCCAACACTTTTCTCAAAGTTAATTCTAGACCCAGAAACTGATGAAAAGTCCGAAAGACCTGGACCAGGGCCTCCTCCTCAGTATGTTTATCCACCACCAAAACCAAATCATCAGCATAAGCTAACAGTTTAATTGGTGGTAAAAGGGAATCCCTCAGTCCTATGATTTGAGGGCAAAGTAATATAGCCCGTATCAAAGTATCAATATAAAAATCGTAAAGGATCGGACTTAAGGGGCATCCCTGCCTGACCCCACAAACAAGAGACACAGGATTCCCTAACCAACCATTCACATTAGGAATAAGCAAGGCACCCTTATATAAAGTCTGAATCCAAGAAACTTAACAAGAAGTCCAAAAGCCCGTAATACAGAGAACAAATAGCTTTGAGAAACTCTGTCAAAGGCGTTTTCCTGATCTAAACCCAAAACCCATCCAGAAACTACCTTCCTATCACCCAAGGCAAATAATTCGCGCAGCAAAACTAAATTATCGTGTTGGTATCTGCCAGGAATACCACATGTCTGGACTGGACTTATATGGACAGCAACTTTTAGCAATCTTGATAACAGAATTTTAGCCAGAATTTTATAATCTACATTTAATAAACTAAGTGGTCTCCAATTATTCAAATCTGTAGCATCACCTTTTTTAAAAATTAAAATTAAAATGGCTTCCTTCATCGTTTTGGTCATAGAGTCTGAGGCCAACATATCATTATATAACAATGTTAAAGCGGAACCAAATCAGACGAAAAAGTTTTAAAAATTTTGAGTAAGGCCATCAGATCCAGGGAGCGGAATGTAAACCCTAAACTACCAATAGCCTGAGCAACTTCCCCTCAACAATAGCAACATTCAACACCTCCTGCTCCTGGGAAGAGAGCTTGGGAGATGTAAAGAATCAAAAAGGTCTCAGCAGACTCACATTCTGGCACTACCCAACATGTTAAAAACATGAAGTTCAACAATTTAACCAAGCGCCTCTGGTGTCGTGGCCAAGTCACCAGAGGAAGACCTAGACATCGAATTAACTTAGAGTCTCACATGATTTTACAAGCCTTAAGGGATCCAACCCCCTTTCAATGTTCTTGTCCCAAATCGAGCTTCTTGTCCTAAAGAGCTAGCCCGATCATATTGCAATTTTCTCATCTGGGTACAAATTTCAGCAATTTGATTACTATAATCATTTCAGGTAGTATCAGATAAAGAAATCAAATGTTGTAACTGCTGCCTCAAAGTCAGATATTGCAAATATTTACTATTCTGAGAAGCGGCAGCCCTCTTCTGGAAGACCTGCTTCCACCTTAATTTTGAGTCTTCCCACCAGTCTACAACATTCTCATAAAAATCCACTACAGATAGCCGTGCCGCCCATTCTTTTCGCCACAACTTCAAAAATGAGGGAACCTCCAAGAGGGAGTCATTAAACTGCCAACAATTTTTCTTACAATGGGGAGCAGTGTCCAAAGAAAATGATACACAAAGAGCAGCATGATCAGAAAACTCTACCCCCACAGTTTGGCAAGAATGAATCAGTAAGATCTTGGACAAAAACATAAAGTCAATTCGATTCATAAGGGTCCCTTAAAAAAGTAAAACCTCCAGTAGCATGACAATACCTATAAGCATCTATAAGCTGAGCCATGGTTACAACTCCTTCAAAGCAACAGAATCACAAACTAGCTTGGGAGTTCCTAACCCTCTATCATTTGTTGCAAACCACAGTTAAATCCCCAACCCATAAAGTAACCTAGAAGTATACAAAAAGGCCTAACTAAATGAAAAAGAGAACTGTTGAGCTTTAGACTGTGGAGCATAGACCACAATAATTCGAAATCTCTCCAAAAAATATGTGAAATCTAATAACAATGCCCTCCCTGGTAATATATCAACTAATCTAGAAACATGTAAATCTGAATTTGAGAACAAAATACCAATACCATCACACGTATTGGGGCCAGATGACCAAAAGGAGGGACCACAGGTCCATGCCCTTGAAGCCTGTTGTAATTCACTATGGGATTTTAGCCTCATATCAACAAGACAAACAATATCACACTTAAAGTCTTTCACTGTCAAGAAAACACCCTCCAATTTCTTCTGACCTTTAATGCTATTCACATTTAAAGAACAAACTGAGAAGGAAGCCATTTAGATGCCAATGGGTGATTTACTCCTTCGACTTTGATGGGTTCGTTTAGCAATAGGATCCAAATCTTTACCTCCTTCCACATCCGGGCAAGACCGAATGGAGGAGGTGTCTGTATCATCCCCTCCAGAGTCCTTATCAGAAAGGTCTGTGGCTAATACAGCAAATTTATTATGTGATTGCCAGTTACGAGCTCCAGCTTCCTTGCCCCGACTGACTACAGCCAGACCTTTCCTAGTTCTCTTGTGAGTGACTGGAATAAAAACAGAAGTATCCAAATCAGAAGCGGACTGTGGGGGGGGGAGGAGGAGGCATCTTCTCATCCGAAACAACTATGTCGTCTACCATTAGGGATGCTTCAGAGACAGAAGGAGGAACTCCTTTGGAGGGGGGAACTATTTCAGAGGGCAAATCAGGAATGTCTTGAACAACAACCACCGAAGGTTCTTTATGTACTGTTACTGGAGTAGAAGAGGGTAAATCACCTTTCAAATCTTGAGCAGCAACCTTCTGTACCTGAATTTGCTGTGCTATGGTAATTAAACCATCATGGGAAGGATAATCTTCCCTATTATGGGATGCCCAGGGACAACGTCCATAAGCATGGCCTGTACCTTCACAAAGGTTACACTTAAAAAGATTTAAACAGGCACTAGAAGTATGGCCAAAATCAAACAATGACTACACTTCACAGTGTCACAAGCCGAACTAAGGTGAGTCGTGAACGCACTTAAAACAAGATTTGGGCTGTCAGTATAAAAGATGAGCCCTTTATCTTTACCTAAATAAAAAAACTAGGTAAATGTCTGGGTCCAATATTAGTAGAATATAGTTTAACTCAGAACTCTCCAGCCACCATCCCAGATTTGTTCACTATCAACGTGGGTGTGGGTCTATTAAGCACCTCACATCTTTTTTAACCAAAATAAATGTCTTCCCATTCACCCTTATAGTTTTAAAAATAATCGTAATATTATGAGCAGTGGGTTTGGTTAATGGAATAGCCTGAAAAGGAGACCAAATAGGAGAAGCCTGATATGTACGTACTGAGCCAAAATCTATCTAAACCAGAAACCTGTTTGAAGCTAATATCGTAATTATAATTACCCAAACTAATCAGGGCAAAAATCTCAGATGAAAAGAATTTCATAGACCCTTTAAGCAGTTTTTTTGCAATATACACACGATCTGGGGGTTCCTCTAACCCACCCTTATAAAGCAACCGAACAGCATTACGCCTGGGTGCTGGTTCTCCTTTGGTAGAAAATAAGTCAGCTAGTTTAAAACCAACTGGGTGACCTGAGCTATTTTCCACAGGGCTTTGCAAAACTGGGGTAGGTTTAGGGCATAATGGAACTGTAGATCCAGGGGGTATAACAGGAGCTTTAATATCTTTAGACAAAACATCACCATTATTAACAACAGATAACATTGGATTAAGGGAAACATCTCTCACATTAATACCAGTACGTGAGTCATTAGACTTAATAGGTAAAGTACCACCTTTAAAAGTCCACAATCTAAATCAATACCCGGGGTTCGTTGGAGCTCAAAGTAGTATCAGGGCCTCAGTAGTAGCTGCTTTCTGTAACATTTTTAAATAAGTAGGGTCCTGGGGTCGGAGTACAAACACCCTCTTCCCTTTCTCCCAACTAGCACTTTCTAAAGCTTTATCCGGTGACCAGATGCCTTTGAGCCACTAGATGTGGCCAGTCTCATAAGTGAAGAGCTTTATCCGAGACAAACTCCCACCCGTTTACTCCACCCAGGGGCTATTAGCCAAAAAAAAAAACCTCAGAATGACAATTCTGTTGCTCAACCGTCGTGAGTCCGACTCTGGAGGTTTACCGCATTTTTCCCGAACTGTGCTTCATTATGTCCAGTGAAAGTTGCTTTTCATGCAGGAGAACCGGCGCGGGCTGTGGGCACACCGAGACCAACCTCGGAAGACTGCCAGCCCGTTCCGAAACAGCCGCCAATGCGGAAGTAGTTGAAGAACTCGTCGAACCTTCGGCGTCAGCAGGGGGCTTTTCTATCACAGCGTCTCTTAGTAATTCATTCTCCTTAGGTGTCTGAGTAAATGCCGCTATTCTAGAGTCCAACTGCTGCATTTGCAGGAGCAGAGCCGACCGTTGTTCTACCAAGGTAGAGCAGAGAGAAATCCTCAGTAACAAAACAGGTAACTGCCTTTTGTTCAGTAACAGACAAATCATTCAAAGCAGTAGACTCGATAATTGTATCTGCACAAACTGCAGCTACAGCAAGTTCCTCTTCAATGACCTCAGAATTTGCAAGCATAGGAGAGGAGGCCCATTCTCCTGTACTCTCGACGTCCATCTCCTCCGAAGGTTCATGCACACTGGCCATCTTGCAGCCAGTAGCAAAGGCTCCTCCTACAGAGAGTAGGGGAATTTCCCCGGTGTCCTGGCCAAATTCTCCTCATTCACTAAAAATACCACCAACAGCTTAATCTGGTTCAAGGTCAGTTGGCATTCATCTGTATCCCCCTCCCCGGATCATGCCTGAAAATAGGCAGAATTTGTCTAGTGCACTTACCAGGTCAACAAAAACTAAATAATAATAATAATCATCGGTGACAGACCCGGCACCAGCCTGAGTCACAGCATGCTGGCATCCGTGGATGCTGGCACACTGGGACACGGGCAGGGCCTCCTCCGCACCTGTTCCAACAACATCAGTGTGGACAGCCAGGCGGGCCCACTGTCGCACTGAGCCACGTATACCTGTGGAGGTGGATGGGCCCTCCTTCATCTCCATCTGACTGGCCTCAGTGGACAGGCCCACCACCGCTGACCCATGCAGATGCCAGGATCTGTAAGGGAAAACAAAGTCGCATTACTGCATGTGACCTACCCTGCCCCCCCAATAGACAGACCATGACCTACCATGCAGTGACGGGCTACCACCCGTCTGGAAGCCACCACCTGGAACACCCACAATGGCACAACGCTGCATGCTGCCAGCAACCCTCTCCTCCTGTGGGGTCAGGTGTAGCACCTCCGGCTGTCCCCCACCTGTCGCAGCTCATGCTGCCCTGATGGCAGCCACCTTCTTCTTTATCCTCCTCCTGTCTGTGCCCATCTTCTTCTTGCACTCCTGCACGGAGTGCTGGTGGCTGCCATGCAGGTTCACTGCATGCGCCACGTCCTCCCATGCAGCATCACGGGCCTGTGGTGTTCCCTGCCATCCGCTGAGAAGCGGCTCCCGATCCAGGTAGGCCTCAAACAGGGCATCCGTCTCGGCCTTGGTGAAATTAGGCCTACTGCTCCTTCCACCTCTCTGTTCCTCCTCACCCACAACTTGCTCGGTCATGATTTAGCCTGTGAGAATGAAAGTTGTTACCTGTGACTGTGCAGTCCCATGCATGTCCCAAAATCCACAGTCCATGCTCCCAAACAGCTTGCAACTCACCAATAGACTGCAGTAACCGACTATGGCCAGTGCAGCCCAATGTCGCACTTTTATAGTGCAACCCATGCAAATGAGGAGGGTGCAACTTTAAGTGGATGCAAATTGCAGTGCTGCGCCATTGAATGGCTGATAAGCTGATTTGCATATGACAGCTGAATATCGCGCTGTTGCACTTTGAGCAATTGTGTTGAACGTGCTGAGCCAAGGGCACAGTTCTGTGACATGCGCAGTACACACCTAACTGTGCATGCCCGGGTTTCTGATGCAGGCGCCTGCCACACTGCTGACGTGCTGTGCACAGGAGGCAATGCAGGGCACGGCCACCATTGTGCTAGTGGCACTACAGTGATGTTCACCTGTATGGCGCTGTGGCACTGGGGCATCGTAGGCGCACTGGGGCAACAGCGCAGTAGGCCGCTACTGGAGGTAGCACACAGGCACCCAATTGCACTACACACATTGGGTTCACATCGCACTGTGCCTGTTTGTGTGTCGGAGACCCTTGACCCTGTGCTCAACCTTTGCCCCCTAGGCGCCATGCGTCAGGCATGGGTGCACCACTATCACGCTGTTCAGTGACAGCGTGATAGGGAATGGCAGCGCTGTACTGTGCAGCATCTGCATGTGGTGGAACCGTGCTGCAGAGTGCCATTTTGAACCTACTGAGCAACAGAGATGGCGCAGAGGAGAGCTGCCCAGTGGAGCCAGATTGAGATGGCAAACCTGGTTGCCATTGTTGAGCCACTTTATGGCCCACTGTTTGGGGAGGCACCCCTGGACAGGTCCAGGAGCCAGGTGTGGCAGGAGGTGGCCGATGCCCTGGAGGAGGCCACAGGAATGGGGCAGACAGCAGAGCAGTGCTGCCACAGGTATGGGGACCTGAGGTGGAGGGACCCAGACCTGCTTGCCGCCTGCGGGCACGTGCCAGGAGGAACACGGTGCCATGGTCAGGTAGGTGTGACGTCCACACACTTTTATCTTCCATATGGGTATCACGGTTGCATGTGTCCAGAACATGAGGGTGGGACTGTCCAGTGTTGGCTGTGGTGGTATTATCAGGGTGAGGGGTGGGTGGGCCTGGCTGGGTGGGATTGCACACACATGGGGGCAGGGGACTTTGCTACAGGATTGTACTGATGTTCCTCTCTCCATGTTTGCACCACAGGGCTGGAAGAGAGATGGCTGACAGGGAGCAGAGGCACCAGCAGGAAGACAGGGCCATTAGGAGGGGCGAAGGTCCACAGCACCAGAGGAACTGGCCTGATGATGGTGAGTGCCATACCTCTATGATTACTATTGCATGCTGTGTAACAGGGAGGGCAGCGGGGCATGGCCACCATCCATTGACACCACTGCCATGCACGCAACTTGTTACAGTCAGCACTGTCCAGTGGCACTGCATGTCTGGGAGTGCATCAATGGTGGTCCATGCATGCACTGGGTACATGGCTGTGCCACTGCCTTTGCACCACATAGCCATGTCACTAAACACCCATGGTGGTGCTGTGCAGGACTTGGCCAGTGGGTGTGTGCAGCGGTCCACGTGGCTGTATGCACCTGGGTGGGCAGGTCTTGTGGACGTGATCACTGTGGGTGGTCACACACCATCACAGAGGTATGTCCCATGGCCGTATGCCATGCACAGTGGGTGGGCTGTATGGGGCTGTGCATTCACACCTATTGACTGTGCTCCCTCGTCCTAGATGTCTGCCAGCTGCAGGCTATCTGGGAGGCACTGCAGGGGATTCTGAACATGGCGAGGGCATCATTGGACATCCTGCAAAGGATTGAGCGGCTGGGGGTCCAGAGGAGACACGGGAGGTGGAGCAGCCGGAGCGGGGAGTGGGGCTCCCACTGAACTTCTATATGCCCCTGATTTTCCCTACCCCCTGGACCCACCCTCACACCCTCCTTTCCTGTCCCATTTATTCACCCCTGCCCCTTACCCACTCCCACCTTGTTTGTGGCCCTCCCCCCACACATTTGTACATAGTAGTAAATAGCTTTGTTTGATATTTTTGATTACAAATCTTTTGATATGAATACTGTAGTGGTCTCTGATTTGCAGCGGGCTATAGGTGCTCAGCTGCAGTGGTGTGCATGGCGTCAGGGGTGGTGCAGTCATGGGTATGTGTGTGTCCGTGGAGAAGTGACTATGGTGTGGGAGTAGCTATCAGTCAGTGTCTGTGGTGTGTGTGTTGTTCCCTGTGCAATGGATGGCTGTGTGCAGTGGTCCATGGTGCATACTCTGTGTCCATGGTGCACCTGTCAGCCCATCCATGGCCTGTGCAGCTGACACCCTTGCATGTCTGTGACCTGCATGGTCTACTGGTATGTCAGTGGTGGCTGTCCATGCAGGGCAGCCACTGTACCTGTCACACTGCTGGGTTGCCTCCTGTCACTGGTGTGGTGCATGTCTGCCTCAGGTGACACTGTGGCCTCCGTGGTTGTTGTCCCACCTCCATGCTGTGGCTTGTGTGCGTTGCAGGGGATGTGCACCACTGTCTGTGACTTGTGCTCCGGGCAAATGATGGTAGTGTATAGGTCCACAGTGCTTGCGCAGGGTGGCTGGCACTCCTGTGCCATGGAGGACTGCTGGCCGTGTGTACACGGTTTCCATGGGCCCACGCTGGGGGCTTGGTTGTCCTGCTACTGCATCCCTGTGTTGGTGTGCCCTTGGGTATGGGTGGGTGTTTGTCCATGCACTGTGTTGCATCCGGTGTGGTGCATACTTCCATGCACCACTGTGGGTATCTGCGCTGGCTGTTGTGGCCAGTGCTGGGTTGGGGTGTGTCCTTGGGAGGGTGTGCAAGGTGCTGTATCACTGGTGGTGAGGTCTGAGGCATGCCCTGTCATGTGTGGGGTACCTCATGTGCCGACGCATGGTCAGTCTCTTAGCTGTACCTCAGGGGGGCTGTGCGTGGTGGCACTGTGTATGCCATCGTTGCATCGCTGTGTGCTGCCACCCACTGATGGTGCTCATGGTGGGGCTGCCTTGCATGGTTCAATGGTGTACAGGGTTGCATTGTCACAGTGGGGGTGGTGGCATGCATGGGGTATCCTGCAGCGGTGGACACTGCTCCTGGGCAGGGTGTCTGGGGGGTCACGGTGCAGGGTGTGCTCTGCATTTTGGGGGATGGTGTGGCACGGGGTGGTCAGCCCTCCTTGTGTGCCAGTCACAGCTTGCCAGGGGGTGTGATGGGACACCATGGCCCAGCTGTGGGTTGGTTGCTTGTCTCCATGGGCCAGTGGTTATTCCAGCCCTCCCCCAGTTGTGCAGTGCATGGGGTGTGGGGGGACGATGTCTGTTCTGCTGTGTGTTCCTCTGCCCATCTGTGGCATGGGTGGTGGGCCCCTACATCCCTGGTTGTGCAGTTGCATTGCTGCCCCGCTGCTGGGGGGCATCCCTGGTTGCACTATAGCGCCTCTGGACTGCTCAGCTGAACATCCCTTGTTGCGCTATGGCGCATCAGATATGCTCAGATTCCCCTCCCTAGTTGCGCTATGGCGCAGGAGGTGCAATATTCAGTCATCAGCTGTAGGCGCATCTTGGCCAGCTCAGTTTTTGAATATCACGCCTCTTGCACATGGGTGCAATGGACTTGCACTTGCTCCTGCTATTGTGCACTTTTGGGGTGCAGTTTGAATATCTGGGCCATGGTAAAAAAATCTACCATAAATGTAGTTTTTCACTGATTTTTCCTTTGTTTTAATAATGAGTATTTGTATAATAGGAATAATGCACTCCAGGGTGTGTGTCGTGCTGGGATAACATCACTTCTGGGGTGTTTGATGTACTCAGCCTGTAGCCTCATGCCCAACCACCCCAGACATGATGTTATCCTAGCATGAAATGCATCCTGTAATGCATTATTCCTTTACTAATCCATGCCAATATCTTTAATGTTTTACCTTCTTTCCTCCCCCCTTACCTTTTTGTCATGGTGAGGACAGGTCAGCTAGTTGTTCATATTTATTATGATGTTATGATATAGTTCATAAATTGATTTCATGGTGTTCTGAGTCTTGTTTTAAGCTGGTATAACTCTCTCCCTTTTCCTTATATCCAAATCCATGCTGTCACCATTCTCTACAATCTTATTTCATGTAAGTGTTTTTCCTGCACAGTCATATTGTAGCATACGATATGATCCCAATTTTTTTAAAACCAGTCAAATATTTCAGAATTCTACCCCTCAGTACCATATTTCCTAAAATCATGCATGCCCATCCTTTGGCTGGTTTAATCCTATATCTATATGTTGTTTTCACATCTTCACAGTCAACCCTTCCTTTATCATATCGGTAACACTTTATTTTAAGTGTCCTTAACTACACTGTAATTACTGTATAACTATGCTGTAACTGCACTGTAACTACCATGTAGTTACATGTAACTACTATGTAGTTGTTAACTAGTTTCACAATTGTGTGAGTAGTTACACACAATTTGCATGAAGTAACTATACTGTAACTACTGTGTAGTTACATGTGACCACTATGTAGTTATTAACTAGTTTCACATGTGGGTATGGTGTAGTTATGCAACTTGCATACACGTACAACTACTACATTCTCCCTTTCAGCAGAAATCATTTCATTCTGACAAGTGTAACTACACATGTAACAGCTGTTGCAAAGTGTAACAGTAAAAATCTATTATGCAACTACCACTCTATCTCTTCTGACATTGTTATTTATTTGTATAAGGGCAACTACACATGTAATAGCTATTGCAAATTGTAACAGAAAATCTCTTAGTGTAACTACTATGTTTCTACTTTTGACATTAAAAAATTTGTTCTTACAAGTGTAACTACATATAAATGCAGGTAGTGTGCACTGTTTCAACTGTCTATGTCTATCTAACATTTATTCAAAAAACACGTACACTGTCAGGTGATCGTGCCTTTGCTGTTTGTGCCCCAATATTCTGGAATACCCTACTTGCAACAATCAGATGTACCCTTACCCATCCCTTCTTTAAGAGCTCCCGCTGGTTGCTCCTGAAGTCTACCTCAGCCTGTAACTGTTCCAAGGCTGCTTGATATCCCCTACCCCTGCTGGGACCTTGCTGTGCACCCTCCGCTACCCTGGTCCCCTACCCCCTCTGAGCTCTAGTAAGGGGGAACTATCCACCCTGCATGCCCTGCACCTCAGCACTTAGCAACCTCAAAATGGGACAAATTGCACTTGTATTATTTCCATGAAATGTAACTATTGCTTGCTTGTTCTTACCCTTGATGTATATGCTTATCTGTTCACCCTGTACCTGTTTATTTGTATCACCCTGCTCATTGCTTGTAATTCCCTTGCACCGTTCTGTAAACCAAGCTCTTGTAATCTCCCGGGTCGTACCTGAAAATAGACATTCCTTATATAGTGTGCTTACCTGGTAAACAAAAGCTAATAAATAAATCACACAGAAAAATGTTAAAGTGTAATAAGAATGGTAACTAAAATATGAATACAATGCAACTTCAGTCTACTACAGTTAAATGTACTGACTGGCAACTCTTTAGATGTTGCATGTCTGTATTCCAGTTTTTCATGAACTTACAGGTCAGTAAACATGCAGTCTAATATTGTGAATTGATATGTAATTGTACACAAAAAAATATTTAACTTGCATAATTACTAATTGGCACAGTCACAGTATTGTGGCTAAGAAATAATGGTACTGTTTTCACAGTTAATGCCTAGGTAACATGTATTTGCAGTTGCACACACTTACATTTATCATATGTAAGTACTGTAGCTATGATGTAAGTTCTCTTTCAGAAATCAGTCCCTCATGAACTTACTGCTTACTAAACATGCAATCTAATATTAGACCCTATTCACACAGGCAGCAGGGAATGTGCCAAATGCGAATTCCCAGGCCTGATGATCAAAAGCAGCCATCCAATCAGATGGACTGACCAGGATCAGACTGGATCCTGCACTCTGTGTGGATATGGGAATTGTGGGTTGTGGGTGGTCTTACAATTACTGCTATTTTCCAGTAAGGAGAACTACTGGTCTGCCTATGTTTACTGCCTTGCCACTAGTCCACCTGGTATAGTCAGAGGGCTGGGATAGCTTGATGTGAAGGATGATGCTATGGCAGTCACACCGTTCAGCCAGTGGGAAGGGCATGTAATGGCTAAGGAAGGTTCCCTGCCTGTGTATCCAGTGCCACCCACCAGCACTCCACACAGCAGATCGGCGATAAAGCATGATATGTAGTCATGCCCCACCTCCAGCCACCCACCTGGGCAGTAGCAGGACAGGGTCGTGGGTGTAGAAGAGGTGTGAGTCAATGCCACAGAAGCAGCACATTTCTTAGTAACTACAGCACTGTTACACACCAATAAGTAAGTATGTAAATGCGTTTTTATTATATAAGTAAACAATGTAGTTGTATAGCAATTAACAATAGTAGATTGCATGTTTATTAAGCAGTAAGTGCATGAGGAAATTATTTCTGAAGGAAAATAGACAACCGAACTACAGCATTGACATTCGGTGCAAGTGTAAGGGCCCTGTGCTCCTACCTCTTCCATAATCAAATAAGGCTACAGCTATACTTTCTCAAAAAGTAAGGAAATTCATTGCAAAAAACTTTGTTAATGCACCATTAGGGTTGAAGCATCACAAGTAGGGAAATACAACATTAGGGCTCCCAAGTCTAAGACTCGACCCCCACAGTGCATGCAGGAGCAAGCATGAGGGGTGTGTTCTAGGGTTGTTAACCCTAATGCTCACCCCATTCTCCTATGCTGTACCCATCTTACCTTACTTACTCATAGAATGGTATGAGCATTAGAGTTCACAACCCCAAAACACACCCCTTATGCCTGTCCCTGCATGCACTGTGGGGGTGTAGTCTTAGGCATGGGAGCCCTAAGGTTGTATTTCCCTACTTTTGATGCTTCAACCCTAATGGTGCATTAAGAAAAGTTTTTTGCAGTGAAAAAAAAAAAATATATATATATATATGGCAAAAAACTCCATTTAATGCATCAGTTAGGGTTGTTCCACAGCAACAAAAGCGAGGAAATTTGGTGTTAGGGTTAAAAGCCCCCTTAGCCCCCCAGCCCACCCCTAACCGACTGAGTGCGCGTTGGGGTCATCGGCCTTAACTCTCACTCCATCACATGTGTAAAGAAGCAGAGGTATAGGAGAATAGGGTGAGAGTTGAGATCGATGACCCCAACGCGCACCCTAAAGCTGGTTGGGGTGGTCTTGGGGCCCAAAGGGCTTTCAACCCTAACACCAAATTTCCTCACTTTTGTTGCTGTGGAACAACCCTGATGCATTAAACAGAGTTTTTTGGCTCATATATATATATATATATATATATATATATATATACAGTACAACCCCAATTATCCGACCCCCGTTCATTCTACCTCCCTTTCTAACGGACGCTCTGTTAGTCCCCCACTCCATAATCCAGCTTTACCGCATTAGCTGATTAGCAATTAACACCTTTCTAAACTGAGCTGAGCTAGATTTGTTATATTGCTTTAAATCAATTACCACCACACAGTACTTAAGTGTAACTGTCTCAGGCTCAGCGATTAGCATATCCCGACTGTGATCTGCACCTCGTATCCTGAGATGGCAACCAAGCGTAAGCGAGTAGTGCTCAACTTCTCCCAGAAGCTTCGGATAGTGGAGCATCTGGAGAATGGCGAGAGGGCAGCCGTTCTTGCTGGAGAGTACGCAGTTGGAAAATCAACAATAAGTGATATCAAGGCTGCAAAAGGAAAGCAGAAATTGATGACTGGCAAACGTGTGATGCTGGGGAGCAGACAAGAGGAAATGTCTGATGATGCCATGCTAGAATTGGTGCAGAAAGAAGAAATTTCAGAGGCAGCAGACCATAGTGATTCAGCGGATGCAGATGATGCTGACGATGACTATTGCGACCCCCCGGTGGTGCCAACACATTCAGAGGCAGCAGATTTATTTTCAAAATGTATACTCTACATGGAGAGTCAGCATGACTCAGATCCACTCCAAGTTGTGCTGCTTCAATTGATGAAGAGCAGACCAAACAAAAAGTCTTTTGACAACCTGAGGCAGAAGACTCTAAGTGACTATTTTAAGTAGTGTTGTAGAACAGTACAGTACTGTACATTATTTGTATTTTTCATTACAGTATTTATTAAATAAAGATTAATTCCTTTGCTACAGTACCTGAAACTGAAGTGAGACTGCTTATTTTAACAGACCGCAATGTGATTTTCATTTGCCTCCCGTTTATCCGGTCTCCCGATTATCCGACCTATTCGGATGTCCCCAAGAGCGGTCGGATAAATGGGGTTCTACTGTATATATATATTTATACAATGGGGTGAAGGAATAACACTATGAATAAATGTTATTTTCACAGCCGTTGACTAACAGGTTGTTGACATAGACAGTGTGGTATATGGGTAGAAATAAACCTACACTCTCTACGTCAGCACCTGAAATTCACACACTCGATACGTCAGTCATCCCCAGCACAACACTAAATTAAATGACACTATCTTTTAAAACAAACAAGTAAATAATTAAGTTAATCTCTGAAGCACCCAGCACAAAACCCCTAAGCTATAAAACAAACTAACTAATTCACTGCATCTCTATAATTCCAGCACCCAGTACAAAACCCTTGCCTAGCTGTACTGCTTCTTAAGCCGCAAGCTTGCAACTCACACTACTGCAGAAGCCGCTGTAAAATGTCGGCATACAAAAGATAGCCAGTTCTACTAAACAAAAAAACAGTACCAGAGAAGCCAACCCACATACTGTATGTATTCTAAACGGTAGAAAACATGAACAATATTTCTTTTCTACCACTTACTTCACAGATTCAAAGCTGTCCTGCAGTTCCACATTAATTCCCGCCCCCAGACCAACGAACACCAACTACAACACACGGAACATGCAACAAGCTACTAGGAACCAATTAAAAAAAAACACACACACACAGTCAGGAAAACCAACCAATCGGCAACCACACATACACCATTCATGACAACCACAAATGCTCCAGTCACAAACCACACAACAAACAGTACTGGAATTTGAAACAAATAACTTGGGGCCCCTATTGTATAATTCGCACACATGATGTGAGGCAAGTGAAATATGGAAAATATTACCACTCGTGCAGGGTGAACCGAGATGATATCACTCATGGCTTCACCACTAGTGATATTATTACAGTACACCCTGCATTGTGGAAATATTTTCCATATTCCACAGTCAGCCATCATGTATCCCACATATATATTTATGTGTGTGTGTCTGTATATATAGGGGATATGACATGGCCCGACTGAAGATATCATATTTATCTTCATGAGAGGCCAATGATATCATGATATCTCACAAGTGGCAATGCAGTGAGATATTCATGATGTCATTGGCCTCAAGTGAAGATAAATATGATATCTTCAGTCGGCCATGTCATATTCGTTTATACTATGTATGTTTTGGGCTGCATTCAACAAAAGCTCCAAATGTGCACTTAATACATTGTACTACATAGAGATGTTAGCTGTTTCAACACAAATCTGCAGTATGTCTATCAGCACAACAGATGCATATGTTGTTTAAAAATATATATGTAGTTGATCCTGCTACTTTAAAATTATTATGCCAAAATGTGTCTGATTCTGGCTAACCTTGCCTGACCACCCCAATACAACTCTATAGCCCCTCCCTCAAAAGAGCAGATTACATATATTCTTAAATAAAATTGTTTCATGTTGCTGCAGTAAACTCATTGAATAATACATATCTGGTTGATCCTGCCTACATCTTAACACAAATAATTAAATATAAACATATCTGGTTGATCCTGCGACTTCCTTTCACCATTGACCGATCAGACGCATTGAAATGTAGCGTGACCGGCGGAACATATGAAATCTCAGTTACTTTCAATTATACAGTCTGTGCTGTAATTGCTCAAAAACTATGCTTTTCCTAATACTGGCTATATTTTAACAGAAGAAGCTGCCGACAACAGTAAGAAGAAGCGAGTGAGTCGGCAGCTTCAGAACAGCAGACGAAGGTGCGAGCATGCGTTGCTGGCGGCAACTGACACTCAGCTGTCTGCTGTTCTAGCTACCGACCACTCGCTCTTCTCCTACTGTTGTCGGCAGCTTCTTCTATTAAAATATAGCCAGTATTAGGAAAGCTGTTATAGTTTTTGAGTAATTTACAGCACAGGCTGTATAATTGAAAGTAACTGAGATTTCAATATTGTTAGCCGGTCACGCCACATTTCAATGCGCTCGATCGTCAATGGGTGAAAGGGAAGTCGTAGGATCAACCAGATATGTTTAAATTTAATTATTTGTGTTAAGATGTAGGCAGGATCAACTAGATGGAAGAGATGTGTGTTTTTTTGGGGGGGGGGGAATTACTTGTACAGGGCAGAGGAAAGAGAGACAGGTGTCTGATGAAAAGTGAAACACTTTCACTTTCATCAGGATGACGTATAGGAACATGGAGATAAATGTATGACGTATAGGAACATGAAGATAACAATGTTATCTTCACTGGGCAGTCTAGATATCATTTTTTATCCTTGTATTTATCCCAAAACATACGTTGTATAAATATATATATATATATATTCTGTGTTAGGATTACTAACCCCTACCACCTCCCACCCTCCACACACCACAGGCATCAGGGTATGCATTGGGGTTGTCGGCCTAACTCTCACCCCATTCCATGTAAACAAACTGAGGTGGTGCAGTACAGGAGAATGAGGTGAGAGTTAGGTCCGACAACCCCAACGCACACCCTGATGCCTGTTGGTGTGTGGAGGGTGGGGGGTGGGGATGGGGTGGTAGAGTTGGTAACCCTAACACAGAATTTCCAAACTTTTGTTGGTGTACCATCAACCCTAACCATTGCATTAATGAAGTTTTTTGTAATGAATTTCCCTTCTTTTTGAGAAAGTGTAATGTAACTGGTATGTTGTTGTGGGAGCGTGGGCCCTCTGGGTCCTGCGCTCCACTCACACTGCCAATTTTTGCATACTGATATCCATATGTGGGTGCACGGGCCCATCTGGGCCCTGCACTACCACTCAGGACCTGTGCTCCCATCACACTGCCCATTTTTTGCATAATGATATGCATATGTAAGACCTTGGGCCCTACAGGCCCTGTGCTCCCACTTACACATAAGTACAGAGACATATAGTAACAGACCCCCTACAGTCATGAATAGGAACCCTTGCAACACTAATTTGGCAATATCTCAGTAACCGTAGCAACCAGGGAAGCAATCTCACTGCAGCTGTAATCATGCCTTCAGAACCTTGTGACAACTTTCAGTTCATCAGTGTGGCTGGCTGTTTGTGTTTGTCTCTGTCAGTAGTTTAGTTTTTGTGGTTTTTCATGTGTTTCTACTTGGAGGAACTGGACCATTCTTGGACATAACACCTATGAACATTTCCTGGACTAAGAAACTACAAAGCATCACCACCAGGTATAGGCATTCTCATCATAAATCAACTTTTTTGGGAGACATCAAAAAGCAAAAGTGAGGTCAGTAAATCTTTTATACAAGTTTCTGGGTTATGGAGTGCAGCATTGAATCCACATTTCCGTCTGACTTTCTTAAAGGATGTGTGCTTGTCTTTGAGGTCTATTCACAACTGTTTTGGAGAACAAAGGGAAGATTCTAACAAAGGATTTTTACATCCTGCATATGCCCTAGGCTAATGTTCATCACCTTCAGGAATTTAACACTTTCTGGGTCTTTGATCTACAGTAACAGTCAGTTTTCTGGTCCACAGTCGCTCACCAAGAGTCACTCAGGAACACTCACCCTTGCTACAGTAAACATTTGCAGTCTCCTCTACCTCTCACACTAACCATTCAAGCTCAATACCAGCAACCTGGCACCATGGCAAATCCTCCCTACCCTCACTTGTGGCACCCTCCTTCAAAGGACTGGGTGCAAATGACAGCTCATGCAGCTGGAAAGTTGACAAATCGACACCTGCTCCTAGCCATTACCCTATGCTGGGACCCTAAATGACTACACTGTACTCAAACTAACAAGAAACAGAGGTGTTACATGTCATACTATGAGCTGTGGCAGATGTCCCTTAAAATCTTGCTTTTCCTCCTTCTGATGTCAGGAAGTGTCCATCCAAACCCTGGCCCTGTTTCTACCAGGGTAACAAATCTAGCAAAAATGGAGGGGGTCTCACCATCGCCACCTTAAATATCTGTAGCCTCCTTCCAAAACTGGCATCCCTTCAAGTCTTTGCCAGTCAACACAATCTCGACATACTAGCCATTGTTGAAACCTGGCTGACACCAAGCACTCCAGACCATGCCATCTCACTACAAGGCTACAATATTTTCAGACTGGACAGGACTAATAAAAGGAGGGGGGGGGTTGTGCTATTTACATTAAGGACAACATCTCTAGCCACCCTGTCTGCTTTTCCACCACTAACTCCTCTGTGCAATTTCTTCCTGTCAAGCTACTACTTGGTGCCCAAAATAAAGTGCTTACTGTGGCCGCTGTCTATATCACTCCTAAAGATCCAGGGTCTGGCCTCCAGACTATTCTTGAATTTGTAAGATCGCAACCACCTGACACCGAGCTCCTTCTCCTTGGTGACTTTAATATAAATTGGCTCGCATCAGACGTTGGGTCCCTCAAGGATGCTATCCTAGCAGCTAACCTAACGCAGATGGTGAGCTCCCCCACTAGAAAAAACTACAAAACTGGAACTTGCACTCTCATTGACTGGATCCTACCTAGCCCACATAAAAAACACAGTTGTTCTCCCGGACTCTCTCAGTGACCACTCCCCTGTGATCTGTACCTGGACAAATAAGTTCCAAAAACCACCTCCAAAAACCATCTCAAGCAGAGTGCTACCCCATGGAAACCTCACTAAGCTCAAGACCTGTCTTTTACAGCAAGACTGGTCCCCAATATACAATACTCTAGATGTTGACTTAGCCCTAGATTATTTTATCACAACTTTCAACACTGCCTGTGATACCTACACACCAGTAAAAAAGCGTAAAATCAAAGCGCTCTCAAATCCCTGGCTCACGGCCAAACTACTGGCCCAACTCAAAGCTCGGGACCACCTCTGGGTAATAGCCAGAGCCACAGGCTCCTTGACGGATATCCAGAAGTATAAACAGGCACGAAACCAATGTACCAAACAAATCCGACTAATGAAGAGCTCCTATTTCAAAAATTCCCTCGCAAACTCCTGGGGTGATGGGAGATCATTCTGGGACAACATCAGAAATATCACGGGTAAGCAGTCCAAATCCTCTCCCACTATAATGACTGTCGGTGGAACCACTACCCTAGACCCAATGGTCATGGCAAAGGCCTTAAATAAAACTTTCACTGACCTCAGTGGGGTCCTCCCGCCGGACTTCTTCTCTGACATGGACTCGCCTAAACCAACATCTCCTACTGCCTCACCTGACCAACCTCTTTTCCACTTCAAAATAGTTAAGGCACATGAAGTCTACAAATATATAAAAAAGGCTATCTCTAAATCCAGAGCAAGCAGTGATACTATTGATCTTAAAATTCTGTCCCTTACCCTGGAAGAGGTGGTGCACCCACTCACCAAAATGTTCAATCTCTCCCTCTGCCTTAGTAAATTTCCCAGCAAATGGAGGTCTGCTGTAGTCACACCAGTGTTCAAAAGTGGCGATAAGTCCATACCAGGAAATTATCGGCCTATATCTATACTTCCACCCCTCTCCAAGGCCCTTGAATGCATTGTGGCTGACCAACTCTCAGACTACCTGCATAAGTATAACATACTCTGCTTGCAGCAACATGGATTTAGGAAAGGACACAGTACATTGGCTGCCCTACTGGAATTCTCAGGAGAAATTCACACTACCTTGGACAAAGGATATCAAACCGGAGCTGTTTTCATTGACCTAACAAAGGCGTTTGATACTGTTCACCATGGCTTACTTATCACACAACTACACAGTCTTGGGCTCTCAGAAGGACCAGGTGCCAGGGTTAAAAGTTTGCCTGGCCTAATGCTCTCAATCAGTAAAAATCTCAGAAGTTGTCTCAGACTCAAAACCCGTCCTCTCAGGTGTTCCACAGGGGTCAATCCTAGGCCCCCTCCTTTTCAGCCTTTTCCTAAACTCTCTCCCCAAATCTTGCCTGGAACAAATAATCCTTTATGCTGACGATGCTGTGATTCTCTCCTCTCATAAGGACCCGAAACCCTTACTCCAGAGCCTGCAACTTGCTTTTTCCAATGTTGAAAAGTGGTTCCTAGATCACAAGCTGGTCCTAAATCACAAAAAAACTAAATCCATGCTTTTCTCCAGTCCACAAAACAGAAAAAGACAAATTCCACTTACTATCAAAACATACCCAGGAATACCCTTGAACAAGTGTCAACATTTAAATACCTTGGAATCACCTTTGATCAAGGTCTTACCTTTGCGCACCCACATTGATAACACAGCTAAAACGTGAATCAGCGATTGGTATCCTGTTCAAACTGGCATTCCTTACCCAAGCTGCGCTTGAGGATTGCTATCCAAAGCTCTGTCATCTCAATCATAGACTATGGTTTAATTATCTATGGCTCTGCCACTACCACTGCACTAAGGCGCATCACAACCACCCTAAACAAGGCCTGTCGGCTGCTCACTGGAGCACAAAGACGTACTCATACATGTGAGCTTTACACTGAAACAGGATGGTTGCAACTCTCAAATCGCATAAGGTACCTCACATGCTTGATGGCAAAAAAATCCATCTTGGGCCGCACTCCACCATGTATCCAAGACCTACTTTGCCCGAATACCAGCATCTGTCCCACCAGAAGATCGGAACACCAGCCTCTCCAGGTGCCCAGATGCCGGACCACACAGGGCCAAAGATCTTTTGCCTATCATGCCCCCAGCTGGTACAATGCTCTGAGCTCGCTCATTACATCCTCCACGTCACTAGAAGCTCTCAAATCTGTGCTTTACTCTCACCTCTCAGCCTCTAGCTCGTGTGACTGCCTTGACTAATGATTCTTCTCTCATGGCTGTTTTTACTGTTTTTCATCCTCCTCCTCTTCTTCTTTCTTGGCAAAGGCATCTGAGTACCTCTAACTACTCTAAGTCTGCTTCCCTCCCCATATCTCCTCGTACCTTTCCCACCATGACCATTCCTCCAATGTTTTGTTTTTTCCTGTGATGTACTGTATTATACTGGCTTACTGAAACCTTTATAATTTGATGACCATTCTATGTAACATGTCTTGTTTGTTTGTACATTGATGATGTGGAACCTTTGTAAAAGAGCCATTGGCTCAAAGGTAATAATTCCTAGAACAATAAACTAAGCTAAACTAAACCTCCAAGGGGGACTTAGTCCACCTAAAGATGTACTATGGTCACCACAGCAAAAAATCCATATTTCAAACTGCTTTTGACATATGGGCACCTCAGTGTTATCCTACGGGAAATTTGGTAACTTCAGAGCACTTTAACTATGGAACCATCATCAATTTTGTAACCAAACCACCAAAAAGTACATCTGTGGGGCCAGGGCTTGCTTCACGGTGTGGTTCACACTCAACATAGGGAGGAAGCTGGGGGTACAAGTACCAAGGTGACTGACCTTAGGCAGGTGAACTTTAAAAAGATGGGGGAAATTCTGGCAGAGCACCTGGAGGAGCTTCAACCAGGCTGGGACACAAGTCAGAATTGGGATGTCACAAAAAGGGGCTAGCAGAGGCTACAGCAGCATGTACTATAACACAGAGCAAGAAAGGGAGGGCAAAGAAACCCAGTTGGATGACTCAGGAGTTCAGGGAGGGGGTGAGGGTGAAGAGAGAGGCATTCCAGAGGTTCAAAAAGTCAGGGAGGTGAGAAGACAAGGAGATGTTCGTGAAGAAATCCAGAAAGGCCACCAAACTAGTCAAAGTAGCTAAGACTTCCAGGGAGCTGAGGCTGGCACAGGGTATTAAAAACAGAGAAAAAGATATCTTCAGATACATAAAGGAAAGAAGGAATGACAAGCACCAAATAGTGATGATAAAAAAAGACGGAGGGGTAGGTGGAGAGAGGGAAGGATCACGCCGAGGCATTAAATGAATACTGCTGTTCTGTATTCACACAACAGAAAGAGGGGCAGATACTGCAGGGGAGGGGTGGATTAGGTGGGGGGAAGCGGTGACAGATGTGATGATTACTGAGGACAGGGTACTGGAAGGACTGAGGGCACTGAGGGTGGACAAGGCACCTGGGCCAGATGGCATTCACCCTAGAGTACTCAAGGACCTGGCTGAGATCCTGGCAAGGCCACTGGCTGACCTGTTCAATACCTCACTGGACATGAGATGCCTACCACAGGACTGGAGGATGGCCCATGGGGTGACCATCCACAAATGTGGCCCAAAGGATGAACTGGGAAACCACAGGCCAATGAGCCTCACATCAATTGTGGGGAAGCTCATGGAGACAATCCTGAAAGAGAAGCTGGTGACCCATTTGGAGTACAATGAACTCCAGGAAGGGCATCAGCATGGGTTTGTCTCAGGCAGATCCTGCCAGACCAACCTCATTGAGTACTATGATTGGGTAATAAGGAAACTAGACAAGGGTCATGCAGTGGATGTCCTGTATTTGGACTTCAGCAAGGTCTTTGACTCTGTGCTGCATGGGAGGCTAGGGGGAAAGCTGGAATCTGTGGGGGTGGGGCAAAGATGGTGAAATGGATGAAGAATTGGCTAAGGGGTAGGCAGCAGAGGGTGATAGTGAGATGGGAACTCTCAGCACCAAGGGCAGTGACAAGTGGGGTACCACAGGGATTAGTGCTGGGCCCGGTGTTGTTTGGGTTATTCATAGCTGGTATCTCACATGGGATCCGAAGTAAGATCAGTCTGTTTGCAAACAACACCAAAATGGGAGCAGTGGTTGATGTCATTGAAAGATGGAAGGGGCTGCAGGACGACCTGACTAAACTGCAGGAATGGTCAGAAACATGGCAGCTGGGGTTCATTGCCAAGAAGTGCAAGGTAATGCACTTCAAAGCAAAGAACCAGGGGAGGGACTATCAGCTGGGAGGGGTACAGTTGGGAAGCACCATGGAGGAAAAGGACCTGGGGTACTTATAACAGGGAGCATGAACAACTCTGCTCAGTGTAGTAAGGCAGCAGTGAAGACCAACAAGATGCTGGGGTGCATAGCAAGAGGAATCTCCTCCAGAAGCAGGGAGGTAATCCTCCCCCTGTACAGGTCACTGATCAGGTCGCACCTGGAGTACTGCATGCAGTTCTGGTGCCCGTACCTAAAGAGGGACATCAGATTGGTTGAGGGGATGCAGCGTAGAGTGACAAAGATGATCCAGGGATTAGAGGTCAAGCCCTATGAGAAAAGGCTGAACAAGCTAGGTATGTACTCCTTGGAGGAGAGAGGGGATGGGGGGCATGATTGAGACCTTTAAGTACTTGAAAAGGATAAACAAGACCCAAACAGAGGGGATCTTCCAATTAAGAAGAGGAAGGTACATCAGATGGCATAGTCTCAGATTGGAAGGGGGAGATTCAGGAGGGAGGTAAGGAGACAGTTCTTCACAGACAGGGTGGTGGGCAAGTGGAATGCTCTACCACAGGAGGTGGTGGCCTGCAAGATGGTGGGCAGTTTCAAGACAGGATGGGACAGGGTGAGGGGGAGGGTAAATCTAAGGAGGGGCAGCTGTGAGATGAGGTGCTAGCTGCACAATCGCACAGACTCGACAGACTGTGAGGCCTATTTCTGCTGGCATTTTTGTATGTTTGTACACTGCAAATTTCAGGCAAAAAAGCCCTAATTGTTATTTTGCTATGAAATGACAAAGAAACTGGCTCATTTGGGGCTTTAATTCCACAAAATTTGGCAACTTTCACAAAACTTCCATAGATCAACATAGGGTGCTTTCGTGAATAAAAAGTAGCGTCGCAACACTACTGGTACTTTTGCTAAACTAAAGATAGTGTCACAACACTACTGGTACTTTCGCAAAACTAAAGGTAGTGTCGCAACATTACTGGTACTTTCATGAAACTAAAGGTAGTGTTGCAACACTACTGGCACTTTCCTGACCCACTTTTGAGATATGAGTGCCGAAAGGTGGCGCATATGCCAATATCTCAGTAATGTTTTCCATAGATGCCTTTTGCTGGTTTACTGGAAAAATTTACACTGGTTCCATTGTAAATGTAGTGTAATGTTACTGGTATGTAGTTGTGGGAGTGCAAGCCCTCTGGGCCCTGTGTTCTAATGCTGAAAAGTTTTAAGTGAGAATGGTGCAAATCTGGGAATGCGGCCCTTCAGCCCTGCGCCCCACTCTCACACATAAGTACAGGACATAACGCAGGCCTACAGACATGAAAATGAACCCTTGGAACATTAATTTGCCAATATCTCAGTAACCATAGCAGCTATGAAAAAAATTCCACTTTGGTGGTATTCATGATCTTGAAACCTCCACCCATGCTTAGTTGCGAGTAACAAAAAATCCATTTCTTGAACTGTTTTTGAGATATGGGCGTCAAAAGGCATCAACGGTGTCACAATGTTATCCAATGAGGAATTTCACAAGAAATTACAAAACCGCCACTCGTTACACAGTGAATTTTTTTAATTTTTGAACCAAATTTTCAACATGGGCTTTTTGGGACCTGCCCTCATGAACATTGGCTCTGTGATTTCGTTAATCCATCCAAACAGTTGATTTCGCACAGCGACCATGCCATTCTGCAGCACAGGTGTGAAAACATGTTTTGGGCAGGATGCAAAAAATACCATCTAGACTGTTCATAAGGAGGTGTGATAAATTGGCAATGTTTAAAATCTGGAGTGAAAATATAAAAAAATGGCAAAGTTACAAGCATGCATAGAAACTGTGCGACGCACACTCGTAACACAGTCATTTTTTGGAATTTTTGCACCAGATTTTGAACATGGGCTTTTTGGGACCCCACCTCATAAACAGTGGCACTGTTGTTTCATTAATTGGTCCTGAAAGGTGATTCTATGCAGCAACTGCAAAATCATCTTTTGGGACCGAGTAACAAAATGACAGTGACTGTGTTCATGAGTTAAGGTCCCAAGAATCCCTTGTTGAAAATCTGGGGCCAAAATTCCTAAAATTGGCCAAGATATCAACACAAGTTGACCCCCCTCATTGACTCCCATTATACAGCTTACCTTGATTCCTCAGATCGCAGTTCGGCTTTGAAGAGTGCAGACATGTCCCTGGTCCAGAGAAGATCGCTGCCTCGACCTCCAGAGGCAAGTATGGGTAAGGGATGGGGTGGGAGGTGGGTGCCTGTGGGAGGGTGGGATGGGGTGGAGGGACTGGGGAGATGATGAGGGACCATTTTCTTCTTTACAGGAGGAAAAAGACATTGTGGGATGGTGTTCTTTATTTAATAGGTACACAAAAAAAAAGGCGTTTTGGCACACTGGGGTGGGCTCCCAGTATGCCACATGAGTTTTTAGTGGGGGATACATGCTGCCGACAGGGGGATTGGGCACCCCATCTCGGCAAAAAAGTGGACTTAGGGGGGCACCAACACCAGGACTGGGCATCCCGGTGTTGGAGAAGATAAAAATAGTGAAAAAATCTGGGCACACTGGGGTGAGCCACATAAGTGAATGGGGTGGGGGGTAGGCATACCACCATGGGGATTGGGCACCCGTTGTCAGTGACTTTCACACAAGTTCAATGCAGGATCCTGCAATGAAACTAAAATATGTTGGGGGATGGTTTTCTTTATTTACAGTCCCTTGGTAAACACTGTCAGTTGTGGTTACCTAATCGGAGGCTGAGGAACACACTGGGGGCATCAGATTTTCAATCTGACCACCAGAAATGCCATTTTCACAATCACAGTGTCTGAAATTGTGGAAGAAGTGGGTGCAGCACTTTCGCGAAAGCCACATCCATTTCTTCCACAATTTCTGACACTACAGGGGACCCGATCATCAAAATGGCATTTCTGGGGGCCAGATTGAAAATCTGATGCCCCGAGTGTATTCATCAGTCCCCGATTAGGTAAACACAACTGACAGTGTTTACCTAGGGCCAGTAATTATTGAATTTTGGCCATTTATGTCTGCCACTAACTGAAAACAAGATGGCAGCAGCTCGAAAACAAAAAACAGAGCTCAAAAACTTTTTTGCTTTCATGAAAGCTTTTAAAATCTTTCATAGTGCACATATATTTTTCCCATAGGTTATAATGGGAAACTTCAAACTTTAATAACTTTTGAACAGATTAATATTTTTTCACCAAACCTTCAAAATGCACTTCCTTGACCCAGTCCCCATATACCCTGACATTTTCAGACCAGTCAGACAAAATTTTCAGCTGTAGAGATGAGCAAAGAATTCAAAAAAGTTGAGGATTTTTCACACTTTTCAACACTGTGCAGCTCCACAACTGAAAATCCAACCAGAAAAATAAATTCCATATCCAAAGATCTATGGTACCACATGGTGCATGCAAAATTTCAGGCAGATCAGACAAATGGTTGCAAAGTTATTAAAGTGCAAAAGTTTGGGTTTCACATAGAAGTGGCTGCACAACCCTAACTCACTCACTCTCTCTATCTCTATATATATATACAGTGTGTGTATATATATATATATATATATATATATATATGTTCTTTGCAAAAAACTACATTAATGCATCAGTTAGGGTTCAGATTAAATTGACAAAAGTAAGGAAATGTGTTAGGGTTTCCAACCCTAACTCCCCATATCCACCTTCCACACAGAAAAAGGAAAAAATGTTACGTTTTTCACTGTCCTGTCTCTTGGTGAATCAGGGGTAGGGTCTTCCTTGGGGTTCTCAACTCCAACACTCACCCCATTGTGATATAGCCTTGACACATACAGAACTGTGTCTCCCCACACATTACCAACAACCTGTAGGCCCTGCCTGAAGAAAACATATCACATGTCACCTTGTCTGGTTGTGGAATGGGGTGAGCCTTAGAGTTGAGAACCCCAAGGAAGACTCCAGCCCTGATTCACCAAGAGGTAGAATAGCAAAAAGCATAATTTTTTTTTCCTTTTCCTGCTTGGGGTAAGGAATTAGGGTTGGAAACCTTGACACCACATTTTCCTATTTTTGTTTAATGTGAACCTGAACTGATGTATTAGTGCAGTTTTTTGCAAAGAATTTCCTTACTTTTTGAGATAGTAAAATCATATTCTCATTCATACAGGTCTCTTCAGGACCTATGTGAACCCATTCATCAGGCTAGGAAAGCACAAGGCCCACCAGGCTCAGCACTTCCAACCCTCCATATCTGTACACATCCATCTGGAAGTGGAAGCACAGGGCCCTCTGGGCACTGCACTTCCAATCCTCTAGGAAAGCAACGTATGCGCTTAGTTGCAGGACTGGTTTTAGACCTAATGGCATCCCAAGCAGAAATACTTGTGGTTCCCCCTACACTGCTTCCCATTGCCCCCATCCTCCCTTCTTCCCCATCCCATATCCAAAAAGTAATAAGAATTCAATGAATACAAGTGTGATGACAACAACTATGGTTTTTAGATTGACACTTTTTGCATTTCAAGATAATTTCTGCTTATACATTTTACTTCAGTGTGCCCCTTCCGTTCTGTAACCGAAAGTAGCCACTTGCTTCCCTTTTCCCTAAATCCAACTCTGCTAGGTTGTAATTATTTTTGTGGGTCTCACTTCAAAGGAAAAAATATATTAAGTGTCCTTAATATCCTTAAGTTAAACGAGAGTTGGTGGGCAAGGTAGTAGCCGCTTCTCATCCTGACAACTCTAAAAATGCTGGCATGGCTATATTGATCCATAAAAGGCTGCCCTTTACCATCCTACATTCTGACACTGGTTTGGATGGCAGATTGGTAATACTCCAGGGTGAGATCAGGGACAACCAATTGCTGTAATAAAACTCCATGCCCCCAATGAAGGCGTAGACAATTCTTTAAGGAGATCTTGGGAACAGTCACACTACTACCCAAACACCTCCTAGCGATGGGTGAAGACTTTAACTGTGTCTTATCTCTCGGCATGGATTATTCTAACCCTGCTTTCATGATAAACACCAGGTCATTCAAGACCCTGTAGTCTTTAGTGGAAGCGACAAGCCTCCTAACTACCTGGAGACATTTACATGATGGTGTCAAGGACTATATGTTTTTCTCCCATACGAAGCTCTGCTATTCATATATAGATCTTCTCCTAATACTGGCCATCATGGCATATCAAATAATAGAAACTACAGCCTGCCCTGTGGCACTCAGGGTTGAGGCGCTGGACGCCACACTTTGCGCCACATTGGCGACCCGTGTTCTGGAACGAGCACGGATTGCCATGGGTAGGCAAGGAGGAGATGAATTGAGCATCCAACGGACTGCTCTCCATCTCTGGGGAGGGGGGTACTCTGCAGCTGGTGCTTGCCCGACCCCTAGCAGAGGCTGGGGCTCGGTGGCACAGAGTCACAAGTTATAGGGAGGTGGGACACGGCAGATGCTTGACAGGGGCACACCCAGGAGTGTGCGGGCACCCAGTCACTGGCGTCATTGCATGCCGTGAGCCTGCAAGGGAGAAAATGGAAAAATACAGCCCGGTTCATGAAGTTGTCCCCACGGTGCCACCCCGAGAAGGTACCTCCCTGACAATCATCCGTTGGGGTGGGTAGAGTTGTTCCCCACCACCCTACCATGGAGGGTAAGTCGTGGGTGCTCAAGGAAGGGGGTCTGACTTTGGGGAGTGGCACTGGGAGATAGCTGAAGGCAGGCGTGCCTCTGGAGCTCCAAAATAAAGAAATACCCTTAAAAAAAATAATAGAAACTGTTATTTTCCGATTACCCAGCCAGACCATGCCCCAATGCTACTTACACTGAACTGGGATGCCAGCACTCTTAAGACCATCTGGAGGATAACCACATCTCTCCTAAACATATCCCATACCAAGGAAGCTATAGCTAATATGATCAAAGAAGTCTAAAGCCTTAACACTTCTCCTGACATATCTACTCCAATCATTTGAGACACTGTCAAAGCCATGGTGTAAAGAAAATTATTAGTCTGGCTTCCCAGCATAAAAAGCAAAATGCAGTAATTTGAGTGACCAAAGAAAAAAATGTTAAAACCTTAGAACATTCACACAAGCAAATGGGGAATGCTGCCATACTAAGAGCACTGCAATACACTAGGCAGAATCTTAATAACTTCCTCAATTGCCATGCAGGGGGCCCCCTTCAATAAACTAAGCACTCATGCTATGAAGTGGTGGAGTAGAACAGGAAAACTGCTGGCTTTCTGCCTGTGTAAGATGGCTGCGGATAGGATGATACAGGCAATTCTGTGTACTGCACCAGAGAGTGGGAAGGCAATAGCTGCAGAGTCCAAAAGTTCTGTAGTGAGCTGTATAAAGAGTCCAGAACTCCACAAGTGGTCCATTGATCTCAACTCTTCCTCTGTGACCGGGATCTTCCCTCTCTGACAGAGGAGGACCAAGACATGCCTGACGGCCCTATCCAGGGATAGAAAATAGTAGCAGCTATAGATACAGTACACTGGCCAGTAATAAATACCCAAGGCCTGATGGCTTCAATACAGAATTCTTCAAGACCTTCAAAGAACAACTAACCCTATATTTCTTGAAACATTTTGTAGTTGGCAAGAAGGCAATAATATTTCCACAACCTGGAAAGAGGCAGTGATCACTGTCATCCAAAAAATTTGGTAAATTGAAAGACCGGTGTTCCTCATATAGGCCAATCTCTCTCCTCAGTCAAGATCCGAATATCATCACTAAGATACTATATTAGCTTCTGGAGTCCAGAAGGCAGTGAGTAAATTAGTACACCCTGACAAAGCTGGGTTTATCCCACACATGTTTATCTCTAGCAATATTAGGAGACTCCTTAAATACTGTATCCTGTCAGTTGCCAAAAGCTGCCCAGATTCCCAATTGGCCTTCCTGATAGACTCTGAGAAGGTGTTATACCACCTTAGCTGGCAGTTTCTTCCTGAAGTCCTAAAAATAATTGGCTTTGGAGATGGGTTTATCCAGTGGCTCATCTTACTCTACACAAATCCTACCACAAGGATCAGACTTCATGGCACCCTTTTTAACCCCTTCCCATTTGCAGAGGCACCAGACAGGGGTGTCCTTTGTCTTTCCTGCTAATTGCACTCAGCAATGATCCCCTAAGAGCAGGTCTCCCTAAGAGCATGGAATAATGGTAGAAGGGCAGGAACACGGGGTATCAGTGTATGCCAATGATACATTCGTATATATGAGAAACCTGGCACAATCTGTGCCACCATTCCTCAACTTCCTAGAACAATATGGATGGCTTTCAGGCTTTAGGATCAACATCTCCAGAATGGAAGTTCTGTTGGATAGTGGTATAATCACCACACAAGTGAAAGCATTGATCCCATACAAATGGGTAACACAGAAGATCAGACACCTTGGAGTCCAGATTCCTGTACACTTTAAGACAACACATCAAACAAGTTGGTTCCAAATGATGCAGGTGGCTTCTGCAGACTTAAACAGGTGCCAGGAGAACCCTTTCTCCTTTTCAAACTGCACAGATGCAGAATAAAGTAATATTCTGCAGAGATTGTTATTCTTTTTTACCATTCTACCCACCTGGTTAACTAAAAAAGAGTGGAAACAACTACAGTACATACCGCCCATAACAATTTATATGGAATGCCCCCCCCCCAAAAAAAAATAAAAAAACGGAATTAAGTGGGATCTCTTCAGTAGGAAGAAAGAAGAAGGGAAGGGGAAATTGTTTAACCAGGAAGGCACACTAAGCCGAAACTTGTTTCCAGGTGTGACCTGGGAGCACAAGGAAGTTAAGTGACTTGCTCAGGGTCACACAGTATGTAAGTGGGGGCTGTGGGATTCAAACACAGGTCTCCAGCTCATAGCCCTAAACCACTGCGCTATACTGCCCCCAGAAAGGAGAATGGTTGTACCTGTTTTTAAGCAATATTACTGTACCACCCAAATACCTCCATTGACTGAAGTCTCAAGAAATAATGACGATACAGGCTGTGTTCACATGGCTAATTTCCCCCTTAAATATTTACCATGGGGGACCATCCCCTGCTGTCTAAATACAGCATCCAATCACTGGTTTAGGACAATGAGAGTATGGACAGTGTCCTCATGGCCCTTTATACTGATAGCATACATTTCTAGGTTCCTTCCAGCCACTTTAGGTGGAACATACAAACTGTTGAGTGGAAAAGGTCTTCAACTGGTTGCAGTTATGGAATGTGCTAATCTTTAAGGACTTTCAGTCTCTGCAGATAGAATATCCCCTAAATCCAAATTACTTGTTTAGGGTATTTCAACTATGCAACCTTTTACACACTAAGAAAATCTGAATAGCACTTAGTGCACCCAGATCTATGACGGTTGGTTGACAATTCCGTTGTTGACCGACATTACAGCAACTCCTTTATGTTGACCACATTTGCAGTTGGCATAACGGGAGTCACTGCAGACTTTTTTTTCTTTGGGGGGGCTTTGCCCCCCCACACCTGCTGCTACTGTAATAATAAACTCTGAGTCAGGGTTATTTCGTGGAGGGGGTGCAATACTCCCACAAAGCAGTGCTGGGGTCCTGCATTGACACTACAGCAACCTGGCACTGTTGTTGCTGTAGTGTCAGTCACTGTAAAGTTGTTGCAGTAGCGATGGTATACCGTGCACCCTACCCACAACTTATTTTACAGATGTGGGAAGCAGGCTTTTCAAACAACATGAAGTCTTGCTATATTATGACATATGCAGTGAGTCCCAACCTTCGAACTGCTCCGGAGGTGAAAGAGTTAACTTTCCATGCCAGGCATGGAACGCAGAGCTCGCTCTCGGTTAAAAACTCTGTCTGTTGTTCTTCAAACTCAAACTGTCAGATTCTTTACTCCGCCTCACTGAACAGTCGCTCCAGAGATTTCTCCTTCCGCTCGGTTCATTTTGTCGGTTAAAGTATTATTTTCTCGGTTTTTTGACTGAATTTAAACCGCAACCGGTCGGTTCAAGCTCTGTCTGTGGTATTGTGAGTACTAGATAGGTTTTACATTTATTATTCTGTGTGGAGCTTGTAAACGGTTATCGGTTCGGTTTGAACCGATCAGGTTGGTTAAAAATGTATTAATCTGTTTTTTAGAGTGTGGTTACCAGTTCTTATCGGTTCTAAAAAAAACGGATTTTATTATGCTATTTCCCATGACCCGTGACACGGTTGGGAACCGATAAGAGAGTCTTGCTTGGCGGATTGCTATAAACGGGCAAGTTTGGTTAGGACTGGCACTATGTCTGAGAAACCCAAAAGAAAAACTGGGCCCACTGGGTTTCAACACTGTAGTGCCTGTGGGGAAGCCTTTGCTAAGGCTGACCCCCACACCACCTGTGTTTATTGTCTGGGGTTTGACCACCTCAATGCAGACTGCCAGATTTGTAAAAATGTTCCTGCTGCCACCATAGAAAACAGAGTTGGTAGGCTCAGGGAAAGGGAGGCCAAAAAGTCCGCTGACCCGGATGGCCATCCTGGTTCGGTTTCAACTGAACCGGAGGGAGTGCCCTCTGACCAGGGCGAGACTTCCTCGGGCAAAAGGAGATCCAGCTCGGAGGAGTCAGTTCCAGCAAAAAGGACTAGAAAATCAGCTGGTGTGGAGCCAAAACTTTCCTCTCCAACCACTGAAGAAATAGCCAAAGCGATTCAAATTGTCCAGTCGCTTTCCTCGGTTCTGACCGAACCAGCACCATCAGGTAAGCGTACGGTTCGGCCGGTTCCACCGGTTCAAGAGTATGATTTTGAGGATTTTTGTGAACCGGAGGAGGGGGAAGAGGAGTATGAGGAGAGTGAATGTGGATTTGAAAGTCTGGATGTGCCCATTGAACCGGACATCTCCCCAGACAGACCTTCAGGAATGTCTCCTCCTAGGCTTTCTGAGTCCCCTTCTCATTTTATGTTTTATAAAGAAGTTGCTGAAACACTCCAGCTCCCTGTTGAGGAAGCTGTTGATGACCAAGAGGAGCCTGACTATGTAGAAATCATGTATATCCCAGAGTCTAGGAGACGGTCTATTCCTTTGCATAAATCTTTTCAGAAACAGACAGTAAAAATTCTAAAAACTCCTCACACTATACCTCCTGTAGATAAGAGAATGGACAAGAGGTACACATTGTCAGGCTCTGATACAGAGTTCCTTACACATCAATGCAGCCATGTCAGGGTAGTGCAGGCTGCAGCCTGTGATAAGGCAAATATTCCCTTGGCTTCACACCCCCCTGAAAAGGACTCCAGGAGGATTGATGCCATGGCAAAGAAGCAGTACATGGCAGCATCCTTGGGACTCAGACTGGTAAATTATATGGCTTATGCTGCTAGATACCAGAAATCCAGATGGGATACTGTTAAGGCTCTAGCAAAACAGGTCCCTGACCAGCTTGCCAAGGAGCTGGAGCAGGTGGCTGCTGATGGTATTGAGGCAACCAAGGTGCAATTCCATGCTGCAGTGGACTCTAACGATGTGTCATCAAGAGTCATGGCTATATCTGTGGCACTTCACAGGATGACTTGGTTCAGATGTACTAGCCTGTCACAGGATACCCAGACTAAAGCCATGGATTTTCCTGTTGTGGGTAATTCTTTGTTTGGGGAGCAGACAGAGAATTACATGAAGAAAATGGGTGAGTATAGGACCACCTATAGGAGTGCACAGGCCAAGGAAAGGCAGGCCACTCCTCAAAGACAGCCTTCCAGGGGCAGGGGCAGGCCTCTTCACAGGCCTTTTTACCAAGCCCAGGCCTCTTCTTCAGCTTATGCCCAGAAGGGGTTCTTTAGAGGGAGAGGCAGACGGGGTACAAGCAGGCCTGCTTCCACCCCTCAGCCTAAAGCCCCTGCCAAGCAGGCACCCTGATGGTATTGCCAGGGCCGATTCTCAACTACCTGTAGGGGGCAGGCTGGCTTACTTTGTCCAGGACTGGAAGTCTCTAACATCAGACAAGTGGGTCCTGGAAGTAGTAAGCCAGGGACTGGTTCTCAGCTTCAAGAAATTTCCAAAGATGAGAACCAGATCCTTTCCAACTGCAACTCCTTCAGAGGAAATTGCCGTAGAGGCAGAAGCCTCTACCCTCTTGGCTCTCAGAGCCGTGGACAGGGTTCCATCCCTACACCAGGGCAAAGGGTTGTACTCCAGGTACTTCCTTACCCCAAAAAAGACAGGAGAATGGCGGCCCATCCTGGATCTCAGATATTTAAACAAGCACCTTTTAAAACCAAAATTCAAAATGGTGACTCTGGGAATTATTTTACCCTCTCTAAGGCCAGGGGACTGGCTAGCATCCCTGGACCTCAAGGATGCCTACTTCCATATTCTCATCAGAAGCTCCCATTGAAAGTACCTCAGGTTTGAGCTGCCCTCAGGCCATTACCAGTTCAGAGCAATGCCCTTCGGCCTCACCTCTGCCCCAAGGGTATTCACAAAATGCCTGGCAGTAGCAGTTGCCTATCTAAGAAAGCAAACGATTGCCATCTTCCCTTACCTAGACGACTGGCTCATAGTAGGCCAGTCTCCAGACCAAGTCAAGTCACATCTTCGGATAACTCAGCAACTGCTTACCTCTCTAGGTTTCCTTCTGAATCTTCCAAAGTCAGTTTTAGAGCCTGTCCAGCTTCTCACCTTCATAGGCGCAGAACTGAACACACAGGAAGCCAGAGCCTTTCTTCCTTTGGACAGGGCAATGACCCTGGTCTCACTGGCCTCCTCATTCACCCTGCAGATCTCTCGACCAGCAAGGCACTTTCTGCAGCTCCTGAGACACATGGCTGCTTCTACAGCAGTAGTGCAAGGAGCAAGATTTCAGATGAGGGACATCCAGTTCCATTTGAGAACCTTTTGGTCTCAAAGAAAGGACCCTCTAACCAAGTTGATCCCAGTAACCCGAACCCTGATCCAAGTCCTACAGTGGTGGCAGGACCAGAACAATCTGAGACAAGGGGTTCCCTTTGTCAGTCTCATTCTTTAATCCTTACTACAGATGCATCCCTCTTGGGGTGGGGAGCTCACATGGGCGACCTCACTACCCAGGGACTGTGGTCCCCTCAGGAATCTCTGCTCCACATCAACCTGTTGGAGCTCAGAGCAGTTTTTCTAGCACTTCAAGGTTTTTCCAAATCTGTTCAGAACAAAGTTGTTCAAGTCAGAACAGACAACACCACTACAATGTGGTACATCAACAAGCAAGGAGGCACTCGGTCTATGGCCTTGTGCACCGAAGCAATGAAGTTGTGGTCTTTGGCTTACTCCCTGAACACCTCCCTTATGGCAGTTCACCTCCCAGGCAAGGACAATGTACTGGAAGATGCCCTCAGCAGGATCTCTCAGGGCCATCACGAATGGTCACTGGATCCCCTGGTCCTGGGGGTAGTATTTGCCAGATGGGGCACCCCGCAGATATATCTTTTTGCAGCCCCAGACAATCACCAACTTCCCCTTTTTTGCAGCAGGCCCCCAGTGTTGGGCTCAGTCCCTCTGGATGCCTTAGTTCTAAATTGGGAAGGGAAGTTTCTCTATGCCTTCCCCCCTTCCCTCTCCTGTTCAAAGTGTTAGCCAAAATCAGATCTCAATCCTGCAAAGTGATTCTGATTGCTCCAGATTGGGCCAGACAACCCTGGTATCCACTCCTTCTGTCCTTAGCAGTCCATCTTCCCCTGTGCCTTTCCAGGAATCACAATCTGTTAACCTGTGCTCAGGGCAGGATTTGGTACCCGAACCTCAAATCTCTCAATCTCAAGGCCTGGTTCTTGAAGAGTTAGAGTTTGCTGATCTACACCTCTCCCAAGGTGTAATGGATATATTGAAGGCTTCTAGGAAGCCTTCCACCAGGGCTACTTACAATTCCAAATGGAAGAGGTTTTCTATATGGTGCTCTGGGAAGCATATTTCCCCAGAATCTGCTGATTTACCCACAGTCCTGGATTATATGGTCCATTTAAACACTTTGGGGCTGAGACCAGCTACCCTAAAGGTGCATTTGGCAGCTGTGTCTGCTTTTATTTCAGCAGGTAAACCTTCTTCTCTTTCAGCTCATCCTGTATTCTCCAAGTTTTTTAAGGGATTGCTTCACACCAACCCTCCATTCAGGGACCCTGCCCCTGCCTGGGATCTTAATGTTTTCATTGCTCAGCTTATGCAACCTCCCTTTGAGCTCTTGTCTTCAGCAGAACTTAAGTATTTGACTTGGAAGACTGTGTTTCTGGTAGCCATTACTTCTGCCAGACGCATAAGTGAATTACAAGCTTTGTCAGTGGAGTCTGAATTTATCTCTTTTCATAGAGATAAAGTGGTCCTCAGGACTAACAGGAAGTTCTTTCCTAAGGTGGTTTCAGATTTCCACCTTAATCAATCTATTTCTCTCCCAGTGTACTTCACTGACCATTCCTCCTCTGGCAAGAGGAGGTTACACAGCTTAGATGTGAAGAGAGCCCTTAGTTACTACATTGAGCATACCAAGGGTCACAGGTTTGACTCCCTCCAACTGTTCCTCACTTATGGTGAGGGTTAGTAAAGGGAAACCTGCCACTAAAAGATCCATTGCCAGGTTGATTGTTTCTTGTATCCAATTCTGTTATGAAAAGCTGGGTAAGGTTCCCCCCTCAGGCCTGAGGGCTCACTCTACCAGAGGTACAGCTGCTTCCCTGGCTGCTGCCAGGGACATCCCTATTCTAGAAATATGTCAAGCAACTACCTGGAAAACAGTTCACACTTTTACCAAGCATTACTCCCTGGACATCCAGGCTAGGAGTGATGCTCGATTTGCCTCGACCATGCTTCAGAGCCTATTTCTAATTAGGTTCTGTCCCTCCTCCATGGAGGTACTGCTGTGTAGTCTGCATATGTCATAATATAGCAAGACTTCATGTTGTTTGGAAGAAAAATTACTCACCTTAGTAATGTTGTTTCTTCTAATGGAGTCTTGCTATATTATGACCTCCCCCCTGCCTGCCCCTCTCAGAACCTCTGTTTTTGGGATGTGGGTGGGCAGTGCAGTGTTGGCACATAGTAGATGCCCACCTTGTTGTTTTCACCCCTCCTTTTTGGGGTGACTTGGGGTTGTGTTTTTCATTTTTTGGGTCTCCTGACTTGAGTCTTGTTTTGGTACCAAAAAATGTGTTGTTATATTTAGTAGCCAGTTGGCTAGTGTAGGTTTACAGCTTCCACACAGGACCTTAGTGAGTTTAGCTCGTAAAGATCTGACAGTTTGAGTTTGAAGAACAACAGACAGAGTTTTCAACCGAGAGCGAGCTCTGCGTTCCATGCCTGGCATGGAAAGTTAACTCTTTCACCTCAGGAGCAGTTCGAAGGTTGGGACTCACTGCATATGTCATAATATAGCAAGATTCCATTAGAAGAAACAACATTACTAAGGTGAGTAATTTTTTCTTCAGGCCTCAGGACCCATCAAATATCATTATTTACCAGCTCTTAATGGCAGAGGGGGGACTGATGACAGTAACTAATATAAAACCCAAGCAGGACCAAGAAAGTTATCTCCACCTCACACTCAAACAATGGGACCATACATGGGGGAATGTTCATAAAACTACGGCTGCCTCCTCTTGGAGAGAATTTAAATGGAAAAGTCACAACCAGATTTTTCCAAAGCACCACAATATCTAAAAACTCTTCTCTAACAACAATACAGATCTGTGCTGGAGGCTGTATAGAGGAGTGAGCTCCCCCACCACTTTTATTGGGCCTGCCCAGAGTTAGGCCATTACAGGGCAAATATCCGCAAACTTCCAAGACATGCTGAGCCCCTTCTCCACACCAGAGTTTAATAACCTGGGCTTCAGACTGTCAACTAAAAGTGCTCACAAGGGAGACATAAAATACCTTTCTCTTGTCATCTTAGTAGTGCCCTGAAAGCCATTTCATGGAAATGGCTTACCCCAGAATCCACTGTTCCCAAAGATACGGTTGCTATATGTGAACAGATCAGGGATATTTTAACAATTACCAGCACTGCTCCGGATTGAAAAAAACAGACAAATATAGTATGAGATGGCTCCTTTTCTTTGATTATAATGAAAAGACAGAAGGCATTCTCACTTTAGAACAGCTTGAAATAATACACAAAACACACCACTAGAACACACAGGATGGACTGCACCTGCTGATGTGACTATTTATTTCCTATCTCTACATCCTAGAAGATACTTTAATTAACACAATTTTAACTTGTAATGAATACATCCTCATTATGCTCTGTGCTGTCTTTAATTGCTGCAAATTTTATCTTGGTTTGTCTGACTGCCCTGTAGTTGGGTGAAGGGTGTTAATTGTCTGGCCTCTGACCTCAGCTACGTGATAACTGCAGGTGGGGCTTAGTCAGAGTTGAAGTAGCAAGTAGAGTTTATTTTCTCAGAAGAAGCCAGAAGGGGAAGGAAGGAAACATATTCAATTCAGTGCTTTAGAGTAACTGGTAATTGCTATTTTTCTTTTAAACTTAGATTGTGGGCTTTTACTGACACTATACTTTCTTTGTTGTCTTTACTTATAATTGTTTTTGGGCTGTTGAAAATTTAAAACATAGTGGTGGTGTAATTCTGTGCTGTCTTTAATTGCTGCAAATTTTATCTTGGCTTGTCTGACTGCCCTGTAGTTGGGTGAAGGGTGTTAATTGTCCGGCCTCTGACCTCAGCTACGTGATAACTGGAGGTGGGGCTTAGTCAGAGTTGAAGTAGCAAGTAGAGTTTATTTTCTCAGAAGAAGCCAGAAGGGGAAGGAAGGAAACATATTCAATTCAGTGCTTTAGAGTAACTGGTAATTGCTATTTTTCTTTTAAACTTAGATTGTGGGCTTTTAGTGACACTATACTTTCTTTGTTGTCTTTACTTATAATTGTTTTTGGGCTGTTGAAAATTTAAAACATAGTGGTGGTGTAATTCTGTGCTCTCTTTAATTGCTGAATATTCACCCCCTCCCCTTTCCCCAACTCTTAATTATATGCCCTGTTAAATCTGATTGACAGGAGCTAAACACAGGGTATAGTAAGGGGTGTGAAGTAGGAGGGGCATAAGGGGGAAGAAGCCCACCCTCAGCATGACAAGTGTTTTGATTCATTTATTTATTTATTGGTTTCTTTTTCTTTATAAAAAAATTATCTGAGGATCAGTGGCAGGCTTTTTAGGCCAGTAAATTAATAAAAAGGGAACTAGGAGAGCTTCAGTAGCAGACAAGTAGTGGAATTGCAGTATAATGTGGGGAGTGGTGCAATGCAGTGGCTGTGGGGCAGCCATATTCAGGCAGACCTTCTGGACACTGAGGTGCTACCCTATCTGCATGCATCTCTCTGGACTGCAGGAGGAGGTAGCCAGACTCAGAGTGGAAGTAAACTGGGTCAGGAGTACCATCACCCCTATCCAGGGACCACCCAGTCCAATACAACTGCCTCAAAGGATGCCGAGAATGAGGAGCACTTGGATGACAGAGGGCTCAGGGAGGGTTAGAGCGGTCAGGCAGAGGCACATCCCAGATCCTATTCCACTCAAGAACTCATATGCCACACTGGCAAATGAGGACAACCAAATAGAGGTACCCAAAGAAGTGGAAGGAAAGTATGTGGCGGTTAGCCAAGGAGGTGACCTCAGCGGGGAAAGCAGTGGACCCCAGAGGAGGAGGAAGTGAATCCTGGTGGGGGACTCCATCAAAAGAGGGATCCAGCTAGGAACACAGGAGGGGGAGGACAGGGAAGTGAGGTGCCTACCAGGTGCCACGGCATGGAGGGATGGAAGGAAGATCCTGGGGATCACTGGGAAGGCAAGACGGAGGGTGAGCTGGATGTCATTATCCACCTAGGTACTAATGACCTGGCAAATGGGGAGCCAAAGGAAGTTCAGGAAGAGTTTAGGAAATTGGGGAGGGGTCTCAAGCAAGTAGCTACTTCTGTCACTTTCTCAGAAGTACTACCTGTGAGAGACAAGGGAGAGCATAGGGGTGCATGCACCAGGAACTTTAACTCATGGTTGAAGAACTGGTGCTGTGAGGAAGGGTTTGGATTCATTGGTGACTGGGGACCCACCTGGAGAGATGGAGGTTTGTTCAAGCCTGACGGCCTGCATCCATCCTGGAGGGAATCCAAGCACTCAATGATAAGTTTAAATACTACATTGACAAGCATTTAAACTAGTAAAGGGGGTGGCAGGCCAGCAAGGAGGGTACCTACTTGCTCACCCCCACAGCTAGCGGTGGAACCAGTGAATCAGAGGAGTGGCTATCTCTGCAAAGCAAAAAGATGGAGATTAGTGCCCAAGAGGTGGATAAGCAGAAAAGGAGCAAAATTCAGCAGAAGGGCAGACAGCAAGGAGAACCAGGGATAAATGACAACCAAGGAAGGGGCTGGAGTAGAACAGTGAAACAGTCTAGGAGGTCAAATCATGGAAGCATGTGTGCAAATGCCAGGAGCCTTAGCAACAAGATGGAAGATCTGGAGGCTGTCATGGTGCAGTCAGACTTGGACATTGTGGCCATCACTGAAACCTGGTGTAATGATAACCACGACTGGGAGATGGCCATACCTGGCTACAACATATTCAGAAGAGACAGAGCAGGCAGGAAGGGAGGAGGAGTGGCACTGTATGTGAAAAATGACATAAGGGCTACAGAGATCCAGGAGGAACAAAATGGGGGAGAGATACTGTGGGTTAAGCTGGAAAGGAAAATGGGGACAGCCATCCGCACAGGTGTGGTCTATAGACCACCAGCCCAGGAGGAAGAAACAGATAGGGAGCTGATGCTAGCCATCCAAAGGATGGCAGACATGGGTGAGGTAGTACTGGTTGGAGACTTCAATATTCCAGACGGGACTGGAGCATCCCAGCAGCAGCATCAACTAGGAGCAGATTTATCCTGACTCCTTCAGGGTGCCTTCCTCAAGCAACTGGTCATGGAACCAACTTGGCAGAAGGCAATACTGGACCTTGTGCTCACAAACAGGGACAGTGTGATGGGGTAACAGTGGGGGAGCACCTGGGAAACAGTGACCACCAGTCATTGTGGTTTGAAATCACAGAAAAGGCAGAACCAAACCACACAAAAACACGTATCCTGGATTTTAGGGGGGCAGACTTTGGGAAAATGGGGAGATACTTGAAAGAGGCATTAAGGGGAATGGGACAGGAATCAGGGGTTGAGGAACAGTGGGCAGTATTTAAAATGGGGATTAGAAGAACAACAGAATTATGCATTAAGCAGGTTAGCAAGAGGAAAAGGAAGAGGAGACATTATGGTTTTCCAAAGAGGTAGCAAAGAAAGTGAAAGCCAAAAAGATTGCATTCAGGCAATCCAAAAAGACACAGGCAGAAGGGGATAGGGAGAAGTACCAGGAGAAGCAAAGGGAGGCAGGGAGGTCAGTAAGGGAAGCCAAAGCTCAGACAGAAGAACACATTGCAAAATCAGTGGGTAGAGGGGACAAAACCTTTTACAGGTACATAAGTGAAAAAAGAAAGACAAAGGGAGGGATAGTGAGACTGAAGGGGGAGGATGGGGGCCGTGTGGAGGATGACAACAGTAAAGCTGACATATTGAACAGGTATTTCTGCTCAGTCTTTACTGAGGAAGAGGAGGGCAATGGGTCTGAAGGGAGTACAAGGGGTGAGAATGGTGCAGAAATGGACACAAGTCCCTTTACACGAGAAAGGGTCCTGAAGGAACTGGAAGTAATAAGAGTTGATAAAGCAATGGGGCCAGATGGGGTGCACCCCAGGGTCCTTAAAGAACTAAGAGAGGTGGTGGCTGAACCTCTGGCTATCCTGTTTAGCCGATCACTGGAAACAGGGAGGTACCCAAAGACTGGAGGACAGCAGATGTAGTCACCTTATACAAAAGTGGAACAAAGAGGACGAGGGAACTACAGACCAGTCAGCCTCACCTCGGTAGTGGGGAAGATCATGGAAGCACTACTGAAGAGAGAGATTGTGGAACCATGTCAATGGACTACAGGACCCAAGGCAGCATGGTGGTTTCACCCAGGGAGGTCATGTCAGACCAACCTCGTTGAATTTTTTGACTGGGTGACTAGGGAGGTGGATCAGGGAGGAAAGTGGACATGGCCTATCTGGACTTCAGCAAGGCCTTTGACACTGTGCCACATAGAGACTATTACACAAACTGGGGAATATGGGTGTGGGCAGGACAGTAGTGTGGTGGGTAGGTAACTGGCTGGGTGGCAGGACACAGAGGGTGGTGGTAAATGGCTGTCACTCCACAGAGGGAAGAGTGACCAGTGGGGTACCACAGGGATCAGTGCTGGGACCAGTCCTATTAACATCTTCATCAGTGACATTCTGAGGACCTAGAAGGCAGAATTTCACTGTTCACTGATGACACAAAGCTCTGTAACAGAGAGACACACCAGAGGGTGTAGACAGAATGAGAAGCGACCTGCAGAAACTAGAAGAATGGTCAGGGTTTGGCAGTTGAAATTCAATGCAAAGAAGTGCAAGATAATGCATATAGTACAAAACCTCTGCACAATATATCAGTTGGGGGTGAGGATATAGCATGCACCAAGCAGGAAAGGGATTTTGGGGTTATCATCTCTGATGACCTCAAGGTAGGGAAACAGTGTGACAAGGCAGCAAGTAAACAAATAGGATGCTGGGATGTATAGGCAGGGGCATCACCAATGGAAAAGGAGGTCTTAATTCCACTATACAAGACACTAGTGAGGCCCCACCTGGAGTACAGTGTACAGTTCTGGAGACCATACCTACATAAGGACATAGACAGGGTAGAGAAGGTTCAGAGGAGGGCAACAAAGATGGTGCATGGATTGCATCACAAGTCCTATGAAGACAGGTTGAAGGAACTGAACATGTACTCTCTGGAGGAGAGGAGGGAGAGAGGGATATGATAGAGACATACAAGTATCTTACAGGGAGGAACAGGGTGCAGGAAAACACTATTTTTAAGTGAAAAAGATGTTCCAGGACTAGAGGGCATGGGATGAAGTTGGAGGGAGGACGATTCAGAGGAAACATGAGAAAGAATTTCTTCACAGAGCAGGTGGTGGACAAGTGGAACACCCTGCAGAGGAAGTGGTGGGGGCTGAAACAATCCACGGATTTAAGAATGCATTTGATAGACATAAAGGAATTCTAGAGGTCAGGGGTAAGGGGCAACAGACTTCTAGGAAAACAAACTGAACTTACAAGCTCAAATGGGCAGACTGGGTGGGCCATAGGCCCTTATCTGCCGACACTATCTATGTATCTATGTATCTATGTAAACCTCCACTGCATGTGCACTGCTTATTTTTTGTTGTGATTTAAAGAAGTGTATGTATTGTAAATTTTGTTACCTAGGACAAAGATCTGAAATGTTTGGCAAAGTAAAGTATTAGTATTGATATCACACCTGCAGGTTAACTGTAACTTGGAAAGATGACTTACAAGCTTCTGTACACAGCTCTTGCAATTGATGTGAACAGCTGCACCTCTTCAGAAATCATCAGTCTCTCCAATGGGAAACACTCAATAAATGTTACTAAGACAGGCAATTTGCTGAATTATCAGACAAAAGTCAGACTGCACACAGAAGTGGAAATGTTTAAAAATATGTTTTTATTCATATTGTTCACATCAAAAGTGTATCAGTGCAACATCAACTCACTACGAACAAAGCCCCATGTGTATTCGGAGCGTCATCGCTTCTTCGTCAGGGAGTGGAGCCATACAATTTAAATGTTGCTTAAATTCTAAACATTATCAATGAAAATATATTTTTTTGAATTTCCACTCCTGTATGCAATCTGAATTTTGTCTGCTGGGTTTTCATTATGGGACTATACCTTTGAACAAGCAGTACAATGGTAGCTTGCTGTCTTTCAATATCCTGAATTATGTACACTGTTCTTATTCATGACTGTGATCAATGTACCTGATATGTTTGCATGAAATGTAACTAAATGCCAACTGTTCCTCTGAATAAATGAAAGTTTAAAAAAACAATCAAGGTCCTTGCCTTTTGGCTTTTGCATAAATGAAATAGACAGTAGGGACCTTGTTAAATAAATGATTTATTCTCACTTGAGTTGTTTGACCTTGAGTATATCACTCATGACTTAAGCCAGTTGTGAAGTTACCCTAGGTCAAACAGCTCTTGTGGAAATAAATAATTTATACAACAGGTCCCTGCTGAATATCCCCATGAATTATAGGGGCATGATAGTGCCCCTATAGTTAGGGTTGAGAAGGATGTTTAATGTTAAACCCCTAACTTTGCACTTAATACCTTCACCCCAGTTCAACAGAATTGTACAAAATTTTACGTGCATAGTCTAGGGGTAAGATCTCTTGATTTGTCAAGTTTCATGATGGTCAAATGGCAAGATTCTGAGATCCAGACAGGGCAAAACAGAAGAACCCCTGGGGGGTTATTTGCTTTTTTGCTCTCACCTACAATCCAGGCAGTTTGGAATTTTGTTCTGAAATTTTCAGAGTAGAAGGACATTGGCACAGAATGGTAGCTTTTGCTACTTTGGTGAAATGAAAAAATTATTAATCCATTCCCAAGTTGTAATGATTTGAGAGTTTAGTTCTGAGCATGCTCAGTGGGATCTTTCAAATAGATGTTTGATATGATAGAAAGTGTTCTGGCTCACAAAAAAAGAGTTTTCTTTCGTGAGCCAAGAGTCTTCCTTCATGAGATAAAATTCTATCTTCATATGGTCACCATATTGTTATTGATGTAACAAAACAAAAGTTAAAAACCTATACTAACGATGTATTTTCAAAAAACAAACACCTGAACCTAGGTAAACGGGACTTGTTTAGCTAGATTCTAGTGCTTATTTTTTGAAAATAGCCCTGCAAATAATGTTTGTTGTTGTTATTGTTGTTTATTAGTAATAACCATTGAGCATCAGCTCATTCACAATTGTAACCTGGTGAACACATGTAAAACATTACTACAGCATACATACAATATACAAAAATATAAAAGTCCATCATTAGTTAAAACATTTACACACCTGAACCATTTGAGTACAAATACTTCTTTAGTAGAGATATAGACCAAGGTTTAATCTGGGGAACTCTAAAATAATTAGGAAGCCTGTTTCAGAATACTGGGACCAAATAACTAAAGTACTGCATAGCTCTTTTTGAGTTAGTCCTAGGTACAATTAACTGAGAAGATTGGGAATTTCTTATAGAAGAAACAATATCACGAAATTTTAACTTATTGCTCAAATACTTGGGAATATGGCCCAAACCTGATTTACATGCAAACAAGCTCATGTAAATATCCTGCCTATGAGTCAACAAAACCCAGCCCAAAGATTTATATAGATCACAATGATGGGTAGTTATTGGACATTTTAAGATCAACCTAGCCAGTTTATTATACAATGCATCCAACTTATGCAGTCTGTCTTGTGATGCACCACCATACAGTACGTCACCATAATCTAGTAGAGGCAATATCTGTACCTGTATAATGTAATTCAAGATGTGTGGATCAAGACATTTTTTGGTTACTAAATAGACATCCCACCCTTTTCCCTACCTGGTCCACTAATCTATTTACATGTGTGTTCCCTGAACCAAACCAGTTCATCCAAAATCACAAGTACTTGTGCGATTCAACATTTTCTAGATATGCCCCAGACAAATCAGATATCTCTAGCACAACATACAGTTTTAGCTTTGATACCGGACCAAATAAAAGAGACTTTGTCTTAGGTGTATTCAACTTCAGCTTTAAATGTTGAAAATAGTTCTGCAATGCATCAAGCTTAGATTATAAGGCAGACTGGATTTCTAAAACTGAACTATTCGAATGATATAAGATCAGATCATCTGTTTAGAGTTGATAATGTATCCCCCTCTATGTGTTTTCCAAGGTCTTTTAAATTAATTAGGAAAAGAAGGGGGCTCCAGTACTGAACACTGGGGCACTCCGCTTATCACTCTCAGAGAAGAAGAGTCCACCCCATTAACCCTTGTGCATTGGTGATGCTCACTTAATAACAAAAGAATCAAACTAGGTCTTCCCTACTCAGCCCTATATCTGATAATAATTGCAACATGATGTGGTTGTTGACCATGTCAAAGGCCTTGGACAGATCAATCAGTATAGCTCCCGGGTAGTGTTAAATATCACTAACCCTACTGATGTCATTCAAGACCCTCCACACAGCGACCACCATACTATGTACCTTTTGAAATCCTGACTGATATTCATAAAACACATTTTTCTCCATCAAATAATCAACTAACTGCTCCGCCAAAATTCTTTCTATAACTTTACTTACAACAGGAAGTAGTGATATTGGTCTAAAACTAGAAAGTAGGCCAGGGCTGCCCCCCTTAAAAATGGGAGCAACTCTGGCACACTTCCAAGACTGGGGAAAAGTCCCCAAGACAAGTGACTTATTAAAGAAATACGTCAATGGGCGAGCTATAATCAAGGTGACATATTTTAGCACAGCAGAGGCGATACCGTCCAGTCCACTACTGCCAGAAGTTTTAAGACCTGACAGTCTTTCTACCACTACATGATACTCAATCTCTTTGAAACTGAAAGAGGCTAAGTTATTACTGGTATGAATGTCCAGTATCTGCAGTGGGTTCACTGTGTCACTAAAGAAATTGCCAGCTTCAATAAAAAACATATTGAACCTATCTGCGAGATTGAGACCTGTGGTAAATGTTTCCTCGGTAGCAAATTGAATAGTTTGTTTATACTTAGCTGTATCATTTAAATTCTTTATTTGGGACCAACATTTGGATAGATTACCCTTAGCCTGTGTTGTTTTTGCCACAGAACATTTCTTTTTGCTGCCCTATCCCCTGCCACATATTTGTTTCTTAAACCCCTGTATTTTAGCTAATCCTGAATGACCCCTGATTGATGGGCAGTGCTCCAAGCCTTATTTTTATCCCTTTTCAATCTCTGAAATAGGGAAGAGAATGATGGTGCAGAGTTAGCTTTCACCCTTTTTGATTTTTCAGGCATATGTTGATCACAAACTCTTATTAACTCCCCCTGAAAATAATCCCAGGTTAAATCCAGATCAGGAATCAGTTCCAGATGGTCCCAATTAATTCCGTCCAAATCCACCATAAAGGCTAAATAAGCAAAGTTCCTATAAGAACACAATTGTATATATGTTGCTGGTCCCTTTACATTGTTATAGCCCCTAATACAATATACTGTACCATAATATGGCCACTAAACATGTCTACAGAAACACCTGCCTCAGTGTAGAGATGGGGATAATTAGGATAACATCTAGCAAGGTAGAGTCTTCTGGGTTCCTTATATTAACACGGGTGGGTTCTTCTATTAACTGAGATAGCCCTAAATGCAGCGCAACTGATGTGAAGTAATTTGATGTAGTAGGACACATCCAATCCACATTTAAATCATCCAAGAGCAGAATTTCATGGGTAGAGACTTAGTAATAGTTGATAGTTGCTGCATTGTGAAATGAGGTGGTCTGTAGCCACCAAAGACCAATGAAGGCCCCCCCTGTATAATATATGTGGCAGCACCAGGGTGCATACCCCCTGTGCCTCTGAAGACCATCCTGATACTGGGCTGCCCAAGTGTCAGCTTCTATCCCCCTACAAATAAAGAAAACCATCACATGCTGATATATTTTTTAAAGACCTGAAAATGATAAAACTGTCCATTGGGGATCTGCCCCACCAGCTCCCCTGGTATACTGTCATAACAGTAACTGAAACTGAGTGACTCAAATATGATTGACTCAGTTTCAGTGCCTGTTATGTGGGCTACCATGCAAGGGTAGTAATGAGCGAAGAACAGGGCAAAGGGAAGAATAGGAGGGAGACCGGTAGAGGAGGGAAGGTATGTAAGGGGTAGTGTAGTGGTAGGCTGCCAAGCTGGCGCCGTGGTGAGGGGTGAGGGTGGCTGGTTACAGTGGAGAAGATGCAGGGTTCAGGGCTGGGGAAGGACATGATTTTTTGGGGGGGTTTGTCAGGGAGTTATTTTTTTTCTGAGTTTCTGAGCACCTGAAAATCCAGGGTGCCCAGTTTAGCGAGAGGAGTCATTTACCCGCGTTCTCTGTGATGAGAACAGTGGGACTTTCTTGACTTGTGAAGCTGGAGCTGTCATACTGCTGTAGGCTTTAGTTTCAGCAGTTAGCATAAATCACAGTCTCTCTCTCCCCCCCATCCTATCTGTCTGCCTATCTGTCTGTCTATCTAGCTAGCTATCATGTATGTACATACAGTATGTATGTATGTATGCATGTCACTATCTATCTATCTATCTATCTATCTATCTATCTATCTATCTATCTATCTATCTCTCTCTCTCTATCTATCTATCTATCGCTCTCTCTCTCTCTCTCTCTCTCTCTCTCTCTCTATCTATCTATCAAGCTTCTTAAGCAGATTGGGGTGCCCACCTCTGTACTACTTGTTTCTTCTCCCTCCCCTGAGGTTAGTGATGCTCCACCATTCCCATGTTTATTTATTTAAAATAAATAATGTAAGCAAACCTGGAAGCCCAACCCTGGTACCGCTTCTTTTGCACCCCATCCCTCCATGTCTGCCTTCCCTTACTTTGTATAATACATGTGGCAGCACCAGGGTGTACACTCCCAGTGCCTCTGAAGACCATCCTGACACTGGGGCACCCAAGTGTCAGTTTCGATCCCCCTACAAATAAATAAAACCATCCCAAGTTGATATATTTTTTTAAAGACCTGAAAATGAGAAAACTGTCTATTTAGGATCTGCCCCACTGGCTCCCCTGGTATACTGTCATAATGACAACTGAAATTGAGTGACTCAGATATGATTGACTCAGGTTTAGTGCCTGTTATGTAGGCTACCATGCAAGGGTGGCGACGGGCGAAGAACAGGGTGAAGGGAAGAACGGGAGGGAGACTGGAAGAGGAGAGAAGGTATGTAAGGGGTAGTATAGCAGTAGGCTGCCAACCTGGCACTGTGGTGGAGTGGTGAGGGTGGCTGAATACAGTGGGGAGGCTGTAGGGTTTAGGGCTTGGAAGGGACTTGATTTTTGGGATTTTTGTTAAGGGTTATTTTTTTCTGAGTTTCTCCCCTTTTCATGCACCTCCTGGAGTTAGTAAACCTTGTAAGGGGATGGAGAAGCTCCCCATGGGGGTGCAACCTTTTCTGTGTTCACCATGTTTCCTCAATGGCAGTGTACATTGCCTTTTTTATTCAGCGATGTACACTTGCCATTACAACATGGAGCCAGCTCCCCCACCCACAACAGCCCAACCCCACACTCAGCACTCACCACCCCACATGCCCTCACACCTTCACATGTCTAATCATTTCCCACAATGTCTTCACCCATGTTTTTAATATGAGAACAGTGGGACTTTCTTGAAATGTGAAGCAGCAGCCAGAGTCATGCTGCTGGCTTCAATTATAGCAGCAAGACACTGTTCCCCTGATCTGTCTGTCTGTCTGTCTGTCTATCTATCTATCTATCTATCTATCTATCTATCTAGCTATCTAGCTATATTATAGGATGAAACACGTGTCTGTTTTCTGTTGGTACCCTTTGCAAACTGTGTGAGAGGCCTTTCAGCACCATGCATTTCTGCTTAAAGTTGAACCAGCATAATATTCTGTGGTGATTTGCATATGCAGCCCATGATGCTTTGCATTATGGGGGCATGTGTGATTTTGTATTTCTTTGAAACTTGGCTTCCCGGCCAATGCCCTTTAGGGTAACCATTGCCTCAGTGCTTGTGCACAGAGGTTCTTTGTCTTTTAACTTGTTTTTTGTTTTAATTGGGTTCACCACAACATAACCCAGATAGACCATTTTAGGGTAGCTGGGACATTCCACTGGGGGGTCAAACAGACAAGGCACACTGATGAGCTCTGGTAGGACGAAACACGTACCTGTGTTTTCTGTTGGCACCCTTTGCAAACTGTGTGAGAGGCCTTTTGGCACCATGCATTTCTGATTAAAGTTGAACCAGCATAATATTCTGTGGTGATTTGCACATGCAGCCCATGATGCTTTGCATTATGGGGGCATGTATGATTTTGTATTTCTTTATCTATATTTTATTTCACTTTAGCAGTCTTTAGTGGTCTTGGGTGCTCACCCCAGTAGCCAAGAAGGCTGAAGAGAACCTTAGTAAAGTCCTAAGGGCCATGGATGGAATTAATTAGTATAGTGAGCTAATAATGGCAGGTGACTTCAACTTAAACTGGCTCAGTATTGCTCAGCCCACATGAAGGATGCCATTGCTGGTTCCTACCTCATGCAATTAATCAACAAGCCCACCAGAATGAACCACAAATCAGGCAAACATTCGCTCATAGGCTGGTTACTAGTAAGCACTCCAGATCAGATTTCAGAGGTATCAGTACTCCCTGACTCACTGAGCGACCACTTCCCAATCACTTGCATGTGGTCCAATAAATTTAAAAAAGCCGCCCCCAGCTTTGTGAACAGCAGGATACTGAGCCAAAGCCAGATTTTATCTTTCAAAGAGGATCTCTCTCTGATTGACTGGACTCCCATTGGGGTAATGCAGGAAAACGATGAAGCACTTAAATACTTTGTTGACAGTTTCAATCTGGTTTGTGATAGATTTGCCTCTGTCAAAAAAAAAAGAAAGCATGTGGATACAATAATGGGTGGATTACTGGCAAACTACTGGATCTCATGAGGAAAGGGACAATCTTTAGAGTACAGCTAGGGCTACCGGGGATCACAATAACTTACAGAAGTATAGGGCTGCAAGAAACAAATGCACCCATCTCATTTGGAGTGCAAAGTCCAATTACTACAAGGAACAACTTGACAGAAATTGGGGGGATGGGAGGCTGTTCTGGGATAACATTAAGGAGCTCACGGAGAAGGAGGAAAAAAAAAACAACCTCTATTGCGCAACATAAATGGCGTACACTCTGTATCAGGGGTTTGGCAGTTGAAATTCAATGCAAAGAAGTGCAAGATAATGCATATGGGGCACAAAAACCCTGGCACAATATATCAGTTGGGGGGTGAGGATATAGCATGCACCAAGCAGGAAAGGGATCTTGGGGTTATCATCTCTGATGACCTCAAGGTAGGGAAACAGTGTGACAAGGCAGCAGGTAAAGCAAATAGGATGCTGGGATGTATAGGCAGGGGCAACACCAGCAGGAAAAAGGAGGTCATAATTCCGCTATACAAGACACTAGTGAGGCCCCACCTGGAGTACAGTGTACGGTTCTGGAGACCATACCTACGTAAGGACATAGACAGGGTAGAGAAGGTTCAGAGGAGGGTAACAAAGATGGTGCATGGATTGCATCACAAGTCCTGTGAATACAGGTTGAAGGAACTGAACATGTACTCTCTGGAGGAGAGGAGGGAGAGAGGGGATATGATAGAGACATACAAGTATCTTACAGGGAGGAACAGGGTGCAGGAAAACACTATTTTTAAGCAAAAGATGTTCCAGAACTAGAGGCATGGGATGAAGTTGGAGGGAGGACGATTCAGAGGAAACATAAGAAAGAATTTCTTCACAGAACGGGTGGTGGACAAGTGGAACACCCTGCCAGAGGAAGTGGTGGGGGCTGAAACAATCATGGGATTTAAGAATGCATGGGATAGACATAAAGGAATTCTTGAGGTTAGGGGTAAGGGGCAACAGACTTCTAGGAAAACAAACTGAACTTACAAGCTCAAATGGGCAGACTGGGTGGGCCATAGGCCCTTATCTGCCGACACTGTCTATGTATCTATGTATTTATGTATCCCTTCACCATTGCCAAAGAGTTCAGTTGGGCTTTTACGGACCTAAGCACCATTCTCCCAGCTGAATACCTTAACCCTATTAACGCAGACCAAAATAACATATGCTTGCATAACCATCATCCTAATTTCTGTTTCAAGAGAGTCACTGTAAAAGAAGCTTTGAGTTATGTTAGGAATATACTGGGGAAAACCAAGTTGGGCAGGACAACATTGACATGAAATTTCTTGCTCTGGCCATCGATGAGCTAATAGTTTCCATATCCAAAATTTTCAATAAGTCACTCATGCTTGCTAAATTCCCCTCACTCTGGAAACAAGTGCTGGTGACCCCAGTCTACAAGAGTGGGGATAGAACCCCTTCATCTAACTATAATCCCATCTCAATACTTTCTCCACTTTTAAAAGCCCTAGAGAGGATTGTGGCAGACAAAAAATCACTGAATAAACTGAGAAGTACCAGTTGCAATGTCCACAACAGCATGGTTTTAGGAAAAACCACAGTACTGCCACTGCCCTGGTGGACTTCTCTGATTATGTCCATAAGGCCATGGATGAGGGTAAACAGGTTGGTTCAATCTCTATCGACTTAACTAAGGTGTTCAATATGGTTCGCCACTCGCTCCTCCTGAACCAATTGCAATCCCTTGGGGCCTCCCCTTGTGTTGTCCAATGGTTCCAGGACTACCAAATTTCTAGATCGCAAAGAGTCAAAATAGGACAATCCATATCTGACTCCATGGAAGTCTCAATTGGAGTTCCTCAGGGGTCCATCCTGGGACCCCTGCTGTTCAGCTTATTTCTGAACAACCTTCCAGATGCTTGCTCCAGCAAAATTGTATTATATGTAGATGATGCAATTATTCTCAGCAGTCACATGAACATTGAGAATCTTTAAGCTGAGTTGCAGAGCACCTTCAATCAATTGGAATATTGGTTCAGCTCATACAGGTTATTTCTTAGCTATAAGAAAGCCAAAGCAATGCTTCTCTCTAGCCCCCAGCTAAAAAGGAGGCATCCTGCCCTGACAATCATGGATAACAAGTCTGTCCCACTAGAACAGGTGCACTTTCAAGTACCTAGGCATATTGATTGATGACTTACTCTCATGTGCAGCACATCGACATGGTGGTGAAGGTAGTGAACACAAAACTAGATGCCTTGTATAGGCATAGGAAAAGCCTATTGCCCAATGCCCTCCTGCTCTTGGTCTCCAGCTCCATTCTTTCTATAGTGGACTACTGGCTTGTGGTATATGGTGCTGCCGCAGATTCCACTCTCAAAAGGTTTGTGACAGCCATCAATAAGGCTTGCAGATTACTGCTAAATGCTGACAGCCTCATGCACACTTGCATGCTGTACGAGCAGTCCAACATTCTCTCTCTTAGAAATAGAATCAGGTGCCAAACCTGCCTTCTAGGCAGGAAGACCATGCTCGGCAAGACCCCTTCCTGCATCTCTGATCTGGTAAAGGCTGCAAATTCTTAGTACAATGTCAGAAGCACAGCCATGATCCCTGTTTGTGCCCCTTTCTGTAGGACTGCTCTGGGACAGCACTCTTTCATCTACCGAGCACCACTCTGACATAATGAGATCCCGGCAGCTGCTGTAAACACTGCCAATCCTCAGGCCTTTAAAACTGAACTAAACCAATTTCTCTGGAGTATGAGCAAGTATGATTGCCAGCTCTGAGCCTGATTCTCCCTAACTATGGCATCTCACTCGCCTATCTCTGAATGCATGCACAGACCCTGTTCCTTCCTGTAATCACACCATACCCACCCACTGCTGACTATCCTTTGTGCCCTCTCTCCTCCCTGCTACCATCTCCCGTCTATCTCACCAATGATGGGAACATCAGAACTTACCAGCCACACACCATCATCCCATGTCTGCTCCTTGCCTCTGCTCCTATATCCCCTATCTGAGTCACTTCTATTCCATCACCTTCTCTACAACACCTCGCTGCCACACTCCCCCCCACTGCCCATAACTAACTCCTCTCTTGCCCTTTACATTCTCAGTAATTTCTTTCCCCCTCCTTTACCCCCGTTACTTAAGCTTTGCATACCTTTCTTCCTTCTTCATTATTTGACAAGGGCCCAGGGCTGCTTTTCCCTTTATGCTCAAACGGAATAGCAGTCTATCATGCTGCTGTTATTTATTTATTTCAGTTTAGGATTAATAAATTTGAGTCCAGGACTCATTTTCAAAGGTTCCAGGTCATTATTGTACAAACATTACAATTATAACAGTGTTTACAGATAACCAAAAACAGTTACACTGGCATTCAACTATCTAGAATAATATACATCCAACTCGTTAGTGTACAAACGTTACAAATATAACAGTGTTTACAGATAACTGTAAACAGTTATGCAGGCATTCAAATATGAAGAAATTATATACATCCAACTACAGGTGGAAGAGGATAGGGTCAAATAGGGTTCAGCCTTGTAGTTCACTAGTTAGCGGGTCAGACTATCAGACTAGGTAGAAAGGGGGGTAGGAGGCCAGACAGGTATGGTGGCAACGTCGAAGAGGTGGTCTGTCAGCCAAGTGGGCCTTGTTTGGGGGAAGGGGTTGAAGATGTTGAGAGGTCTAAACCTCACTTTCAGATTCTTGACGATATTGGGAATGCAAGTAATCACAAACACATTGCATTAGAGTAATAAACAAGTTTATTACTACCAAAGGGATAAATCACAGTTGCCCTAAACAGTTCTTACCAATATGAACTGGGAGCCAGTGCTAAGCGTTCCCTACACCTCGCGGTTTCTCTGTAGTCTCTTGGGTCTCTGAGGTGTAAAGCTTGTGCATTACATTATATACCTATGATAATTACTATGGTTACCAAAAGATAGAAACATTTCTAGTTACAGAGATGAGCCCTATTGGCTAAATTAAAGGTGGCTCCACGGTCCAAGATAACATTACACAATTCTGTAAAGTCATCAGTTTGAGAACAAAAGAGTTCTTATACAGAGTCTTACATAACTAAGTGTAGTAGTACAAATCACCAAAAGATGGCAATGCCGTCTTACATATTATAATTACTTCAAGGACAGGTGTCTTGGCATCTAACAAGTAAGAAATAGACAGAAAATACATGGTAAAATATATGTGTATTAGCAAGCAAAGTGGATTACAACAATATGCATTCATATCCTGACATCTACTCTTATACGGTAGATGCCCTTAGCCCTATATGTTAGCATAACCTATTTTTAAGCATTAGCTGTCTACGGTGTACCTCTGAGGGTACCAATTAGGGTGCAGGGACCTCGTGCAACAATTCCCCCCCTTGTTGCCTCCAGGGGCAACACAGGCAAATGTCTAGGGAAAGGACAGGAGCAGTGGTCATTTACAATCCAGACGTGCGAGCCTTGTAAAGGGACTCGAGCTGCTCATGGTGTTGGCGTAGTGTATGTCGTAGGCAGCAAAGCAGAATAATCAAAGTGAAAATCAAAAATGCTTGTATAATAACAAAACCTTTAAAAGTAATTTCTAACCAGGTGTTAGTTAATATGTTATTCATATCTCCATCATTAATCAAGTCAAGAACAGCTTCATTGGCTTTGGTGATATTATTGCTGATGTGGATGAGGTGTGTGTCTTTCCTGTCTAAAAGTGATTTCAGTGTAAGTGTAAGTGGGTCTATGTGTACATTAAAGTATGGCAAGTATTCTGATAGTGTGAGTAGATAATCTGGGTTACCATCAATAATGTCTGCATCCATAAGGGGGACAGGGGTTATAACAGTATGTCCAATAACAGTTTTCTGGTGGGGGACAAAACAGAAATTGGGGTATTCAATAGCACAAGTAACAGAACCATATGTGTAAGTCTTATGATTTGTGACAACACAATATTCTCCATCAGAATTGTACTGTGAGCGCACAGTAGGCAGTCTCCACTTTTGCAACTGGACAGGGCAGGTGGATGTCATCTTGGAAATCTGTGTTGACAGGCAATGAACCTCCTCATGATAGGATTAGTACAGCTGATCCGGAGCCAAAGTTGAGTCGAAAGAGTTGGTGCCATTCTCAGTGATGTCATCATCCATGGTGAAAGTCCAATCAATGCTGTCTGGAGAGTAGCCACAAACAGGCCATATTACATCAAACACATCACAGCGGCACAGATAGATATATTGCTTTTTCGCACAGCAGTCCGTGTGCAGAGCCACCCAGGCATCCAGGAAAGAATAGTAGACCAGTAGAGGTGGTAGATCCAGGCGTTCTCTGTAGATGTCTTCGTCCAAATGCCCTATGGAGTGTACCAGTGCAAGCTTGTCGAACAAAGCTGTAGTCGAATCAAAACGTGGTAAGGAGACAGTGAAAGAAACAAACATGGTATCTGTTATGGAACATTTCTTAGCAGTGAAACAAGGACCAGTATTAGGGTGTCTGGTCACAAACCCCAAATTCCTAGCTGTGGAGAGAGGAATAGTCAAAGTCTGTTGCATACACATGGAAACACAGCTAGTGGTTTTACACCTTGGACAATACCATTTGTTTTTTTACTATTCAACTTTTAATGAAAGTTTTACAATAAAGGAATACATCCAGAAGGAACATAAGTAGCAATGAAAGTACCAAGTACCTCCGGATGCAGTCCCTTCCCCACCCTCCCCAGCCCACCCTCACCCCCAGTCACCCACCCTATGCACAGCACGTAAAGATCAAATAATTGAACTTACTAAAATTGTAGACCATACTACTCAGGTACAGAATAAAATGAGTATAACGAACCCCAGACTCGGTTAAACTTAACCAGATTATTCTGCAAACTGGCTACAGTTCTTTCCGTTCTAAGGTTAGCCAGGAATTCTTGTAGCCATTCACCATAAGAAATCTCTACAGTATCCTTCCAATGTTTCAAAACCACTTTTTTAACTGAGGAAGAAATTAGACCAATATGGTATTTCCTACTTCGGACATCAATCGAGGCCATGTCCCCTAAAATACATATCTCGGGAGTAAATAGATTTTCCAAACCCAGAAGAGGGTCCAGCTTCCTCCTAATAGTGTCCCATAATACAACTACTTTTGGGCAATACCAAAAAATATGAAGTAGGTCCCCAACCCCTTGTTGACATCTTAAACAGGAAGAGGAAGAAACCATACCCCGTTTAACTAACTTTAAAGGCGAACAATAAATATTATGTAACAATTTGAATTGCATTATTCTGAGTCTATCTTGTAAAATAAATTTGTGACACGACCTCCAAATGCCTGCCCAATCAAAATTATATTCCGGTATAAGCTGAGACCAGTACTGCTTTGGAGCCAGCACTGTGGAATGTATCCAGTTAGTCAAAGTGTTATATATGGCCGATACTGCATGGGCTTTTCCAACCAGTGGTTCACATGCTGCAAATTCAAAAGTCCTGTTAGGGAAAGGTGGTCAGTTTCTCCACCAACAGATGCTGAAGTTGAAAAACTTTAAATATCATAACCTGAGGGATTTGAAATTTGTTCAATATGCCAATTGAAGTGAGTAGTTTTCCTCCATCCGAAAACAGATCCCTAATCAATACCTTCCCCAATAATGGTAACCAAACATCTTTAATGGGTTTCCCATCTATTAAGAAATTAGGGTTACCAACTAATGGTTGAGCTGGGTCCATACTATGAGAATATTTTAAAAAGGCGCATAACTGCACATGAACTTTGACCGATATCTCTATGGGGGAATTACGCAAAGACATGGGAAGGGCTTTAGACGAACAGTATAACAAGGCCCCGGGCCTAAATCCGGAATCAATTATCCGGGATATCTCTAGTCTTAACCACAAAGGAGTATAGCTATTAATTTGGGAATCATCAATTTCCTTAAGCCAGCGAAGATACTTAGAAGCATGACTGGCCCAATAATACAAAGCGAAATGGGGAAGTCTCAAACCACCAGACAGTTTAGGGGCAGTCAGTTTATGATAAGCCAGTCTAGGTTTCTTATAATTCCAAATGAAAACGGAAATAATTCTATGGACTTTTTTAAACCATTTTAACGGAAGCCAAATATTTAACATATTGATAGGATAAAACAAACGAGGAAAAACGTTCATTTTCACTAAGTTAATTTTACCCCAAATAGAGAAAGGAATTATTGCCCATCTCTGAAGATCAGCCTCAATACCTTGCAATACCGGTCTAAATTTCGTTGGACCAGACGAGACATCCCTGGTTAAAGTAAGGCCCAAATACTTGATAAACTCGGCATTCCAAGCCAGCCCGAAAGGGGCAATATCGTGTGCGTATGTCCTAAAATTTAAGGGGAAAACCACCGACTTACCAGTGTTAAGCCTATAATTAGCAACAATAATGCTAAAATTATCAATAGTTTCAAGTAAGATCGGAATGTAGGAAGACGGATATGAAATTTGCAACAGCAGATCGTCTGCGTACGCAAGTACCTTCAAAATGTGCCCCCACACCTGTATACCCTGAATCCGTTGCTCTTGTTTAATCTATACAATGAGGGGTTCAATGTATAAATTAAAAAGAAGCAGGGAAAGTGGACAGCCTTGTCTGGTACCAAGGAAAAGTCTAAATGGAGATGACGTTACCCCGTTGCAAGCAATTCTTGCCGATGGGAATTTATAAATAGCATTAACCCAACCACAAAACTGTTGAGGGAAACCAAAAAAATCCATAACCCTGACCAAGTACTTGTCATAGACCCTATCAAAAGCCTTCTCAGCATCCAGAGAAACCAATACCATCAGATGATCTGAATCCCTGGAACCGAGAAGACATGTGCCAAAGCCCTTAAATGATCAGTAGAGGACCTGCCTTTCATAAATCCAACCTGCTCAGGTCCTATTAAGCCAGGGAGGACCCTACTGATCCAATCAGCTAGTAATTTAGTAAGAATTTTGATGTCCTGGTTCAGAAGAGAAATGGGTCTGTAACTGGATACCAAATCTAGAGGCTTACCCGGTTTAGGCAAAAGTACAATTAGGGCCTCAAAAAGAGAAACATCGGTAGCAGCACCATCTAAAATACATTGAAACAATCTCAACAGTGAAGGAATTAACTCCTTCAAAAAAGTTTTATAAAAGTTGTCAGAAAAAACGTCCGGGCCTGGTGTTTTATCCGAGGGAAGGGACTTAATAACCTGGTCTATTTCACCCTCCGTGATAGGAGCCGTGAGTTGGATTTGATCCAGTTCACTCAAGGAGGGAAGATTTAGCCCATTTAAGAAGGTGTCGATCCTTTCGTCTGACAGAGGATCCTTCATGGGTCCATAAATTCCCTTAAAATATCTTACAAATTCCCCCAAAATATCCTCAGGGGAAGTCTTAAATGAACCCTCTTCCAACGAGCGAATGGCCAGCACCCACCTGGAAGACTCTAATTGTTTAACCCTCCTAGCTAACAATCGACCGGCCTTCTCTCCCTGATTCGTAAATATTGCCCCAGTTCTGATAATTGCCCATTCAGCCTGTTCACTTAACATCCTAAGGTACGAGTCCCTTAACCAAGTTAACTCCTGCCTGTAATCGCCAGACGAAGAGGCCGAAGACCACGCTCTCTTTTTCACGAATCTGAATAATTAACTCCGACATATGTTTCAGCCTCTCCTTCTTTCCTGGGAGGCGAGACCTATCAAAATGCCACCAATAAAGGCTTTGAATGCCCCCCATTCAATATCTGGCCTACTGGTGGAGTTATGGTTAAAAGAAATAAACTCTGTTATCTGAGAGGAAATGTATTTAACCAGCTTAGGATCCTTTAATATCTGATTATTAATTTTCCATCTATTCCCAGGTTTAGGTAACGATGAAAAAGCAATTAGGCACGTTACTACAGAATGATCAGATAACGGCCCAGGGACTATATCAGTATTTAACACCCCTGACAAAAGAGTATTTGAGATTAACACATAATCAATTATGGATAAGGTATTATGTACCAGAGAGGTAAAGGTAAATTCGCGACCGTTCGGATGAAAAATCCTCCACACATCACATAGGCCCAGTTGGTCCATCATTTCTCTGATTGCCCTCTGACCCGGAGTTAGACCCTTCTTAACAGAGCCGGATCTGTCCATAACAGGATCCATGACCAAATTTAAGTCTCCTCCAATTAAAATAGGTAAATTGCCACAGGAGGAGTATATTCATAATCTGAACAAAAAAATTCCGGGGTATCAATATTGGGGCCATAAATTAAGCCTAGGATGATCTCAAGAGTATGCAAAGTGCCCCTGACAAAAATGTACCTCCCCAGCCTATCCTGAAATGTTTGAATCGGATTAAATGGCACTGATCTACGTAACATGACCATCACCCCTTTACTTTGGGAACTGCCTTCGGGGGCAAAGATCTGTCCAATCTGAAGCCTCTGTAGCTGGTTACATTCAGGATTTAGTAAACGGGTCTCTTGCAGAAACATAATATCTGCTTTCACATAATCCAGGTGTTTTAAAACCTTGTATTGTTTCGATTTATGGCGAAGACCATGCACATTCCAACTCACAATATTTATTTCTAGCCATTAGATAAAGTAATAACATATTCCGAGAAAGGAAAGACTATAAACAAATCCTACCTTCTATAAACAAGACTATACATGCTGTGCAAGGCCCCTACTACCTCCCATAGCCCAAAACCCAAAACACCCCAAAACAGTAATAAAATCCTATCCCAACAACCCTCCACCCATACCCCACCAACTACCAATGAACATGATTTCAGCTCAATGAGACTCTACCTCCACCCCATCCACCCAGCCTCTCCAAAACATTAATAATCAGGTCGCTATTAACTGCACCAAACAGAATATTATTTCTAACACCCTTTACCCCTTAAGGCAGCCTACTAATAGATATAACACTGCAAGGTAATACAATTGTTTCAGAAAGATAATTTAACCCACCTATCCCATCAAATATCCACGTATAAATCAACATTCAAACCCAGTTAGACCCCAAAAACAGAATTACAGGGACATCCCCTACCCGTGAACTCTTAGTACTAATTGCCTATTATGTGAATAATATTAACAATCATTAGATAGCAAGCAATGCAAAATAACCTTAGCCCCTTTATAGCCTGCAATAGAGATGCCTATCTTAATGAAACCAAACAGCATTCCCCAAAACACAAAAGTTCAGCTCATGTCTGCCGAGGAGTCCCAAACAGTCTGACAGTCTCTGGCGCCATCTAGTGTAACCAAGACAGCGAAGAAAAGAAAAGAAGAAAAAAAAAAAAAACGGCATCAACATGAGCCCAGTATAAGTCCAGACAGCTTTGCTTAAAACAGGGAATGCATCTATCTAACCGAAAAAAAAAAAAAATTATAAAATAAGGCAGATAATCCCAGCCCCTAGAACATTGTCCAGTAATAATAAAAAGAAAAAAAAAGGACGAGCCAACCAGTTCCAAACTCGATCTACAGCCCATCAAAAAAGCAGATGCTAGGGGAAGTAGCTAGATGCACAAGGTTCCCAGAGAAATTATCTGCAGACATCTTGACGTGGAAGGCCACACGAATTCACAGCAGGAGCATAGGATCCAAACCTGCATCCACAGCCGAGTAACACCAGACCAGAAATAGGATGCCGGACCATTACAGCAGCACGATCAGGATTCTTTAAACAAATCTGGAAAAGCTTGCTTAAGAGCCGTTAATGCAGTCTCGTAGCTCTCGAAACTGCGCCAGGTTCCAGCTGCCAAAACTTGAAACCGTGCAGGATACCTCACCTGAAACTTTATGTTGGCTGCAATTAATTTGGTAATGATAGGGTGATAGGTCGCTCTCTTCTGCCGGACCGAAAGTGGTAAATCCTGGACCACCCTCAGCACTGCGCCTTCCCAGGTCAGCTTCTTAACTTCTTTAACCTTATTTAAGAAATGCTGACACTCTAAATAATTAAGGAAGCGTAAAATAAAAGTACGTGGAGGAGCTCCAGCCAAGGGTATCGCCCTCAATGCACGATGGGCTCTTTCAATAGTGTAAGAATGCCCAAAGGGTGAGGGACCGGCTATCTTCTGCACCAGACGCTGTGCAAATTTGACAGGCTCGAGTCCCTCCTCTTTCTCCGGGAGACCAATGACCACAACATTGTTGCGGCGACTCCGACCTTCTAGGTCCTCGACCTTGCTTTCCAGCTTTAATATCCGCTGCTTCATTGCCACTAGATCGGGTGCCAGCTTCTCGCTCTTGCGCTCAACCGAACAGATGCGGGCTTCATTATCTGCAGTCCGGCGGGCCAGATCCTCCAAGGCACGAGACATATTCTTGACTTCCCCTGCCAGCTCTTTCATCTCATCTTTGAAAGGCTGGAATTCCTTGAGAAAACTTGTTAGCGTAAGCAGCTCCATATCATAGGCGCCAAGAGCCGGCACTAGGGGTTGCTGTGAACTAGAGGCCCTGGCTTTTTTTGAGGCCTTCTCAGGGGTTGTCGGTGGTGTGTGTCTAGGCAGGGCTTCCTTCAGCTCCGAATCCATTTTGAGGTACCCGATGAAGAGCGTTACTGTTTAAAACACCCCAATGTATCCGGAGTAGTAATCAGACCTGATAAGGACCAGCAAAAAGGTAAATTTACAGGTTGGGTGGATGGAGCTCCAAGAGGCAGCAGCTAGCTCATGCTCTGCACCACGTGATCCTACGGACAATACCATTTGGAAATGCATCTATCATGTATGATGTCATGAATTCTTCCAGATTCTAGATCATGGAAGAGGTTGTTGATGGTAGTGATAATGTAGGAGCCATAAGCAGAGCAGAGTATCTCCCTAGCAATATATTGTTTATCTGCTTCTCTGTTGTTCTGTTGTATGAGTGCGTTGATCTTATCTTTAGAATCAGTGAATGCCTTAGCAATGTTGTGCATGTTGTATACAGTGTATCTTTCTTCCTGACTAAGGCCATCCACACCATGCAATAAAGGAGGTAAAACGTTATTAACCAAGCCAGTGGAGAACTTAGCAGAATTACTTTTGATAGCAGCAATGTCTGCCTTATTCCAAATAGACATAGCCATACCAAAAAGACCTGTGGCAGTACCTGTGGCACCTGTGACATCAGAACTGTCAACTTCACGTTTGTTATGTTTATGATTCAGATTATCAGGAGAGGGCTTCCTCCTGAAGTTGCCTCTATGTTCAGTAGAATAGACCCCAGCAAAAGGATCCTGCATACGAATCTGAAATGCTGCTAAACTATCAAGCAATAATGTACTATAAAATGCTGATGTATTAGTATTGTGACACATACCAAACTCTTTCATATTCCAGTAAGTAAGATTAAACAAAACAGGTATATGCATAAACTGTAGTTATTAATCAAAGAACCTGGAGGGCAGTGGCTGTGAGACCACCACGGGGACCAGGGTTATGCTTTGACATTCCAAAAGCTGCTTATCAGTAGGTGGTAACACAGAGAGGTACGCGGCTGCAGAAGCCATGTGGTGTATAGCACAAAATCTGTGAGCAGAATCTTTGGATAAAGAATTACAGTAAGAAGGATCTATTAAGGCAGTTATATTGTACAAACCAGAATGTCTTAATGCAGTTTGTAACAAGGACAGTGAACCATTTGGGGATAATTTAGCATTGGGCCAACCCTGAAAATTTCCTTTGGAGAGTTTGGCCACAGGGACAATTTGTCCTTGTGATGTGGTTTGCCACTCAATTTGAAGGGTAGATTTATCAGGAGCAACAACCGAGGCAGTGAGGTAAGCATCGGAACCTTCCTGGACAGTGATCACGCTATCTGGTATATTGATGGGTACTCCCTCTGGAGGAGGTGCTGGAGGGTCGAGGTGTCGTAGGAGGTCCGGTACCGTGCCTTGGATGTAGGGGATCACTCCTGAAAGGAGGAAATAAAGGAACAAGATAGCCGTCTTGTCAGTGTATCTGAAAAGGAAGATCAAAGATTAGTATGTTAGTACAATTCCGCCCAATGGGGTAAGGAAAAGTAAGTCAAGCTACTTTATACAGTTTTAGCTGGTTTGCATGTAAACATTTGTCAGTCAATTTGTTGTTGTGAAGGAGTCTAACTTGATAGACTGCCGGACTGAGCTTGTTGACCATGGGGTATGGGCCTTCCCACTTGTTGGAGAAGGAGTGGGTGGGATGTGCAAATCGAAGTACCATTACCTGATCTCCAACTTGCCAATCCACTTCTTGTGCGTGTTTGTCAAACTGTATCTTGGATTGTTGCTGGGCTTTGCCCATGCAATTTGCAGCATACAAGTGTGTGTGTGTGTATGAGGTCTTTTCTGAGTTTTTCCACATACTGATCCACAGACACGCGGTCCGCAGTAGGGGTGTGCAGGTCAAACAGCAGGTGTTCAGGTAATCTCATCTGTCTACCAGTCATCACCTCAAAGGGTGTGAGCTGGGTGGTGGCTGAGGGTGTGCCCCTGATTGCCATAAGGAGTAAAGGCAATAGGGAATCCCAGGTTTTGGGATTGTCCTCAATGAATTTGGAAAGCATTTGCTTAATCCATCTGTTGGTTCTTTCTACTTGACCTGAGGATTGAGGATGGTAAGGTATGTGGAACTTCTGCTGAACTCCAAGGAGTTCAAGGGATTCTTTCATCAACTCACCTGTAAAACTAGTTCCTTTGTCAGAGTCTACCTTGAGGGGTAGACCCCACCTGGAGAAAATCTTTTCCACCAGGATTTTGGCAGTAGTCTTCGCTGTACATGTCTTAATGGGGAAAGCCTCCACCCACTTTGAGAAGAGGTCAGTTGCCACAAGAGCATACTTATTATTTCTAGTGGTATTGGTCAGAGGGACAATGAAATCAATTTGGATGGCATACCAAGGGCCAGAATGTCTTTGTAGTAAAAGTTTGGTATTTCGTTTGGTTGGGATGGGGTTGTTTTGCGCACAAACAAGGCAGTTGTCTATGTACTGTTTAACATCTTTGGTGATACTAGGCCACCAGGCGGTGGTCTTGAGTCACTGGAGGGTATTTTCTGCTCCCTGGTGTCCACCAGTAGGAGTGTCATGCACTTGGTGCAAGAATTCAGATCTTAGGTGTCTGGGGACTACCCACAACTTGGTGGAAGAGTCATCTGGTTGAAACCAAATGAGCTTGTCATCTGGTGACAAGTGTAACTTACCTTCATGTCTCCAATAAGGGTTATGTGTAGGAAGTTTTTCTTCAGTACCTTTGTCAAGGAATCTGAACACCTCTTTGAGTTCAGTGTCCAGCTGTTGGGCTGCGGAGAGGTCCAAGGGAGAAAAAGATTCAGATTTCTTCTTGAGTATTGCAATGTGTACAGCTGCATTAGCCTCTGGATGGTCCATCATCCAGACATCCCCCCTCGGGCCCCTTCCTTAGCAAGGATGTCTGCTGTGTCATTGAAGGCATGATAGGGGTCATGGAGAGAGTGGGCCTTAACCTTCTGTACATAAAGTTTGTGTGCAAATTTCTGTGCCAGTGCATGTATGTATATTACCAATTCTTTGTACTTCACTGGACTGCCATCAGAAGAGAAGAAGGAGTTATTCTGCCAGAAGGGAAGAAATTCTGTAAGAGAACAGCAGACCCAGCTAGAGTCTATAAAAATGATGGTATCCTGGGTTCCATGTTGGATGAACTCGAGGGCACAGGCCACCGCGGCCATCTCTGCGTACTGTGATGAAGCTACAGTACAGCGTTTAGATATCTTGACAGTGTTCCCATAAGGCTAGATCACCAGAATACCCATCCCTGCAATCTGTTCTCCCTGATAGTAGGATGCTGAACCATTAGTAAAGATACGGCACAAAGAGGTACTCTCGAGTACTTGTGGCGTGGCAGGGAAGAAAGGACCTGGATCCGGAAGATCAGGCGGCTGTAGTGTACAGTCATGGGGTTCTCCTTGAAAAAGGAGGCCATGAGCTAGCATAGATGGAACTTTAGTCAGTTGTACCTGTATGTCCCTGTCCTGGAGAAGAAGTGACCAGTGTGTCAGCCTGGTGTTAGAGACTGACCCATCCTTCACTCTATCTGAGAGCAAAAAGGTGATTGATGTATGGTTAGTGTTAATGATCAGTGGTGAGTACCCAATGATATACAGGAAGTGCTTGACAGCCCAGTAGGTGGCCAGAAGGTTCCTTTCACAAAGGCCGTACTTCTGTTCCACTGGGGTCAAGAGCTGTGAGGCATATGCAATGGGTCTCAAGGTGCCATGCACCTTCTGGGCCAGCACTGCTGACATGGCAATGTCAGAGATGGCACACTCCAGATGGAATGGTGGTGCTGGATTGGGGTTTACCAGTGCTGGGGCGGAGGCCAAGGCCTGCTTCAGTGATGTCACAGCCTGGGTGTGAACAGGGCTCCAAGTCCATGGTACATCCTTTTTGAGTAATTCATACAGAGGAGCAGCTTTCTGAGCAAAATCACAAATGAAATCTCTGGAATAGTTTACCATACCTAGGAACCTTCGAAGTGTTGCCACACTGGTAGGTAATGGCAAGTCTTGCAATCCCTGTACCTTCTTCCAGGTAGGGCTTCGACCTTGGTCAGTTATTTTTAGACCCAGAAAGAGTACTTCTTTCTGACACAATTGTGCTTTTGCTGGGTTACATTTCAGGCCTGCTTTCTGAATGAGAGTCAATAGTCCATCCAAGAGATCCAGATGTTGTTCCTGTGTGGCTGTGGCCAGCAACAGGTCGTCCACATATTGTAGGAGACATTGGGGGTAAAGAAACTCTCGAGGGCATCCATCATGTGGAGATGGAAGAGGGATGGACTGTTATGGAATCCTTGTGGCAAGCAAGTCCACGTGTACTGTCTTCCTTCAAAGGTGAAGACAAACTTATATTGACTCTTAAGGGCCAATGGCAATGACCAAAAACCATTGGAAATGTCCAGGGCACTGAACCATTTCAAGTCAGGGGTTAGAAGTCATAGCACATCTGGTGCTGATGCCACAGTTGGGGAACAACTGGGAGTGACCTGATTCAGTTTCCTGTAGTCAATAGTAAGCCTCCAGGTGCCTGTGGGTTTCTTCATGGGCCATACTGGGGAGTTAGCAGTGGAAACACAAGTTCTGATTCCTCCTTGCTTGAGGAGTGACTTGATTGTTTCTTTAAGGGAAGGCAATGCCTCAGTTGGGAAAGGATATTGCCTTTGCCTCTCATGTGCCGGGCTTGGCACTTCAGTAACGGTGTGCATTCTACCGCAATCATGTTTGTTAACTGTAAATGCCTCTAAATGCCATTGCAGAATAGGTAGGAGTTTTGGGAAAAGTTCATGATTCTTGAACAAATCTATGACATCATACTCTTTGTCATTGGCAGATATCGTTGCCACAACATGTGAGTCAGGAATCAAAATGGTATGGTATTGACCTTGAATCTGTATCAGTAGCATGTCAGCTAGGTCCACCACACAGCTGTGTGGTGCAAGGAAGTTGATTCCTATAATACTAGGATGGTCATGCAATACCATTAGTTGGAAAGTGTGTGAGGCCTTTAAGTGGCCTAACTCTACCGGAAAGGGTAGAGAACGGTATGCAGGCAGCCTAGTACCATCGACTCCTGACATATTGGTCTTCCGTCCGGTAGACCAAAGGGACATGTCCGGGTGTTCATCATGTAGCACGGATACAGCTGCACCTGTATCTAGCAAAACTACTAGTTCGCTGCCCCCCGACCTTGGCCTCGGTGCAGGGCCTTCTGTTTGTATCCAAGCCCAGCTTGTTTACAATACAGACTGGGGCCTGTAATTGTCAATCTGTATTGCCGGAAGCATGCAGAGGTTGGGTCTGACTCGCGTGAATGATTTCACCATGATGTACTGATGCTATATAGGGAGGAGCCTCTGGGTTCAGGCCGGTGTGGACCTGAAGTCCTGTACCTTCGGTGTCTCCATGGCGGTTGTGGCCTGGGCTGCCGGTTGTACCACTGCAAGGGTCTGAGCGGGAACAGCATCCGCCACAGAGCGCACTTGTCCCAAGAAATCTCGAAATTTCCAGTTTTCTTCAGCTGTCTCCCTATATGAAGGACCCGTTCTCTGTTGTGGTTTGCCTCTACCCTTATGCTTCCTGTTCTTATGCCAATTCCGGTTCCCACCCCATTGCTGTTGTTGATGCGGTTGTTGTTGTTGGGCCTGTTGGGGGTGTTGATTACCAGCTGGAGGGGCTGGTGGATATCGAGCCTGTTGGCGTTGAGCCTGCCCTTCCACTGTGTAGTCTGTCATGCTCCCCAAAGCGGGTTCCGTGGCAGCTACCTTCTTGGAACCGGAGCCCAAATCACGGATATACAGTTGATACACCCTCTCGGTTTTCCAAAGAATATCTGCAAACCTATCTATATTTGGGTAAGTGGTTGGTTCTACCTTTTCTCTTACTGCTGGAATCATGTTCCTAAGGAACAGGATCTTATATTCAATAAGATCTACATCCGCAGCTTCTTGTGCCAGATGCTTTCCTGCTCTGTAGGCCATCCAGAGTCTGTGGTGGTAAGTCGCTGGACTTTCTTTTGCATTCTGCTTCACAGGATATGCAAGCATCACTCCTATTACACCTGGACTGTGAGCAGAAATGAGCTCAGCTGCAACCTCGTCAAAGGTGGCGTTCCCATCCTGGCGAACAGTTTCGGGGAGTTTGGCCCACAAACAAGGATCGATGGTCTGGCGTAGTATTTGGACCTGATATTCTGCAGTGAGGCTGAGCATCTCGCATTTAGAACGTACCTTTTCCAAGTGACAGCTGAGGTTGTCGGACGGGCTCATCCGACCGATACTGTCAGCAATTTGCTGAACAGAGTAGGTAATTTGTAGGGGATTAGTGGGTTGATCAAGCAAAGGTAGAGTGTCTCGAGCACCATCCAAGGCTGCACGAGCTGCAGCTTCAGCCGCAGTGCAGAAAATACCTTCCTGAGTGCCAGCTTCTTGGAAAAGCTGCCTAATCTGGGTTTTAATAGCCCTCATGCTTCTCTCAGGAAGAGGAACATTGCCTAGCACTCTTTCAATCATGGTTTCTATCTCTTGCCTGTCTTCCACATTAATAACGGCTACCGGAGGTGCCGTTGGGACCAGGCTTGGGCCTGCTCCCCCCTATCATGGGCGCCGCCATGTTGGCATTTCCCATGATGAGCATCACGACATCATCGATGTGTGACCTGGGGAGTTGGGGGTGGAGACCTGCCATGCTGTCGATGGCTGGGTGGGGAGTCTGGGCCATAGTAGGGGCATGACTGGGCATTGTACTGTAAAACATCATCATTAGATAACTCCCCTTCTGATGACGAATGAAAGGCAGGGGCTACGCCTCCCATTGCCTTAACATGTCCAGCCAGAACCTCTCGCTGATGGCTCAGTGTCACCATCTTAGTTCTACATTCATCGTGATTCACACTTGCAACATCCATATCAACCTGATCTTGCTTTTGCTTTTGCAAAACTCGATACGCGGCGCTCAATTCGCGATTGTCCCTGTAAGCTACTTCTAAGTCATTATGTACCTGGTTGATCTCGTCCTGAAGCTCACCCATTTCGTCACTCAACTGAGCATTCGCAGCACTCAGCAAATCATTCATTTGCACAACCTGACTCTTATCCTGTCTCAAACTTTCACACTTTTGCTTCAACATACATAGTTCCTGTGCACCAGCCTGGGCTGAATGATGCGATAGGGAATCCTTTTCATTCTGCAGAGTTTGGAGTTCAGACTCCAAGTTCTGCTGCAATCTGATAATTCTGTTTCCTGCAAACCCATCTCTTGCTTAAGAGACGAAATTTGCAGATCAAGGGTTTGAAACCTCGCTTTGGAGGCTTCCAAAGCAGCATAGAGAGCCGCGACCATCAACCCTTTAGCGTGTCGCTTATTGGTTGATTGTCTCATCTCTGTGTACTGGGTTGAGATCCCCAGTACATGGTTATCGGAGTGACTTGTGTCCCGCGCGAAGTCAGCCCATCCTCCATGGGAGGCAAGGAAGTTCGAGACATAGAGTCTCAGTTCTGCGCAGATATCTGATACTGTGGCCATTATGTGGGAAGGAACAAAAATTCAAACTGTGAAAAAGACAGCTTGCTGCGTATCGATCCACCACACGAGTACTTTAAACACAGCTGGGCTACTGTATTAGTTGCAGGCTTGCAATTCAAAGCTGCTATGGAGTGTGTCGAGACGGCATCGACCACACCCAAAAAGTCAGCCAGACTTTGCAAGTGACTACAAACTGGTTTTAAAATGGGAGAGGTGATACAGGAATGTACACCTACTGTCCCCATGGGGAAGGGAAAAGTTCAAGCAACAAGTGAGAACTTACAAACACCAAATATCGCCTGCACGTGGTCACCAATTTGTTGAGAGGTCTAAACCTCACTTTCAGATTCTTGACATTATTGGGAATGCAAGTAATCACAAACACATTGCATTAGAGTAATAAACAAGTTTATTACTACCAAAGGGATAAATCACAGTTGCCCTAAGCAGTTCTTACCAATACGAACTGGGAGCCAGTGCTAAGTGTTCCCTACACCTCGAGGTTTCTCTGTTGTCTCTTGGGGTATCTCGGGTCTACAAGGTATAAAGCTTGTGCATTACATTATATACCTATGATAATTACTATGGTTACCAAAAGATTGAAACATTTCTAGTTACAGAGATGAGCCCTATTGGCTAAATTAGAGGTGGCTCCACGGTCCAAGATAACATTATACAATTCTGTAAAGTCATCAGTTTGAGAACAAAAGAGTTCTTATACAGAGTCTTACATAACTAAGTGTAGTAGTACAAATCACCAAAAGATGGCAATGCCGTCTTACATATTATAATTACTTCAAGGACAGGTGTCTTGGCATCTAACAAGTAAGAAATAGACTGAAATTACATGGTAAAATATATGTGTATTAGCAAGCAAAGTGGATTACAACAATATGCATTCATATCCTGACATCTACTCTTATACGGTAGATGCCCTTAGCCCTATATGTTAGCATAACCTATTTTTAAGCATTAGCTGTCTACGGTGTACCTCTGAGGGTACCAATTAGGGTGCAGGGACCTCGTGTAACAAAGAGATAAGAAAAAAGGGGGGGTGAAAGGGAGTTGGTTGGGTGGCTGAAATCCTGCCACATTAGTGCAGGCAAGCACAGTTCTTTTTTGTGTCAAGAAGGGATCTGAACCCAGATTTGAAGGTATTAATCTTGGTTGATTCTATGAGGTTAGCAGGTAGCTCATTGTACCATTTTGGTCATTGGTACAGGATGCAGTTCTGGGCGAGCTCCGTTCTTTTGAAGGGGATCATCAGCTTATTTGTAGCTGTGCTTCTAGTTGATTTGGTGGGAACTGCTGGAGTAAAGAGGCAGCCCAGTGTGGGGGGGGGGACGGAATCCTAGAAGCACTTTTTCCAGGAGTAGGCAGGTTTGGTATTGTGCTTTGAGATGGAATGGGAGCCACCCAGTTTTGTTGTACAGCATGCAGGTGTGGGTGTCCTGAGCAGGGATATTGTGTGGCATTGTATAACCATGTATAATATGTTGTTCAATTCCTTATTTATTGTAATTATACTTGTCTGTATTGTCTTCCTTGTATCCCTGATGTGGAACCTTTGTAAAAGCATTTTGTACTTAAAGGTTGCTTCCAAATAACTAAATAAATAAATAAAATAAATTCTTTGTCCCCTGTTCCCTCCAGGATCCCCACCAGCACTCCCAACATTCTTTTTTTTAAAAGCTAGTAAGTGGACTAGGATGCTTACCAGCAGTACCCCTTCTTGTCATCCCTCCAAAACAAATAGATAGTTGCACCAGGGTGCCCACCCTGGTGCTGCCAAACACCATCCTGACACTGGGGTGCCCAATCCCTAGTGTTGGCTTTTATCATCCTACAATAAAGAAGACCACCCCTTGTTGATCTTTTTTTTAACCCACCTCATGTACCTGGTAGGGAAACATGGCCTTTTTGGAATCCCAGATCATGACCAATGATGGTAGAATTATGCAAATTTGACCCAAACTGTGATTATTTGTTTGCTTTGTGAAATCATCTTTCAGGCAGGATTTGACCATTTTCACTGCCTGTGTTCATGAGGTGGGGTCATTTGAAGGCTATGTTGAAAATGTATGCTCAAAATATTAAAAAACAACAACACTATGAGCGTATGTTGACATGTTTCTACACTTGCTCATAACTTTGGTAATTTTCAATATGTTGACCCCCAAATTTTCAACATACTGTAGCCATTTTTTCTCACCACTGCATGAATGTTACAGCTATTGTTTTTCTGATCCTGGCCAAAATGTACCTGTGACGTGGAATGACATTTGGTGGGGATTTGAACATTTTCACCTACCAGGTACATGAGGCGGGGTAATAAGAAGGCATTGCTGAAAATTTGGTGTAGAAATATGATAAAATGACCTAGTTATGAGTGAACATTGCAATATTTCAATGTTCACTCATAACTTCAGTAGTAGTAGTAAGATTTTATTGTTCAACATATTAGGTTATCACAACATAAAAAAGTCTTGAAAACAGTCCAATAATTGCAATAAATATGCACAATAAATATTCCACATCAAAACACTATTTGCCAACAATTCACTTCTAATAGTTATACAACAATATATTCATCTCTGTATGTCTTATCTATAGTTTTACAATACTTTCCCAATATCTCATACTGTACCTCTAAATCAGGGGTTTTGTCATTAAGATTATTCAATGTATATTAAATATGGTATGTATTTATATTTTTTGTTTTTTTCTTCTTCCTTATTTTATTAATTTGTAAGAAAAAGGTTGCAATCCGTATGATAGACCATTCATCATTTGTTGTCAACAGCACTTCAGTCAGAAGTTCTGTATTGATTTTTCACCAGTCCTGTACATAAGGGGACAACCAGAACAGTCTTTCTGCCTTGTACTACTGGCAAGCCCACATCGCGTGTAATAGATCTTCATTTTCACCTAAATTGCAATAGCATTTCTTTGCAGTTCCTGGCAGTTTATTGTGCCTAGCCCAAAGGATGTTGCTTTGAAAACATTCAAATGTATATCTTGTATAGATTTTCCATAAATTTGGATCAGTCAAGACATCCAGGTAATATATGTAACCATGGTTACTGCCATGTCTGGCAAGCCATGGTGCAGTCCTGCAGTTCTTGATATTATCATTATCTATGTTAATCCAAAAATGAGTTATTTTGTATTTGTATATTTACCGTACTTAGAGTTTAAAGTTATGCTTTTTTCTATATAGTGATTAAGTTTAGAGAGATTATATTGATCCAGCAGTTGTAAAAAAGTTTTGAGCCACATGTTTTTTGCACAGACCCTCTTTATCTATTCGTTTTGCTCTTTAATGCATTTTACTGGCAATTTGTCATCTGACATTCTAGTTATTTTTAGCCAGTCTAACATTTTTTCTGCTGTTTATAATTGTGATGATGTTCGATAAGCCTAATTTTGCTCTTATGTGTGCGGCAGGCCATGAGTGAGGTAAGCCCAGTGCACACCTTAATAATTTTTGAATTGGGATAATTCATTTATCAGGTTTGTTACTTTCCCAAATCTCCACTCCATAAACTATTTGAGCTTAATACTTTGCTTTTATTGTAGTTGTCAAAGGATGAACTGTAAGTCCGCCATAAACAGCATTAAATTTATTTAGTTCTTGAATTGTTCTTTGAACTATCTCTAATACACAGTTGAGATGTTGTGACCAAGTAAACAGAGGTGTAAAAACAATACCTAAATACTGCATGGATTTTAAAACATCATTACCAAGATTGCATTTATTTATTTTATTTCTGGCTCCAAATCTATTAATCTATTCCATTGTAATTGTCACTGTTATGTTTTTGCATTCCAATGTATACTTTTTGCACTTCCGTATCTTCCCTGAAAAATGGACTGTAATTGTCTCAGTGGACTTACCCGGTTACCAAAACTCAAATAAATAAATAAATGTCATTAGTTGGGATTTATTACTATTTATTTTTATGGTAATTTTAGTTTCTTGGTAGATACCTTTATAGGTACATTAGGGAGCCAAGAAAGACCAGGGGAGGGGCAGTGAGGATTCGTAAAGGGGAGGGGGGTGGGATCAGGGTGGCAGTGACAAAGCAGAGATACTGAATGGATACTTCTGCTCTGTATTCACAAAAGAAGAGGAGGAGGAGGAGGTACCTAAACCAAATAACAGAAGCACACTGGATAGGGGAGCAATACCAATCTAGTCACAGAAGAAAGAACTCCTAAAACTCAAGGCAGACAAAGCAATGGGGCCTGATGGGATTCACCCCAGAATTCTAAAAGAACTAAGGGGAGAGCTAGTGGCACCACTGACTACCCTTTTTAACTAATCATGAGAGTACAGTGTGGTACCTGAGGACTGGAGGAGGGTGGATGTGATTCCCCTTCACAAAAGTGGGAGCAAGGCAGAGGCAAGAAACTAAAGACCTGTTAGTTTGACCTCAGTGGTAGGGCAAATGATGGAATCACTTCTGAAAGAATGACTTGTTGAGTACCTAGAGGCCAGCGGGGCACAGGACCCAAGACAGCATGGATTCACAGTGGGAAGGTTATGTCAGACAAATCTAATAGATTTCTCTGACTGGGTGACCAAAGCAGTAGACCAGGGAGGGGCTGTGGATGTGGTGTACCTAGACTTTAGCAAGGTATTTGACACAGTCCCACACAAAAGATTAATAAACAAATTAGCCAGCCTGGGAGTGGGGCCCAGGGTGGTAACCTGGGTAAAACATTGGCTGGACAACAGGATGCAGAGGGTAATAGTAAACAGAGTCCACTCCAAAGAAAGAAATGTAGAAACATAGACTTTACAGCAGATAAGGACCTCTTGGCCCACCCAGTCTTCCCATTTGCATACCAACTGGATAAGCTGCAGATCCCAGTTAAACAAAAGCCTACATCTTCCTACCACCCACCAGAATTTCCTTATGTCTGTCCCATGCATTTTTGAATTCCGACACAGTTTTTGACTCCATGATCTCCTCAGGAAGGTCATTTCATGCGTCCACCACCCTCTCTATGAAAAAATACTTCCTCAAGTTCCCATGAGCTGTCCCCCCTCTATCTTTAAATTGTGCATCCTTGTTTTTGCACATCTCTTTTTCTGAAAGATGCTACCCTCTTGGACTTTGTTGATTCTCTTGAGGTACTTGAAAGTTTCTATCATGTCCCCCCCTTTCCTATAGGGTATACATATTAAGCTCCTTTAATCTCTCTTTGTATGGCTTCTGGTGCAAGTCCTGCACCATTTTAGTTGCCCTTCTCTGGACTACCTCTATCCTGTCTATATCCTTGTGCAGATGGGGTCTCCAGAACTGCATGCAGTACTCCAGATGGGGTTTCACCAACTATCTCTCCAGAGGGATAACAACTTCATGTTTTCTACTGGTCTGCTGGTGAATCTAAGCTGCCATACATTTGACCATACTTTTGACCATGGGGGGTTACTAGCAGGGTACTTCAGGGTTCAGTACTGGAACTGGTCCTCTTTAATGTCTTTATAGGAGACATTGCAGAGAGACTGGAAGGAAAAGTATGCATCTTTGCAGATGACACAAAGATCTGCAACAGGGTTGTTACACAAGGGGGGTGGAAAGGATGAGAAGGGGCTTGTCAAGGTTGGAGGAATGGTTAAAAGTATTGCATCTCAGATTCAATGCAAAGAAGTGCAAAGTAATACACCTGGGAAACAAAAATCCAGGGAAAGAGTACACAGTGGGGGGTATTAACAACAACAAAAATGAAAATGAATCTGAGGTTAGTCATATCAGATGACCTAAAGGCAGGCAAGCAATGTGAGAAGGCAGCAAGGAGGGCTGGGGGGATACTGGGATGCATAGGGAGAGGCATCACTAGTAGAAAACAGGACGCTGTCATCCCTCTGTACAGGCAGTTGGTGAGAACCCATCTGGAGTACTGCATGCATTTCTGAAGACTCCATCTCTACAAGGACATAGACAGGATGGATGCAGTCCAGAGGAGGGCAAGTAAAATGGTGCATGGTCTGCACCACAAACCATACAAAGAGAGACTAAAAGAGCTTAATATGTATACCCTTGAGGAAAGGGGGGAGAGGAGGGACATGTTAGAAACTTTCAAGTATCTCAAGGGAATCAACAAAGTCCAAGAGGGTGGCATCTTTCAGAAAAAGAGATGTGCAAGAACAAGGGGGCACAATTTGAAGATAGAGGGGGGACAACTCAGGGGCAACATGAGAAAGTATTTTTTCATGGAGAGGGTGGTGGATGCATGGAACAGCCTTCCTGAGGAGGCTGTGGGGTCAAAAATAGTGTGGAAATTCAAGAATCCATGGGACCGACATAAGGCAATTATAGTTGTGGGTAGGAGGAAGTAGGCTCTTGGTAAAACTAGGATCTGCAGCTTATCCAATAGGTAGGGAAATTGGCAGACTTGGTGGACCAAGCAATCTTTATCTGCCATCAGTCTATGGTTCTATGTTTCTGTCTAGCAGTTCTAGTTTCTTCCGTAACCCAGATTTGGTTCATAACTTCAGTAGTTTTCAATATTTGTCTCCAAAATGTTACCGTGGCCATTTTTTTTCCTTACCTGATAAATCTGACAGGTGTCACTTTTTAAATCCTGGATGTGATGTGTTTTCACACTTCTGGTGTAAAATAATGTTTCAGCCAATATACTACAAATCCCACATGTCATGTTTATAAGTGAATTCATAAAAAACTATCTTGAAAATTTGGGGTCAAAATAAAAAGAAAATAATTATTAAGAAAGTTTGTGCAGTGCCAGTCTTGACCCCAGTGAGTATGCATTGGTATTCAGTCTCAGTGAGCTGAGTTCAGGGGTGAGCTGCGTGATCCAGCTGGATTGGGTGAGGAGAGCTGCCTGCACAGGCCCACATATCATATCGTGAAGACAACTCTTCTCTTGGCATACAGCCCTGTACATTAGTGCCCATGGGTGGCAGAGGGCCCTCTACATTGACTGACAGATGGACTGTTTCCCCTGCATGTCTGTATCTGCAGCTAAATGGATACACAGGGAACAGAGAACCCTGTACTTCTGCAGCCCACCAGACAGACCCATGAATTCTAGGCATCCGACACTGCATAGAACCGTAGGGCCACAAGGGCCTTGCTCTTTCATAGGCTGACAGAGCCTTCCCTTTCTTCTCTTGGGCCCTGCGGATCTGCATGTCTTCACATAGGTCCCAAATGGACCTGTGTGAATGAGGATATGATTCCACTGTTTCAGAAAGGATATTCTTTGCAAATGACTGCATTAATCGGTGCATCTGACCTTCGTACTATCTCCCCCTCTGGCACCCACCTATGATCTGAGGTCCCTAGACTCCCAGCTCCTATTAGTCCCCAGACATTGGACCCAAGCTGGCCAGGCTGCCTTCTCTCACCACTTCCCTCAACTCTGGAACTCTTTCCCCTCTGAAATTCACCACTCTTCCTCTATTCACTCACTATCCTATGCCCTTGCCAACCACTGCTCAGTAAACTGCTCCTACAGCTAACTCTCCAATATATGCTACCTCAGACACTCCTATATTTCTTCTCCCAGTAGGTCCAATGGTGCTACTTCGCTAACCACACCCAACTACTACACTTGATCCCAACTTTTGAGCTAGCTAGCTTGCACTTACCCCATCTCATTATATACCACAACCCAATACCTTAGCAGGATTTCCTCACTGTAACTGTTACTCCTGACTATTAGGGTATATGTATTAATCCACACTCACATATTCCTGTCAAACATATGCAGCTGTATTATCTAATTATATGTTTTCAAGGTATAAAGCATGACTTCCTCATGTAATTGCCGGGAGATGAGCAGTTCTTGCTCAGTGTGCTTTTCCTGGTGAAACAATTTTAATAAATAAATAAATAAATAAAATACACCCGTTAGGGTTTAAGGTAACACCACAAAAGTAAGGAAATGTGGCATTAGGGTTTCCAACCCTAATTCCCCACCTCCACCACCCAAGCAGTAAAATAAAAATAAATTAGGGTTCTGGGTCTCCAGAATCTTGCTGAATCAGTGATGGGGTCTTTCTTGGGGTTGTCAACCCTAATACCCACCTTCTTTCCTTAGAAAACAAGGTCAGATGTAATCTCCTTTCTTCACACAGGGCTCGCACATTGTATTAGCAACACGTGATGAAATATACTTCTGTATCTTTAAAGAGTTTATCAGAAGGAGGCACTGGCTTGGAACTGTTCCTTGTGCTTCAGACAGGAGGCTATAGGCTGGGGGAGGGGTGAACATTAGGGTTGAGAACCCCAAGGAGGACCCCACCACTGATTTGGCAAGACTCTGGAGACTGAAACCCCTATTTGTTTTTCTTTTGCTGCTGTTGGAAACCCTAAACACCACATTTCCATAATTTTGTGGCATTAACTTACACCCTAACTGGTGAATTAAAACACTTTTTAGCAAAGGATGTATATGTATATGGATAGATATTGATATAGATGTATTTGTAGATGTAGATATAGATATAGATATATGCTATGCCATTGCCCAAGGAGAAATATCCCTGATATTTTTCTTGAGTGCTATTTAACCTTTTGACATCATGAGTGGCAGCACCAAGAGTGCTGTCTATGGTCAAACAGCATGAGTGAGAAATATTGGTGATATTTCTACAGGAACCATGGCAGATTTAATTGATCCAACATTTGTTTTTGTTTGATTTTTGGCATTTTTGCTTGTTTCTTTTGTATTTTTTTTGTAATTGTATTTGGATTGCCAAGCAGTTGCCGAGAGGCTCATGATGCAATGAAGCATGATGCTAGGTAGCATGTTGTGCATAATGCATCACCGCATTGTGAGCAGTGTCTGGAGGTGCTGTGAGTGCACAAAGTTAGCGACTGGTCTGGGCCTGATGACCTCAAGGGGGGGGGACAGTGTGATAAGTCAGTAGGCAGGGCCAGTGGGATGCTGTGGTGCATAGGGAGGGGAATCACCAGTAAAATGAGAGATGTGAGTCTACCACTATATCGATCATTGATGAGACCCCACCTGGAGAACTGTGTCCAGTTTTATAAACTACTGTACAACTCAGGAAGGAGATAGACAGGGTAGAGGCTGTCCAGAGGGGGGCAACTAAAATGCTGCAATGGTTGCATCAAAAGCCCTATGAGGAGAGACTGTGGAATCTCACTATGTACACCCTGGAAAAGAGGAGGGGGGAACATGATTGAGACCTATAAATACTTCACAGGGATGAGCAGGATGCAGGAGGAGGCACTTTTCAGATGAGAAGGTGCACAAGGAAAAGACAGCATGCAATGAAGTTGGAAGGAAGAAAATTAAGGAGGAATGTGAGGAAGTACTTCTTCACTGAAAGAGTGGTCAATGCCTGGAACAGTATGCCAGCAGAGGTGGTGAGGGTGAAAACAGTGGTGGCTTCAATCATGCATGGGATACACAGAAAAGAATCTTAGTGAGAAGGCGAGGGGGGAGTAGCTGGAGATCAGGTAGGGTATGCTGTGACATTATAGGCAGGGACAAGCTGGGCAGATTGTATGGGCCAAGCAGTCCTTATCTGCCAATAGATTTTATGTTTTCATGTTTGTATGGCTAAAATTCCAGTCTTTTGCTTTGACAATTTACTCCTCTGGAAGGGCAACAAAGTGTTGATTCATAGCCTCTGTCACTTCAGCTGGTTGTTCAGTACTCAATGGCAATCAGGAAAATCAGTTCTGTAATTGGGATGGACACCATGATGCATCCACCCGAGGGTTGAGTCCCAGAGAGTTTCCCCATGCTATTCTTCTGTCTTTCTCAAGTCTCCTTTCTAGTTCATAGGAAACAGAACTTGACTTGTGTGATGCCGGGTATTCTTTTAACTCCAGTGGGAACAAAAACACATCACAACCCTCTCTTTTACCTGTGCAGGAAACATAGAAACTTAGAATTTTGATGGCAGGTAAGGACGGCTTGGTCCACCCAGTCTGCCCATTTTCCATCCCCACATTGTAACCGCAGACCCTATTTTATCTCCGTCTGTGTGTGTGTGTGTGTGTCTCTCTCTCTCTCTTTCTACTAATATCCCCTTATGCTGCCAGGCTGATGGTGCAGAGGACTTGTGATAGGGCTGAATAAGGCCCTATCCCATTTGTTATACAGAAAGAGTTAAAGGCAAGGATCTGTTCTATCCTCTCCTTTTCTATCTCTCATCTGTCTGGTTGCGCAACCAAATGTTCTTGTTAGAACTAGGAACTGATCACTCTGACAGTCTCACAATTCTCCACCTCTCGCTAGCTCCCTTCCTTTACTAGCTGTTTCTGTCTTTTCTTCCTTCTTGCTTATCTGCAGTTATAAAATACATGTGAATCTGTATGTGAAACTGGGATCCCTTGATTTGAAACTGTATATAGTTATACTGTTGAAATGATTGCAAAAGGCTATTTAGATCTCAATGGGTTAATCTTGAGATGCAGCACAAACATTTGCAGAGCTGGCAAAAGGAAATCAGTTCTGGGACACCATATTCTATTTTGTTGTACCTACAAGGAAATTGACAAAGTTCTAATGCATTTTATGAGAAACAGGATGTTTGTTAATGAGCTGAGTTTGCAGACATTAATTATCAGGCAAAGATGTATAATAAAAAGAGCAGCAATCTTTTGCTGGAGTGAGACTGAAACTTGGAATTAGAGATACCCTCAGATTAAGGACTTTGTTTTCTCTGTTTGTACTTCCTTTGTAAATAGTTATACTGAACAATTTTTATTTTTTATGTTACTATTATTGATAATAAAATCCTACTTGCAAATTTTATAACTGCTCCCAGCTTTTCTATGCTTCCTGACCTGTGACTCAATGACAGGGTGTCAGACTTAGTGGGATTTAGGCCGTGCATACTCTAAACCAGGAGTTTTGTGCATGGGTACTAGACCAGGTACCAGGGAAGCATAGAAGAAAGGTATGGATTCTTCAGTAGCAAACCCAGGAGTGATTACGAGAAGAATGGCTGTCAGACTAGCAGAGACAGAAGTCTAAGCTGAGACTGTACAGCCAGCACTAGTGATGGAAAAAGAAGAACAGGCAATGACAGAACCTGAATGCCTGACTGCCTTTTTCAAATGGTGGGCTATACAACAAAAAGAGACAAAGAAGCTGAGAGAAAAACAGATTCAACATTTAGAGGCACAGAGAAAAGAAGAGATGCAGTACATTGAGAAGCAGAAAAGAGAAGAGATGCAGCGACAGGACCATCTATGGCTGGATGCCTTGCAAGCTATCAAAGCTGGAGGTCCAGCAGAGCAACAAGACACAAACAACTTAAAAGACATTAAACTTATAAAATTGTGTCCCTCATATGATGTTAAAACATACCTGACAACTTTTGAAAGGACTGCCACAGCCTTCCAATGATCAAAGCAGCAATGGGCAATCAGGTTGGTACCTTTCCTGACAGGTAAAGCCCAACTTGCCTACAGTACTATGGACACTGCACAGTCAGAAAATTATGACCTGGTGAAAAGAAAAATCCTGAAAAGATATGACATCTCAGGAGAGACCTACAGGCAAAGATTCCAGTCTCTGAAGTACAACTCAGTCGATAATCCTCGAGAAGCCTTCACCTGACTTAGAGAACTCCTTATTAAATTACTCCAACCAGAGGGCAAAACAGTCCCACAGATCATCAACACACTTGCAGTGGAGCAGTTCATAAACATCATGCCTACAGAAGTGCAGTTTTGGGTAAAAACTCTGACCAGGAAGTGGGCAAAAGGACGTTTCTTTGGCTATTCAGGCCAAGATCCCTGGGATTTGACAGGTCCTCATCCCTCTCCTTAACCTCACTCTCTGGTAAAGCCATTAACGTAGTCCCCTCCCTTAAATACTTAGGCCGCACGTTGGATCAGAATATCACATACAAGGAACACGTGGACCAGGTCACCAGGACCCTGCATCGGAAACTTGGCACCCTATACTGACTCAGGGACCAACTCATCCCTGAAACCAGGCTCTCCATAGCTACCAGCGTCCTTCTACCCAACCTGACCTTTGCAGCCCCTATTATACAGGGCATGGCTAAACAAGAGATTACCAGGATGCAAACCCTATATAATAAAATAGCTCATTTCGCAACCTTAGACCACCCGAGACGTCACCACTGTGACACTTTGGCCAATCTTTGTTGGCCCACATTGTTCACCCGCCTGCAACATCCCTTGCTTGTCCAGGCCTACAAGCTTCTCAAACCCCACGCTCCGCCAAGCATTGCCGGGACCATAACCCTCAAACACAACCCAAGGAACCTAAGGACCTCAGATAGAATGCTATTAGAAGTCCCTAGGGTAAGGACAAATGCTGGCGGAAGATCCTTTTCCTCCTAAGCAGCCTGCCAATGGAAGAAGCTCCCTTCCCAGGTCCAGGCCTTCTCCTCACTCATGAACTTCCGCACCAGGCTTAAGTCCCATCTGCTGATCTCAAGCGCATGCCACTGTCATGGCACTTAAAGCTCCTAAGGTACTCCCCTCCTCTCCAACTCCCATCCCCTAGCTTAACCTTCCTACTACCTGTCTTATACAGACTGCTCGCCAGAGGCCATGTGTAACCCCTGAATAAACTATATGCAAAGTACTACCAATTGCTTACATGTCATGGTGATAACCATGCCTGTACCCATGCCTGCCTCCACTGCTTTTCTTTTACTGTGCCTGTAAGCCATGCCTGTATCCACTGCTTTTCTTTTACCATGCCTGTATCCATGCCTGTATCTACTATTTTTCTTTACTGTAACCACCTCATGATGTAACTCACAATGCATCAAATGTTCCTTATGTCCTTGTTCATTCTTATAACTTGTATTGTTATCCCAGGTCGCCCCTGAAAAAGGGACCTTTGGGGCTCAGTGGGCCCACCCGGTCACCAGAATTTAATAAATAAATAAATAAAGATGGCCAGACGGACGCCGCAGCAGCACAGTAACAGCCAAGAACCAGTAAGATCCTTTTTTTCCTGATTTAACTCCAGGTCTGCTTAGCACTCTTGTGGGGTAACAAATCTGCACCCAAAGACTTTACTTGTTATAACTGTAACAAGCCAGGCCATATTGTAAGAAACTGCCATAAAAATAAGGAGGGTAACACTACAGCAGATTTGTCCTCAGCAAATTGGGGCAAGTATTTAACAGATGTCAAGGTGGGAGATAAGACTGTGAAGGGACTTATTGATTTGGGAAGTAGACAAACTTTAGTTCATGTTGAAGGGCTGGGAAAACACTATGCAAAAGAGCCAGGTAATGGTGTCATCTGCATCCATGGGGACACTCGATACTATCCACCAACCAAGTGACCCTGAATATTAATGGAGTGTCACAACAAATGAAAGTGGGGGTAATACCTAAGTTACCAGTTCCCATGACTATTGGAAATTACTGAGTTAATCATAGTGAGAGTAAATCCTGATGTTTCAACAGCTGTGATGACAAGAGCTCTGGCAAAAAAATCTGAGATGGTGGGGACTTTTCATTTCAGTGATTTTGATTCTGACTTATTTGAGCACAGCTCCAAGATCCGGAAGTCCAGGAAAGAAAGAAGATGCCTCAATAAACAGTGGCAACAAAAGACTGATTGACATAAGGGGTTAATATATGAAAATACTGAAACTAAACTGATAACTGATTATGATTTGTTTCAGAGCACGCTAACAATGTTTCTCTCCAGGATTATTTTAGGCAGCTGTAGGGTGAAACCAAAACAGGGTGAACCAATTTTTAAAAAATGTAATGGGTTACTGTAAAGAATTTAGGTTAAACCTCAGACACAGGAACAGACAGAACAACTGGTTATACAACAAAAGTGTAGATCTGAGTTTTTACAGATAACACATGATAGTCCTATGGCTGGGCACTCGGGGAGGGATCACACCCTTGTCAGATTGCTGTACAGATTTTACTGGCCTGGAATTCATTAAGTTGTTGTTACCTATTGCAGTTCCTGTGCTGAGTGTCAGAAAGTAGCCCCAGTGACTAAACTAAAACAAACATTTGTCAATGCCGAATGTTGTTGCGTTGGCATTGGCAGGGGCAGTGGTGGAGCTAGAGACACATAGCACTGTGATTTTGTTAATGTGTCCCAAAAGGTGATTTTCCACAGCGAGCGTGCCATTGTGCGCCACAGCTGTGGAAACACGTTTTGAGCAGGCTGTGAAAAATGGCAGTCGGACTGTTGAAAAGGAGGTATGCACAAATGCCAGTGGTGAAAATATGGCATAAAAATATTGCAGATTTACAAAGTTACAAGGGTACATGGAAACTGTGCAATGCACACTTGCAACACAGTCATTTTATGGACTTTCGGCACCAAATTTTCAACATAGGCACTATAGGACCTCTGCTCATAAATAGTGTTACCGTCATTTCCTCAAACGTCCCAAAAACTGATTTTGCACAGTGACCGTACAATTCTGTGCCAGACGTGCGAAAACACATTTCAGCCAGCTGCACTGTTCATAAGGAGGCATGGAAAAATGCCAATGATGAACAGCTGGAGTGAAACTATTACAAATTCACAAAGTCACGAGCGTGCGTGCAAACTCGCAACGCACGCTCGTAAAACACTCATTTTATTGACTTTCATCCCCATATTTTCAACATAGGCATTTTAGGACATCTGCTAATGAACAGTGTCACTGTCATTTTCATGATGTGTCTCGAACATGGACTTTCCACAGCGACCGTGCTATTCTGCACCGAAACTGCGAAAACAGAGTTTGGTCAGGATGTGAAAAATGACAGCTGTACTGTTCATTAGGAGGTGCAGAACAATGGCACTGTTGAAAATCTGGAGTGAAAATATTACAAGTTTGCGAACCTATGAGCTTGCGTGCAAACTGCGCAATGCATGCTCGTAACACAGACATTTTATGGAGTATTGTCACCAAATTTTCAACACAGGCATTTTAGGACCTCTGCTCATGAACAGTGTCACTGTCATTTTTGTAATGTGTCCCAAACACTGATTTCCCACAGCAACAGCACTATTCGGCGCCGGAAGTGCGAAAACACATTTCAGCCAGGATGTGAAAAGTGACAGCTGTATGGTTCACAAGAAGGTGTAGTAAAATGCCAATGTTGAGAATCTGGCATGAAAATATTGCGAATTCGCTAACTTACGAGCGTGCTTAGCAACTGCGCAATGCGGTCATAAAACAGTAATTTTTTTGATTTTCCCACCAAATTTGCAACATAGGCTTTTGAGAGCCCCTCATGAACAATGGCACTGTCATTTCATTACTGGTCCCGAAAGGTAATTCCATGCAGTGACTGCGAAATCACCTTTCGGGACTGAATAACTCCATGACAGTGCAAGAATTCATGAGGAGGTCCCAAACACCCATGTTGAAAATTTGAGACCAATCCTGAAAATGCCTGAGATATGCATCAAAGTTGAAAAAACCCTATTTATTCCATTATACAGCTTACCGGCATTTCCTCAGTTCACGGTCGGCTTTGAAGAGTGCAGACATGGTCGGTCCACGAAGATCGTCATACCGGACTCAGAGGTCAGTATGGGGTGAGGAGGGTGTGGGGAGGCAAGTGTGCAGAGGGGTGGGTGCGGGTGGGGGCCAGAGAGACTACGAGGACTGTTTTTGTTTTGCAGGTAAAAAAAAAATAGAACATCATGGGACAGTTTTTTTCTTGTAGGGGATTTGGCACTCTGGGGTGGGATCCCAGTGTGCCACCTAACTGTTTGGGGTTCTGTAGCTGACGGGGGTTTGGGCACTCCCGTTGGCATACAAAGAAAGTGGGGGGGCCGAATCGAGGGGGATTGGACACCCCCTTCAGCATTTAACAATGGGGGGATCTTTATGCTGACGGGGAGTGGGCTCCCCCATTGGCACACAAGGAAAGGGGGGGTAAGACCTGAGGGGGATTGGGCACCTCCTCAGCATATAACAAATAGGGGGGTGCTTTATGCAGACATGGAGTGGGCTCCCCTGTCAGCACATACAGAGGGGTGGGGTAAACTGACAGGGGGATTGGGCACCCCCAAAGTCGGCAGTTTGGTGGCCACTGTGCTGCCATGCTCATAATGTCAGTAAGCACATCAAGGGAAGGTCCGCTGCATCTGATGAGCTTTGCTTGTATTGCAGTGGACCTTTTCTTAGATGTGCTCACCACATTATGTATGCATGGTGTGGCGCCAGCATGCAGGTTGATTAGGGAATGAGGGACGCACCTACTGGTGCGTGCCCTGCATTCGCCCAATAGTGACCGCGCCTCCAAAGCTGCACTACCACAAGATGTTGACTGCGCAAGTGCACCAACATAAAAGACAAGGTGGCCCAGGTGCCCCTACCCTTGATAGATGTACCTTTTGAGAGAATTGCAGTGGATGTGGTTGGCCCCTTAGACACAAGTAAAAGGGTAATCAATTCATTTTGGCAGCATGTGACTATGCTACTTGACACCCAGAGGAAGTTCCTATGCATACTGTCACAGCCCCAAAAGTGGCAGCAGAGCTTGCCAAAATTTTTAGCAGGGTGGGCGTACCTAAAGAGATTACTACTGATCAGGGTAGTAATTTTGGTGTCGCATTGCTGAAGGAGCCGTACTGATTGCTAGGTATCAGTGCCATTAGAACCCCCACTTATCACCCTCAGACAGATGGTCTTTTTGAGCATTTTAATCAAACTCTAAAATGCATGTTAAAAAGGGTTGTAAAAGGGGAAGGAAAAAATTGCGACCAATACTTACCTTACCTGCTTTTTGCTTACACAGAGGTGCCACAGGCATCAACAGGTTTTTCACCATTTGAAAGGTTGCATGGTAGACAACCTAGAGGGCCACTAGATGTAATAAAAGAAAAATGAGAAGATAACCCCTCTCAGAAAAAAATCTATTGCAACTTATATGTGTGCTCTGAGAAAGAAGCTGGCAAACTATGTTGAAATTGCCCATAGTAATCAGGAAGATGCCCAAAACCAGTACAAAGCATATTACGACCATGGAGTAGAAGAAAAAGTCTTTGAGCCAGGTGAAAAGGTCTTGCTACTTTTACCCACTACAGAAAGTAAACTGTTAATGAAGTGGCAAGGGCCTTATAAGGTGCTTAGATGTACTAGCACAGTTAACTATAAAACTGAGACCCCAATAGGAAAAATCCTACCAAGATACACCATGCTAACCTCCTGAAGAAATGGGTTGAAAAACCACAAAAGGCAGCTTTGCTAGTTTTACCAGAACCTGCTGAAGAAGATATTGATATACTGTAGCTTAGTACAGATTGGAACAAACTGTAACTGCTGATGCTATAAAAGGGAATGTTTCCTTAACCTCCAAACAAATCATAGAAATTCTTAGCAGTACTTTTACCACAGTGCCAGGCAGAGGACAAGGAGTCAAGCACACAATAGTGACAGGGAATGCACACCCTTTTGGACAAAAGACATACCGATTACCAGAGCAGTTAAGAGAAGATGTGGTTAAAGAAATACAAAAAAATTAATGAACTATGTATCACAGAAGAGTCGAGAAGTGCTTGGTCATCACCAATGGTGACTGTAAATAAAAAAGAAGAGTGTGTGACAGAAAAGGGGACAGAAGTCACATATTTCTTTGATTCATTTATTCTTTTCTAAATATGCATCTGCTTCAGGTACAAGATGGCTACCAGATCACATGATCAAGTCGTATATGACAGCTTATGTCAGCCAGGGTAGAGGGCCTGATGTTCTCATTGAAAAGTTAACAGGAAAGCTAGGGAGAGGCAATAAAGCAATAAACCCAGTGAGATATTCCCATGTTGGGCAAAGGATCCAGGTGGATATCATAATGTTAACAAGGAGGTGCTGAAGGGTGGGTGGACACACACACACACACACACACACACACACACTGAAAAAGAGCTGGGATAACATGGAACTTCCCCACAGGAGTGAGAAATATATTAAGGGGCTATAAGCAGGCTCTTTCTCTTAGGCTTGGAACATCTGACAATGCCATAGCCCTGCCACTAGAAGTATGGTAAGAAAAGATAGCTTAGGGAACAGTGTTTTCTTCAGACTGCAGTGGGTAAAGACATAGGTTAAAGTGAGAACAGCTCAGATTTCTTGAGTTTGGAACCTGTCTTGTATAACTTCCATTTGTTTTAATTTCTGGTAAATCATTATCCTTTTGTCTGACTGTACAGAAATCCTGTTGTAAATACTTGTAGCATTTTAGTAAAGCTTCTGTTGTTATAGAATCAGTGACTGCTTGTTTTATTTAAAAGGTTAATGGGCGTGCTGGATTTCAGCAAGGTGTTTGACTCAGTACCACATGGAAGGCTAATTGGCAAACAGGAGACCTGGGAGTGTGGGACAAAATGCTGGGGTGGGTCAGGAGCTGGCTAAGGAACAGGATCCAGAAAGTGGTGGTTGGGAGGGGATTGTCCAAACCTAGACCAGTAACCAGCGGGTTCCACAGGGCTCAGTACTCGGATCTGTACTGTTCAACATATTTGTTGGTGACATTGCAGAGGGACCCAAAAGTAAGATCTGGCTTTTTTCTGACAATACTAAACTCTGTGGGAGGGCGGATACAGAGGAAGGAAGACAGGACTTATGGGAGGACCCGGCTAGGTTGGAGAAGTGGTCAGGCATCTGACAGCTGGGTTTTAATGTAAGGAAGTGTAAGGTAATGCACATGGGAGACAGAAACCCAAAGGTCGGATACTGGCTGGGGGGACTACAGGTGACAGTATCTAAGGAGAAAAAAGACCTGGCAATAATGGTCAGGGGTGATATGAAACACACAGCAAGGTGCTGTAAGATAGTAGCCAAAGCAAATAACATGCTGGGTTACATTGCAAGGGGAATCACCTCTAGTAGGGAGGAGGTTATACTGCTACTGTACAGATTAGTGGTGAGACCACACCTGGAGTACTGTGTACAGTTCTGGTGCCCTTACAGTACCTGAAGAAGGATATCAGACTTCTAGAGGAGGTCTAGCTGAAGGCAACCAAAATGATTTAGGGCATGGGGACAGAACATATGAAGAGAAGCTGAGGAAGCTGGAGAGCAAAAGGGAGGGGGGGATATGATTGAGACATTCAAGTACCTTAAGGGAATAAACAGGGTTTGTACTGAAGACATCTTTAAGTTAAGGATGGAGAGTACAACAAGGGAGCATAGCCTGAAATTGATGGGGGGGGTAGATTCAGGAAGGAAATTAGGAGGCACTTTTTCACTGAAAGGGTGGTGAACAAGTGGAATGAGTTGCTGGATCAGGTGGTGGAGGCAAAGACAGTGGTCAGTTTCCAGGGGGGGTAGAACAAGGTGAAAAAGAAGATTAGGACAGTGGAAGACTCCAGGGAGAGTAGGGGAGGGGAGCAGCTCCAGGTAATTAACTGAGCTGCACACTCGAGCAAACTAGATAGACCTTTATGGCCTTTTTCTGCTGGCAAATTTGTATATCAGTATGTTCATATGAAGGGGCATTCTACCCACTGTTATTGTGTTGACTTTCCAGACTTTGCGCAAGGAGGAGGTAAAAAACAGATTTCCTGGTTCCTGTTTGTAAAAACCATATGGTGGCAGTAAACGTGAAGTCCCTGGTGAGAGGGATTTTCATCTCATTTGGTGGCAGAGTGGTGGGATCTGTGTGGCAACTGATACCGGTGCAGTGCAGAACAGCAGACAGTGTGCTTTCCTGTGAGGCAGGAACTGAGAGAGAGAGAGAGAGAGAGACAGCACACTGGTGACATTGTGCCAACAGAAATATACCTTAACAGTCACGAAACAGGATTTCAAAAGGTTGCATTGTTTACTACTGTTTTTTTTTTTATTTATAGACAGTTTAGTGCATCATAGCTAAAGAATATGAACTCCTCAGGCTATGTCCAATTTCATGTTCAGCAGCTTCATGAGCTGTGTACAGGGAGGGGGGATTGGGGAGGGGTGGAGACAACTACAGGGGGACCTAACCTTGTAATATCCTGTAAAACAGTTTGTTTAGAAATAAAATGTCATGATTTTCTTCCACGCGGCTGTTCCAACAAAAAGTGTAACCTCACAGCCTAACTCCATGAAATGTACTTATACTGTACTATTTGTCTGATACTTGATATTGCTTGTCTTCTCTGCCTCCCACATTGTACTATTTGTACCCGGGTCGCATCTGGAAATGAGCCTCAGCTCAGTGTGCCTTTCCCAGTCACCAATTTTAAATAAATAAATAAAATAAATAACCAAACTGGAGGCGTGGCTGGCGAAGTGGCAGCTGGGCTTCACGCAAAGAAGTGCAAGGTTATGCACTTTGGGGCCAAGAACCCGAGGAGGGAATATTGGTTGGGGGTGTGAAGCTGGGGGTCACCGAGGAAGAGAAGGACTTAGGGGTGATAGTAACAGAGAGCATGAATAACTCTGCTCAATGCAAGAAAGCTGCAGCTAAGGCTAATAGGATGCTGGGGTGTATTACAAGAGGATTCTCATCCAGGCATAGGAAAGTGATCCTGCCCCTCTACAGGTCCTTGGTTAGGCCACACTTGGAGTATTGCATGTAGTACTGGAGTCTGTCTCTGAAGAAGGATATTAGACTGCTAGAGGGGTGCAGCGAAGGGCAACAAAAATGATACGGGGGATGGAAGACAAAATCTACGAGGACAGGCTGAGGGATCTGAGTTTGTACACCCTGGAGGAAAGGAGGGATGGGGGAAATGATTGAAATTTTCAAGTACTTGAAGAAATCAACAAATCTAGAGCTAATGGGTTATTTAAGCTGAGGAAGGGAGGGGACATGAAAGGACATGAGCTAAGATTGGAAGGGGCAGATTTAGGTGAGAGATGAGGTGACATTACTTCACGGAGAGGGTGGTGTCAAAATGGAACACACTACCAGAGGGGCTGATTTCATGTGAGATGGTGGGTAATTTAAAAAAGGCATGGGACAGGGGAGAGTCTGGGTAAGTAGTGCTAAGAACTTCCTGGGAGGGGGGTGGGCAGCTGCAATCTAGTGGTGCTAGCTGGGCACTCGAGCAGACTTGATAGACCATGAGGCCTGTTTCTGCTGACAGATTTGTATGTTCATATGTTTGTATGTTCATGAGGGCATGACAAAGTGTGCACTCATGGAAGCCCTGTTGAAGCATGACCGGCTGCAGGAGGGGCAGATGGTCTCAAATGAGCGTGGCCCAAATCCTAGTCAGCAGGTGGTCACTGAGGACAGTGACCCAGGTAGCTAGACCAAGGTCTCAGCAGCTGAGCAAGAGGACCACCTTGTGGCACAAGCTGGGGAAGATGTGAGCCCAATCAATCTCAGCTTGAGATCCTGGAGGCAGAGATTGCACCAAGGGATGCCAAACTGCAGAGGGCAAGGCTGGAGGCAGAGGAAAGAGAGAGGGCCAAGCCCGACAGCATGAAATCCATATGCAGGAGGAGAGAGCAAGGCTGGAGGCAGAGGGAAGAGAAAAGATTCACCAGCATGAGATCCTTATGCGAGAGAAAAGGGAGAAGATTCACCAGCATGAGATCCTGATGCATAAGGAAAGAGAGATGGAATGAGCAGAGCAACAGAGAGAATGATGGCATGAGAACAAGATGGAAAAACAGTGCCAGAAAACACCATGGCAAACCGTAAGTAATGGCAAAGGGGATTCAACCCGTGGAGCCACATTTAATTCTAAAATGTTCCCACAATAATGAGAAGGAGATTATCTGGATTTGTTTTTAAAATCATTTGAGAGGGTTTGTGGGCATTTTAAAGTAGATAAGGCTTTGTGGATGATCCACGTGACCCCATTACTTACTGGCTATGCCTTGCATGCATTTGCTTGAATGAACAATAATGATTGTATGGACTGTGATAAAGTTGAAAGAATGTTATTAAAATGTTTGGAACTAACTCACTGAGGCTTATAGATGGAAATTTAGAGTGTTAAGAAAAGGCCCAGGAGACAACTACAGTATGTAGAACTGCATGTCCAAATGTGTGCTCATTTAGACCATTGGGTAGATGGGGCTAAGGCAAGGACTGTAGAGCAAATGAAAGATTTAATTGTAAGGGAACAGTTTCTTAAAAGTGTACCTGATGACCTGCACATTTGGCTGCCCGACCGGGCATGCAACTCCACAAAGGGGGCAGCAGAAAGTGCTGATTTGTATGTGGTCAGCAGGCCACATTCGCAGCATAAGAACTATGGGGGTGGGGCAGCACACGGTTTCAAGGGGAACCAGGGAGGGCAGCCTAAAGGGAACCAGCTTGCACCCAAGCTCAGAACTGAACCCACCGCTTCTAAGGATAACAAGGAGCTGGGGCAAAGGAATGCTGGATCTGCCAGAAAGTGGGGCATCTATTCTATGACTGCCCTAAAAACAGGAGTAAAGGGCAAAAGCCTGGGGTAGGGGGTGACCAAGACAGTACACTACAGTTGGTAAACTGTGCACACACTGTAGTGCCACCAAACTCCACCAAGCATATGCACCCTATTCTAGTCAATGGGACGGTAACACAGGGGTTGAGGGACACTGGTGCCTTCATCTCCATGGTAAGGCAGGATCTGATCCAGACAGAGCAGATCCTGCCAGGGCAGTTCTCCAAGATTTGGGGAGTCACAGGTCCAGTGGTCCAAGTGCCAATGCTTTGGGTCTTCTGGAGCTGGAAGGGCAGCCCACAGGGTACAGGGTACAGGAGGTGGGAGTTGTAACTGGTCTCCCTGTGGCTATGATCATGGGGAATGATTTTGACCACAGGAAAAAACTAGTATGTGTTACTACCTGTAGCCAGGAAAAAGGGCAAGCTTCTCAGAGTGAGGAGGGGGTGACACAGCCTGTACAGATCCATCCCTCAGCAGCTGAGGAAGTAGCTAGTGTGGGTGAAGGGCTAGCTAGGAGTATCAGCCCTGAGTCCCAGCTGCAAGCAGAGGAGGTCGTCACCAGGGGCAGCTTTCCTCCTGAAGTGGAATTGGGGAGGGTCAGATGGGAGGAGCTGGGCAGGGCATGGCAAACTAATTTTACCCTTCAAACACTGAGAGAAATAGCAGATAATGCTGAGGCCTCTGAAGGGAGTAAAAAGTCAGTTTATTGGGAAAATGCACTGCTGTACAGGAAGTGTACACCACAAAGGGGGCTAGAGGGAGAGGTACTCCAGCCGCTGGTTATTCCCCGAGACTACCGAAAACAGCTTCTGATCCTAGCCCATGACATTCCTTTTTTAGGCCACCTGGGTATTAACCACACAAAAAAGCGGCTTGCCAACAATTTCTTTTGGCCAAGCATGTACAAAGATGTGGCAAATTACTGTTGGACTTGTCCACAGTGCCAGCTGGTTGGAAAGGTTGGGGACAAGGTGAAGGCAGCTTTGATGCCTCTGCCTATTATCAATGAACCCTTTAAGAGGGTAGCCATGGACATAGTGGGGCCCCTGAGTACCCCAAGTCACACGGGCAAATGATACATACTGGTTGTGGTGGATTGCACAACCAGGTACCCCAAGTCAGTGGTCATGTCCTCCATTGAGGCAGAAAAGGTGTCTGATGAGCTTCTGGGAATCTTTATCCAAGTGGTATTTCCCGAGGAGATTTTATCAAATCAGAAGGTAACTTTCATGTCGTTCTTAATGACCAGTTTGTGGAAGAAGTATGGGGTGAATCAGCTCCATGCTTCGCCCTATCACCCCGATACAAATGGCCTGGTTAAGCAGTTCAATAGGACCCTTAAAAATATGCTCAGGGCATTTGCTGACCAGCACAAAAGGGAGTGGGACAAATATTTGCCCCACCTCCTGTTTGCACAAAGGGAAGTCCCACAGGAGTCCACAGGGTTCTCAACTTTTGAGCTTTTGTTTGGTCACAGGATGAGGGGGGCCCTAGATTTAGTCATGGATGAATGGGGAGGCAACCATACTACCCAAGGGGAATCTGTTGTAGAGTATGTCCTAAGTTTCAGGGCCAGGCTTAAGGAGTTCATGGGGCTTGCCCAGGAGCACTTAGCCACTGCAAAACAGCAACAGAAAGCCTGGTATGACCATGGGGTCAGAGACCAGGAGCACGAAGTCGGACAGCAAGTGATGATACTTGTTCCAGTCTGACACAACAAACTGCAGGCAGCATGAGAGGGGCCCATTCTCCATAATTCAGAAGCTGAGTGATGTTAACTATATAGTAGGGCTGCCTGACAGAAGGCGCAGGCAGAGGGTATATCATGTGAACATGATGAAGCCCTACTATGATAGGGAGGATATGATCCTCACCATGTGCAGCATGCCAGAGAAGGGGAATAGGGCTGAATCCCTGGTGGACCTCCTTGGGGAAGCCCAGGAGGGATCCTCAGTCAATAACCTCACCCTCTCAGGGCAGCTGACACCAACCTAGGCCAAGGAGATGAGGGGGCTACTGTGAGAATTTGGGGACATGTTCAAGGGAAATCTGGGGTACACCACAATAGCTGAACATCACGTGGACACTGGAGCCCAAGTTCCACTGAGGCAGTCCTCCTACATGGTACCTGAGGGGGTTAAGAAGACCATGCTGGAGGAACTTGGGGAGATGCTGGCCCTTGGAGTAATCCAGGAGTCCAGTAGCCCCTGGGCTTTGCCTTTGGTCCTGATCCCCAAGAAGGAAGGTGCAACATGATTCTGTGCAATCTACCGGAGGCTCAACAGCTGTATGGAGTCTGATGCCTACCCCATGTCCAGAATGGATGAGACCTTGGAATGGCTGGGGGGAGCCCGGTTCCTGACCACAATAGACCTGATGAAGGGCTACTGGCAGGTGCCTTTAACCCCCGCAGCCAGGGAGAGGTCTTCTTTTGTTACCCCATATGGCTTATTTGAATTCAGAGTAATGCCATTTTGGATGAAGACTGCACCTGTAACCTTCTAGAGGTTTGTGGATCACATCCTGGTTGAGGCAGGTGAATATTTACTGACTTACCTGGATGACATCGCCATTTACAGCCAGATATGGGAGGATCATGTCAGGCACATGAGGGAGGTGTTCCGCAGGCTGATGGCTGCAGGTAAGTAAATAAGTAAATCTTTATTTATATAGTGCCTTTCCAAAACCAAGGCACTTTACAGTTAAAATACAATGCAAACATATTACATAACAATAAAACATAACAGATGCATAATTTACTTAAAATTCATCTGGGAAGGCTAAATTAAAAAGATATGTTTTAAAATCAGATTTGAATCTCTCGACGGTCAGGCATTCTCTTAACTGATGAGGTAGAGAATTCCACAGGGTAGGGGCCACAAAAGAAAAAGCATGGGCACCCAATGTTTTTAAATGAACTCTGGGAATCTCTGGCAATCCCTCATTGGCAGATTGGAGAGGGCGGAGGGGGCAGTAGGGAATCAGGAGATCTTGCAAGTAGCCAGGTCCCTGTTTGTGTAGGGCTTTAAAGGTTAGCAAGCCAACCTTAAAGGTGATCTACCACTGAACAGGCAGCCAGTGCAGTCCACGCAGCACAGGCATAATATGACTGGCCCTAGATGACTGACAGTTAAGGTGGAAAAAATGCCAAATAGGCATGGCTGAAGTGTCCTACCTTGGGCACGAGGTGGGCAGTGGATGCATCCATCCAGAGCGAGTGAAGGTTGATGCCATCCAGGCCTGGACCACCCCTGCCACAAAGAAACAGGTAAAGGCATTTCTGGGAAAAGCCAGGCACAACAGGAGATTTGTCCCTCACTGCAGTGATGTGGCTAAGCTCCAATGACCAGATGACAAAGAGAATGCCTGAAAAAGTTCTCCAGATGGAAGACTGCGAGTCTGCCTTCCAATGACTGAAGAAGGCATTATGTGGGTTACCTCTGCTTGCTAGCCCAAATTATGACTTAAAGTTTATAGTACATGTGGATGCCTTGGACCATGAGCTGGGTGCTATCCTGAGCCAGGTTACACCAGAGGGAGAGGAGCATCCCATAGTGTACCTGAGCCAGAAGCGTCTACCCAGGGAAGTCATATACCACAGTGGAGAGGGAATGTCTTGGGATAGTATGGGCCCTTCAGAAGCTGCAGCCATATCTGTATGGGAGGGATTTCACAGTAGTCACTGATCATAACCCCTTGACATGGCTCTATAGGACTAGTGGGTAAAACACAAAGTAATTGTGCTGGAGTTCGGTATTATAGTCATATAATATGATCACTCAGCACTGAAATGGGGAACAGAATGCCAACGCAGATGGACTGTCAAGGCAAGGCTAAGTGCATGGCATATTTATTTAGGCATTCCCCAGGCCCTACATGAACGACAATGTCTCTTGGGGGTTGTCCAAAAGAGATACCCCTTCATTTCTTGAGGTAGGGGAGATGTGACAGAAAAGGGGACCAAAGTCATGTATTTCTTTGATTCATTTATTATTTTCTAAATATGCATCTGCTTTAGATACAAGATGGTTACCAGATCAGTTGATGAAGTAGTATATGACAGCTTATGCCAGCCAGGGTACAGGGTCTGATGTTCTTATGGAAATGTTATCAGGAAAGCTAGGGATGAGGCAATAAAGCAATAAACCCAGTGGGGAGTCCTTCCTGGAGATGTTCCTGTGCTGGACAAAGGATCCAGGTGGATGTCATAATGATAGCAAAGAGGTGCTGAAGGGTGGATGTACACACACACACACACACACACACACACACACACACTCTCTCTCTCAAAGAGGGGTGGGCAACATGGAACTGTCACTTAAAAAGAGTGAGACCCCTTCCCACAGGAGTAAGAAATATATTGAGGGGCTGTAAGCAGGCTCTTTCTCTTAGGCTTGGAACATTTGGCAATACCAGAGCCCTGCTGCTAGAAGGCTGGTAAGAAAAGATACCTTAGGGAACAATGTTTTCTTCAGACAGCAACAGGTAAAGACATAGGTTAAAGTGAGAACAGCTCACATTTATTCTATTTGCAACCTGTCTTGTATAACTTCCATTTATTTTAATTTCTGGTAAACTGTAATCCTTTTGTCTGACTGTACATAAATCCTGTTGTAAATACTTGTAGTATTTTAGTAAAGCTTCTATTTTTTATAGAATCAGTGACAGTTTGTTTTATTAAAAAGGGTAATTTTACTATTTCTGCTGGACTCTGTTTGCAGTCCATCTCTGAAGGGGCACTCTACCCATAGTTATTGTGTTGACCTTCCTGACCTTGAGTAAGGAAGAGGAGGTAAAAAACAGGTTTCCTGGTTCCTGTTGGCAAAAACCATATGGTGGTAGTGAACGTGAAGTCCCTGATGAGGAGGATTTTCATCACAGGGGGTGTAAGAATCTGCCTTGATTTTAGTGAACTTAATCAAGTGTCAGCATTTGACAGTTATCCTATGCCCAGGATAGATGATTTGGTGGACAGATCGGGGAGTGTCAAGTACATCAATACCCTCAATCTAACCAAAGGTTACTGGCAAATCCCCCTAGCTAAAGAATCCAGAGACAAAACTGCATTTGCCACTCCTATTGGATCCTATCGGTTCACCACAATTCTGTTTGTTTTACATAGTGCACCTGCTACATTCCGGCAGTACATGGATGTAATTGTATCCCCTCACACTAGTTATTGTGCTGCTTACCTGGATGATGTTATGCTGTACAGTCCAGACTGGAAAAGCCACCTGGAACACCTACGAGCAGTTATCCACTCTATCAAAAAGGCAGGTCTGACAATTAATCCTACCAACTGCGCATTGGACATGCAGGAAACCAAATATTTGGGCTATATTTTGGGAAATGGAGAAGTAAAGCCAGAGATTTCTAAAATAGAAGCTGTAGCTAACAGTCCTATCCCTAAAACAAAAAAAAAAGTTAGGTCATTTTTATGGCTGGCTGGTTATTATAGGAGATTTGTTACCAACTTTGCCCAGCTAGCTACTCCCCTCACTGAACTCACGAAGAAACGTTTCCCGAATAATTTGGAATGAACCCCAGACTGTGATGAGGCTTTTCAAGCCATTAAGGCTGCATTATGTTCAGCCACTGTTTTAAGAAGCCCAGACATTGAGAAACAATTTTTTTGTTACAGACAGATGCATCAGAGGTAGGCCTAGGTGCGTCTTGAGTCAGCATATAGATGGTAAGGAACATCCCATTCTATTTATCAGTAGGAATTTGCACGACAGAAAGAAGAGGTACTCCACCATTGAAAAGGATTGCCTTTGCAACAAAGTGGGCCATGGAGTCCCTTAGGTTTTATTTGCTAGGAGATGACTTTGTACTTATAACAGATTATAGTCCTCTCTGTTGGCTTAATCAAATGAAGGATAAACATTCCAGAATCACACGGTGGTACTGGCACTACAGCAATTTAAATTTAAAGTGATGCACAAATTTGAGAAAGAGAATGTCAATACTGATTTTCTGTCAAGATTTGGATCAGGAATTGAGAATTCCAAAGGTTAAAAAACAAAATATGTGAATTTAAACTTCTCTGTTTCCTATATTGCATGTGCACTGAACTGTAAAAGTTATAATCTAATGTTAGAAGAGAATTACTAGAAAGTTTTGAAAACCTGTTTTTATTAAAAACAAGTTCCCCCTTAAAGAGGGGGGTATATGACAGGGTAGAATAAAGCTCTGTCCCATTTGTTATGCAGAAAGAGTTAAACACAAGGATCTGTTCTATCCTCTCCTTTTCTGTCTCTTGTCTGTCTGGTTGCACAACCAAATTTTCTTGTGAGACCTAGGAACTGATCACTCTGATGGTCTTGCGATTCTCCACCTCTCACTATCTCTCTCTCTGCCTTCTCTTGCTATTTCTATCTTTTCTTCCTCCTTGCATATCTGCGGTTATAAAATATATGTGAATCTGTATGTGAAACTGGGATCCATTAGTTTGAATCTGTATATAGTTATACTGTTGCAATGATTACAAAAATCTATTTGGAACTCAAGGGGTTAACACTAAGATGCAGCAAAAACTTTTTGCAGAACTGGCAAAATGAGGTAAATTCCAGGACATCATGTTCTATTTTGTTGCACCCGCTAGGAAATTGACAAAGTTCTAATATATTTTATGAGACACAGAATGTCTGTTAACAAGCTGAGGTTGCAGACGTTTATTACCAGGCAAAGACTTTTTATAAAAAGAGCAGCAATCATTTGCTGGAGAGAAACTGAAACTTGGAATTAGAGGTACCCTCAGATGCAGGACTTTGTTTTCTCTGTACTTCCTTTGTAAATAGTTATACTGAACAATTTTTAATTTTTATGTTACTGTCATTGATAATAATAAAATGCTACTTGTGAATTTTATAACTGCTCCTGGTTTTCCTATGCTTCCTGACCTGTGCCTCAACGACAGGGCAGAAGTGCTGTGTCCCCTTAACTCTCACCATGCTGGAGACCTGAGTTTGGGACAAGCTCAGGTTACTGGGGTTTGGCAAAAGGGAAGGACTGGGAGATGATTGAGTGGCTGCCTGGCAGATCCCCTCTGCAGGATCAGGGTGGCGTGTTGTCCCAGCTCTTGGCTGCCACCAGGTGGAGAACTAGTGGCAGCACCAATACTTGGGAAGCAGACTTAGGTCAGGGTGGGTAGAAAGGGCCATGGTTCTGGAGTGCACATCCCTATGCATGCATCCTCTGTGTCACTGTGGAACAAGGAAAGAAGGGCGACAACAGAAAAGGGATGGTGGGGGCTTAGCAAAGCCCTGCCACCTACCTCTGACCTGCACTGCTGACCAGGCCACCTGGTCTGAACTGGACTTGTGGACTGGGAGGAGGATGGCCCTCCCTTCTCTGGCCCTACCATGGTAGGCAAGCTCTGGGAGGACTCCCTGACCAGGTAAGTCCCAGAGGAAGCAGATGCTAGTTGGGAAGAGGTGAGACAAGGCTGAACTGCTGCACCAGCCATCCATGGAGAAAAAGCTCCATGGAAAAAAAGGATTCTCTTTTGCTAATCTCATGCATTTCTTGAAGCATACCACTGTCTTCACCCCGACCACCTCTGCTGGAAGGCTGTTTCGGGCATCCACCACTCTTTCTGTGAAGAAGTGCATCCCCACAGCTCTCCTGAATCTACCCCCTCCAGCTTCATAGCAAGTCCCCTTATTCTTGTGTACCTTTTGTTCTGAAAAATACTTCCCTCCTGTACCTTATTTACCCTCCTGAGGTATTCAAAGGTCTCTATCTTATCCCCACCACCACATTCTAGAATGTACATATTGAGGTCTGGTCATGCTTTGTGTCATTTAACTACCATGCAATTAATGATTAGTTACATTGAAATGAACACATACAATAAAGTGTAACCTGAGGTCCTTCAGTTTCTTCTTGTAGGGCTTCTAATGCAGTCCTTGCAACATTTTAGTTGCCCTCCCATGGACAGCCTTCACTCTGTCTATGTTCTTCTGGAGATGGCCTCTAGAACTGGACACAGTACTCTAGGTAGGGTCTCAGTAATGAGGCAACAACACTTTCCTCCTTCTACTGGTAATATCCCTCCCTATATACCCCCAGCATTCTACTGCCCCCGCCCCCACACACTTCCTAATGGCACTGCCTGGCTACCTTTCTGTCATCAGATATGATTAACCCCAGGTCACTCACTGGTGAGAACTCACCTGGAGTATTGTGTCCAGTTCTGGAGATCGCACCTCAGAAAGGGCAACAACAGGTTGGAGGCAATCTAGTGGATGGGTACTAAAGTGATGCAGGGTTGCACCAAAAGCCCTATGAGGAGAGACTGAGGGATCATAGCATGTACACCCTGGAATAGAGAAAAGTGAGAGGGGGCACAAGACAGAGACTTACAAGTCCCTCACAGAGGTGAACAGGCTGCAGGAAGGGAGTTTCTTTGAAATGAGAAAGAATAACAGGACCAGGGGGCATGCAATGAAGCTGGAGGGGGGAGTTTAAGAGGGAGGTAAGGAAGTGCTACTTCACTGAAAGAGTGGTAGACACCTGGAACAGACTGCCAGTGGAAGTGGTGTAGGGGAAATCAGTGGGGTACTTCAAGCATGCATGTAACTGACATAGGGGATATCAGAAAATAGACAGGGAGTGGGGGGTGCCAGACACCACTTAGGGTCTAAAGAGATAAACTAGGCAGGGACCATCTGGCCAGAATGCATGGGCCAAATGGTCTTTTTCTGCTGACAAATTCTATGTTTCTAAGTAAAAGATATTGATGTCAGAAACAGTAGAATTGCATTTGAGGAGCATGAGTAATGGACCAAGTTATGAGGAGATCAGAAGAGTTGGGAACTGCATGGCTTTTTAGGGATTTGTACAGTAGGTGAGTCTGTCAGTCCTAAATTGGATCTGTTCCGGTGATGGGAGGCAGTGGAGGCTATATTGAATCAAGGTAGTAGTCATTTGAGGGAGCTTCCTGAAAGAAAGTAATGTCACTGTTGAGCTGGCTATTCAATTCAATTCAGTTTTATTTTTAACCAGGAAATACACCATTGAGATATTCATTTGCAAGGTGGTCCTGCGGGGACACACATAGTATGCATAAAAGGAAAACACTACAGATTTATACAACAGTTCACACAATACAGTGGATAATACATTTTTATTTGTTTTTTTATTTAGTTTTTGTTAACCGGGTAGGTGCACTAGCCATAAAATGACTATTTTCAGGCACGACCTGGGAGAGTACAACAAAAAGAGAACAGTTTAACAACAGCAACATGGGTACAGTAATACAAATAGAGGAACAGTACAGCAGTGCTACAAAAATACAATGAGTAGAAACAACAAAAAATAATGGCAAGCATTATACAAATAATGGCAGTAAGATATATAATAAATGCAGAAACCAGGGACACAGCCTGTGGAGTGAAAGGGTTAATAAACGAGTAAGGTTATTTAGAGAGAAAAGTGAGGAATGTTCAAACATAACAAGAAAGACTGATAGAAGGAAGGTCAGGGGTGGTAATTGGCAAAACAACAGTGGATGGTAAGCAACAAGGTTCGAGAAGGAAGAGAGCTAGTAGTCAAAACGTTATTTACAAAGAGAAGAAAAAATATGGGGAGGGGAAGAGGAGCCAGTCTTTGAGCTGGACTAGAGCAGAGGTGACACTATTGGTAAGTCTCAGGAGCTTCAGGTTGGGTCAAAGCATGTACAAGCATCAGCTAAGGATAGATAACAATGATATTCACTTTTAAATCTAAAATGAGACTGAGACAGCCGGAGGTTGAGTGGAAGAGCATTCCTTAGCCTGGGAGCAGAGAATTGGAAGGCCCCTGTGCTTTTAGTCGTTCAACATCTCGGAACATAGAGCAAGGATTTGTCAGCTGATCGCAGGCCATGGGAGGATGGTTGAGGGACCAGCAGCGCCACCAGCTGGGATGTTTTTTTCCCCAGATGATCAAGTCCATTAGCGATCCAAGGTAGTATTGTCTACTAGCAGAGGGCCAGAGCCAATTCAGATCCTTATAAAGATGGCAGTGATGTCTGATTCGAGGCGATGAAGAGGCAAATTGGGCTATATTGTTATAAATTACGTCCCATTTTAGTAGGGAGGATTTATGGGCAGAGGTAAGAATAGAGACACCATAAGTAAGGGTTGGGAGCAGAATACCTTGGGCAATTGCTAATTTCGCCGAAGGAGTAAGCATATAGCTCATTTTGTAAGCTACTCCCAGTTTTGAGTTTACAGCTTTGCACAAGGACTGAATGTGAAGATTAAAATCCAGGGATTGGTCCAGCAGGATCCCAAGGTACTTGAAGGAAGTAACATTTTCAAGTGGAATTCATCTGGGATGAAGAACCTCCAGCAAACTAGAACAGGCCTTACTCTTCGGTGTGGAACCTAGGAGCATGGCTTTCATTTTTTTTTCATTTAGTATAAGCTTACGGTCTAGTAGCCAGTCTAAGACCTTATTGAAGTCTGAGGTAAGTGATGTGTTCATGCAGGCAATACTAGCAGAACTAGTATAAATGATCAGGTCATTAGCATAGAGAATAGCCGAGCAGGATTCCAGGACCTTTGCTGCATTGTTGATAAAAATTGAGAACAGAAGGGGCCAAGGATAGAGCCCTGGGGGACTCCAAGGTTGATAGTAGATGTGTTGGACAGGGAGGAGTTAAATTTGACAGCTTGCAACCTGTTTGACAGGTAGCTACAGAACCAGTCCACAACAGGGGTAGAGAAATGGAATTTATGGAGAGTTGAGAGAAGCAGGGGATGGTCTACAAGGTCAAAAGCCTTAGTGAGGTCAATGAAGATGGTACCTGTGAGTTTTCCAGAATCCATGTTGGACAGAATATCAGTAGTTAGTTGAAGAAGAGCTGTGGTGGTAACAAGGTACAGTCAAATTACTCAGATTTTTACATGTCTACATAAGTGCAAGCAGCTAACTGCATAATACAATTGGAATGGAAGGAGGTAAGGGGGAAGGTGGAGCATGGTCCATAAGGTGAGGTAGGCATAGTCGAAGATAAGTAGGATGAGGGGGGGAAATGTGTAAGGGAGAGAGGCTCAGGGAGTAGCAGGGCATAGACAGACAGGAGTGCAAAACAAAAGAAAGAAGGGGAGCAGGGAGACCCAGGGGCAAATATAGTGGTAAGTACCATGTAAAACATCAAAAGGGGGGGGCCCTAGACATAAGGGGATTGTCTCCCTTCTTTCCTTGTTCCACAGTGACACAGAGGCTACTTACATTGTTTCCTGTCTCAAGGTTCCATATATAGGTGAGGCCCTGATTTAGAGTAGTTACAAGTCTGTTTTAAACATGACTATGTCTGGACTGATGACACCTACAGCTAATCCCCTACATCAAGTTTGAAATAGATTTTCATTGGCTTTCAGACATTGAGGGATCCTGCACAAGCACACCTACTGTAAGTACTGTGCACCCCCACCTTTAATTTATTTGTGTGTGCATCCAGCAGATGGTGGGATTGCCCCATGATGTACATCTTGTTTGGGATTGTGAAAGGAAATTACTTGGTATAGCAGGGAAAAAAATGTTCTTAGTCTATAGAGCAGCATATTCTGTGTAGAATAATACATGGCGAGGTGTGTAATTGGGTTCTTGTATACATCCGAGGTGTGGGATACCAAATGAACCAGGACAGCGAAGTACATATAAGCAGGCAAGTGACCTGGTTTTAACCAGGACAAGTGACTTGGTTTGTCTAATTGCAGAGTATTATTTTAAACAGCTAGAGCATTGCTGGAAATTAATATGATCTTTCTAAAGTAGTGAAGTATTTCTTATATCTGAAGTACTTTTTTTTTCTCCTTTAATAATTAGAAGATTTAATACCCAACAATACTTGTTGCGACCTGTGAAACACTACTCGAGCTGGAAGCTGACATAACTAGTTTTATCCCTCCTTACACATCATTGCCTCTATGACGCTGCTGTCTGTGACATCGCAACTGACCAACAAGAGCCAATCACCAGCTGTCAAATCAGTCACTTGTGATGCCACAATAAGTGAGGTTACAATGCTGACCAGGTAAGAGGATGAATACAACTGGATAAGTCTGAATTCAGGTAAAGTACTGCTCTTTACGTTCCATCTAATGTTACCAGGTAGAAAACATTCATATGGGCAAATGGAAAAAGAAAAATACTTCAGAAATAAAAAGTTGGAGCCTACTACTTTAAAAAAATAATGTTTTCTGCCTGCTATTTTTGCTGCTATTAGTCCGTGTTTTATGTCTTTTCAGCCACCATAGTCCAGTCACATTGCTGACTTTTTAATAAGACTGGTGGATCTTTTGTCATCCACTGCAAAAGGTTAGTGCTTGAATCTCATGTCCCAATTATCAAGGCAGCTCCTTCCAACCGAACTGTCCTAGCAGTGCGGCTGAAAGCATGTGTAAAGTCACGCTGACTGCCTCTTTTTCCTTTTCACTGAGTTGCAGTTACACATTTCAGATAAAATCTCAGTGGATATGTGAACTAAATCTGTCTCTCCTTGCCTATTTTTGACACTGAGTTGATTTGCTGAGGCTTTTTTTTTCACTTTTGCTTGGTAACAGTTCAGTCTCTGTCACATTCACATTTCATGTTGGAGGTGTGAAATTCTTAATAAACACATTCCATGAGATAAACTTTGGGGGTGGGGACTTGTGGGATAATCAACCTGAAACACTTAAATTATGCACTTTAAAAAAAGCAATTAAACAGTTTTACCAAAATGTGTCAAATAAAAGGAGCATAAGTATTTTTTAAATACACATTACAAATTGATGCAGAATACAAAGACTAAATATTTAACTCTTGTTTTCTTGCACACGGCATCTCCCTTAAAAATCCCATTAAACAGCCACCCCAGTGGCATGGCGGGAAAAGGCACTCAGTGCCCTCACCTCCTGCCCTACCGGTGACCTGGGTTTGGAAATGGATGTGGGTCACTAAAGGGCCAGCCAGGGATGGGAGGATTGAGCATCCGCTGGACTGCTCTCCTCCCTTGGGGAGAGGGGCTGTCATAGTGTGTTGCTTGTCTGCCAACTAGAGGTGTTTTGGTGGTAGCACATCATATACCATACGCTCAGTGACTACATTACCATGAATACCATTACAGCGACAAAATACGCAGATCACTGTAAAGGTTCCAGCAATACACCGACAGTGTTTTCCCCATTGATTGCCCTCTCACCCAGAAAACAACTCTGTCTCAGAGTTGATTATTTAAAAGTTGGGGGTGCAGGGGGCAAAGCCCCCTCCCCCACAAAAAAACACATTGTTTCAGTGGGGGCACAATGCCAACTGTCAGCATTGTGCCGTCGCTGTAACGCTGGTCAACAAATTTCTTGTCACTGCAACTTGGGGGGAACCAGCACATGCGACTCACATGTAGAGGGAAGGGACAATGTTCAGAGTGCCAGGGGCATCTCTGCAGAGGTGGAGCTCACACATCATGCCCATCACCTGTCTGTGGGGGCCCAGGGGAGGAAATCTGCAGAAAATCACCCCCTGATGGTGGGATGATGACCGACCCCTTGCAGGCTCCACAACGGTGACTGGGCACCCCTCACAGGTCCTGTGGCAGAGAACATCAAGGGAAGGTGAGTCTCGGAGAAGGCAGACATCAGGGGTGGGGGGCCAGTCAGAGTGAGACTGCAGGAGTAGAAATGGAGGATAAACACTTAAATAAATAAAAAAATCCCATTAAAGGAGCAGTTCATGTCACAGGAAACATTTTTGAATCCGTATCTTTTTATTCGGTTTTAGATTGCTTTTTTTGTCCTGCCTTGTGAGATGCCCTTTTTCAGAGTTTGAACTTCCTGTAACATTTTTTAGACTTCAAATAATCAATGGTGTGCAGCATATTTAAATATCACTGCCTGAAAGTTTTCATCAATATTCTGAGCTGTATTAGAACACCCAAATAGTTCTAACGGTGTAATGGGAATAGTTGTCTGCTAGTTATATGTCTATAATTTTGTTATAAATCTATGTTTTGTATGGCAGTCCTGCTTAGGAAACATGCCAAGCAGCAGAGCCTCATGGGACACTGGATTTTAAAAAGAGAAGAAAAAATGGTCTGCCCTCTCACTGACCTAGAGGATAAGCTAGTTAGAACTTACTTTCATGTTTTGACACCTACCTTCCAGAACTGTTATAAAAAACAGGTTATAAAAAAACAACTGCTTTGAACTTAGGAAGACTGCCGTAAAAGGTTACATTTTATAGGATAACAGGAGGAAGACTGTTTTTGGAAAGCATATGTGAATTAACCTTACAGGATATTTCTGCAATGTCAACGGGTGCTGTAAACGATACACTGAGGAAGACAGACTGTCTTGTTATAATTAAAAAATATTGCTGTATTTGGAGATTCCAATCAAACAGTAATCTGACCTGTTTACTTATGCAGCTGCATGTTACAAATTAAGTATGCAGGACTGAATGTGACCTCACACTGGCACCTCAGAGCTGTGACATCACATGGAGGGAGGGACATCCTGGCCTCTTTGATATTGGTGAAGCTTGGCTAAAAGGACTGACACTCTTTTCTGGACTTCTAAGAGTCATCTTTGTTTCTGGACTTCTAAGGGACATTTTAGCCAAGATAGGTAACTGCCCAAATCATTTGCCAACTGAAAACCTGAGGTAGAATTAGCTAAATCAGTTATAGGGTGCTTTGTTTTGTAATTGTCCATTTCTTTCCTGACTCTAATCTTAATGTATATGTGTTCTGTATTTATTTACAATTTTTTATTTTAGTTAACCTTGTTTTTCCTTAAACTTGCCTGGAAACGTTCTCATTTTGAGTATGAATAATGGGACAGTATTGATAATTCTGACATAATGGTTAAATTGCTTAGAGTTTCACCGTATGCAGCCACGCTAACAGGGATCTGTGTAAAGATCCAACAAGGTAAGAAAACACCAGCATCTCAATTGAGTCAGCAGGGGGTTGTGAACCATGCTGGTTGTATGCCCCCTGGGTCAAGTATTGCGCTGCTTTCCCTGAAGAGAATGTGATAGTTGAATCTGATACCTGGGTGTGCCAGCTAAAAAAAGGGTTCATAATTGACCCCAGGACTTGAGACTGGTAGTTTGCTAGGCCCCAAAACAAACAGGAGGGTGTCCTTGTTTGTCACCTGTTCATGAATCACACTTCAAGGTTGGGCACCATGGGAGCAGACAGTCTAACCCCTGGAGTGGATTTGTGACAGATCTGGTGTGCAGCACTGGGATCTGAAAGATTTTTTGCATACTGTGCAATTATTTGGTGGCACGGGCATTAACAGTCCAGTGTGTTGCACTGATAAACTGTAACAGTTCACACACAAAAAAGGCAGAGATTTTAAAAGAAATATATAATTTTGGTTACAGTCTAAAGTTCCCTTTTTTTTTTTTTTTGGGTGCCAAGCTAGTGTAGCCATAGATTAGGGAAGAAGATGGCTTCCACCTACAGCAAATACACAGCAGAATACCTGAGCCAGTTGTGCCAGGAAAGAGAAGTCTGGTGTGAGGGGTGAACCAAACAGCACCTCATGGAGGCTCTTGTGGCAGCCAATGCACAAGTGACTGCACAGGACCTTGAGTCACAGTTGGTGACTGAAAGGGACCAGACCTTTGGTGTGGAGGGGCCAGGGTCCACTGCAGTGTCCAGTCCCAGGGAGGAGGACAGTGGTACCAGGGGGACCCTAGGAGCACAGCAGCAGGGAAAGGTCACCACCATGCTGGAGCCAGAAGGGATCAGGCTGCAGCTAGCACTAAGGAGAATGGAGCTGGAATTCGAACAGAGGAAGCTGTAGATAGAGAGAGAGAGAGAGAGAGGAAAGACAATGCCAGAGAGAGGCTGAGGAAAGAGAAAAACAGCTTCAGAGAGAGAGAGGATGAGGAAAGAGAAAAACAGCATCAGAGAGAGGCAGATGAATGTGAAAAACAGCTTCAGAGAGAGAGGCCAAGGAATGGGAAAAACAGCTTCAGAGAGAGGCCGAGTAAAGAGAAAAACAGCTTCAGAGAGAGGCAGAGGAAAGAGAAAAACAACTTCAGAGAGAGAGAGGCTGAGGAAAGAGAAAAACAGCTTCAGCGAGAGGCCGAGGAAAGAGAAAACAGCTTCAGAAAGAGGCCGAGAAATGAGAAAAACAGCTTCAGAGAGAGGCCGAGGAATGAGAAAAGCAGCTTCAGAGAGAGGCTGAGGAAAGAGAAAAACAGCTTCAGAGAGAGGCCGAGGAATGAGAAAAACAGCTTCAGAGAGAGGCCGAGGAAAGAGAAAAACAGCTTCAGAGAGAGGCCAAGGAAAGAGAAAAACAGCTTAAGAGAGAGGCCAAGGAAAGAGAAAAACAGCTTCAGAGAGAGGCAGAGGAAAGAGAAAAACAGCTTCAGAGAGAGGCAGAGGAAAGAGAAAAACAGCTTCAGAGAGAGGCTGAGGAAAGAGAAAAACAGCTTCAGAGAGAGTCCAAGGAATGAGAGCGACAGCGTCAGCGATAATTTGTATTGGAGAAACTGAAACTCCAGCATCCAACGCCAGAACAGGTAAGTGGCATGGGTGAAACTGAGCCTCCAGAGCTGGGGTACAAATTAAATTCCAAATTGATAGCTGAATTTAAAGAGGGGGAGGATATAGATGCATTTTTAAATTCATTCGAAAAGGTATGTGTGAACGGGAGCATGGTACCCGCCTCATTTTGTATTTGTTTGTTTCATTATTTTGTATAGATATAGGTTTATTCAGGATACCTATAGAAGGGCACTCAGAAAGTGCTTTGATATTACTAATAGCATTGTATATGGACTTTCCAAAGATTATTTTCTGTCAAAAAGTACAAATCTGTTGCAACAGTATCTTATTCTGGCTCTTTTCTGTCCTTTCAACCCTATACTTTCCCTATCTACATATTGGCCACATGTGGGTATCTTTCTGTCTCTAATTTTATTCCCTCATCTTTGGAAAAGCCTAATACACTACTATCAAGTAATGAAAACTAGGCAGCATGCCATTTGTTTTGTTCACTAATTGGTGGTGATAACAAATGTGATCGTACTACTGCAGTGTGCATGGAGCTGTGCGACCGTGCGAATGTACCTACAAGCGAATGCTAGTGTCTCACTAGTGTTAGACTCACATAAATCTTTAGGAGCCTGTAGTTTGGCAGGTTTTCACTGTTTGTGGTGTCTCCCAGAAATGAAAGAGGAAAAATTAGCAATTATAAAAGTGGGCTTCTCTGAAGCCAGTGAATCCTCCCTGTTTCTCTCTGTTTAAAACTTTCAACCTTAGTACAAAGCAACAAAATGAGCCAGGGATAAAACAAACTATTCTGCTGCCTGACTATTAAAGAATTCTCACATTCTTTTTATTTCAATAAACACTCCAAGCCCTTGAGAGAAACTGAACAGGAACTAATATTCACAAAAGCACAGTGCAGGTTATACATGCAGCTTGCATGTAGAGTGAAGTTCTGGGCTGCATTAAAAGGCATATTTAACAAAGAATAGTTGCTGCCAGCTTTTAAACAAAGTTTAAATATAATTATAATGTTTTCTCTTCAAGTCATATTGTACTCATTGGCCCAGATATTCAAACTGCGCCAGGCTGTGGTGCAAGCCTGGGCACAGGTCAACTTGGCTGCGTAGGGGTGTGGACTGGGCGATATTCAACGGAGCTGCAGCATGGCTCAGCATCATTGAATATTGCACCCTGGCCACCAGCAGTGCACATGGCGCAGTGGCCAGAGTGAAGCATGGGGATGCGCTAGCGCAAGTTCCATTGTGCAAGGCGCATCAACTGCAGTATTCAAAAGTTGACATGCTAATGGGGCCATAATTTATGCAAGGCACAAATGGGGCCATTTGCATGTCATTATGGCCCCATTTGCATGCAGGTGCGCCGATCCCCGACGACTTGCGCCTGGCGCCCTGCCAGGCAGAAGCCATTGGGGACCGACGCCCCCTGCTGTGCGGCAATGTGCCCCACAGGCCAATCATGGGCATTTGTAACATAAAAGAGATCCCAATATCCCTGGTGGTCCAATGGACCGCTGTCAGCCCGATCGCAGGCTAAAGTAAAATAAATCAACTTATATCCCTGGTGGTCCAGTGGACTGCTGACAGCCTGATCGCGGGCTGAAGTAAAAGAAATCAACCTATATCCCTGGTGGTCCAGTGGACCGCTGACAGCCCGATTGTGGGCTGAAGTAAAAAATAAAGTAACCCATATCCCTGGTGGTCCAGTGGACCCCCCCTCCCCACACGCCCACTGATCCCCACCGCCCCGCTACCCCCCCGGTCAGCAGTGGGCGGCAGCACCCCATCCACCTGCTGCCCCACTGCCCGCCGACTGACACCATCGGTAGGGCTGTACGCCCATTGGTCCACAGCGTAAGCCAATGGGCGTGCAGCCCGTACCCTACTACACATTCCAGGCCCCTGTTTGAAATGTTTGTAAAAAAAAATAGTAGTTTTACCTTTTTTTTTCTTTTTAACTTCCTGGTTCAGGGCTTCCAGAACCTCCCTGCTGTTTTCATGTTGTTCTAAGGGCTGGCTGGCCATGACTCCTCCCCTTTTATGATGTTTAAAAAGGGGGGCGGTGCCTGAATCCCCAGCATAAGCTATTTTCTTTTGTTTATCTTACTAATTATCGCCTTGCTGTGCCTACCATCCTTTCCAATTCTGTGTGATAGCAATATTAAGTTATTGTATTAAGAATTTAATCCCTCTAAAGGATAATTTTGTTTTTCAAGTTAGGTATGGGAGGGACTATGATGGACATGTGACTATGTTTCAGTATATAAGCACTGCAGATTGTATGGTGAATCAGTTGGTTGGTAGGAGCTACTCCCTACCAGTCCTCTAGCCTAATACTAGGTGGATAAATGTCTTGCTTTATGGAATTGACCTAAAACTGTAATTTGATTTTGTTTGATGCCTTTATTATTTTCCGTTCTCAGTCCACTAATTTTATTTTTGTCTGTTGGAGCAATAAATCCAGTTCTTCTTGAATTTGAATCAATGTCTGGACTCCATTTGTTCCCACGTCCACAGTATGCATTCAGGCAAAAATTCCCTGAGAGTCCTGAAGCTTCCAGCTATCCCCATTGCTTACCAGGAAAGCTCATGACGCATTGGGTCACATGGACAATCAGGACAGTAATGATTTATTTATTCATTTGGTTTTTGTTTACCAGGTAGGTACACTAGACAAGAGACAACAATAACCTGACATAGACAAATAACCTGACATTAACTACTTGCACTAGATGATACAACATTAAAGAGGGACTCTCATGGTCTGTAAATCATTGACAAGACAAGACCAGACAAGAGTATTGCCTATTTTCAGGCACGACCTGGAAGAGCATAATCAGGACTGAGCAAAGTACAAACAAAAGTCAAACATCGGTAACAATAGTTCATGGTGCAGCATGAAGTGAGAACAGAACATTGCAGTTTATTGACAAGAGCAAGCCATTTCTGTGGAACTGAGAGAAAACAAATAACCTGACATTAACTACTTGCACTAGATGATACAACACATGAAAGAGGTACTCTCGTGGTCTGTAAATCATTGAAATCACTCACCGAAATGTGCCATGTTGCTTCACTAGCTGATCGATAGTAAGTTCTTAATCCAAAGTGCCCCGACTGTGTTTTAATAATAATTTTTAATACGCAGCTCAGCAACACAGTTTTCGTATGCCTGGATGAGATCACTGAACCGGAAGTGACGTTTTCACCTGATTCTACAGTGAAAGACTGTCTGACAGAGCATGGTGTAGTAGTAGGAAGTTTGTGCGCCATTTGACTCATGAACAAGGAGAGATCCACTAACCAATTTCTATTTAGAATAGTAACATGATTATTTATTCAAAACTCCGATTTTTAACATCAGTGTCCAATGTGCTGTCCTGTCATACTGTAACAGTTGTGTGATCCGTGTGTTTATCACTGGTGTGGCACCACTCAGTCTTCATTTTGTCCTGCTGTGTGATGAAAATTATTCTGTGTGCATGTCATATGTTGAATATAACTTTTTTTGAGTACTGGTGATAAATGTGATGTAGTGGATCACTGAACCTAACTTCATTAAGTAGTGCCTAATGAGATGCTTTTTTTTCACACAGCTATAGCTGTGAAAATTGAAATAAATATCACATTTTTCAGCGGTGTTTGTCTTATACTGTTGTCTTTGTTTAGTATGGTTGTGTGAAACCTCACTTGTGCATAATGGTACCATAATCTGCAGTCTTTGTAAATGTTACTACTGCTTGTGCACTTCTGTTTATGTATAAATATATGGTACTTTTAGTACTGTAATTTCAGTACTTCAATAGTGTCTATGTTGTGCAGTATACTTTGTTATGCTGCATCTAACAAATAAAACAGAATTTTGTCTTGTGTCTTTTTATACTAATACTGGTTTCATAAGTTTAGTACAAAACTAGTTACTGTTATTCAGCTGTCAACAACCACCATCCCTGTTATATATTTGTCTGTGAATTAACCTGTTATTCAAAAATGCCATCACGTTGTGTGGCTGCCAACTGTGGGAATACGCATCGGGCAGGGTTTTCCCTTTTAACGTTCCCAAAGCATGCTCATGTTGTTAGGTTGTGGAACTGATTTGTGAGTGTGAAGCGACTCGACTGGCATGGGTCAAGTAAACATAGCGTGTTATGCTCTGCACATTTTGATGAGTCCTGTTACGACCCTTCCATTTTGATGCAATATAAAATGAAATTTGTTAAGTGTTTGCGACTACTACCCAATGCTGTACCCATGATTCATGCCCCTCAGCCCAGTAATGCTGCAATGAGTGTAGTTACATCTCACAGTGAGTGCATGGTATGTGAGCCGTAATCCGTTGCTGAAGGAGATTGTCATATCCAAAGAAAGAGAAAGAAAATTGGAGGTGCTTTCCATAAAAGACAACTTGCTGAGGTATATTTCATTATTTTGTGTTTACACCCCCCCCAAAACACACACCCACAATCTCCGTTGTTTCAATGCAGAATTTGAGCACCCTTGGTTGTTGCTAATGTAATTTATTACTTGCGAAATGTGAATGGGCACAATTGTTGCGATGCCATCTCTGTGCTTACTCCCTCCCCACCACTGCCATAACCTGTTTGTAGCACTGTCATTAATGTGTTTGCAAGTATTGCACATCACAAATGTCATAGTGTGGATGTGCCAAGTTTCATAATTGTGGCTTATTGTTTTTTCACCCAACACATGTAAAGGTTGGTATTGAGGTATATGGACACAGTGAATGGACAGGAGATACTGTGTGCCCAATTATCAGAGGGTTAGGCCTTGCATAAATGTACTTGTGCCCCTAAAATGTTGCAAGTCCAATTTTCTCCAGAAGTTGTGACATCACTGCTTTGAACACCTGTGTATCACGGTAACAAATAGTGCTGTACCACAGTTGAAAGTTCATGCAATGTTGCTGTACCCTTATGTGGTACAACAGTATTTGGTAACCTTTATGGAGTGCAAACTTCAATTGTATTGTTAAGTTCAAAACACCTAAATGCACACATAGCACTAACTGCCTGTATTTTGTGTAATTAGTGTTCCTATCTCTAGGCTACACATATGGGGCCCTATACACGATTAGGGCGTCGGTACGCCTGACAAGCACATACCCGCCCACGTACGTGTGCACCCATGGCCATGTGCGCAGTGGTAGCATTCACGACTGCCATCCACCTGACTGTGGCATGACCCCCCCCATGTGCAGGTTTACGCAGGGCAGATTGTGGAGGGGTCACTGGAACGTCCAGGCATGCAATGGGATGCCCGTCCCTCTTCACGCACTGGTTCCCTTTTGTGGTGTGTGGTTGCAACAGGTTTCATCGGTCGTGACATCCCTCCCCATATGCCTGTGTGCTGGGGCAGCACAGAGGGCTGCATCATGGTCACTCTGCATTCTGCAGGTGGGTACTGTGTAGGAGTACAGTGGGTTACGTCAGGGTCCCAGCTGCTCTAACCTAGGGTGCGGAGTGCTTGCAGTCCTGAAACAAGTGACATGGTATATTTACACAGCCCTATGTGTGACATTCAAGTCCAGATTGCATTCTGGATTTACAAGTACAAATATTGTCATGGTGTTGCTCTGCTCAGTATATCGAGTACATCACAGTTTGTATGGACAGGAACCACGCTACATGTATCCAGACATCATGGCACACCTGGTACAAACATACTGTAGCACTGCACAGCTGTCATGTAGTAGGTTAGCCACCACACATCCCTGTGTACTTAATGCTTGCATGTTAAATGAGCATGTTTGTAGAATAGTTGACAACTGTATATTTACAGTGAATAATATATTATGTATGCATGCATACTCATGTGCCACTATAATATACATTTTGCATTACTTCTGCTTCTTTCAGATAATCAGCCAGTATGTAAATACTGAAGCCCAACCTGAGTTTTCTGGCTCTGTACAACTTAATGATGTAGCAAGTGATGACGTGGTCCAATCAGTCACTGAGATGGACGAAGATGAATCCTTACCCACTGGTTGTGCAGTGTCAGAATCTGTATCAAAGAAGCACATTTCCAGGGGGACACAGAGGTTTCTTCATCATCCACCCTGTAAAAGCAAAGGTGATTTTGTTTCCTATCTTTTTTGTGTTTGCTTGCATGCATGCGCAAGAAACATTATGCGGCAGCTTAGGAGAGAAGCAGGTTGTGGAGGCACGGCACTGTAGCAGCCAACGGAGGCACTACCTTTGGGGTCTTGGCACTGGTGTACCAATGGAGGCACAGTGTGGTGATGACACTGGTCTCCAAAAGTGCCACCAAGTAGAAAGGTTTTTGCTGCAGCAATCAGGGGCTGCCTCATTATTGCAGTGTCAGCCAGTCCACTGCAATGAGGGAGCGACCCGTCGTTGCTGAGCAGAATGTTGCCGACTGTAATATTGTGTGTGAACATGGTGGCGGCTTGCCACCGTGTTCACAAACAATATTCATTAACCCCCACTGCCGAGGGGGTGTCCAATCCCCCTCGGCATCATTTGCCCCAAAGAAATTAGTTTTGCCAATGGGAGGCCCAATCCCCATCAGCTTCATTCACACCCTCCCCGTGTAATTTGCCAACAGGGGAGCCCACTCCCCATTGGCATAATGGTTTCCCCCCGCCAAAACGTTCAGTTTATGCTGAGGAGGTGCCCAATCCCCCTTGGCTCTTGGTCCTCCCCAGCACTCCATATGTGCCGACGGGGGTGCCCAATCCCCCATCAGCTACAGCCCCCCAAACATTCAGGTGGCACACTGGGAGCCCACCCCAGCATGCCCAATGCCCCTGTAAAGAACAAGCATGTGTAAATGCCGAATGTTGTCACACTAGCATTGGCAGTGGCGGAGGTGGAGAGGCATAGAACTGTGAGTTTGTCAATGTGTCCCAAAAGGTGATTTTGCATAGCGAGTACACCACTGTGTGGCAGACCTGTGGAAACGCATCTTGGGCAGGCTGTGGAAAATGGCAGCTGGACTGTTGATAATGAGGTGTGCACAAATGCCAGTGGCGAAAATGTGGCATGAAAATATTGCAGATTGATGAAGTTACAAGGGTGCATGGAAACTGCGCAATGCATGCTTGCAACACAGTCATTGTCTGGACTTTCGCCACCAAATTTTCAACATTGGCATTTTATGACCTCTGCTGATGAATAGTGTCACCGTCATTTCCGAAAAGTGTCCCGAAAAGTGATTTCGCACAGTGACCGTGCAATTCTGCACCGGACGTGTGAAAACACATTTCAGCCAGCTGTACTGTTCATAACAGTGCCCAACAGCGACCCCACCTCCAAAGCTGCACTATCCCACGATGTTGGCTGCGCAAGTGCGCCAACATAAAAAAACAGTCCTGCAATGTTGTTTTTTTAAACCTGTAAAAAAGAAAACTGTCCCTCGCAGTTACCCTGCCCCCTCCCACAACCTGCGCCCACCCACTGTGCAGCCTGCCTCCCCACACCCCACCCTCACCCCATATTTACCTTCAGAGTTTGGCGTGGCGATCTTCAGTGGACTGGGAACACGTCTGCACTCTTCAAAGCCGACCGTGAACTGAGAAAATGCCGGTAAGCTGTATAATGGCATAAATAGGGGTTTTTTTGCATATCTCAGGCAGATCTTTGGAATTTTGGCACCAAATTTTCAACATGGGGTTATTGGGCCCCCTCCTCATGAATTCAGCCACTGTCATGGCATTAATCGGTCACGAAAGGTGATTTCACGGTCACTGCGTGGAATCACCTTTCGGGACCAATTAATGAAATGACAGTGCCAATGTTCATGAGGTAGGCTCTCAAAAAGTCTATGTTGCAATTTTGGTGGGAAAATTCCAAAAAATGACTGTTTTACGAGTGTGCATGGCACAGTTGCTATGCATGCTCATAACTTCACCAATTTGCAATATTTTCACTCCAGATTTTCAACATTGACATTTTTCCATACCTCCTTATGAACAGTACAGCTGTCATTTTTCACATCCTGGCAGAAATGTGTTTTCACACTTTCAGTGCAGAATAGCATGGTCGCTGTGGGAAATCAGTGTTCAGGATGCATTAAGAAAATCACAGTGACACTGTTCATGAGCAGAGGTCCTAAAATGCCTATGTTGAAAATTTGGTGATGAAAGTCCATAAAATGACTGTGTTATGCGCATGCGTTGCACAGTTTCCACATATGCTCGGATGTGCGAGCATTTTTACTATTTCCACTACAGATTTTCAACATTGCCATCTCTTCACACCTCCCTATGGATGTTACAGCTGTCATTTCGCTGTGATATCGCACAGTGACCGTGCAATTCTGCACCGGACGTGCGAAAACACATTTCAGCCAGCTGTACTGTTCATAAGGAGGTATGGAAAAATGCCAATGATGAACAGCTGGAGTGAAAGTATTACAAATTCATAAAGTCACAAGCATGCATGCAAACTGCGCAACGCATGCTCGTAAAACACTCATTTTATTGACTTCTGTCCCTAAATTTTCAACATAGGCATTTTAGGACATCTGCTAATGAACAGTGTCACTGCCATTTTCATAATGTGTCTCAAACACGGGCTTTCCACAGCAACCGCGCTATTGTGCGCCGGAACTGTGAAAACAGATTTTGGTCAGGATGTGAAAAATGACTGCTGTACTGTTCTTTAGGAGGTGTAAAACAATGGCACTGTTGAAAATGTGGTGTGAAAATATTATAAGTTTGTGAACTTACGAGCGTGTGTGCAAACTGCGCAACGCACGCTTGTAACACAGTCGTTTTATGGAGTATTGTTACCAAATTTCAACAAAGGCATTTTAGGATCTCTGCTCATGAACAGTGTCACTTTCATTTTCGTAATGTGTCCCAAACACTGATTTCGCACAGTGACCACGCTATTCTGCGCCGGAAGTGCGAAAACACATTTCGGCCAGGATGTGAAAATGACAGCTGTACGGTTCACAAGAAGGTGTGATAAAATGCCAATGTTGAGAATCTGGCATGAAAATAGAGTGAATGCGCTAACTTACGAGCGTGCATTTCGCAGCTGATACGCATGCTCGTAAAACAGTCACTTTTAGATTTTTCCCACCAAACTTGCAACATAGGCTATTTGAGAGCCCCTCTCATGAACAGTGGCACTGTCATTTCATTACTCAGTCCCGAAAGGTGATTCCACGCTGTGACTGCGAAATCACCTTTCGGGACCGAATAACGCCATGACAGTGCAAGAATTCACGAGGAGAGGTCCCAAAAACTCCATGTTGAAAATCTGGGGCCAAAATTCAGAAAAATACCAGAGATATGCATTAAAGTTAAAAAAACCCTATTCATTCCATTATACACCGGCATTACCGGCATTTCTTCAGTTTGCGGTCGGCTTTTGGTACAGGCGTGTTCCTGAATCCACGAATATCGCTTGCTGGACTCCGCAGGTAAGTATGGGAGAGGGGGTGAGGGGAGGCAGGGTGCACAGAGAGGTTGGGTGGGTGGGGGGAGGGAGGGGCATCGAGACTACAGAGGGACCATTTTCATTTTACAGGAAAAAACATCACAGGACAGGTTTTTTGCAGGGGATTTGGCACACTGGGTTGGGCTCCACTGCCACCTAACTGTTTGGGGTTATCTGTAGCCAACAGGGATTGGGCACCCTCGTCGACACACAAAGCGGGGAGGGTGAGCCGAGGGATTGGGCATCCCCGGCATTAGTGGGGGTTATGCCGATGAGAGTGGGTTCCCCATCGGCACACAAAGAGTGGGGAGTTAACCCATCAACATCAGCTTCATTCACATTCCCCATGTAATTTGCCAACAGGGCCCCTCCCCATTGGCATAATAGTTCCCCCACCAAAACGTTCAGTTTATGCTGAGGGTCCCAATCCCCTTGGCTCTTGTTCCCCCAGCACTCCCATATGTGCGATGGGGTGCCCAATCCCCGGTCAGCTACAGCCCCCCAAACATTCAGGTGACACACTGGGAGCCCACCCCAGCATGCCCAATGCCCCTGTAAAGAACAAGCATTTGTAAATGTCAAATGTTGTCACACTGGCATTGGCAGTGGCGGAGGTGGAGAGGCATAGCGCTGTGATTTTGTCAATGTGTCCCAAAAGGTGATTTTGCACAGTGAGTACGCCACTGTGTGGCAGAGCTGTGGAAACGCGTCTTGGGCAGGCTGTGGAAAATGGCAGCTGGACTGTTGATAATGAGGTGTGCACAAATGCCAGTGGTGAAAATGTGGCATGAAAATATTGCAGACTGATGAAGTTATAAGGGTGCGTGGAAACTGCGCAATGCACGTTTGCAACACAGTCATTGTCTGGACTTTCACCACCAAATTTTCAACATAGGCATTTTAGGACCTCTGCTGATGAATAGTGTCACCGTCATTTCCTCAAAGTGTCCCGAAAAGTGATTTTGCACAGTGACCATGCAATTCTGCACCGGACGTGCAAAAACACATTTCAGCCAGCTGTACTGTTCATAAGGAGGTATGGAAAAATGCCAATGATGAACAGCTGGAGTGAAAGTATTACAAATTCACAAAGTCACGAGCATGCATGCAAACTGCGCAATGCACGCTCGTAAAACACTCATTTTATTGACTTCTGTCCCTAAATTTTCAACATAGGCATTTTAGGACATCTGCTAATGAACAATGTCACTGCCATTTTCATAATGTGTCTCGAACATAGGCTTTCCACAGCAACCGCGCTATTGTGCGCCGGAACTGTGAAAACAGATTTTGGTCAGGATGTGAAAAATGACTGCTGTACTGTCCTTTAGGAGATGTAGAACAATGGCACTGTTGAAAATGTGGTGTGAAAATATTATAAGTTTGTGAACTTACGAGCGTGCGTGCAAACTGCGCAATGCACGCTCGTAACACAGTCATTTTATGGAGTATTGTCACCAAATTTTCAATACAGGCATTTTAGGATCTCTACTCATGAACAGTGTCACTTTCATTTTCGTGATATATCCCGAACACTAATTTGCTTTAAGTGACCAGCGCTATTCTGCGCAGTGCGAAAATACATTTCGACCAGGATGTGAAAATGACAGCTGTACGGTTCACAAGAAGGTGTGGTAAAATGCCAATGTTGAGAATCTGGCATGAAAATAGTGCGAATGCGTTAACTTACGAGCATGCATTTCGCAGTTGCTACGCAGGCTCGTAAAACAGTCACTTTTTGATTTTTCCCACCAAACTTGCAACATAGGCATTTTGAGAGCCCTTCTCATGAACAGTGGCACTGTCTTTTCGTTACTCGGTCCCGATAGGTGATTCCATGCAGTGACTTGCGAAATCACCTTTCGGGATCGAATAACACCATGACAGTGCAAGAATTCATGAGGAGAGGTCCCAAAAACCTCATGTTGAAAATCTGGGGCCAAAATTCAGAAAAATACCCATGATATGCATTAAAGTTGAAAAACCCTATTAATTCCATTATACACTGGCATTCCCGGCATTTCTTCAGTTTGCGGTCGGCTTTGAAGAGTGCAGACGTGTTCCCAGTCCACCGAAGATCGTTCGCCAGACTCTGCAGGTAAGTATGGGAGAGGGGTGAGGAAGGCAGGGTGCACAGAGGGTGAGTGCGGGTGGGGAGGGCATCGAGACTACGAGGGACCGTTTCATTTTACAGGAAAAAAACATCACGGGACAGTTTTTTTCAGGATTTAGCACACTAGGGTGGGCTCCCAGCATGCCACCTAACTGTTTGAGGTGTCTGTAGCTGACGGGATTAGGCACCCCCGTCGGCACCTAAAGCGGGGCGGGCGAGGGGATTGGGCATCCCCTCGGCATTCAATGATGGGGGTTATGCCGACGGGGAGTGGGCTCCCCGTCGGCACCTAAAGAAAGTGGCGGGAGTTAACCGACAGTGGGATTAGGCACCCGAAGTCGGCAGTAGTTGGGAGGCTGCCTGCTCGCCGACCATGCTCATAATGTTGGCGAGCACGTTGGAAAGGTCCGCGGTATATGACGAGCTTTGCTCAGATTGCAGCAGACCCTTTCTTAGTTGTGCTCGCCACATTATGTTTGCATGGTGTGGCGCCGGCATGCAGGCTGATTGGGGAATGAGGGACGCACCTACCAGTGTATGCCCTGCATTCGCCCAACAGCGACCCCACCTCCAAAGCTGCACTATCCCACGATGTTGGCTGCGCAAGTGCGCCAACATAAAAAAACTGTCCTGCAATGTTGTTTTTTTAAACCTGTAAAAAAGAAAACTGTCCCTCGCAGTTACCCTGCCCCCTTCCACAACCTGCGCCCACCCACTGTGCAGTCTGCCTCCCCACACCCCACCCTCACCCCATATTTACCTTCAGAGTTTGGCGTGGCGATCTTCAGTGGACTGGGAACACGTCTGCACTCTTCAAAGCCGACCGTGAACTGAGAAAATGCCGGTAAGCTGTATAATGGCATAAATAGGGTTTTTTTTGCATATCTCAGGCAGATCTTTGGAATTTTGGCACCAAATTTTCAACATGGGGTTATTGGACCCCCTCCTCATGAATTCAGCCACTGTCATGGCATTAATCGGTCACGAAAGATGATTTCACGGTAACTGCGTGGAATCACCTTTCGGGACCAATTAATGAAATGACAGTGCCAGTGTTCATGAGGTGGGCTCTCAAAAAGTCTAGGTTGCAATTTTGGTGGGAAAACTCCAAAAAATGACTGTTTTACGAGTGTGCATTGCACAGTTGCTATGCATGCTCATAACTTCGCCAATTTGCAATATTTTCACTCCAGATTTTCAACTTTGCCATTTTTCCATACCTCCTTATGAACAGTACAGCTGTCATTTTTCGCATCCTGGCAGAAATGTGTTTTCACACTTCCAGTGCAGAATAGCATGGTCGCTGTGGGAAATCAGTGTTCAGGATGCATTAAGAAAATCTCAGTGACACTGTTCATGAGCAGAGGTCCTAAAATGCCTGTGTTGAAAATTTGGTGATAAAAGTCCATAAAATGACTGTGTTATGCGCATGCGTTGCACAGTTTCCACATATGCTCGGATGTGCGAGCATTTTTACTATTTCCACTACAGATTTTCAACATTGCCATCTCTTCACACCTCCCTATGGATGGTACAGCTGTCATTCTTCATTTCCTGCTCAGTCTGTGTTTTTGTACATGTGTCGCAGAATGTCACGGTCGCTGTTGGAAGTCAAAGTTCGACACACATTGACAAAATCACACTGCCACTCATCATGAGAAGAGGTCCCACATGCTTTCATGAGGTGGGGTCACAAAAAGGCCATGTTGAAAATTTGTAGTGCAAATACTAACAAGCGCCTGGGGTGTTAGCGATTCTAACCATAATGTCCCACTCTGTACAGACTGACAGGCATCGGGTGTGCCTTTGGATTGCCGACTGTACTGCTCATGCCATCCTACCCTCAGCCCCCCCACCCAGTGACAGGCATCAAGGTGTACCTTGGACTCTTTGGTCCCACAGTTCACCCCATTCTCCTGTGCTGTACCCATTTCAGCATATGTCCTCATGGAATGGGGTGACTGTAAAGCCAAACACCCCAAGACACACCTCAACATGTGTTGGTGTCTGCAGAATAGGGTGAGGTGACATAGCATGAACATCATGGGTGACGACCCAAACACTTACCCCAATGCCTGTCCATCTCTACAGGATGGAGGTGGAGTTGGCGTGAAGTTCAATACTTCACTGCCATTCCTATTCTGCATCTGTCTACCTCCTGCATTTCCAATGCTAATACCAGCAAGCAAACATTCGGCATTGACAAATGCTTGTTTCTTTACTGCTATTGCAGTATATGTACTTATTGTGCATATATGCACATATATCTCAATTGGCATACATTCTTAACAACATGTATGGACAATAGTTTTGAAATTCACTGCTGTCATTCAGTTTACAAAATGATCATTAATGGTATGTCTAGTGTTTGATTGTCATCATGACAAATTCTAGCACCTGACCGTGCATTACTGTACGGTTACACCAACAGTTACTGTGTAGCTGTAACTACATGTTTGCATTGTTATGCCAAGTTATAAAAGTGCAATCAGCCATGACAGTTAATTTGTGAATTATGGCATTGCTGTACGTCACCTCTTGCGTACATCACTGTTGCATGTACTAAAACATCACGACTAAATCGTAGCTTTCATTGATTCCCAGACACCTACATTAAATGTGAACGAGTGCCAAGTAATGCACCTGGTAATCAAAAACCAAATGGAAGATCACACAATTGGGTGTTATGTATTAACGATAAGAAAATTGGAAATTGATATGTGGGTAGTCATTCATGTCAGATGTTCTACAGGTAAGCAAGCAACATGAGAAGGCAGTCAGGATAGCTGGGTGATACTGGGATATACAGGGAAAGGCATCACCAGTAGAAATCATGAGTGTGTTATGCCTTTGTACAGACAGTTGGTGAAACCCCTGTGTAGTATTGCGTTCAGTTCTGGAGACTCCATCTCTGCGAGGACATACATAGGATGGAGGCAGTCCAGAGGAGGGCAACTAAAATGGTGCACAGTCTGCACCACAAGCCATATAAAGAAAGTGAAGGAGCTTAATATGGGTAGAGTTTTGTAGAGTAGGGAAAGGGGTGACATGATAGAAACATTAAAGTACATCAATAGAATAAACAAAGTCCAAGTGGGTGGCAGATTTATGAAAAGAGATGTACAAGACCAATAGGACACAATTCGGATATAGAGGGTGGACAGCACAGAGGACACATGTTGAAGTATTGATTCACAGAGAGGGTGGTGGAGTGATGGAGCTGAGATCCTGAGTATCTCATGGGGTCCAAAACAGTGGTGGAATTCAACAATGCATCTGACAGACATAATGCAATTCTGTTGGAGGGAATGAAGAAGTAGGTTGCTGGTTAAGTAGCATATGCAGCTCATGCAATAGTTAGGGTAATGGGCAGACTAAGTGCGTAAAGTGGTCATAATCTACGTTCAGAGTATATGTTTCTATGACACATCACTGGACTGTTGTGTGTTATAGCATACATTGTTATGTCATCTTACAGTCCGTGTGTGTGTGTGTGTGTGTGTGTGTGTGTGTAATACTCATGGATATGTTTAGTGATGATCCGTTTTCATTTACTGTTTATTAGTTTAGGTGATGCATGCATACCATGAGGTAGTACAAAATGTGTACTTTTTATTGTTGTTTAGGTGTTCAGAAATCACCAAAACTAAAGGATGCTTGCACACAGACTGATCCAATGGTGCATCATCTGTTTACATCATCACCTGTCCACAGTTCTGATATAGAGTCTGGGCCCTTAGTGTTTGATGATGTAAATGACATCAGTTATTCTCCAAGCACAATGGACTCACACACTGAATGCGACACTAGTCAGCCAATTTCAAGGTAATGTAATTTGTGGTTATGTTATTAAGGTATATCAGAAATACTGATATAGTCTACATATTACTTGTACCCATGCCCATTAAATAAGAATTTTTTTACACTTAATAGGCCTATACCCACTATGGAGCAACAATCATCCAATAAGTTTATGTGGGAGGAATGAAAATTTACTGTTTTTGAGTTATCATTACTGGACTTATTCAGAATATGTATCCAGTGTCATGCGTCCACACACCCTGTGACCACCTACATAAAAGGGACATTTATTGCAATTATACAGACATGTTGTGAGTGTGGTCATAAGCGGATGTGGGCATCACAGCCTTACATTGCAGAATATCCAGGCAGGAATGTTCTTTTGTCTGCCAGTATAGGGTTTAGTGGTCTTTCACCACAGCAGACACTAAGAGTAGGTTCATAGGTGTGTACGAGTTTGAGGGACGAACCCATAGTTGAACTCACCATCATATCTATTGATGGAAACAATATTTCTTGTCTCTCATAAACAAATCTAATTCGTATTTGAATGAGTCAATACTTGTACTTAAAACTACATGTTGTGGCAAGGAGTTCCACATAATTGGAACTCTTTGGGTTACGAATTGTTTCCTATGTGTGGTTTTACAGATTTCGGCTTACAGTTTAAGATTATGTGACCTAGTACTTTTAATTGAGGTATATTTTGTTAAACAACTTGTTTCTAAAAGTAAATCTTCATTGCAAGATTTGTAGGCCCAACACATGTCCCCCCTTAGAAACCTATATTCCTGAGAAAATAGTCCCAAACCTCTAAGTCTATTCCCATAGTCTAGGTGTGCTACCTTAGTTACAGATTTAGTCATTCTACACTGTATCGATTCATAGGTTTTCACATCACTTACTGTGGTAGGTGTACAAAAGGGGCACCATACTCCATATGTGATCCCACCATGGATGCATACAGTGGTATCAGGACCTTGGCTTCTCGACTTTTTATATTCTTCAGGATACATCTAAGTATTCTGTGACATTGTTTTGCAATGACATTTGTATGTTGATCAAATTTCAGTTTATTTGTGATGGTCACCCCTAGATCCTTTTCTGAAGTTGTTATTTCAAGTTTTATACCATTAATATGGTAATTCACAAGGAGGTTATTAGTTCCAAGATGCATAACTTTGCATTTTGCAATGTTAAACTTTAATTTATGGCCTGTGGCCCACGAATAAAGATTATTTAGATCATTCTGTAGTAAGTCAACAGATCTAGCATCATTTACAAGTTTACTGTCATCTGCGTATTTCTGTAACCAGATACCATTTGTTGCTTGCATACCTGAGATTATGATGTTAAATAATATTGGTACCAGTACTGACCCCTGTGGAACTCCACTACTAACAATACCCCAATCTGATTTGTATCCTCTTAAAGACTACCCTTTTTCTTCTATTATCCAGCCAAGAGTATATCCATCGTATAATCAATGGGTGTATAGCAAATTTTTTAAGCTGTTCAAGCAATAGCTTATGCGAAACTGTGTCAAAGGCCTTTTCGTAATCCAGGAAAATAATTTCAACAGGTAAACCCTCCTCTAAGGCCTTACTAACTGGTTCGAAAAAATTTACTAAATTACTAGTAAATGATCTTCGTAATGTTAATATTCAGTGAATTTCTGAGGCAATGTACTATCACCATTTCACTACATTTGTTCAGCCAACTATTTTTAAAGTACGGACTGCTCACAAGGAATCCGTAGTTAGTCAAATAACACAAGCTGGAAATGGTGTCATCCTACCTGGTGATGGCAGATGTGACAGCCCTGGTCACTCGGCCAAGTTTTTAACATATACAGTGATGGAGATGCAATGCCGTGAGGTCCTAAACATCAATTTGGTACAGGTAACTCATTTATGTTTTAAATAACTTCATTGAGTTACACCTTACTTGTCTGTGCTCAGTGTATGGTGACATGCTTTCATGTATTGTATTACGTGCATGTTCGGTGCATGTTCGGTTGCAATGCTGACATCGATTTGTTGTGATGCAGCATGATTGCGGTCACAAGTAGTCAATGGCACAAAATACTGTTTGCATACACTGGCCGAGAAAATATCCTCTATGCGTACTGCACAGTATTTGGGAGTACTGGATTTGCAACTATGCAGAACCAGTGTGTTCTGCCACAGAGGGATTCTGATGCCCTCTGTCCTCGAGAACCCCAAGGAGTAAATACACACTGTGTGTGCACAGAGTTGCTCATCCTGTATTTCTTATACTGTATTGTACTGTGATAAAGCTATATTTTGTGAGTTCTTGTACTTTCAAAATTGAAACTGACTAATGCCATCTGAAGAGGTTCTGTAATGCTGTTCTGCCACAGTATTGTAGATTCACATTCCATTACCTTGTAACTATGGTAGAATAGCATTTTGATCTGTTAATCACCCTCTGGGGGTGTAATGTGGCATGAGGCATAGCCGAGTGCTACATGCCCCAAAGGGTGATTAACTGATCATTAACATACCCCCTGGAAGTGCCTTATTGCTTGCATAATAAAGATGCTTTTTGAATATTGCTAAACCTTGTTCAGCATGTCATTAGGCAGCTAGAATGTTAACAACCAGTCAGAAAGCTATATTTCTCAGACCCTTTTTACAATTGACAGAAATATTAGGGACTGAAATGTAATTATGATTCGGTAGGAAATGTGCATCACAGTGGCTGTGATATTATTGTATGACATCCATTCCCTGTAACAGAAAGATGGCTGTGATGATAAAACTGTTTACCTACTGATGTGCCTCAAGCAATGTTATTTTGGGTGTCTCATATACATTGGCTGTGTCAAATGTGTCCAGTCTTACATTTTTCACTTTTTATTCATTGTTAGTGCAGTGAGGTGAAGAGCGCTTACCACATGGAGTTGGAGAGTTTGAAGTGCTGCATAGATGGTGTTAGACAAGATGGACTGCAACCCCTAATACTAATCACAGACAGACACCTGCAAATCCAGACGTAATTACTGGAGAATAAACCAGAAATCAAGAATCAAGACGATGTTTGGCATGAGGTTAAAGGTGAGTAACATATCTCTGTGCAGGGAACAATGGTTCTGTATTAAAACTCCCCAAAACAATATAAAGAAATGCATTAATTTATCCTGCCCTGTGGCGCTGTGGGCTGAGGCACCAGATAACCGACATTGTGCGGCGCCACTGACCAATTTTCTGGAATGAGCATGGGTCGTGAGTGGTTGGCAGGGGAGAAGAATGATTGAGCCTCCAAAATAATGTTATCCTTATCTGGGGAAGGGAGTCCACAAGTGTCAGTGGCCATTCGCCCCCTGGCGGAGGCTGTGGCTACAGTGCGGCATGTTGTGGCAGGGGGTTGAGTCATGTCACACCCCTGGAGGGAATGCATGCATGCTCGGACATGCTCCCCTCTAGTGGCATCACTGCACTCCCCCTGATCCAGGGAGCAAACACCAGGAAAAACAGCAGTTGCATCCTGGTTGAGCAACATGATAGCCGTCCGATGAACACCGGGTCTGGTGGCACCTGTATCTGGATCCGGACAGGGTGGGGAGAGTAAGGTGCTCTGCCACAGGGGTCATAAAGGCAGAACCTGATTGTAGTGCAGATGACGAACTGTGGCTGGAGTTCAAAGGTGGCTGCAAAGGAACATGGGAGCAGACCAGGTATGCGAGTAGGAGGGAGAAAAGTAATAAAAGAAAATGAATGAATTTTGTAGTCAATAATGTTTAATTATGAAATGGGTATAAAGAATGATGTCTTCTGATTTGCCGAGAGCTGCTTTCAGCTGGGCCGTTATTACAGCACAACAGCCCAGCTGAAAGTATTATGTTTAAAAATGCATAAAATTTACTAAAAATTACCCATTTCATAATTGCAATAAGGCACTCCAGGGGGTGTGTTATGGTGGGCTAACAGCCCTTCTCGGGTGGTGGAAGCCCTGGGCTATGCCTCATGTTTCAACCCACCCCGAGGTGGGCCATTATGCCAACACTAACACACACCCTGTCATGCCTTACTGCTTAAATATGACATGGCATGTCAGTGATGGGATGTGCTATGACTGTTTTAAGAAAGGCATGAAAACTATTTTTTATTTCTTGAATTTATTTCACTCCCCCATCCCCAAGAGGCACATAGGCAAAATCATCTTTTACTCATTTTATAATCAAAGTAAGACACTCCAGGGCATAGACTGTGATGGGGTAACTGGACTTCTTAGGTGGTTGAAGCGAAGGCACTTGATGCCTCATGCCACAGTCGAGGTGTGCCACTATCCAATCACAACACATACCCTACCATGCTTGTTTTTGTTTTGTTATTTAACCAGGTGAGGCACACTAAGCTGAAAGCTTTTTTACAGGAGCGACCTGGGAGCACAGGGAAGTTAAGTGACTTGCTCAGGGTCACACAGTATGCAAGTGGAAGCTGTGGGATTCAAACCCAGGTCTGGTTTGCTGGATGTCACCAGATTTGCAGCTCAGAGCCTTAAACCACTGCGCTATACTGCCTCCATGCCTTATTGCTTAACTGTATGTTTCTGTTTGTTGTTACAGTGCTGCTCTTAAATGAACTATTTTATCTCCATGTTATGTCTGAATAAATTATAATACAGTTATGACTTGTTTCTGATGTTCCTTTAGTAATCATTAAAGTCTTGTTGTATTGTTCATAGCCAGATTAAAACCACTAACAAATGAGTTTCTGCTTCAGCCAAAATATTGTGATGCATTGTATTTTACTGTTGCATTCCGATTTCTGTTTCATCTGCTAGGTATCACAAAGAAACGGGATGCAACAGCTGCACAGAAGGAATGTGGTGCAATTAGGGAATGGATACCATCCATTAGGAACATGTTGTACTGGATCCCCAGATCCACTCCAGATGGAAATGCTGCTGTAATGTTGGCAAAATTAACATCTATCACAAATCACATACGGAATGTACATGAGCATGACAATGACTTGTTCCCAACTTTGGCTCATGGACCTCCGGATGAAGTAGATAGGAAGCAGAAATGGATGAAACCCAGTAAGTGGTAAATGCACATATGGGTTTTAATATATCTTTATTTATTCATCTACCATTCCATCTTTCAGTACAATGACATACTTCCTTCAAGGGTAACAAATACAGCAGTTAGGTTATATGTAGAGATTTCCTTTGGTTCTCCAAGTTTCATGACATAAACATGCTTTCCTGGTAATTTTTTCAACTCTGAAGACACACCATGTCTGGAGCGCAATGACTGCACTCCAGGGTGTGCAGTTATTGCTGATTATACAATGGCAAGAAAATTTCCTCAACTCCAATTGGTCAGTGTGTTCCTGGCACAGTGAGGTTATCCCAGCACAACTGCACTGTATTGATTTGCTGTATGTTTGCATCTTCTCTTAAGAAACGAAGATATATTGCCACACTAAAAATCTACTAAAAACATTTTTTAAATGTTTTTTTATTTGGTATAACAACTAGCCAATGTATAATAGCAATAATCTACTCCAGGGTGTGGGTTGTGCTGGGATAAACTCACTTCTGGGACGTTGGACACACTCGGCATGCAACCTCATGCCAACCATCCAGGTGTGAGGTTATCCCAACACAACCCACACCCTGGAGTGCATTATTGCTTAATTAATGAACATCACCTGCCTACGGCCTCATGAGTCAAAATGAACCCCTGCTGTTCATTAATCCACAGTAGCCGCACACTCTGTTGTGGGTTACTGCTGACTTATAAAGTTGCAGGGCACAATCACGTAATCTGATTGTCTTATGTATGGGTAAAACATGCTTGACACATGGTTACATGTTACAGTAACTTTGGCATCAAAAGGGTCTGAGAAACTGAGCTTCATGATAGCCTGTAAATATTGCTACCTTCTTATGCCTCTTGCGAAATTATGCCCCTAGAATGTGATTAATAGACCATTAACATAACCATGGTCATGCCGTATTGCATAAACATTGCCTGTTGACTTCTTATTTGATGTACACAGTAACAGTCACATAACTAGTAAGTCCCCACTGATATGGAATTTGTTTTGTTTTGTGTTCTTATCCCATCCCTCAATGCCAGGTGAAAAGGCATATGAAAAAGTTAAAATGATTGTCACATCAACTGTTGCAAAAAGACATGTGCAGAAGTTGTCTCCTGTGCACCAAACATGTTCACTTGAGTCTTTCCACAGCCTTGTAATACAGTAAGCCCCAAAGAGTTGGGCGTACAGTTTTTGTGGGATGTACACATGTGTGCATTATTCCTTTACTTTTCATTTTGCTATGTAACAGAACAATGAAAACAAGACACTGTGTTTGTCTGTGATGATGCTATAGATTATCAACAGCAGCTAGGTAGTGACGGAATTTTACTAACACCTGTGTAATGGAACTCATTCCCATCGTCTGCATTTCAAAACATAATTCATGTGCTGGCCAGGTGTTGTTGAGTGGTGAGGCGTGGATGCCTTACCTCACACTACACCGGTGACCCATGTTTGGCAATGAGCGCAGCAGACGATGGGGGTGGGCGGCAAGGGAGGAGAAGGATCAAGCACTCAGTGGCTGCTCTTATTCTCCAGGGCATGGAGGACTGCAGACCTCACTGCAATACTGCCTTCTGGGTGAATCCAGGGGAAGATGCAGTGGGAGGCAGCAAGACAGGCAGGAGAGGGGAGGATGTCAGCCAAGGACCAGAGTCAGGGCACGTCTCACCGTGCCTTCTTCTCATAGGTCCTCCTAGCACACTGACACTGCAGGGGGGTGTGAGAAGAACCAGGAAATACCCTACGGCAATCGTTGTTATGACATAAAATCTGAAGAAACCATTTCATGCTGTGCATTATGTAAGCAATAACCCACCTCAGGGTGTGCATTTCTTGGTTATTAATCAACACCACAGGTGTGTTGTGAGGCACAAGGCCAAAAGGGCGAGTGTTCTCACAGCAATCAGGGTGTTGATTACTCACCAACAAATGCACACCATGCAGTGCCTTAGTGCACTTACAACATGGGACAAATATGTGGATAAAAATGGACAAAAAATGTTCCATTTACAGGACAAAGAATGTGGGGACTACTTAGTGTTCTTCTGATAGTTTTGGCACAATGAACACAGCCATGTGTGTTCTGCGACAGGAAAATAGTGCTTTTTACAGAACTTTGTTTAATCTGCTTCAATAAGGCCACCTACAGTGGTCTGGATTTCTTTACTTTTAAGTTGACAGCACTTTTCCTGCAGACTGTAGCATGGCAGAGCAGTTCACGATTCTAACTTGAACAGTAGACATTTTCCACAAGACATCAGTATTTTGCATAAGGAACATGATAATCTTTTGTTATACCTAAATTGGTCTATTTTCTTCAGAAGAAGCCAACGAGTGTATAGCAAGTGCAACAAATATCTCTGCAGCTTCAGAACACTCCACACAGGCGTTACTGTAGTAACTGTGGCTAAGGCTTGCATCAAGTTTGCTGAAGACGATGATCCAGTCGCTGTCCTTGCTCTTCTCTCGATGGCTTATTGTCAAGAAAATAAGACAAATTAAGGCATAACAAAAAGAATATCATGTTTCTTCAGCCAAATACTGCTGTTTTGTAAAAATTTTCTACAGTTATGTTTATAATAGTGAACTGGCCCCGGCATGCTACAGTCTGTAGCGAGGTGCAGGAAACTGCAAAGTAAACAAATCCTGACAGCGGCAATTGTGAAAAATAAAGAATAGACAAATGTGTATTTAAGGATTGTTTTTGGCACACACTCAGTGTTTGATGACCACATAACCCTCTTGAGCATCGCTCTCAAGGTTTATGGGTCATCAAACACCATGGGTGTGCACAAAAACCCCATAATATACACTTGTCTATCCATTATTCTGTAATTGTTCCACCCATGTTCACTTCACAATTAAATATCTCACCAGGATGCTTCTTGCTGCAATCCATTTTAACTGCAACTCAGACCATGAGCAGGCAGTGACAGTTAAGGGGGACAAAAAATTTAAAGTGGACACCCAAAATATATGGGTGGTCAATGTGTTGTCAGACCAATAAAGACACCAACATCATATGGTAAGTAAATGTTTTATTGAGGAACACACGTTTCCATTCCAAATGTACTTCTAGTCATGAATATGCTTTACAATTTTTAGCAACATATTTCTTCATATTTTCCTCAATAGTTAAAATTATTGAAATGATTGCAAAGCACTGCAAATACAGTATAATGCGTATATAATGAATAAGCGTATAAAATGGGTACTGAATGTTCACAATACAGTTTAATAAACTTAGTGCACATTTAAAATTTGCTTTGGTTTCAATTATTTTTTTTACTGATTGGGAGAAATACTCCCTTTGTCATACAGCACTGCATAACCTTTCTAACTGATGAAATGAGTGTCTGCTGCCCCCCCATCAGCACATAGAAATAAACTTTTTCTTAACTTTGTATTAATAATGCTTCCTTATACATTGGAATAGCTTTGATGTACTCTAGCAGACCCTTTCACTCAAAGCGACCGTGTCCCTTACTGGCTGCTAAGCGAGGGAATGATTGTCTGTCTGCCTCCACAACAACATGGAGAAATGAACTGTTCTTTAGATTGGTGTGGCTTACACTGCTTTTAACATTAATGCCTACAGATTTCCAGTTGAGAGTTGGAGGGAGCATGTCCCTTAACAGCCACCTCACGGAGCGGCTTCTGGCTTTGCTTTTTGGACACCGAACTTTGCTCTGCACTGCCAATGATACTGCTCTGCTCTGTGCTGCTGTTGATAGGGGATGTTGAATGAGTTTATTCTGTTTTCCCAGTTTGACAACTTAACAACAGGTGATGGAGGAGCTAATTTAAAGCATGATTTAAGATCCATGTTATGGCAGCACAAGCTTAACTCTCTCATTGGCTCTGGGATGGCTTTTTAAAACAAGGAGGTGACCACTTAAGTATACAGTATGATAAATGAGCTATAAAAAGTGTTTTTTTGTAACAGTCGGGCTGTAATGGGTAACAGGCTTCTAGCTTGCACAGTTGTAAAAATCATATGGGACAACTTGTGTTACTATGTATTTATAGTGTATATTGGAACGTCATTCTCATTATATTCCCATGCCTCTAAAAATGTAGTTCTGCTGTAATAGTGACATTCGTAGTGCAGCAGAACGAAACTCATTCTGCTGCACTGAGGATGTCACAAAGTGCTTAGCGTGAGCTGAACAGTAAAGCACAAGTAAACACATGGCTCGTGTCACCATCACCATTTTTTTTTCATAACTTGTTAATGCTCTTGATGCGAGCAGCATGCAAGTAATAGTAAATTTATTTAAACATGCCTCTCACTCAGATGGCAGCTGCAGTTTTGTGAAAGCCACTGGTAAGGGTCACAGGTTATCTTAGTAAACATCCGGCCTTCATTTTCTGGTCATCGTTGAACTGCATGGTGGGGGGGGGGTGCGCGTCCCTGCTGATAAGAGTAGATGGTGCAGAAAACAGCTGAATCTATATATAAAAGTGGTTTAAACTAATTTTTTCTTTCTTTCTACCCCTATTCCAATGATGTTCTAATATGCACTATATAGAAAACCGTATGAGCTGCAAAGCACAACCAGACTGCTCTGCAACCAAGCGATTGCTATGCCGATTTGCAGACTTCTTCAGCTGCACTATCGAGGTCAACAATCAGCATAGCAATCGCTCAGTTGGAGAATGGCTCCATTGTGCATTGCAGCTCATACAGTATCCTATATGTGATTGCTGATGTTGGCGCATTACTGTACTGCCTGCTGCGGTGATATACTGTTTATATTTCTGTATTGAAATATTTTGGTTATTATATTTCTATAAAACAAACAGCAATAATAATACTACAAAGAACAGCAAAGCTGTATTAGACAGTCTATATCAGTAACAGGCAGTTGTAACAGTTATATAAAACATGTAAAACAGCTGTAACATGTAACATCCGTATTCATCAAACTGGTTTCTAATTCATGGTTGACAGCCCACCAATAGAAGTGACTAAAATTGTCCTTTCATTTTTAGAGTTTGTGCATGATCTTCTGAATGAGTTTGAACATGCTGTCAGACTGGGTAAACCAGCAGAAGATTGGTATTGCGGAGCAGTCCCACAGCCTTTAACATCAAAATTTGAGGCCATCGACAAACAAAGTGCCATTGGACAATGGTATGGCAGAAGGCGTTTCAATTGTTGATCATAGATTGTCATTATACAGGTTTAAAACCAACATAATTATCAGATGGCCAGTGCTCCCTGATTTTACAAACAGCACATGCTGGTAGGACAACGCGCACCCTTCGGCCCAACCATCCCCAGCACCACCAGACAAAACTTCTGTACGCCAGAAATCGATGACGGCTATGGAAAAAATGAAAGAATAGTGATGTTAATATTAATGATATATTTACTGACTCCTCAGCTATGATACTATTAATTGATTCTACAATGTTCCTTTAAAAAAAAAAGATAGTGATGGCTTCATTGTCAGTGATAACACTTTGCTTTCAGAACAAAATATTTCAAATACTCTGATTCTCAGTGTAAACAAATGAACCCTATTCATGTAACCATGTGAATACACCACAAAGCTCAACATTACATATAGTGTTCCTATTCATTTCATCTTTGTATCACACTTTGTTGTCAACCTAACTTTTAGTGGCATTGTAGTTAACCGTTGTTACATATAGAAATATATGTATATAATATATATTCCCAGTCAACCCACTGAACACCGTGCAGAAATGCACACAATAGTCTATGATAATGTACTGGTACCCATCTATCCACCCCCGTACCCTAGTTCACTGTAATATCATTTATTTGAATGCCTCTGCTGGTCCAGTACTTATACCCTCCAAGTCCATAACACAGATCGCCAGTAATAATCTTCACATAAGAGCCATGATAGTCTAGTGGGGAGGGGGTTAACATTACACTAGTATGGCTATCATATGAATATTATTAACGGTGATAGAGGTTATGGGTGGGGAGTGTGGAACCACTGGACCATGAAGGACATTAAATAGAAAATAATTGATAGGCAAGTGTTCATTCGGCTGTGAACCCAATGGTGCAGTGCATATCAGGATGCGTTGCACCAAAAAATTACTTTCAGACTCAACAACATGCTAATGGGGCAATTAGGCATGCATGGTGCAATGGGGACATTTGCTTGTCATTATTACTCCATTTGCATCTGTCATGCAAGAATGCGCACAGCGCAATGCACTTTGTGCCCTACTATGGATGAGGCCCAGGGTGGGAGACCCATTCAGTCCAGATGCGCCCATGCCCACCCTAGTCAACTGCATCCTGCTCACACCCTAATGAGTCACTGTCAGTCCAGTGTGCCCCACTCCCCATCCACTTCACCGATAAAATACCGCATCATGCAGCAATACAGGGAAATGTACAGACCCCCCCTCACCCGCATCACCAATTAAATGCCCCACGGTGTGAATGTGCATTGCAGCCAACCTGTCCTCCCCGTGCCAAACACACCAAAGAATGCTGTGCAAAGGAATACACAGTGGCACAGCAAACAACCCACAAGCACCACCCACTGAGACTCCACCTAACCACACCAATCCCCCATCCCTGCATAAGTCCACCGTCGGTGGGCAGCTCAACCCACCTGCACACTGCCACGTTTGCACACTGATAGAGCTGCCTGTGACTAACAGCCACTGTACATCCTGCAGCCCATCTGTGGGTCCTACTGACCAATGGGCTTGCAGTGTGTACTGTATGCTGCTAGTCACAACTTTGTGAATGACAAAGTTGTGAATGACAGCATACAGTGCATGCTGCAAGCCAGTTGGTTGACAGGGTCTACCAATACACTCACAGTTATACAGTACATTGTCAGTCACAGACAGCTGTGTCAGCGGTCAGCCATGGTAGTGTGTGGTTAGGTTAAGCTGCCCACTGACAGAGGATCTATGCAGGGATGTTGGGAGTGGGGTGGATAGGGGGTGCATGAGTGGCTGTGGGGCCATTATGTAACAAACTGGAGCGACGGTGGAGCAAGTTCTATGGTCCTGTACTGTAGCCTGACGTGACCAAGTGGCGTGTGTTATTGTTTACATATTTCAACCGGAACGTTTAGTGTAAAAAGCATTCAGCATCAATTGCTAAACTGTGTTTTTGCTAAATTGTCTTTGAAAGCAGCAGCTGAGTGTACAGCAAGGATATTGACTGACTCGTCTGCTTCAGGAGACTTGACTGAAGCATTTGCGATTGATGCTATATCAAGTCTCACTAAAGCTTGCATCGAATCTCCTAAAGCCAATATGTCACTCACTACCCTTGCTGTACACTCAGCATATTGTTTCATGGAACATTAAGAAAAAAACATAAAGCAATATACGCAGCATGGTTCTATACAGTACGCGTACTTGTTCAATTATATTTATCAGAACATTTCTTTACAATAACAGATGCCGCTCAGTCACACTGCAGTCATCATGAAAGTTATGGTGACAGTTAACTTGAGAGCAAAGTAATAACATACCTTAGTAACAGTGAGGTTCTGCGCTTCACTTATGTTAAGTCTCATGTTTGATACAACAGGTTATATAAAGTAAAGCACAGTTGCTACATGAATATGTATGTTATAAGTTGATGGTTGACATAGAAAAGTTTACAAATGTAAGATACTACACAAGCTACTTTTAGGGGCTCTCACATTACATGTAACAAGTTACTGTAAAGGAATACGTTACTTAAATTTTGATGTTGTGTTATTTTACTGCAAAGTAACATGATAAAGCATTCAATAAAATTAACCTGTTAATCGGGTCACGATAAATGTGAAATAGTATGAGTCAAATGATTTTATAAGTAAACCATCTAAAATCTACGCTTGTACAGTATAAATCACATGGTTTGGTGTATCGTGCATGATAATTTGAAAACACTTGGTAGTCATCAATCTTACAGCTGTTACTGTCAAATGGGGACATAGACAAAATCTGGGATGTAGAAGTGACTAGCCATCTGAGAACAAGCAATCACCAAACAGTGTGTTCCACGGTAAACACAGCCATAGAGTGAAGCCGTACAAGAGCAATATTATTACACTTTAGGAGGGCTGAGTTTTGGAAACTGGAACAGTGACTCAGAAAAGTAGTAGAAAACTGTCAATAAGGAGAGGTGGATGAACAATGGTAAAAAAACAAAGCAGCCATCACGGAGGCAACAAGCATTTCTGTGAAGGTAATAAAACATAAAAAATATACAGTATGGTTCTCAAAAGGGGTGGAAAGAAAGGTTAGAGAGAAAAGGTAGCATCCAGGAAGCATTAGTCAGAATACCAAATTCCAAAAGTGAGGAAAAGATGGAAAGATCTGTTAAGAATGGGGATTACAGCTTTCATAGGTACATTAGGGACTGAAGAAAGATGAAGGGAGGGACACTAAGGCTTAATCAAGGTGGGGGAATATGGGCAGAGGGTGACAGTGGAAAAGCAGGGATACTGACCCCATACTTCAGTGCACTATCCAAACAAGAAGACGAGGGGGAAATACTTAAAACAAAAATTAGCATCAATCTGTATGTGGAGGGGGCAATACCAGCCCATTGTCAGAAGAAAAGGTTCTGAAATTACTCTTAAAACTGAAGGTGAACAAAGCAATGGTGCCTGACGGGATTCATCACACAATTATGGAAGAAGTATAGGCAGAAGTACGGACTCCACTGACTACACTCTTTAACAAATCATGTGAGGATGGGTGCTACCTGCGGATGGGAGGAGGGCGGATCTCCTTCACATTCACAAAAATGAGAGCAAGATACAGGCAGGAAAGAAAATACCTGTTACTTTGTACTCAGTGGTATGGAAAATGATGAAATCACTTCTGAAGAAACAACTGTTGCATACCTGCATGCCAGTGACATGATCCAAGGCAGCATGGATTTACTGTGGTATGGTCATGTTACAAGACTCACATACATTAGTTTGACTGTGTGACCAACAGAGTATACAAGCAAGGTGCTGTGGACATGTCCTACCTAGTCTTTATCAAGGCATTTGACACAGTACCCCACAAAAAAGTCAGCAAGCCTTGAATTGGGTCCCAGGGTTGTAGCCTGGCTAAATCACTGGCTGTAAGGCAAGACGCAGAGGGTAATAGTAGAGGAGTACACTACAAATAAAGTGTGTTTACTACTGTGGTGACGCAGAGTTAAGTAATACTGAACTGCGTACCCATGTTCAGGTAAAGCTTCATTAGTATGTTAATGTCTGTATGCAGCCTGTACTGTTTCCAAAACCCAGATGCTCAGACACACCTCTGGAAACCTGGGATGCTCCATTATACAAGACGGGATGTCACTATTTTCAATCACATTCTGAAGATCACTCATTTTCTCGCAAACTCTGGGGATCTCTTGGCAACATCTGCATTCAACTTCACTGGGCATTATTTCACAATGTCCACAACTGCACCTGAACAATAAATAACAAAATGTTTAGTTTGTATATCAATTCTGAACAATGATAACAAAATATTGGTTGCTTACTGTGTTTTGGTAGCTGGCGTGACAAATGACATTTTGATTTGTGGCATGGTGAGGATGGGGAGGGAAGGTGGACAACACCTGAGTGGTGAGAACATAAAACCAACTCCCACATCAACAGCTCACCATAACAGCGCACCTTGGATAAAGCACCAGTTCCATGGATGACTGTGCATGGAGTGGCACAGTGCTGATATAATCACATGTTAACACATTGTGATGAGAGGAGAGATGTGATGTCACCATGTGGTGATAGGGGAGCTTGGTTGGTCACCCAATCGGATGCCACAACAACAGTGAATTTGTTACGGGTAGTGGGAATGTACTGCAAGTTGGATTTTGCATGACATTAGTGCTGAAGACTGTGCAAAAATATTGCAATAAAGCAAGACATAGACAATACTGGATGGGCAAATATGAACAACCAGTGTGTTATGCCACTGAGTGGTTCAGATTGAGATGGGAATTAGAACCAAGAGATGGAAAAACACACTGGCTGTTCATAGAGTTGCACATGCTGTATTGTTTATAGTGTGAACTATTGTGTGAAACCTTGTTTATGAGTTTTGTTTAGAAAATGAGACTGACTCATGCAGTCTCTACAGGTCATCATCTACATCAATCATCTACATCGATAACATTGATGAAAGCATAACCAAGGCTAACATCCATCTGTTTGCAGATGATACAGTTCTTTACGTGAGCTGCCCATCATTACAAGCTGCATGTACTGACCTTCAATCTGAATTTAACCTGTTGCAATACCAACTTCTAAATAAAAAATTATTACTTAATGCCAAGAAAATCAAAGCAATGCTTTTTTCTCCTTCTGTTCATGCGGCAAAGTCGGCCTCATCAGAACCTGTGCCACAGATTACTACAATTCTAGGAGAAAAGTTGGAATTCATCTCTAAATTAAAATATCTGGGAGTATGGTTGGACCATAGGCTGTCATTTATAGAGCACATCGAAGAACTACTCAAAAAACTACGACAGAGACTCGGCCTTTTCTTCAGGATAGCCCTCTTCTTAACTAGAGATGCTAAACTGCAGCTGGTCCAAGCAACTTTTTTCTCATTGATAGACTATGCTGACTTCCTGTATAGTCGATACCCTACCTCCTACCTCACTAAACTTGACACGCTCTGTCATAGAGCTTTGAGGTTTATCACAGGTCTTCCCTACTCTACGCATCACTGCTCCTTATATCAAGCAGTGGGGTGGACTTCTCTACAATACAGGTGCGATAGAAATGCAGCCTTATAGACCCTGAGAGCTATCTCTAAAAAACTTCCCCAATATAGTACAGACTGTCTTCCTCTAAACTCTATAGGCAAATATGCCCTGAGAAGTTCCACATCTATCTTATTGAAGGTTCCCAAAGTTAACTCTCCCTTTGACCGGGCTGCTATAAGCTTTGCACTGTCCTCCCTGTGGAACAAACTGCAAAAAACGCTAAAATTAAAGACACCCATCAGCATCTCTACCTTCAAGTATTTATACTCCTATCTCAGAAATGAACAGTGCAATTGTTTTCCATGGTTCTAATTTGTTGTCATGTTTAATGTGTTCCACATATGTTGTCTTTTTTTCTCTTTTCAGTACTGGCTCACAGCGAGCTTTCTCTTCCCCAACCCCCCCTTACAGGGTGGATTTACCATAATCACCTGATCAAACATCATCAGTCCCCCCCACCCCAGCCCCCATGAGCCCCCAGCAGTTCCTCTGTCATATTCCTGTTTATGATAGTTACCCTCCTTACCTTGGAGTCCCTCGCTAACACATTATACTCCCCTCCTGGTACCCATCTTCCATTAGCTGGCTGTTCTTGTCATGGCCTCTTCATGGCTGGATTTATTATTGCCCCTGGCAAGTGGACTCATTGGCATTGTTCTACCATGTATATGGACTATAAGAAACTGTATTTATGTATTTAATTTTGCTAATCGTGTGTCTGAATTTTTTGTAATTGGATTCTCCTCTGTTATGGTTTCTTGCTCCTTTTTTCTCTTTTTTTCCTTGCTAGTAGAACCTCTTAGTATTCATTTGCACCAATGTGTGTATGTATATATATCTATATATATATAGATATATATACAGTATATATATATATATATATATATATGTACATATACTATACACATACATAAAATAATATGCATGTTGCCTTACTATACCCTGATCTTGTTCTAACCAGGTCCATCTTGTAAAAGAGCTCTGCTCAATGATGTTCACCTGGATAAATAAAGATTTTGATTGATTGATTGACAGGTTGTACAATGCTGTTGTATCACAGTAGGGCACAGTCACATTCCATGAGATTATAACTGTGGTACAACAGCATTTTGAAAGGGATGAAATTCTACACAGAATAACACTCAACCATATGGGGTATTGCATTGTGGCTTATGAATGCTTTTGGTAGTGGTCTGACATAATAAACAGGAATTTCTATTTTGGTGTGTGGGTTGGGGGGGGCACTTCACTTGACCTCACATATTCCACTACCACCACACCTATCAGTTATTGCAATAGACAATAATGTCAAATGAACATACGAATGTGCCAGCAGAAACAGACCACCCGGTCTATCTAAGTCTGCTCGACTGTGTAGCTAGCATCCCTAGTTTGCATCTTCCCCACACCCCCTCCCATTTGTCATCCCACTGCTACCACCCACCTTCCCCACCCTCACTCTCCCCTGTTCCCTGTCCATGCCCTTTTGAAACTGTTCACAGATTTACATGATACCACCCATTCTGGTAGGGTGTTCAATTTTGCTACCACCCTCTCTGTGAAACACTGTCCATTGTCTCCTCATTTCCTTCCTTAATCTTTTCCCCTCTATTCCTAGCGCATGCCCCCTGGTGACCCTCCCCCTCCTTAACTTAAAGACCCCATCTGCCCCATCCTTATTGATTCCCCTCAGATACTTGTATATCTCTATCATGTCCCCCCGTCCCTTCTATCCTCTAGGGTGTACATATTCAGGTCTCTCAGCCTGCTGTCATAGTCTGTCCCTTTCATTCCATATATCATTTTTGCTGCCCTCTTCTGCACCCCCTCCAGTAGCCTGATATCATGCTTTAGGTATGGCGTCCAAAACTACACACAATACTCTAAGTGTGGCCTTACCAACGACCTGTAGAGGAACAAGATCACCTCTCTTCGCCTGGATGAAAAACCCTTCACAATGCACCCCAGTATTTTGTTCACTTTTGCAGCTGCTGTCCTGCACTGGGCAGTGTTGTACATGGTTCCTGTTATCCTTACCCCTAGGTCCTTCTCCTCCTCAGTGATCCCCAGCTTAACCCCTCCAAGCAAGTATTCTTTCCTTGGGTTCTTCACCCCAAAGTGCATAGCTTTACACTTATTTGCATTGAACTCCAGCTGCAACCTCTCTGACCACTCCTCTAACTTGCTTAGGTCCCCCTAAAGCTGCTTCCACCCCTTCTCTCCATTCATCACTGCTCCGATTTTGGTGTCGTCAGCGAACAGACTTATATTGCTCACCACCGCATATGCAATGTCTGATATGAAGAGTATGTTAGTATGAGTGGTGGTGCCATTGTCTATCCCTGTGGACATGGATTTTCTACTTTGTTTCCCCCTGAGGGTGCATTGTGCAATGACGCCTGTGCATGGATGCCCTGGTGACATGTGATGCACTCCACGCCCATATGTTCTGGCTGATGATCCTGCAGTACCCCCCATCTCCATCATGGGTTACAAGGGCACCAAGCAGACCAAGGAACTCTCCCAGGGAGAGGACAGCAGTCCTCTGGATGTTCAATCCTCTCCCTCCCCCGGTGACCACTGGCTCCCCGAATCTGTCAACAGGCACTGGTTGCTGGCGTGACGCAAGCTGTGGCATCCTGCACCGCAACCATCAGAACCACAGGGTTGGCCGGCCACAAGACATTAACAGATGTCATGATATGGACATAGTAAGCAAACAGTTACTTTCAATTTGGTGTGAAGGGAGCACAGAAACTGGACATGATATATCCCATTACCACCACACAAAGCACTCAGAGTAAACAACCATGCTAAATACACTTGCCTGATGTGTCATTGCAAAGGGATACCATAGGGTAACTGGTAATGCACATCTAGCAATACCAAAGATTGACACCGTATGACATGGCCAGTATTGTTTATGCCCTTCTATGGAAAGTGATTGCACACTACGGTAATAAAGTCACTATCATGAAATGCAAGGGCAGACAGAGCTTGGGAGAGTATGGAAATGATGTTCACAGTATGGGATGTTGTGGCAGCGGAACTTTATGTAAGATGAGTTGCCATACTTGCTTTATGGTGCTCAATGCAGTGAGTAGGAAACATGACATTTGTGGGGGGACGGAAACACACAGGAGTGGTCATAACCACCACACCAACAGCTCACAGATCCACCACACCTTGCCTGAAGCGAAGGTGACATGACAGCAGTGCTGGTGATTGTATGGTCTGACTCAACACCATTCCTTTATGAATGGGGCAGGGGAATGGTATTACATTGTTGGGTTGTGATCACTATAGTACTGGTGAGTCTGCAACAATACACCATACTGTAACATAATAGTAGTGACTGTCATGGCCCTGCTATCAACACCTAGCAAGCAAAGGTACTGAGAGAAAACCTCTTCAGGTCAATATCTGGGATGCTGCAAAATTGGAGCTTACCCACAATAGCATTGCAAATATGGGAGAAAAATAAAAATATCGACAAGAATATGTGTGTGTGTGTGTGTGTGTGTGTGTGTGTGTGTGTGTGTGTGTGTATGGTGGTGGGGGGATGGTGGGGTGCAATACACAACTCAGTGGACAGCGCATAATTTAGGAAGAAAGTGGCATAAATGCAGCACACTAGAGAGAAAGCCTGTTGGAGATCTACATTTTTAACATTGCTTCCAAACACACAGCTTTATTTTGATGTAAGACAATAACGAGCTCTGTCCAACAATGATTGCTGCATGGCCATACAATAATAGAGTCTCCAGCTCACAGCTTCAAACACTCACCACTCCAAGTTGCTACGTCTGCTATCTGCATTTTCAGATACAGAGCTGGATTCACTGCTGCTCTCATTATCGCTTTGTAAGGGGTCAAGACAATAAGGATCATCCACCTCTATTGTTTCAGGCAGAAGATCACCCTCAAAACTATCTCTGTCCACCGCAGAGACTTCACTTTCACTACTGCTCGCCATGTTCGTTAGCACTGTCAGCTCAGGTGCGTACGTCATACGCCACACTCAGGCGCTGCATAACACGATTGACGAACAAAGTTAGCACTTCTGGGTTTCCAATGTGGTTATAATATTATTTTATTTAAATTAATTAAATTATGGAGAAAATAACTACGCAATTTAACTCAGGGGATACATATCAATGTCATACTGAGCTGCAGGTAGGATCACGATAAGCCCTCTTTAATTAAGGACACACTACAACAGCTAGGAAATAAGTAACAGTTATAACTAAGAATTTGTGATGAAAGTAGAAACATGCAGTTTTCAGAAAGTGGAGGGAAAGAGTAAGTGCCATGTAGGTAAGGGAAGCTGCTAGAAGTAAATCTCAAATTACAGTAAAGGAGCAGCCATCACAGTCAATTAGGTGGGCGTGGAGACCCAGTTTAAAAGCTTGGTGGGATTTAGAGAGTTTGATGTGAAGGGGGGAGGGAGTTCCAGAAGCAGGGGGCAGATATAGCAAAGGATAGTTCCCCTTTTTTTGTGAGATATCTAGGGATTTGAAGTTGGGTTTTTATGGATGACCTGAGGAGATACACTTGGGAGGGATGAGAAAGCAGCCTTGAGAGGTACTCAGGGATCCCCGTTCTGATAATATTATCAATCAAGCAGTCAGCAAAAAAGAGTATGTGCGAAGCCGGGGAGAGCCAATTCAGTTTGGAGTAGAGTTGACAACGATGAGTGAGTCTGTGCAGAAAGGGCAAATCTGCATACGGTGTTATAGCAGGTGCTCCATATTTGGAGGGCTCCTTTGCTAGCCATTGAGGTATACTTGTGAGCAGTATGTGAGAGAGGGAAGGAGGACACATTGTGCAATAGTGAGCCGAGCAGCATCGTTCAGGGAGGACCTAATTTTATAGGCAAGACCCAGTTGGGAGTATACCGCCTTACAGGTAGCTGCAATGTGGAGGTTAAAATCCAGAGATGGGTCAAGCGTGACTCCTAGGTATCTAAAGGAGTTAACAGATTCCAGCGGGGAGCCATCAAGACATACAGCTGAAAAATACGGAGCACAGGATTTGATTCTACAGGGGGAGCCAAAAAGCATAGCCATAGTTTTCTTAGCATTAAGTATCAGTTTGTTCTGCAGAAGCCAATCTTGTAAGCAATCAAAGCCAGCTTGAAGATCTGCCTTTACTGATGTGGGACCATTACCACTAGCGAGAAGCACCATGTCATCGGTGTAACGGATCAATGAGGAGAAAAAGGGAAGTGAGGGCAGGCTGTTAATAAAAAGAGAGAAAAGGACAGGGCCAAGTATAGAGCCCTGGGGAATGCCAACAGAGGTTGGGGAAGGGTCAGAGACAGCAGTTGCAATTTGAACAAATTGCATCCTCCCAGTGAGGTAGCTATCAAACCAAGAGATAGCAGACTGGGAAAAACCCAGGATGCACAGTTTGGAGAGTAATAGAGGGTGATCCACAAGATCAAAGACCTTAGTGAGGTCAATAAATGTGGCCCCCGTGAGCTGGCCCTTATCCATCGCAGTTAGGACTTCATTAGATACCTGAAGTAGTGCAGTTGTAGTGCTATGCCCTGTTCAGAATCCATGTTGAGCAAGAGACAGAAGGCTGTGAAGGTGCAGATATTTTGATACCTGGGTGGCAACAGCCTTCTCGAGTAGTTTATTTAAGGAAGAGATTGGCAATCGGTCTGTAGTTTGCCATGTTTTTGGTATCCCCTTTTTTGTGTACAGGGACAACTCGAGCAGTTTTCCATAGTGTAGGCACTGTCTTGGTTAGTATAGATAGGCTGAAAATTCTCACAATAGGGACAGCAAGAGCTGGAGCTGCCATTTTTGATGAAGTTTGGCAGTAATCCATCTGGACCATCAGATCCATGAGGGGAGATAGATTTAAGGAGATGTAGTACCTCAGTAGTGGCGACTGATCTGAGCATAAAGGAGGATCCTGGAGGACGGTGCATATAAGGAGAAGGTGCAGGGGACAGGTCAAAATTCTCCAGATATTCAGAAAGATCAGAGAATTGAGCATTCAGAGCATTTGCAATCATAGGTAATTTGTTACAGTTGGCGTCTTTTAGCGTCATTTCGGTTATGGCCGTCTTGGGCCTTTGGCCTATGAAATTTTTGATGTGGTTCCAAAAACCCAGGGTATCACCTACTGAAGATTGGAGAAGCTTGTGGCAGTAGATCCTTTTTGCCCCCTAAATGTCTTTTTTGCAGGCATTCCTTATTTTTCTATAATTAGCACAGTCTTCTTTCCATAGGGATTTCTTGGCCAAGGCCCAGGCCTTGTCCATTCTTCTTATAGTGTGAAGAAGGTCTTTGTGTAACCATCTGTTGGCAGAGCCCCTAAGATACCTTTTTTTCAATGGAATGTGCAGATCCTATGGGGCTAGTAGCTGAGAAATTAGGTAGTCAAGTGCTGTATTTACATCCTCAGTGATATAGATAGGAGACCAGTTGATGTTATTAATATCATCAAGAAGTGCGCTTGGATTAAGTTTGGCAAAATCCCGAAACTGTATAATTCTAGGCGGGGGATGATGGCAGTGACCATTCCAAATGCAAAAAGTAGGTAGGTGATCACTAACAGAATCAGAAAAGGTGCTTGCGGCAATAATTTTATTAGCTCTGTTTGTAGCAATCCAATCCAGAAGAGATTGATGCTTGCCATTTGCCGAGATTCAAGTAGGGCTAGACATCAGTTGAGATAGATGGAGTTGAGTGGGAGCTTCCATGTATGAACCAGTGTGGGTACCTGATAGGTCAAGGTTGAAGTCACCCATTAAAATGACTTCAGATTTACCCTTTAGGGTAGAGATTATGACAAACCTAAAGCTGCATTGTTTAAAAAGTACGACTTGACAGCTGAAGGTTACAGAGTTAAGTTCCATAAGCTCAGGAGAAGCCCTGACATGAGCTATGAGGAACTAGCCACAAAGCAACATCAGTTTTTGAAACATTGGTGGGAAGGGGTCAACGCAGACTCTGTAGATAAAATTGAGGATGTGGTACTTTTGGAGCAATTTTTGGGGGCTTGCCCAATAGAGTTGAAAACCTGGCTAGAGGACTGAGCTCCAAAAAACAGTGCAGAAGGCTGCTGAGCTCTTGGACCGCTATGCCAGGAACAGGTCTGCTCTGAAAGGGGGTGGGGTGGGTGTGGCAGTGCAGAAAGGGAAAAGCATGCCTTCAGGGCAGCTAAAACCCTCACTGCTACCCCAGAAAGTGGGCATCCCCAGGTTATAGAGAAAAGGTTTGCCTAGTAAAAGAAATGATGAATTTTGGTTTTGCAAGCAACCAGAGCACTTTGCAAGACAGTGTCCTAAAAAGGCACAGAGTGCCCAAAGTGGTGCTCAAACAGAGGTGGGTGCACTGTGTATCCCTGAAAGCATGCCTATAAACATGAGGGAGCACATTCACCCATTTACTGTAAATGGGGTGCACACCCATGGGCTAAAGGACACGGGGTGTCCCTTACTTTGGTAAAAGGGGATTTGGTTGAGCCTGGACAGCTTATACCTAATCAGTTCATAACTGTAAGGAGATTTACTGGGGAGGAAAAAACTCTTCCCCTAGCAAGTGTTCTTCTGGACTGGGGTGAGACAGGAGAGAGGATGCAGAAAGTGGCTGTAGCTGACAACCTCGCCCTGGATGTGATTATAGGGAATAATCTACAAAAGGGGGTGGCATGTGCAGTTACTCGCAGTCAGGTGGCAAAGACAAATTGTAGTTCCCTGGACCCTGTAGATGCCCCTGTCAAAAACACTGGGAGGCTGGTTCCCCAGCCCATGTCTCCTGCAACGGAGAGTAGTAAAAGAGAAATAGAATCCAGGTAGCAATTAACAAAACAGCTACAAAAGGTTACTCTGAGGAGGGAGGGGTAGCCAATTGTCCGAGGGTTAGGGATGGCAGAGACCCTGAATGCACTGACGCCAGAGCTATGTACCCCAGTTTAGAGAATGAAGGGGTCATGTCCCATGCCTTGGGAAAATATAAAGATTTTGTAGTTGCTCAGAGGACAGACCCTAGGTCAGAGATGCTGAGGGCTTGTGCAGAATGTGACGGGACACAGAGTAGTGATGAGAGACTTATAGTGTATTGGAACAATGGACTGCTGTATACCAAGGATGTAAGGACAGACAGAGGGGTGCTGGGCAGGCAGCTTGTTGTTCCCCAAGGGGACTGTGAGCAGTTACTGCAGCACAATCTACTTGACAAAAAACTACTTCTAAATGCAAAAAAAACAAAAGCTATGTTCTTTACCACAAAGAGTTGTACTACCACTACCCCAGCATCCAACACCCTACATATATCCACCTTACTTGGAGAGAAACTTGAATTTGTTGATAACTTCAAATACCTTGGAGTCTGGATAGATAACAGGCTTGACTATTCTGTCCATATTGAAGAGTTACTTAAAAAGCTAAGACAGAGGCTCGGACTATTTTTTAGAATAAAACATTACCTAAACAGTGATTCCAAAAAGGTTAATTCAGGCCTCATTCCTATCCCTCATTGATTATGCTGATTTTCTCTACTGCCATTGTTCAAGTCATCTCTTACATAAGCTGGACACCCTGTATCACAGGTCCATAAGATTTATTACTGACCTTCCCTCAACACCCATCATTGCTCCCTTTATATGGCAGTCAACTGGACATCATTGCAACACAGAAGAAATAGGAATGCTGTTATCTGGATACTCAAAGCGTTAACAGGCAAACTACCGACCTATATCACTGATTGCTTTACCCAAATTACAACCAGGCCATACACCTTAAGGATCAGTAAACTCATCACATTAAAGGTCCCCAATGCCTGCACCCGGTATGGGAGGGCTGCTTTCAGCTATTCCTTAGCAGCTGCATGGAACTCTCTCCAAAAATCCATGAAGCTAGATAGCCTACTACCTCTGGCATCCTTCAAAAGATTGTTCTCCCCTTTTTCCAGAGCTCTGCAATTGCTTTTATAAAGCATAATCCCCACCTATCTGACCCAACTAAACCTCCTTTTTCTATCCATTATATTAACTCAATTTCTTTCTTCCGAATCACCTATTATATTCACTTAAAACTAGTTTAGACCATATAACTTATATTTTAGGACTGCTATACCCTTTGTCCTCTTTTTTTCCTACAGGCTAAATGGTTCTATTGTTACTTGTATATATGTAAATTGTTGTATATAATCATTTCATGCCATTGTATTGCTATTTATTCTATTCTTGTCTATGTAATAATACTTGTATCCTCATTTGTATGACCACTCAGGTCCATCTTGTAAATGAGCTTTGCTCAATGATGTTCGCCTGAATAAATAAAGATTTTGATTGATTGATTGATTGATAGTTACTCAAGATTGCTCATGATATCCCCATGTCTGAACATCTGGGAATTGCATGCACTACTCATTGATTGGCCCAGAACTTCTATTGGTCCAACTTCACCCAGCAGGTGAAGGAATATTGCAGGTCTTGTCACCGGTGTCAGCAAATAGCGAAGGCTGGTAGTAAAACCCAAGCTGCCCTAATTCCCTTGCTCACTGTGGAGGAGCCATTGCAGAGCATAGGAACGGATATTGTGGAACCTTTGAATCCCCCCAGCTCTTCCGAGAAAAGATTTATCTTGACGGTGGGTGGATTGTGCCAACCAGGTACTCAGAGGCAGTCGCCCTATCCTCACTGAGGACAGACAAAGTGACAGACGCCTTGCTAGGGATTTTCTCCCGTGTCAGGTTTCCACAGGAGGTTATCATCAATCAAGGCAGTTCCTTCATGTCGGACCTGATGAAGAGTTTGTGGGAGAAGTGTGAGGTGGTGCAGAGACGCACAACACCTTATCACCCACAAGCCAATGAGCTTGTGGAAAGCTTTAATGGTACCCTAAAATCAATGCTCCAAGTGTTTCTAGATTCTAGAATGCTGGCAGCACAGTGGCTGTGTCTATGTGGAGCTCCCATAGATAAGTGAACATTTTCAAAATGTTTTGTTTTTAAATGTTTTTTTGTGTACAGTTTGTGGACTGAGAAGGAGGGTATTGTTGCCTACAGAAAGGTGTGGGAAGTGTGTGTTTTATGTTAGTTGGGAACAGTATAGTCAGCATGTTTGTTCTGTAGTGACTCATGGCTTGTGTAGGTTTCATTCTGTTTATAAACAGTAGATAGGCAGTTTGAGATTTTTGTGGGGTTTTCCTTGTTACCAGGATTAGGTGGCTTGTAGATGGGTGGTGGCAGGTTGTTTAGATGGTACTTTGACTTTGTCACTATTTCATGTGATTTCTGGGCTGATGATTTATAAGGTATTTATTAAAATTTTTTTGAGCTAGAATCAGGTGGTTGCTAAGAAACAGCTTCCTTGGCATAGTGTTCTTGTTTTGATAGAACACTGGGAGTAGCAGCCTACTGACTTCTAGATTATTGAGATTGTTGTTACACTTTGATGGTAAAATGAGAAATAAATTTATATATTTTTGAATTTTATACATATTTTATAGTTATGCATAACTGGAGGCTAAGAGAAGCTGGGCTGAGAGGATGTGGGGGAATAAGTACATTAATGGGAAGCAGGAGAGTGGTAAACTGCAATAGCTGTGGTGCAGCAGTCTTTCTGGGGGTGTTGTGGAGTGAAGTGGGGTGTCCTGTCTGTAAGAACCTGGAGCAGCTAAGGGCTGAAATAAGGCTGCTCAGATGGGAGCTGGGGAGGATGGTGTGGGAAGTCAGAGGAGCAGGGCAGTGGAGGGAAAGGCAATGGGGTGATGCCCAGGGGAGTGAGGGCATCAAGCAGGGGATGGGAGTGGGAAGGAGCACCAGTATACAGCAGTAAACTCACCCAAATCAGGAACCAAAACAAAAAAAGCAAAAAGGAAATCCAAAAAACTTCTGATCATAGGAGACTCCATGATTCGGGGAGTTGATACCCATCTCCAGCCAGGGGTAATGGTCAGATGTCTCCCAGGTACATCAGCATGGAGAGACACTGACTGCATTGCTAAAATTGTTCACAAAGCAGGAGAAAACATTGATGTTCTAGTACACATAGGGACTAATGATCTGCCAGCCGGTCAGTTGTGGAGACCAAGGAACACCTGACCAGGCTGGGTGACAAACTATCATCTATTTCGTCCGGCATCTCCTTCTCTGAGATCCTGCCAGTCTGGAAGAGGGGAGCAGATGGACGGAAGGTCAGAGAAGGGGAGATAGGGGAGCTAAACACATGGCTCAAGGGCTGGTGCCAGGAAAAAGGACACAGATTTGTAGGGAACTGGCAACAGTTCTGGGAGCGAAGTTCTTTAAATTTGATAGACTGCATCTGACTAAGGAGGAGTCAGTGCATTGGGGCAGAAGTTTGATGTCTTTGCAGAATATTTAAACTAGCAATGGGGAGAGGGTGCAGCCTCCATACGTCAATGAGAAGAACACCTCCCCCTCAGCTAGTGGTCAAACAGGGATTCAGCATGTTTGCAGTTCATTTGCATCACCAGGAAAGAAAAAAGGTTTGTCTCCCCATTCGACACACAGGGGTAATGCCAAACCTCACCCAACAACTAACACACCAAAATCTGGCCAATGGAAAATCATGTACACAAGTGCTGACAGCCTGGGAAATAAGATCCCAGACCTGCAGGCAATAATGTCAGAGGCTAAACTGGACATAGTAGCAATTAGTGAGATGTGGTTTACCAGTAACCACACTTGGGAGACTTTAGTACCTGGCTATGTATTGTTCAGAAAAGACCGAGGTGCAAAAAGGGGGGGAGGAGTGGCCCTGTATGTCAATGAAAATATCAAAGCTAGAAATTCAGAATACACATAAGGAGCCAAAAGAACTGTGGGTCACCCTGGAAACAGGAAATGGGACAGCCATAAGAACTGGGGTTGTCTACAGGCCCCCAGACCAGGGGAGGACACAGACACATTACTGTTAGAAGATATACAAAACATGACAGCTAAAGGGAGGTTCTGATAATGGAGACTTCAACATGCCAGATACAGATTGGTCAATACCAGCAGGAACATCTGCCAGAACTAGACATAGTGGATTCCTGCAGGAGGGCCTCAAACAACTGGTACAGCAACCCACAAGAGACAGGGCTATCCTAGATCTAGTACTGACTAACAAGGAAGGGATCATAGATCTCCCAGGTGAAAGGTCACCTGGGGCAGTGACCATCACATGGTATGGTTCAATTTGGCTACTACATCTAAATCATCCCATTCCAAGGCAAAAATATGGGACTTAAGAGAGCTGACTTTGATAAGATGGCCAACAGAGTTAAGCTAGCCCTGGAAAAAAGAAACACAGGTGAGGGGGTACAGGCAAATGGGCAAGCATAAGGATGCAACACTTGAAGCAACATCCCATTGTGTTAGACAGAAAGGAAGTGCAAAGAAGAAGGAAACCGCTTTGGTTCTCAACATAGTAGCAGAAAAGGTCATAGCCAAAAAGGCTGACCTTCAGGAACATATAGAACACAGCAGGATGAAGATAGAGAGGTATACCAAACTGCCCTAAGGGAAGCAGGGAAGGCAGTAAGGCAGGCAAAGTCCCAAACTGGGAAACACTAGCACGAACAGTAAAAGAAGGTGACAAGACTTTCTATAGATACATTAGTGAAAGGAGAAAGTCCAGAGGGTAGTGCTAAGCTAATGGAGAAAAGGGAGCATGTGAGGAGGAGACCCTGTAAGGCATCTATCCTAAATAGATACTTTTGCTCAGTATTTACTGAAGAGAAGGTGACAGGGCCCACAGCTCAGCATCATGGACACAGGGAGGAGGGAGATGAGCACTACTCCCTTCACAAAAGAAAGGGTCCTACAAGAGCTTGCTAAGCTCAGGGTGGATAAGGTAATGGGACCTGATGGCATACATCCCACGGTACTTAAGGAGCTATAGGTGGAACTAGCAGAGCCATTAGAAGAACTGTTTAGTGAGTCTCTGAGCACAGGAGAGGTCCCAGAAGACTGGAGAAGGGCTCATGTGATCCCTCCCACAAGAGTGGTAGCGGGAGGAGGCGGAACTACAGACCAGTCAGTCTTACCTCTGTAGTGGGCAAGATTATGGAGGCACTCCTTAAGGAAAGGATAGTGCAACACCTGGAATCCATAGGGGCACAGGATCCAAGACAGCATGGGTTTACAAAGGAAGGTCCTGTCAAACTAATCTCATAGATTTCTTTGACTGGGTAACCAGAGTGGTGGACCAAGGGGAGCAGTTGATGTTGCCTACCTTGACTTCAGCAAAGCTTTTGACACTGTTCCACATAGAAGATTGATAAATAAGCTGGGTAAGGCTCAGGGTGGGTCAGAAGTTGGTCAACTGGGTGGCAAACTGGTTGATGGACAGAAAACGAGAGTGGTGGTAAATGGTATACAGTCAGAAGAGATGCAAGTCACAAGTGGGGTACCTCAGGGATCAGTCCTGGGGGCAGTCCTCTTCAACATCTTCATTAGTGACCTTGCAGATGGACTAGAGGGTAAGACTTGTCTGTTTTCAGATGACACCAAGATCTGCAACAGAGTAGATGATCCAGATGGGGTGGGCAGAATGAGAAGAGATCTGGATAAACTAGCAAATTGGTCAGAAGAGTGGCAACTGGGATTGAATGCAAAGAAGTGCAAAATCATGCACATAGGAAAGAGAAACCCTGAAGCCACCTATAGGCTGGGAGGGGAGATGCTAGCAGTCACAAAGGAAGAAAGAGACTTGGGCATCATCATCACTGATGACCTGAAATCATCAAGCAGACCTCTAAAGCAGTAGGTAAGGCTGGGGGGTGTTAGGGTGTATTAGTAGGGGTATCACAAGTCGTAGAGGAGGTAATAATCCCTCTTTACAAGACACTAGTTGAGCCCCATCTGGAGTACTGCGTGCAGTATGGAGCCACACCTACAAGGACATTAACCAAATTGAGGCAGTCAGAGAGAGCAGCCAAAATGGTGCAGGGACTGCATCAGAAGACATATGAGGACAGATTAGCAGAACTCAATATGTATACCCTTGAGCAAAGGAGGAGAGTGATATGATTGAGGCATTCAAACACCTTAGGGCATTAACAAGGTGAAAGAGTCTAACATGTTTAAATATAAGAAAAATAGCAGGACAAGAGGACACAGCATGAGACTGGAGGGGAGCTGATTAAGGGGGAATGTGAGGAAATTATTTTTCACAGAAAGGGTGGTGGATGCATGGAATGGCTTACCACAAGAAGTGGTGGCTATGAATACAGTGCAGGGCTTCAAACAGGCATGGGATAGGCATAAGGGAGCAATACAAATGACAATGAATAGATAGGCCACTGACAGAACAAAGGCCGATGGCACATTTATAAGGTAGAAAAAGAAATGGGCAGACTGGATGGGCCTTGCGGTCCTTATCTGCCGACAACTTCTATGTTTCTATATTTCTATCTCTTCCTCCTAGGACTAGGGAGACCAGGATTGAGGAATAACAAGGGGTAAGGGGAAGGGGTAGGAAATTGAGATTAGCATCAGGGGTGGGAAATTCTAAAGGGGTACCTTTATTGAATAGATTTGCACCATTGACTGGAAGGAGGGAGGGGCCAGCATGAGGTGAGGTAGGAGGTCAGGTTGAGCCAGGGCTAAGAATAGGAGTAATGGGGAAGGGAGAGGGAATTAATCAGGGTTGGCAGGGAAGAGAAGGCAGGCAAAATAGAGTGGAGAATGGGGGTGGAGGGAGAGAAAAGGAAAGGAAGAGGGGAGGGACAACTGAAAGCAGATACAGATACAGATACAGATAGTAAGAAAGGGAGAGGTAGAGTGGGAGGTGGAAAAACTGTTAAGGGGATAAATTGTGGATGTGGAGATAAGTTTACCAGGGTGCAGATGGAGCAGTTAGGTGAGGAAGCAGCTAATACCGAAGATAAGAAAGGAAGGACGGGAAGCACGGGTGCAGAGGATGGAAGGGTAGCAATCATAGAGGACTCTGTAATTAGGGGTATTCACTTGGGAAGGAAAGCGGACCCAAATGCAAGCAGGAGGGTGGTTTGTATGCCAGGCATGACAGCAGGGAAAGTGGGCCCAAGAATAAGAGAAATAGTAAGGGAGGTTGGAGGAAACCTAATATAGTTATTCATATGGGAACCAATGACCTAGCTGGGGAGGAGGTTGAGGTAGTGTAAAGCAGGTTCAGGGAGTCAGGGAAGATATCCAGGGAGGAAAGAAGTTCGCTGGCCTTCTCAGAGATGATACCAGTACCAAGGGCCAGCACAGTCAGGAAAAGAAGAACAGAGGATTTTAATGACTGGCTGAGGAAATAAGCAGGGAGGAGATGTTTACCTGTATTGGGGACTGGGAGGAGACCTGGTTACACAAAGCACTCTTTTCACCAGACAGGCTACACCTCAGTTGAGAGTTCTTGAGAGTACTCAGGGACAAACTGTTGGAATACATAACCAATACACTTAATTTAAACTACTGGTGGGGGCAGTAAGTGTGCAAGCCCACAGACTACAAGAGGAGGAGATCTGTGAATCCCCCTCCCACAATAATGTAATAGATCTGGAGAGAGGAGGTGGAAGGGGCAAGAACACAGCAAAGGGTGGAGGGGGAAAGGAACACATAAAATAGGGTATGTGGACAACACACAGAGGAAATAAATGTGAATAGAAGAATAGAGAGAAGAGAAGGAAAGTCAGATTCTAGGTGGAGGGTGGTGTCTCTGAATGCCAGGAGTCTTGGAAACAAGATGGATGACCTGCAGGCACTATTAGCAGAGAGCAGGGTGGACACAGCTGCAGTAACCGAGACTTGGGCAACATCACACCATGACAGGGACCTTGCAGTCCCTGGGTATAAACTATACAGGAGGGACAGGGTAGTAGGGAAGGGGGAAGGGTGGCAGTTTATATCAGGGAGGGAATAACTTGCACGAAGGAGGAGTCAGAGGAAGGGGAGGTGGAGGCATTATGGGTTCAGTTAAGGTCCAATAGAGGGAGAAAGGTGAGGTTGGGGCTGGTTTACAGACCACCCAATCAGGATGAGGAGAAGGACAGGGATCTGATCTCACAAATATTGGAAGCTGTGGGGAAAGGTGAGGTGGTAATTGTGGGGGACTTCAACCTACCCAAGGTGGACTGGAGCATACCCTCCACAACATGTACTAGGAGTCAGGGGACCCTGGAAGCACTGCGGAGTGGGTCCCTGACTTAGGGTGTCACTGAACCAACAAGAGCTGAGGCAATTCTTGATCTGCTGCTCACAAATGGAGAGCATATGCAGGAAATAATGGCCAGGGAGCCACGTGGTGGAAGTGACCATTCCACAGTGTGGTTCCAGTTGGATATGGGCAGGGAAAACATCCTGACTAACACCAAAATCTTGGATTTCAGGATGGCAGACTTCAGGAAAATGGGTGAAGTGCTAAGGAGCCATCTGGTGGGTATCAAAGCAGATATGGGGGTGGACCAAAGGTGGTCTATCATTAAAGAAGGAATACTGGTTGCCACAGATGAGTGCGTTAGGCTCAGGGGTAAGAACACAAGGGCCAAAGTGCCCAGCTGGTTTAGTTCTGGGGTTGCCAGGCAGTAAGAGAAAAAAGGTTGGCCTATAGAAAATTCAGGAAGACCAAAAGAGAGGTGGATAGGGAAATTACCTAAGGTTGGCTAGTGAGGCAAGTAAGGAAGTCTGGTGAACAAAGGCACAGAAGGAGCTGCAGATAGCTGAAGGAATTAAGAAGGAGGAGAAGGCTTTCTTTTGCTATGTAAGTGAGAAAAGGGACAAGAAGGAAGGGATTGTTAGGCTTAAGAAAGGGGTGGAGTGGGTGGAGGATAATGGAGGAAAAGCAGAGATACTAAATAAATACTTATGTTCCATCTTCACCAGGGAGAAGGATGGACCAGTGCCTTCAGGAGGGAAAAGAGGAGAAGGGAGGGAGGGGAACATAGATGCAGTGAAAGAGAAAGATAGAGTGAGGGAGGGGCTGCTGGCATTGAAGGTGGACAAATCACCAGGCCCAGACAGAGTACATCCAAGGGTACTAAAGGAACTGGCTGAGGAGCTGGCAGGGCCACTGGCAGACCTGTTTAATAGTTCACTAGAGTCAGGCATGGTATCGTAGGACTGGAGAACAGCATACGTAGTGCCCCTTTACAAAAGCGATCCTAAGGATGACCCAGGGAATTACAGACCAGTTAGTCTGACCTCCATTGTGGGCAAGCTCATGGAGACCATACTAAAGGAAAGGTTGGTGGAATATCTAGAGGAGCATGGTCTACAGGATGCAAGGCAGCATGGGCTCATGGGGGGGAGATCATTTCAAATGAATCTGATTGACTTCTTTGACTGTGTCACTAAGACAGTAGACAGGAGCCAAGTGGGAGACATCCTCTATCTTGATTTCAGCAAGGCATTTGACTCGTTGCCTCACAAATGGTTGATCAGGATGTTGGTGGATCTTGGAGTTGGGGAAAAGATGGCCAGATGGGTGAAAATCTGGCTGAGGGATAGAGCCCAGAGGGTGGTAGTGGGGGGAAAGTTATCTAGTACAAGAAAAGTAACCAGTGGGGTCCCAGAGGGCTCTGTGCTGGTGCTGGTGTTGTTCAATGTCTTCATCAATGACATTGGGGATGGCATTAAGGGCAAAATGCGCCAATTCATGGATGACACCAAGATCTGCAGGAGGGTGGACACAGCTGAAAGGATACAGGACCTACGGGAAGATCTGGAAAAGTTGGGGAGGTGGTCCAGGATATGGCAGCTTGGCTTCAATGCCAAGAAATGCAAAGTTATGCATATTGCAGTCAAGAATCCCAGGACAGAGTACTACTTGGGTGGAGTCCGAGTATCTGCTTCAGAGGAGGAGAAGAACCTGGGTGTGATGATCACTAGAGACCTGAAGCACTCCACGAAGTGCAAGAAAGCAGCAGCAAAGGCAAACAAGATGCTGGCATGCATATCTAGGGGGATCAGTAGTAGGAGAGAGGAGGTTATACTGCTCTTGTACAGGTCACTGGTAAAGCCGCATCTAGAGTATGGAGTTCAGTACTGGTGCCCACACCTCAAAAAGGACATAAACCTGCTGGAGAAGGTCCAGAGGAGGGCTACAAAGATGATAGTGGGTCACCAGGATAAGGCATATGAGGAGAGGTTGAGGGCACTGAACATGTACTTCCTGAAAGACGGGGGTGGGGAGACAGTGCGGACATGATTGGGACCTTCAAGTACTTGAAAGGGATAAATAAGGTTGATAAGGAGAGTTTCTTTAAGCTGAGTAGCAGTCATAACACTAGGGGTCACAGTCTTAAGCTGGAGGATGGGCGGTTTAGGAGAGAGGTCAGGAAGCACTTCTTCACAGACAGGGTGGTGGACACTTGGAATGCACTGCCAGAAGAGGTCATCTCGCTGAAGATAGTGGGCAGCTTTAAGGGAGGCTGGGATAGGCATTGGGGGGATGTAAGGATCATGGGTAGGAGGATGGGAGGAGTGGGAAGGGAAGGCAGGGACATTAGCTCAAGCTGTGGACACTGCAATATGAGCAGACTTGATAGACCAAATGGCCATCTTCTGCTGGCTTCTTCATATGTTCGTATGTTTGCTGAACAGCATGGGAGGGACTGGGAGAAATACCATCCCCACCTGTTGTTCACATACAATAAGGTGCCCCTAGAGTCAATAGGGTTCTCTCCCTTTAAATTCTTATATGGACGCAGGGTGCATGGGCCCCTGGACTTAGTCCAGGAAGATTGGGAAGACAAGCACTCCATCCAGCGAATTCCCATAGTGGAATATGTCCTAAAGTTTAGGGACAAGCTGAAGGAGCTGATGGGAACAGCCCAGAGCATCCTGTCAGCCACCCAGCAGAAGAAAAGTTCTGGTATGATGGGAAAGCCAGAGCTCACCCACACACTGTGGGTCAGGAGGTCATGGTCCTAATCCCGATCCAGAGGGACAAGCTGCAGGCTGTGTGGGCAGGGCCATACAAAGTAGTCAGACAGGTGAATGACGTAAACTGCATTGTAGCACTGCGTGACAGGAGATATGCCCAAAGCATGTACCATTTCAACATGATGAAGCCATATGCAAATAGGGATGACATGGTACTTGCAGCGTGTAGTCCTGGGGAGGGACAAATGAGGAAGACCCCCTTCTGGACTTGCTTGAGGGAAGCAAGTCAGAGTCCTCTGCAGAGGCAATCAGACTGTCACCCCAGTTGACCCCAGAACAGACCCAGGAAGTAAGGGAGGTTTTAGCAGGCTTTACCCCTTTGTTTAATGACAAGCCTGGACTAACCCCCTTAACAACTCATTGTGTCCTAACAGACGCCTGTAGTCATCAGTAAAAAAACACTGGTGTGTCCTGAGGACATCTGCAGAAGTTGGCTACTGACTCCCAGTGTGCCCTTGCAACGTCTGGAGAAGTCACTTATATATTTTAATATATATTGTAACAGAATATAATATATATTTGACTGCATAGCACCGTTGGAAAGATAATTTTATGCTGCACAACTTTGTCACTGATATTTGTGTATATCATGTATACTTTAGGAGTTATTTGCATTTGTTTATGGTATGGTGTGTATGGCTGACATGTTTTCCATCAAGATTCACCTAAGCAGCTTGAATAAAATTCACTTTTTTGGCACTTCAGCAGGTATAAAATAAAAACTGTATTGATTACAACTGGTTGCATAGCACCATTGGAAAGGCATTTTTGTGCTCATCAACTTTCATGCTGATACTTTGTGTGTATCATGTATACTTTTGGAGTTATACACATTTGTTTATGATATGGTGTGTATGGTTGAGATTTAGCCCTCAAATCTCATCAAAGCACCTTGACTAAAATGGGGAAAAATTACATTTTATAGTAAAAAGATATCTTTTTTTAGTAAACTTAATATCAAAACACCATCTAATGTCTGTATGCTTAATTTGGTGTTGATATTTTACATATTTTCCAACAAAAAATGGCTTATGTTGCCATTTTTTAGTGTAAAAAAAATGTTTAGTTTTCTCTTTCGACCAGCATAGAAAAAATACAAAATTACTTATTATTACATGCATGCCACCATTGGAAAGGCAATTTTGTGCTGAATAACTCTGCCACTCATACTTTGTGTCTAGCATGTACAGTTATTGAGCTATTAGCATTTGTTTGCGACATACTGACTATGGCTTGATTTTGCTTAGAAAGGCCAAGGATTCACTGTTAAAAGTATACAGGAGATTCAGGAGGCAAGTGGTGTAATCTCAGAGTGAGCCTGTGGAGGCAATGAGTTAACGACGCATGATATAGAGACGGGGATGCAAGCGCCCATACGGCGGACAGCATACCATGTGTCTGAGGCTGTCCTAAAGGACATTAGGAAGAAGAAGGAAATGCTGTATTTCTTTATAATCCAGAAATCCCACAACCCCTGGGCCTCACTCATAGTCCTCATTCCCAAGCTGGATAGCTCTACTCACTTTTGTGTGGACTGTCGTGGACTCAGTGCAGTCACGAAGTCTGATGCCCACACAATGCCACGGACAGATGAACTACTGCACAAGTTGGGAGGTGTGACATATCTTACCACTATTGACCTGACAAAAGGGTATTGGCAGGTGCAGTTAACTGCCGGAGATAGGGAAAGGTCGGCCTTCATCACTCCGATATTGCTATTAGAGTCCAAGGTAATGCCTCTCAGAATGAAGAACACCCCTGCCAACTTCTAAAGGTTGGTGAAAGAGGTGTTAAATGATGCTGAGGAGTACACTGTGGCATACCTGGATGATATTGCCATCTTCAGTGCCAGCTGGAAGGAACACCTGTCCCACCTTAAGGAAGTGTTGGGCAGGATACAGAGGGCCGGGCTCACTGTCAAAGCTGAAAAGTGCCAGGTGGCCATGGCAGAGGTGGCATATATAGGGCACACAGTAGGACAGGGACAGCTCCATTCTAATCAAGCAAAGAGTGAGGCAACAGAGGCGTGGCCAAGACCCGAAACACAGAAGTTTTCTAGGGACTGCAGGGTACTATCAAAAGTTTGTGCCAAACTACAGTGCCCTGGCAGCTCCCCTATCTGGTCTGCTGAAGAAAAGAATGCCTAAAAAGGTAAAATGGGAACCAGCATGTGAACAAGCCTTTACATGGCTTAAGGAGGCACTGTGCGGTGCTCCTGTGTTAGCTAGTCCAGACCACAGTAAACTATTTGTAGTCCAGAGAGATGCCTCAGATGTGGGTATTGGGACAGTACTTAGTCAGACATCTAACTAAGGGATAGATCACCCAATAGTGTGCCTCAGTCAGAAATTACTTCCCAGGGAACAGGCTTATTCTACAGTGGAGAAAGAGTGCCTTGCACTGGTGTGGGCACTGAAGAAATGGAGCCATACCTGTACAGGAGGCACTTTCAGGTACAGACTAATCATAATCTCCTGGTTTGGCTGTCACAAATGGGTAAAAGAACTGTAGGCTTCTAAGATGGAGCCTTGCCTTACAGGGTTACAACATGACTGTCACTCACAGGGCTGTGGCAGTAAATGCCAATGCAGATGGATTATCCTGACAGAGCAGTGAACTGAATTTTTGAAACTCATCCCATGCCTAGGACCGGATTCCCACAAATTCATTCTAAGAGGGAGGGGTGTAACTGTAATAGCCATCTGCCAGTTATGTGTATATAATTTTGTTGTAAATCTATGTTTTGTTTGGCAGTCCTGCTTAGGAAACAGGCCAAGCAGCAGAGCCTCATGGGACACTGGATTTTAAAGAGAGAAGAAACAAAATGGTCTGCCCTTTCACTGACCTAGAGGATAAGCTAATTAGAGCGTCCTTTCATGTTTTGACACCTACTTACCAGAACCTGTGTAACTGTTATAAAAACCAGGTTATAAAAAAAAGACTTTTTTTATTTAGTTGTTTAACCAGGCGTAGCACACTAAGCTGAAAGCTTTTTTACAGGAGCGACCTGAGAGCACAGGGAAGTTAAGTGCCTTGCTTAGAGTCACACACTATGCAAGTGGAAGCTGTGGGATTCAAACCCAGGTCTGGTCTGCTGGATGTCACCAGATTTGCAGCTCAGAGCCTTAAACTACTGCGCTATACTGCCTCCCCTTGAACTTACGAAGACTGCCATAAAAGGTTACATTTTATAGGATAACAGGAGGAAGACTGTTTTGGAAAGCATATGTGAATTAACCTTATAAGATATTTCTGCAACATCAAAGGGTGTCATAAACCATACACTGAGGAAGACAGACTCTCGAGTTATAATTAAAAAATATTGCTGTATTTGCAGATTCCAATCAAACAGTAATCTGACCTGTTTGCTTATGCAGCTGCATGTTACAAATTAAATATGCAGGACTGAATGTGACCTCACACTATCACCTCAGAGCTGTGACATCACACAGAAAGGAGGGACATTCTGGCCTCTTTGATATTGGCGAAGCTTGGCTGAAAAGACTGACACTCTTTTCTGGACTTCTAAAAGTCATCTTTGTTTCTGGACTTCTAATGGATACTTCAGCCAAGATATGTAACAGCCCAAATCATTTGCCAACTGAAAACCTGAGGTAGAATTAGTTAAATCAGTTACAAGGCACTTTATTTTGTAATTGACCATTTCTTTCTTGACTGTAATATTAATATAATATATATTCTGTATTTATTTACTATTTTTAATTTTAGTTAACCTTGTTTTTTCTTAAACCTGCCTGGGAACATTCTCATTTTGAGTGTGAATGGTGGGACAGTATTGATAATTCTAACATAACTGTTAAATTGCTCAGAGTGTCACCATATGCAGCTACACCAACAAGGATCTGTGTACAGATCCAACAAGGTAAGAAAACACCAGCATCTCAGTTGAGTTGGCAGGGGGTTGTGAACCAGGTTGGTTGTATGCCCCCTGGGTCAAGTATTGCGCTGCTTTCCCCAATGACAGTGTGATATTTGGATCTGTTACCTGGGTGTGCTATCTAAAAAAAGGGTTCATAATTGACCCTAGGACTTGAGACTGGTAATTTGCTCAGACCTAAAACAAACAGAAGGGTGTCCCTGTTTGTCCCTTGTTCATGAATCACAGTTCAAGGTTGGGCACTGTGGGAGCAGAGGGCCTGACCCCCGTAGTGGATTTGTGACAAACATCAAGGGCCAGATTTTCAAACAGCCCATAGAGCAACGCAAGGTGTGTCACTCTAGGGTTGCGGCAAACTCTGGGTGTGTGAGGGACCCTGTACTCACTCTGTTATAAAATGGAGGAGGCCCTGCAACAAAAACCCCAGAAGTCCCGCAGCTGCAGGCTAGCACCAAACATATGGTGCACCTGCTGGAATTGCTGCAGGAATCCACCCCCCTCGATCCAGTGCAACACTAGAGGGGCCGGGATGGTTCTGGAGGTGGTGGATCTGTAGGACAGGAGGAGGCTGAGGGCAGAAGAGGCACAAGAGGTGCCATAGGGTGAGTCGGGGAGACAGCTGGGCATGAGAGGGAGTGATGTGGCAGCCAGCGGAGTGCGTTCACTTTTTTATTTAGTTTCTATTGTCTATCAGTTCTTATTAGGGGACTACAAAGTACTGTACGCATTAATTATACTGTGAATACATAAACAGATCAGGTCCAACTCATCCAAGGAGGAGCAAGTGATATTTCTGAATAACACTTCATCATATTTAAACGTTCCTCAGCAGACTTTAAAACTTTTAAGTTACACAGATGGTAACATTCATCTACTATATTATCTATTATAGTTACAGTATACAAACAGCAACCCCAATGGGTGCCACATCACTCCCTCTCATGCCCAGCTGTCTCCCTGACTCTCCCATGGCATCCCAGTTCCTCTTATGCCCCCCGCAGCCCAGTGTCAGAGCCCATCCTCATTCGTCACAGTGTGTTGCACAGGCGCACATCCCTTAGACCACCTCCTGGCTGGTCTAAGTGGAGCACCCTGCTGCATCCATGATAGGGCTTACAAAATCACAAAAAGGGGAAGTCGCAGCCCCACAATGGTGCAAGCCCACTTGTGATCTGGCACAGGAGCACTTTTGCCTCAAGGGTGGCACGAGGCAGGTTGGGCGCAAGGCATCTCGATTTTGACCCAGCCTGCATTTGAAAATCAGGACTGCTGCAAAGTTTGATGCAAGGTGCCACTTGCATCATACCATTTGTTGCAGGCACCTTGTGTCAAACTTCACCATTTGAAAATTGGGCCCCATGTTTCTAACAGCTATGCAAAACTAGCATGCAATAGAAACTGCCTCTTGACATCTTTTTAGACCAGAAGGGGGAGAGCCACACTGTTTTCAAACAACTATAAGCACTCCTGAAAAGAAGTAAACAGATCAGGTTCTTCATCACAAAAAAATTATGAGGAAACAAAGATAAGAATGTAATGCCTTCTGACAAAGCAGTCTTGATTTAGGGTTAATAGACCAGAACCTGATGCCCTGAAGAAGCAACTTTTAGTTCTGAAAGTGGTTTCTACAGGTCTGGCGAAAATCCTGGTGACTTCTTTAAAGAGGTTGTATTATTATTTTGCATTTATATATTGTACCAGAATGAACTCCATTGAGCTCATTTTCAGAGAGGTCCTAGGTACAAGCAAACAGCTGCAGCAAAGTTGACAAAACTGGTCAGTAGAAACAATAATGTACAGAAAGAATCTACAATTCAAAATGTATCAACGGTTTTCCTTTTACAGATTATTTACCCAGGATCGCACATCTGAGATGCCATATCTATATAGCTGTTTATCCTTTGGTGTCTGCCCTTCTGGTTCTCTGGGTTGCACCCCTTGGTGTTCGGCAACTTCCATCCCTGTCAGCTGCTACCCTCCTCTGATGGAGGTCTGTGGAGTAAGGCCTGAGAGTACCTAGGCCCATCACGTGGGCTGCCAGTGATTTTTTTCCTCTCCAGTTTCCATTCGCCTTCTACCCACTTGATGGTACCACCTACCTAATTCAGGTCTGAGACACCACAGCCAGTATCCTGAGTGCATATTCCCTGGACCACCACAGAAGTCACTGTGGTGCCATGAGAAGCCCCATCTCTTCCTTGGGCTTGAATTCACTGCAATTGGCCGCACTGTATCCCAGCCCCAGCCACCCGACTGAGTCCACTTCTGAACCCAGGCGGTTATAGCATGGCAATGAGATGCACTGACTCTGGACCAATGGGGAAACCCCCTATTGTACACACTTTCTGCTTGTCTAAGATAAAATCTCTGTGAGTAAGTATCACATAGACACACAGAATCAGAAACATTTATAGGCAGAAAAAGACCGTTGCTCCATACAGTCTGCCCAAGGACCCTAGTTAATAGGACTGACATGCCCATCTAAGTGAAGCAACCTGAGGATTCCCCCATCAAAGTTTCATATTTTATCTCCATGCCCCCTGCCACTGCTACCAGCTCCTTGAATCTGTCCCATCTGGCCTTGGATCTGGCTGCAGTGTTATTACTAAACACACTGGTTGACAAACCATTATCTTTGGTCATCACCCGCTCAGTGAAGAAGTACTTTCTCACATCTCTCCCGAAAGTGCCCCCTCCAACTTGTGGTTGTGCCCCTGGTGTAGGAGATCCTATATTGTGTGAACAGCTCAGAGAAGTCCACCCTGTTGATTCCATGATAAAATCTGAAGGTTCCTATCATGACCCCCATTTTTCCTTCTAGCCTTCAAAGAATACATGTTCAGATTTTGCAACCTTGCCTTGCATGAATTTTCTTGCTGTTTCTGTATCCTTTTAGTCACCATCTTTTGGTTTGTCTCCAACCTGTCCTGGTCCTTCCTGAGATGTGGATTACAGAAATGCACACAATAGTCCAGGTGTGGTCTCATCAGGGACAACCTTGAAGAGGATATGACCATGGTACCATGTTTAACCTTGGTTGACAATGGTTACCCATGTTCTGACCATGCATTAAAGAGCAGCTGACATCTTTAACAAACCATACTATGTTGATTCAGTTCAGCTTGTGTTTCATGTTAGTTCCGTATCCCTCCTCCGTCCTCCCCATTATTTATTACTGAGGTCATTTACATTAAACCAAAATATTTGCTCCTGAAGAGTTTGTCTACTCCTGTTTCTTTCTCCCTACCTAGGGTCATACGAACATACTGTATGTAAACTGCCAACAGAAAAAGGCCATTTGGTCTATCAAGTCTGCTTGATTATGCAGCTAGCAATTCTATTCTGCAGCTGCCCCTCCCTCCCTGCAAACCCCTCCCCTGACTTGCCCTTTTATCCTGTTCTAGCCCCTCTTGAAGCTTCCCACTGTTTTAAAGGCCACCACCTCTGCTGGTAGCACGTTCCACTCTGCCACCATCCTCTCTATAAAAAAGTGCCTTCTCAGTTTCTTCCTAAACCTTCCACCCTCTAATCTCATATCATGACCTTAAGTGTCTCTCCCTCCCCTTCCCTTAATAAGTCCCTCCATGCCTGTCCTGTTTATTCCTCTCATGTACTTGAAGGTCTCAATCATATCTTACCATCCCTGCTCTCCTCCAATGACTACATGTTTATTGGTTTGTTTGTTTTTTAACCAGGAGAGACACACTAAGCTGTAAGCTTATTTACAGGTGCGGCCTGGGAGCTCAAGGAAGTTGTGACTTGTGTAAGCCCCCCAACCCTGCCTTTTTGCAAACGACAGGTAGTATGCTGTTTAAATCTGACAGCAGTACCAGGTGGGGACTGGGTTCGGGGAAGAATAGGTTACTCGGCACAAAGGCTAGGTTTGGCTACTTTGCACAGGGGCACCCAAGTAATTCCGAACACAGGAAGCAATAACTGTAATGTCCAGTACCAGGAATGGGATTCTAAAGTGTGGCTTTTATTCACATCTAAACAGAACAAAACAAAACATAGATGGACCCCCACGGGGCTACACTTCTGGTAATGCAGATTAAAAAGATCAAGAACACTTCCTCAACACTTCAGCCCACAGGCTCTGAACCCACTGGGCACACAGCTTGGACTTGCATGCTGCTTTGGGTATACAGCACGAACTTATACACTTTTCTGGGTTTTCCCTGGCTCTGCTCCCCTGCAGGCCACTCGGACACCTTCCATATGTCATGGAAACATTTTCTGGTGGCTCCCTAAACCACCTAAGAGCACCTCAGCTCCATCAGGGAAACTTCCTTTTAATCCCACATCTGGGTACTTTCCTCAGGCACTGGCCAAGTAACTGAGAGAAAGTAAAAGTGCCACAGAGCAAATCCATAGAGGTGAATTTGGTTACTACTGATGGGGGAGGTCTCCACCTCTAAGCTACAATTCATACCAGCCATTTCTCTGGACATTAAACATCTCATTCTGTAAAGCTTGGCAATGTAGATTAAGGCTAAATGTATGTCACATTTCCTCTACTTGTCTTGCTTTCCCATTGTGCTGGACTTGAACATACTTCTACTTGGCTTAGCCCTTTGCTCTAGGCCTCCCACTGATTAAGCAGTCCAGTCCCCACTTTACTTTACTCTTTGTGCTGGACTTGAACCTACTTGAATTAACCGGCAATGTCTATTACACTAAACCTCCTACAAATTAAGTAGTCCAATCCCCACGTTCCAGCAGCTCAGGTGAAAACATAGGCCCTCTGTCAGAGCGAACTCACCCTAAACCTAGAAACACTGAAACATAGACTTTGACGGCAGATAAGGACCACTTGGCCCACCCAGTCTGCCCATTTCCCTACCTATTGGATAAGCTGCAGATTCTAGCTAAGCAACAGCCTACTTCCTGCAATTTCCCAGTATAATTGCCTTATGTCTGTCCCATGCATGTTTGAATTCCCCCACTGTTTTAGACCCCACAACCTCTTCAGGAAGGCGGTTCCAAGAGTCCACCACTCTCTTCGTGAAAAAAAATTTCCTCACATTACCCCTGAGCCGTCCCCCTTCTAACTTTAAATTGTGCCACCTTGTTCTTACACATCTCTTTTTCTGAAAGATGCTACCCTCCTGGACTTTGTTGATTCCTTGAGGTACTTAAAAGTTTCTATCATGTCCCCCATCCCTCCTTTCATCAAGGGTATACATATTAAGCTCTCTCAGTCTCTCTTCATATGGTTTCTGATGTAGACCCTGCACCATTTTAATTGCCCTCCTCTGGACTGCTTCCATCCTGTCTATGTCCTTGCATAGATGAGGTCTCACAAACTGCACTGCAGTACTCAGATGGGGTCTCACCAACTGTCTGTACAGAGGGATAACCACTTCCCTTTTTCTACTTGTGATGCCCCTTCCTATGCATCCCAGTATCCCCCTCACTCTCCTTACTGACTTTTCACATTGCTTACCCACCTTTAGGTCATCTGATATGACTACACCCAGATCCCTTTCCATTATTGTTGTCGTTAGTACCTCCTCTGCTATTGTGTACTCTTCTTCTGGATTTTTATTTCCCAGGTGCATTACTTTGCACTTCTTTGCATTGAATCTAAGTTGCCATATGTCTGACCATTTCTCCAACCTTGCCAAGTCCTTCTCATCCTTTCACCCTTTTGTATCAACTCTGTTACAGACCTTTGTGTCATCTGCAAGAGGCATACCTTTCCTTCAGACCCTCTGCAATGTCACCTATAAAGATGTTGAAGGGACTGGACCCAGTACTGAGCCCTGAGGTACTCCACTAGTAACCCTCCTTTCTTCAGAGTGGACTCCATTTACTATTACTCTCTGTGTCCTATTCTCCAGCCAATTCTTTACCCAGGCTGTCATTTTGGGACCCACTCCCAAGCTGGCTAACTTGATTATTAATCTTTTGTGTGGGACTGTGTCAAATGCCTTGCTAAAGTCTAGGTAGGCCATATCCACCTCCCCTCCCTGGTCTAATACTTTGGTCACCCAGTTAAAGAAATCAATTAGATTCATCTGACATGACCTTCCTGCTGTGAATCCATGCTCCTTTGGGTCCTGTGCCCTGCTGGACCCTTTGGTTGCAGGTTCCCCACAGGCGATTCCTTACAGGAATTTCTATCCCACAGCTTCTGGTGCCGCAGCACAACTTGAAATAAGACAGCTTCTTCCTTAGCAGGAACCAGGAAGGTTGCCCCTGGAAAACAGGCAAACCTTTCCACCCTATCCCCTCAGGGATGGGGCACTTGGACCAGTAACAGCGGTCTCCACCACTTCAACAATCAGCTTCTGTGTTCCTCTTACGGTGGAAACACACACCTCCCTTACAGTAGCTCTAAAATAGAGCTTAAGGCTCTGAGAGCCTGCACACAGACTGCAGTGCTGCTCCTCTCTCCAAGACTGAAAACAGACTCTGTTCAAAAATCCCCAACATTCTATCCTAACTTCCAACTGCAGAATCCAGTGTGGCTCATGCAGCTGCGAGAGTTCTATGGTGATGTCATCCCTTAGTCTCAGCTGAGACTGAGAAAAGAGTGAGACAGTATGAAATCCATTTAACTGGAGTTTCACAAGCTGCCTTCCCTGCCTACCACTAGGTCTTACTGGGATTCTAGTAACCCCGGGTAACAAGGGGGTTACACTAACCCTGGGCCAGGAAAATGACTGTCTGCAGTCATTATTTACCCGGCTTAGGCCATCTCACCCTATGTGCTACCTGCGGAAAGGGGTGATCAGGCCCCCTCCTACCATGTGCTAGCACAGGCAGGCAACACTAAAGGCCTAGAGGTCTTTGGGTGACATATTAACCTCTACTCTACCCACTAACTATGGGTGCCTAGTGGCTCTGGTAGAACTGTCCAGAGCATAGCCCTAATAGATCAGCACTGCAATCCCTACTGCAGGTCAGGGCCACAGCCTGTCTATCCCCCCTAGCCCTCTAGGGAAAACCTATCTGTCTTTAACTCAAATCCCGAAACAAAAAAAACAGGGGACCTCCCCGATTTTTGGGCACCTTGCAACCACACACCAGGAGCTGATACCATACCATTACATTACTCCCTCACTCCCCCACAACCATACCTGTGGAAGAAAAGGGTTACTACAGTAACAACAACAACAACAACAACAGTACTTTAAATACTACACACTAAAGTACTAGTGAGGAACTCCGATGAGCCCCTCTTCCTCTTCTTGTCTTCTCTTCTATCTTCTTCAGGAACACCTGCAAGAAAAAGAAAGACTACACACACTCCTAATCTGCATACACAGTCTATCTAAACGCCTACCATCAAAACGCTGGAGAATCCCAGAAAGATTTTTTTAGAAAAGGTAGAAAAACAGTATATACACTAGAAAACAGTAGAAAAACAATGACATTATTTACAATATGCATTTGGGAGATGGAGTGCCATAAACGTCCCATCTAGTGACCACAGTGCCCAAATGCTAGTCCATTAAAGAGTCTCTACTGGGCCGGAGCCCGGTGAAGCACAGTTCTAGCAGACCAAAGTCCCAAAGGGGAGAGTCTTTGAGGACAGTTCTCACATCTGGAGTCTGCTAGTGTAGGGTGTGTACTGCAATGTCATAAGAATAGAAAAGTCTGGACTTACCAGCCTCTTGTAGAATGAACAACACACCGACCTGGTCCTCGGTCAAAGACTCTCCCTGGCAGCATTCTTCCAATACAGCTAGGTGGACATCTTCTGGGCACATCTGAAAACTGCTGGGTTGATGTCATCTCTGGAGGTGGAACCTTGGAACAGGAACAAAAAGGAAAACAGCTGGCCTGACATCATCCAGATACCAGGCGATTAATCAAGATACAGCTGGACTGGCATCCTCTCTGGATCTGAAGTCATCTGGTGGGCCAGTCAATAGATTCTGGAAAGTCAGTACACTGTAGAACTAATGAATGTAGGGCACCTGAGTCCTGGACTTCCATACTGGTGGAACAACAAAAGCACTGCAATGGCTGGAGTGGCAGCACTGACTACCACTGCTCCGCTTTCCATCTGGTAGGCATGGGTACATTTGCAGGGAGGTCTTTGCATTGAGGCCAATAGCACAATGTGTCAGGCGCTTGTATTATTACCCCATCTGGGTGCAAATAATTCACACTGTGAAAGGTTTCACGTCCCTCTCCATCCACTATTCGAACAGTGTCCATTAACAGTGTCCTGCATTTTTTCCACTGGCTGTATTTTTCATGAAACATTCTGTTATTGACATGCTTGTTTGCACCAGGATGCACACATTTCATTGCTTTGGCCCAGATCCAGGATTTCCTGCTGTTCTCAATCTGCTCCCAGACTCTCCGAGGAAAGGTAGGAAAGGACATCCCATAGATTTCATTCCCCTTCCTACGAACCAGTCTCTCCTCTTTACTAGCTTTGGTCAACCTGAGACCACTGGCCTGGCTTGGGGGCGGCCAGTCCTGGTTCTGCCAGCTATGCATTCTCAACGAGACAAAAAATGGATCCCTGACTTCTTCTTCTTGCACAACCTGGGCAGTGGCATTACCACTCTCATCCATGCATTCCTCTGAGGCAAGAGCTTGAGGCTGTGTACCCGTTCCTTTTTCACAAGGCTAAATAGGTTCCCCTTCTTCTTCTTCCTCACTGAGAATCAGTGCCCAGGAGTGAGCTGTCGTCCTCACTTCTGAGACTATCCATTCTTCGCTGGGCGTGGAGGTCGATACCTCCCACTCAAAGGCCTCCCTCATCTCATCTTCTCCTATGAGACTTGGGCTAGGCCCCCCTCTCCAAGGGTCTACTGATGCTCTGCCTGAATTGTCTCTCTGCAGTCCAGCATCCGAAACATCAGCATATTGTTCTGTCTGCAAATCTGCACCTTCTAGCTTTGTGCCACACTCCCCTGAGGGGTCTTCTTCAAGAGGCTCCATTTGGTGCTGTGTGCTGCCAACTGCAAATTCTTGAACTTTTGTCCATGTGAGAGCCAAACAAATCTTGGGTGCATTAAACAAGACATATTTCTCTAAGCACCCTGAACAGTGATGTACCATGAAGACGTCCCTTCCAGAATTTAAGCATATTAAGCACACTTGCACTGGGTATCCAGGAATTGCTACATGAGAAGGCAGTTGTCCTCCGTAGAAACACCTCTCAATGTCCCTTAACTTGTTTACTTCTGCTGCTACCACAGCCCGGGCATGATCTGGGTAGCGGGCTGGTCCTGAGGCCATGACTGCAGAGAAAAACAAACAAACGCTCACTGTTATTGAAAGTCCCACATCACTGAACACTTTCTTTCACTTTCAAAATGGCTCCTCTGCTGCTGTGTTTACATTACTACCCCACCCTGTAAAGGCGGCGGCAGCACTCCTGTGCATCAACATTCTGAAATTGGGTCAAGCCACTGCGCATTCGATTTACATACTCTACTGATAACTTTGCTCAAAACTGCATAAACTTGCATTGTTCTTTTTCTAGCAGATTTATATGATTTGCCACAGACTTTTCACTTGCTGAAAACATTGCTCTAGCTCACAGTCCCGTAAAGCCTCAGTATTTCTAGCACAGGATTGCCTGTAACTGTTGCTGCACATCTTGCTACAACTCACAGTTTCTCTCATGGCTTTGAAACTTTAAACTAACACTGAACCCATAACTATGCTCACAGTCGATGGCTTAACAGGCTTACTTTTGCTGGTAAAAACTTAACACAGTCTTTGATTGCAACGCAACTACACTGCTGCACACAGATTCAGCTGGCTTTTGGCAAAAATCACTGGTTTGAGCAATTATTTCTGTTGGTACTCACTGTTATCAGTAGCTGTTTGCTGCGATGGAAAATGGCCTGTAGTCAGTCTTGGAGGCCTCTGGAAGGAAGCGGGTTTACAGTCCTGCCGATCATCCCTCTGAACACCACACTCACAATCCAGTCGATCGAGATGCAGGTTGAGCCCGATTTTAGATAGAAAAGTCCGAGTTTTTAAACTTTTACAGTGCTTTCAGTCACTGTGATGCTCCTCCGATAAGCCAGTACATGCACTTGACTCACAATCCTACTCAAATGCTGGGCAGTCACTGTAAAGCTGGCTTGGGTGCGGGACTGATTGCACTCTCACCAATCACACGACGCCATGCAAATGAGCCTCTTTCCCTCGCGAGTGCTCTTCTCACGGTGATCGTCGAGCAGGCAAATTTAAACTGCAAAACCACTTTTTTTTTATATGAACTGACTCCATGGCAGAAGCCCATTTCAACCATTTGTCATGGCCATTAACACAGCAAGTCTCTCCATTCACTAGAAAGCATTTCCAACGTCCAGGGCACAATTTTCCTGTTGCTACCCCTAGTCTTCCACACTTTTCTTTGTCACAACAATTTTTTTTTTTAAAAGCTGGCAAAACGCTGTAATTTTTGATGCAGGACAAGGGCCTACTCTCTCAGGCTTTACTGCTCCTTGGTAAACAGTTGGCATTTTAACAACACCATATGGACAACAGCACACAGCGACACATTAGTTAACCTTGCTTCAAATTTTTGGGCTACCCACTGCTAGATAACCAAAATGCTAGCCCTTTGTCCGAGCACCTTTCCTACCTAATTTAAAATCCAAAGTAGTGCCTCCATTTTGTAAGCCCCCTCACCCCTGCCTTTTTGCAAATGACAGGTGGTTTGCTGTTTAAATCTGACAGCAGTACCAGGTGGGGACTGGGTTCGGGGAGGAATAGGTTACTCGGCACAAAGGCTAGGTTTGGCTAATCTGCACAGGGGCACCCAAGTAATTCCAAACACAGGAAGCAATAAATGTAATGTCCAATACCAGGAATGGGATTCTAAAGTGTGGCTTTTATTCACATCCAAACAGAACAAACAAAGCATAGATGGACCCCCACGGGGCTACACTTCTGGAAATTCAGATTAAAAAGATCAAGAACACTTCCTCAACACTTCAGCCCTCAGGCTCTGAACCCACCGGGCACATAGCCCAGACTTGCACACTGCTTTGGGTACACAGCCTGAACTTGTACACTATTCTGGGTTTTCCCAGGCTCGGCTCCCCTGCTGGCCACTTGAACACCTTCCATATGTCATGGAAACATTTTCTGGTGGCTCCCTAAACCACCTAAGAGCACCTCAGCTCTATCAGGGAAACTTCCTTTTAATCCCACATCTGGGTACTTTCCTCAGCCACTGGCCAAGTACCTGAGAGAAAGTAAAAGTGCCACAGAGCAAATCCGTAGAGGTGAATTTGGTTACTACTGATGGGGGGGTCTCCCACCTCTCGCTTCCACAATTCATACCCGGCCATTTCTCTGGACATTAAGCATCTCATTCTGTAAAGCTTGGCAATGTAGATTAAGGCTAAATGTATGTCACATTTCCTCTACTTGTCTTGCTTTCCTATTGTGCTGGACTTGAACATACGTTTACTTGGCTTAGTCCATTACTCTAGGCCTCCCACTGATTAAGCAGTCCAATCCCCACTTTACTTTTCCCTTTGTGCTGGACTTGAACCTACTTGAATTAACCGGCAATGTCTATTACACTAGACCTCCTACAAATTAAATAGTCCAATCCCCACATTCCAACAGTTCAGGTGAAAACATAGGCCCTCTGTCAGAGCGAATTCACCCTTTGGTTGCAGGTGTCCCACAGGTGATTTCTCAGAGGAATTTCTCTCCCACAGCTTCTGGTGCCACGGCACAACTTGAAACAAGGCAGCTTCTTCCTTAGCCGGAACCAGGAGGATTGCCCCTGGAAAACAGGCAAACCTTTTCCCCCATCCCCTCAGGGATGGGGCACTTGGACGAGTAACAGCAGTCTCCACCACTTCAATAATCAGCTTCTGTGTTCCTCTTATGGTGGAAACACACACCTCCCTTACAGTAGCTCTAAAACAGAGCTTAAGGCTCTGAGAGCCTGCACACAGACTACTGTGCTGCTCCTCTCTCCAAGACTGAACACAGACTCTGTTCAAAAATCCCCAACATTCTATCCTAACTTCCAACTGCAGAATCCAGTGTGGCTCATGCAGCTGCAAGAGTTCCATGGTGATGTCATCACTCAGTCTCAGCTGAGACTGAGAACAGAGTGAGACAGTGTGAATTCCATTTAACTGGAGTTTCACAAGCTGCCTTCCCTTCCTACCACTAGGTCTTACTGGGATTCTAGTAACCCCGGGTAATGGGGGGGTTACACTTGCATGTTCAACTCTCTTACTCTGCTTTGATATGGTAACTCCCCCAAACCTGGATCATCTTTGTTGCTCTTTGTTGCACCCCTTTCAGTAATCTAATGTTCCTCTTTAGGTATGGGCACCAGTATTGCATGCAGTGCTCCAGGTGAGGTCTGACCAGTGATCTATACAATGGCAGAATCACCTCCCCCTTCCTTGAGGTTATACCCCTTGCTATACAGCCCAACATTTTGTTGGCCATTGCCGTTGTCTTTCTACACTGTGCAGAGTTGTTCATTGCTCCTGTAATGAGCACCCCCAGATCCTTCTCCTCCTCAGTCTCAGCTAGCTGTACTCCTGCCAGATTGTAGCTTTTCCTTGGATTCTTAGCCCGGAAATAAATCACCTTGCATTTCTTGGCATTGAATCTCAGTTGCCAGGTGTTAGACCATGTCTCCAGCCTCGCCAGATCTTCCTGCAAACCCTGCCACCCCCCTAGGTCATCCACCACTGCTCTCAACTTTGTGTCATCTGCAAATAGACTGATCATGCTCTTGATGCCCTCCAAAATGTCTTTAATAAATATCCCAAATAACACTGACCCCAGCACCAACCCCTGAGGAACCCCGCTCTTCACTGCCCTTGGGGACGAGAGTTCCCCTCCCGCCACCACCCTCTGCTGCCTTCCCTGCATCCAGTTCTCCACCCATCCCACCAATTTTGCCCCCCCACCCCATGCCCTTTAGCTTCTCTCCAAGTCTGCCATGCAGCACCAAATCGAATGCCTTATTGAAGTCCAGATATAGGACATCCACTGCATGGCCCTTGTCCATTTGCCTAGTCACCCAGTCATAGTATTCTATTAGATTGGTCTGGCAGGATCTGCACTTGATAAAGCCTTGATGTCTACTGTCCTGTAACCCATTGACCTCCAGCAGAGTCACCAGCTTTCCTTCAGGATTGTCTCCATTAGTTTCCCCACAATGGAAGTGGTCTATAGTTCCCTGATTCATCCCTGGAGCTGCTCTTATCGGGGGGAACCATGTGAGTCACCCTCCAGTCATTAGGTATACACCCTGAGTCCAGTGAGGCATTAAATAGGTCTGCCAAGGGGCCTACTAAGACCTCCACAAGCCCTTTCAGTACCCTGGGGTATATGCCATCCGGCCCTGGTGTCTTGTTCACCCTCAGTGCCCTTAACCCCTCTAGCACTCTACCTTCTGTAATTTCCCTGTCACCCCCTCACCCTCTGTTCCTAACCTCCCCACCTTGGGTATTTCTTCCCCTTCTCCTTAGTGAAACCTGAACAGAAGTAGTCATTAAGTGTTTCTGCCTTTTCACTCCCCTTTTCCACCCATGCCCCCCTTAATCCTTACTATTTGGTCCTTACAACTCCTTTTCTCCCTGATGTACCAGAAGAAGTCCTTCTCCCCCTCTTTAATACCCTAGCCTAAATTCCCTGGATGCTTTGGCTGCCCTTACCTCCCTGGTTACTTCCTTTGCTTCCTTCAGATACTCCTCCCTGCCCCCCCTCACAGTTTTCTTGTAACTCTTGTAGGCAGCTCTTTTCTTCCTAAGCCTGTCTATGACTTCCTTGCTTATACTGTTAGGTTTCTTTGCACTAGACTTTTTACTCTGGGCCATGCTGCAGGATTTAGTTGCTTCTACTATCCCTAGCTTTATGAGCTCCCGCGTTTGATTCATGTCCATATTTGGCCGAATTCTGGCCAGGAACCCTGCACCACTTCACCCATTCTTTTGAAGTCAGTCTTTCTAAAGTCTAGCACCTTTGTGCTAGATGCTCCCATCTCCTTACCCATCTGCAACTGGAACCATACTGTCTTGTGATTGCTCCCTGCCAGTGGTTCTTCCACCTCCAGCTTCTTCACCCACTCCCCGTTAGTCAGCATGAGATCAAGGATGTTCCCTTCCCGTTCCCCGGCTGAAATCCAGGTAGAGAGAGCAAGGGAAGCCCTCAGGTCTTTTTGGATGGAGAAAGCACCTGGGCCAGATGAGATACATCCCAGGGTGCTGAGGGAACTGGTGGATGTCCTTGCAGTCCCACTAGCAGATCTTTTCAACATCTCTCTGCGGACTGGGTGGGTGCCCCAAGACTGGAGGGTGGCCCATGTCATGCCAATCCACAAGGGGGGATCAAGAGAGGAGGCGGGAAATTACAGGCTCGTTAGCCTGACATCGGTGGTCAGCAAGGTCATGGAGGGTATTGTCAAGGAAAGGCTAGGGTGGGTTACTGGAGCAAACTGGGTACTTGGATGATAGGCAGCAAGGCTTCATCATGGGAAGATCATGCCAGACAAACCTTATCGAGTTCTATGACTGGGTGACAAGGGCTCTGGACCAGGGTAGGCCAGTGGATGTCCTCTTTCTGGACTTTAGCAAGGTGTTTGATTCAATACCCCACAGTGGCCTGCTTGCTAAGCTGTAGGAAATGGAGGTAGGGAGGCAGTTGTTAAGATGGATAGGAAGTTGGCTCTCTGAGAGTACTCAGAAAGTGGTATTTGGAGGGTTTAGCCTCATCCCCAAGATGTGTTACTAGTGGGGTTCCCCAGGGGTCAGTGCTGGGGTCACTCCTGTTCAACGTCTCTATTTCAGACATCAGGAGGGGGATTAGGAGTGAGATGAGTCTCTTTGCAGATGACTCAAAGCTGGGTGTAGAGGTGGATGAGGAGGGGGAGGCTGGCCTTGCAGGAGGACCTGGAGGCTCTGAAAAGGTGGTCAGGAAAATGGAAACTAGAATTCAATGTGGGGAAGTGCAAGGTTCTGCACTTGGGAGTCAGAAATCCAGGTCAGGGGTATACCCTGGGAGGAGACATGATTCAAGTCACGGACGGTGAGAGAGACCGGGGGTAGTGGTAGATGTCAAAATTAACAACTCAGAGACTGGTAGGAGGGCAGCGGCAAGGGCAAATAGGATGCTGGGATGCATCACGGGGGGATTACCTCCAGAAAGGCAGAAGTGAGCCTTCCACTGTACAACTGCTTGTTTAGGGTACTATGTACATTATTGGAGACCACATTTAAAGAGGGACATTACACTCCTAGAGAGGGTCCAAAGGAAGGCAACCAAAATGATTTGGGGCCTGGGGGAGAGGACCTATGAGGAGAGGCTCAAGGAGCTTGACATGTACACCCTGGAGGAGAGGAGGGACGGGGAGGCATGATAGATGTTTTTAAGTAAGTGAAAGGGATCAATAAAGGAGGCTCAGTCAGGGTGCTCCAAAGGAAGGAGGGTGGGGCCACACGAGGTCACTGGTGCAAGCTGAGGGGGCAGGCTCAGAGGAGAGAGGAGGAGATGTTATTTCACTGAAAGGGTGGTGGAGCCATGGAATGCACTGCCCAGGTAGCTGGTAGAGATGGAGACTGTGGATGGGGCAGGTACAGGGGGAGGGTAAATCTGACCAGGCCCAATACAGGTGGAACATCTGGGACTGGGGACAGTATAACCCAAGGGAGGGGGAGACACCAAAATCGGCCTTCAGTGCGGGTGCTGAAAATAGAGCAGACTCGCGAGACCATTAGGCCTATTCTGCTGGCATTTTAGTATGTTAGTGTGTTAGTTGGTTTGTTGACCATCTACTTTAGGAAGTTATCCTGAAAGGAAGGTGTCCAGCATTACCTGTCATAATACACTGCTTGTGACATCACAGTTACTCTCACAACAACACATTGTGGTGTCACAACAGAGGATTAGCACTTGAAGTAGGGACTAAGCTGTAGAGGCAGATGAACTCTAAGGGAACTCTGAGGGATAAAGATCTTGTAGTCATGCAAATTTACTCAGTAATAAATAACGGGGAAGAGAAAATATATAGAATATATATGGAGTGCAAGCTGACTTGTACCTAAATATTGTTTTTCAAAGTTTTCTTTGAGGCGTCAGTAGCTCTTTACCTGTGATTAATGACCATGGTTAAAAGCCATTGTCAGTCTAGCATGGCACAGTATCCTCAACCAGGGTAATTTTTTAACTATGATTGATCATGCATGACAATGTTTATTCTGCATCCATTTGTTTAACTAACCGAACACATTGATTGTAATCATTTACTACATTTTAAATGAAAAGCATTATCTATGAATTTCTAATTTATTTACTCCATATAATATATTATGGCCTTTTCCAGTATGCTTTCTGAATGTTGTGGGCACACCATAGTCTAGCATTGTTAACCACTGTTATTTATTTAGTTTTTGTTTACCAAGCAGTTGCACTAGACAAAACATTTGCCTATTTTCAAGCATGACATGGGAAATTACACTATAGGAGGTCATTATAAAAGTGCACAAGTAACAAGAAAACAGGATTCAATACATATAGTCAAGCAGTAGTACAAGGAAGTAAATAATGCAAGGAAAATAATGCACCAGATACAATATATGAGAGGCATTGTGCAAGATACAGTACTATGTACAACAGTATACAGACAATCAAGATGCAGGGGTAGATGACAATTGTTGGTGTAGTGTTAGCCAAGATGGGCAAAGTGACGTGGTTGACCCATATTTGACAATGGTTTGCCCATGGTCATAACAGCATGAGATGGCAAACACATTTGCATTTATTTGTATATCACAATGTGAATTTGACACTTCAGACTCATATACATAATCACAATCTAGCAGTTTTTAGAAGTTATAAAGAAAATGCAAAGTTTACATATAGCAATTAATTACCTGAACATTAAAATAATTACAATAGGAACGCACCACATCGTTAAAGAGTTTAGTTATATAGTGGCATACCTAGCAATTAAGTCAGTCTGTCAGTTATGAATGAGGAGAAGCTTCATTAGAAAGAAAAAACAGCAGCAGCAAAGGGAAACTATATGCAAGCTATTTCAAAAGTCTGTGTGGCTAAAATTTATTAATGGTTGAATGTTAAAGGTGTTGAAAAAAATGAAATCACCTGAGCTGTGTAAAAATGTGTTTTACTGTGCAGGATGACCATGGCTATTCAGCCCTGTAAGGACTTATATTGCCTAATGCTGACCATGGTTATTTAACTCTTTGAGGTCTGGTTTTGACTATTATTGACAATGGTTGATCAGTAGGATTAAAGATAGTGAAGTTGCCCTCAAAGGCTTCCGAGCATACAGGATTGATAGAATATGCAAGAGAGGTGGGGAATGCCTCATCTATGCCAGGGACTCTCTGCAGTGCTCCATCCTCCCTGGAACCACGGTGGCTGAGGACCATGAGATAATAGTGATAAAGGCCCAGGTCAGTCAGAATGGCAAAACTCTCCTCCTTGCCACAATCTACCTACCCCCCAAGAAAGCCACAGCAGGCCTTCCCACAATTATGGACGTTATCAGCACCCTTCCAAAGGGGACAGAGCTCATTGTTACTGAACATTTTACGAACATACGAAATTTGCAAGCAGATAAAGGCCTAGAGGTCTATCAAGTCTGCTCGAATGTGCAGCTAGCACCCCTTATTCTGCAGCTGCCCCTCCCTTCCACCCTTCCCCTTCATTAACCCTCCCCCTTGTCATCTTTGTTTGAAGCAGTCCACTGTTCTACTGCATACCACTTCTGCAGGTAACGCATTCCACCCAGCCACCACCCTCTCTGTAAAAAAGTGTCTCTTCATCTCCCCCCGAACCTTCCTCGCTCCAGTCTCATATCAAGGCCCCTGGTGGCCCTCCCCTCCCTTACTTTGAACAGCCCCTATGTACCCATCTTGTTTATTCCTTTCATGTATTTAAAGGTTTCAATCATGTCACCTCTGTCTCTCCTCTCCTCCAGTGAGTACATGTTCAACTCCTTCAACCTCCTCTCATATGATAAGTCCCCCAGCCCCTTGATCATCTTTGTTGCCCTGCGCTGCACCCCCTCCAGTAACTTAATGTCCGTCTTCAGATATGGGTGCCAGTACTGCACGCAGTACTCCAGGTGTGGTCTAACTAATGACCTATACAGTGGCAGAATCACCTCCTCCCTCCGAGGATATACCCTTGCAATACAACCCAGCATTTTGTTGGCCTTTGCAGCTGCCTTCCTACATTGTGCTGAGTTGTTCATTGACCCTGTAATGAGCACACCCAGATCCTTCTCCTCCTCTGTCTGGGATAGCTGCACTCCCCCTAGCTGGTAAGTCCTCCTTGGGTTCTTCATCCCAAAATGCATCACCTTGCACTTTTTGGCATTAAAGCCCAGTTGCCAGGTGTCTGACCAGGTTTCAAGCTTTGCCAGATCATCCTGCAACCCCTGCCATCCCCCTAGGTCATCCACCGCTGCTCCTACCTTGGTATCATCAGCAAACAGACTGATCTTGCTCTTGATGTCCCATGATATGTCTGCAATGAATATCCCAAACAACACTGGTCCCAACACCGAGCCCTGTGGGACACCGCTCGTCACTGCCCTTGGGTGTGAGAGCTCCCCACCCACCACCACCCTCTGTTGCCTTCCCTGCAGCCAGTTTGGATGCCATCTGGGCCTGGCGCCTTGTCCACCCTCAGTGCCTTCAAACCCTCTCGAACTCTGCCCTCCATGATTTCCCCATCTGTCACCACTCCCCCCCGCTGCTGCCATTTCTCCCACCTTGGGTGTCATTCCTCTCTTCTCTTTAGTAAATACTGAGCAGAAGTACTCATTTAGTGCTTCCGCCTTAACGTACCCTGCTTCCACCCAATCCCCCTCCTTCCTAATCCTTACTATGTAGTCCTTACAGCTCCTTTTCTCCCTGATGTACTTAAAGAAGTCATAACATAACTAACATAAACTGGGATGGAAAGGAGGCTGCCCCTTTCAAGGATCTGATAGCCACTTCCAACCTGACACAACTTGTCACCTGCTCCACCAGGCAGAACTATAAGACAGGAAACAGTACCCTCCTAGACTGGGTCTAAGCAAGCTCACCATCCCTGACCTCTGAGATCAAGGTTCTCTCTCACACGTTAAGTGACCTCTCCCCAATCACCTTCCTGTGGTCTAATAAATTTACCAAAAGCCCATCCTTCCTCATTGAAAGCAGGGTCTTGAGGAAGGGTAAACTTGGAGCCCTCAAATCAGCCCTTGCCCTACATGACTGGACTTCTATCGACCTGGTTCCTACCCTTGATCAGGCCCTCAGTTATTTCATTAAGGGCTTTAGCTCCATCTGTGACATCTATGCCCCGCTCATGAAAAGAAAAATTCAAGGGCAGGCAAATAGCTGGATTGATGGGGAGCTCCTCTGAAAGAAAGGGACATACTCTGGGAGAAGGCCAGAAACACAGGTAGCAAGCATAACTACCAGTGTTACAGAACTGGCAGGAACTGCTGCACCAAGCTAATCCGGCTCACCAAAGCCAACTATCATAAGGCCCAGCTTGGCAATTCTTCAGGTGATGGGAAAATATTCTGGGATAACATCAAAATCATCCTTGGAAAGGAATACAAGAAGCACCCTCAGCTGCTCAGTATCAGTAACACCCCTACTACAGATCATCTAGCTATTGCGGAAGCCTTCAATAAGGCCTTCACCAATCTTACCCCAGTGCTACCACCTGCCTATTTTCAACCTGGTTTGAACCATTCCAACAACGTATCTACCGAATGTTCTCACCTGACCTTCTACTTTAAAAGGGTGATGGTGAAGGAGGCCCTAATTATGGTCAAGAAAGTACTAGGTAAGACCAGAATGGGCAGTGATGGGATAGACATGAAACTTCTATCTCTCACCCTGGATATTCTTATAGTGCCCATTACCACACTGTACAATAAGTCCCTTGCCCTTGCCCAATTCCCAGCGGTTTGGAAGCAGGCCATAGTTACGCCAGTGCATAAAGGAGGCGACAAGTCTCTGGTAGCCAACTACAGACCCATCTTGATCCTCTTCCCCCCATCCAAGGCACTGGAAAAGATTGTGGAGGGTCAACTCATTGACTACCTCAATAAGTATGATCTACTATGCCCCAACCAGCATGGCTTCAGACAAAACCACAATACCACCACTGCCCTGCTGGACCACACAGATTATGCACATAAGGCCCTGGATGAAGGCAAACTGGTGGAGTCTGTCTTTATTGACCTCAACAAAGCGTTTGATAGTCAACCACCGCCTGTTACTGACCCAACTGCAAAACATGGGTGTGGTGCCCAATGCCCTTTGCTGGTTCCAAGACTACCTGATACAGAGAAATCAATGTGTCAAAACTGGGCAAACAGTATCCAGCGCAAGACAGGTATCATTAAGGGTACCCCGGGGATCAATACTGGGGTACCTACTCTTCAGCCTCTTCTTAAATGATCTTCCCACAGCCTGCAACACCAAACTCATACTATATGCAGAAGATGCTGTGCTCCTGAGCAGCAGCACGTCTCAGGCTACCCTACAATCTGAGCTGCAGAACTCCTCCAAACTCGAGGACTGGTTCTGCAGTCATAAGTTGCTACTAAACTACAAGAAGACCAAGGCCATGCTTATTTCCAGCCCCCACAACAAAAATAAGTATCACCTCCTCATCATCTCCAACTCACGCAGTGAGCCACTGAAACAAGTCCACTTGTTCAAGTATCTGGAGGTCATAATAGATGATACCCTCATGTTTGTGCACCATATTGACTCTACAGTCAAGACAGTCAATACCAAGATTGGTGTCCTGTACTGGCATAGGCAATACTTCTCTCTGGGGGGCCCTCTGCCTCTCAGTCCACAGCTCCATCATATCTATTATTGACTATGGACTAGTGGTCTAAGGGGTGGCAACAGATACAGTGCTCAAGAGGGTTCAGACTGTGATCATCAAAGCCTGCAGATTCATCCTGGATGCTGAGCATGGCATGCACACCTGTACTCTGTAAGAATGTGCAAACTGGCTTTCATTAAGAAACAGGGTGAAATTCCAGACTTGCGTCCTTGGGAAGAATGCTCTATTGGGTAAAACACCACCTTGTGTAGGCAATTTGATCAAGGTGGACAACTTGTTACAGGTCACCAGGGGGAGGACTAGAGGGGCCTTGGCTATCCCCTTCCATCGCACCTTGCTTGGGCAATGTGCATATGCCCCCTATGGATGAATGAACTCCCCCAGCACCTCTTGGCCACCAGTTGTCTGGCCCAATTCAAAACTGACCTCAAACAGCACCTAATAACACTCTCTAAGTGCACCTGTCCCTAACTCCAGCCACACCCACTCTCTCTGCCCCCCAGCAAGCACTAGGCAGGCCTCAGGTACCCCCTCCCTCTGTCCCTTATCATGACTTGCCTCAGCAATCAGTTCGCATCATGCTCCTTCAGCACCTGCCACCCCACCTTTCCTCCCCCTCCCACAACTCCCGGTCTCGTGAGTTTCCCTAACAGTCACTACTAATGCAAGTTGCCTGACCATGCCCCCTCGTACCCCACCATTTACTCTAGCTTGTCTTCTCTGCTAAGCCCACCTATTTCTCCCTATACCTTATCGCCCTTCTTCCCCCAACCTTCACCTCCACCACTGTACCTACCTCTCTCTCGTACCTCCTTTCTTCACCCACTGCCAACTATCCCAATCCCTCTGAACTACTGACAAGGCACTTTGTGGCTGCTTATCCCCCCCACCCTCATAAAGCGTTTTTCTTGTTATTTTAACTTGTACCTGCGCTTTGAGTTATTCTGTAAGTTCTGAATCCAAGCTGTATCATTCATTGTGATGTACCTTTGCTTTCTCCTATTGTACTTTGTTTTGCAATCTATGATGTGTTAAAAAGCAGTTGCTCAATATATCTAAATGTGTGCAACAAAGGAGGTAAGGGAAATAAAGAAAATGTTTTGCACTGATAGAGGAGGGGGGAGACTTGGGGAGTGTTTGGTATCCTGCATCTGGAAGGGTGGGGGGTCACTGGTGGGCAACGACAGCAATGGGTAGGGTGGTAGGCTGCAACAACTGCGGTGCACCAATCTTTCTAAAAATTGCCTGGAGTGTGGGAGGATGTTTAGTGTGCAACCACATATAAAAACTTAGAAAGGAGATTGAGGGTCTGCAGGAGGAACTAAGACAGACAAGGCAGATTGGGGGTGGGTTTAGCCCAATACTGGAGGGAGGAAGAAGGAGAGATGAGAGAGGGCGATTTAAGCCAACAGTGGTGAGGAGAGGGTCAGAAGAAGGGAAGCAGAGACAAAGGGGCCCAGGCCAGGAAGAAGAATTGCCGGGGAAACCAGGTCAGGAGACAAAAGATAAATGGAAGGAGGAGATAGGGACTTGTGAGGGAGGTGAAAAAGTGGCAAAAGTCATGGAGTGGAAAGGAGAGAACAGGTTACTATGAAGAGAGAGGGAGCGGGCATTTGTGAAGGATCTTCAGAAAATAGTTGTGCACTGCTAGAGAGGAAGAAGGTGGAGGAGGGAAATGATGAAATTAGAGGAGTAATTGATAAATGCTTGGACCAAACTGGAGCAGGGGGAAGTTCTGCTGGGAGAATTGCAATAGGGGTAAAGGGAAATAATGTTCAGGAGGAAGAAGAGGAACTGGAAATGAGAGAGGAGATGAATGGAAGCAAGCAGGAGTAAGGGGTGGAATCTTAGTGCTGGGACTCAATACTAAGAGGAGTTAGGTGGGTTAGCAAGGGAGAGGCATAGTCGCATTTGGGTGGAGGCCATGCCAGGAATGACGAGCGGAAAGGGTGGGACAGTCTGTTCTGAAATATGCTAGAAGGGGGGACAAGCCTCATTTAATTATACATTTTGGGACAAACGACCTGGCTGACAAGACAGTAGATACAGTCCAGAGGAGGTTTGAGGAACTAGCACAATTATGTGAGGGGGCAGGAAGATCAGTAACTTTTTCAAAGATACTTTCCATGCCAAAGGCAAGCACAACAAGAACGCTGAGAATAGAGGAATTTAACAGATGGCTAAGAACCTGGTGTTGTGCTAAAGGTTATGGGCTGTTGGGGGGGTGGGGAGGACCTGGGAGGACAGTAATCTCTATGCCAAGGACAGACTGCACTTGAGTGAGGAGGGAAAGAAAGTGTTGAAACAGAGGATGGAGAAGTACATAGAGGAAGTTGGGAATTTAAACTAGGAGTGGGGGGTGGCAGTTGGGGAAGAGATATGCAGAGACCACAGGTTGGGAAACCATATGAGCTTACCCCCCATAACAGTGACAAAGGACAAATGGCAAGTACTGTTGGTGATGCTAGGAAAGGAGGGCAGGATGGGGGGGGAAGGGTGGAAGGTGGTTACCCTTAATGCTAGGAGCCTTGGGAGGAAAACTGCAGTTACAGGTTCTCATGACAGAGGGAGAGGTGGACATTGCAGTCATCACGGAAACATGGGCCACCCAATACAATGACTGGGACCTGTCTGTACCAGGGTACAGGTTATTCCGTAGGGACAGGGTGATTGGGAAAGGAGGGGGGGTGGCACTATATGTGAAGGAAGGACTGAAGTGTGTAAGGGAGGAAGGGGAGGAGGGTAGTCAGTCACTTTGGATGCAAATCCAGGATTCCAAGAATAAGATTCTTAGAGTGGGAGTGGTGTACAGGCCACCATCTCAGATGGAGGAGTTAGACAGGGAACTAGCAGGACAGATTAGGAGAACCTGCAAGAAGGGTAGTGTGGTGATTGTGGGGGACTTCAACATGCCAGGAGTGGACTGGAGCACCCCAACAACCAGGAACAGAAGGGAGCAGGTACTGCTGGATGCCTTTCAGGACAGCTTCCTGCTGCAAATGGTCAGTGAACCAACCAGGTTAGGAAATACCCTTGACCTTGTCTGCTGGCAAATGGGGACTTTGTGAGAGAACTTACAGTGGAGGAACCGTTGTCAGGGAGTGACCACTGCTCAGTATGGCTCACATTGGATATGGGCAAGGAAGAGTGGAATCTGGCACAATAGTGCTGGACTTCAGGAGGGCGACTTTGGGAGGATGGGGAAGTGGTAAAGGGTACCTGGCCAGTTCAATCTAGTATGGACACTAACCAGAGGTGGGAGCTCATAAAGCTGGGGATAGTGGAGGCAACAAAACCTGCCAAAGCCCAGAGCAAGAAGGCTAGGGCTAAGAAACCGATCTGGTTGAGCAAGGAGGTCATGGAAAGGTAAGGAGAAAAGAGCTGCCTTTAGGAAGTACAAGAAAACAGGGATGGGGAGGACAGGGAGGAGTACTTGACAGAATCGAAGGATGTGACAAGGCAGTAGGGAGCCAAAGCATCTATGGAACTCAGGCTGGCACAAGGCATTAGAAGGGGAGAAGGATTTCTTTAAGTACATCAAGGAGAAAAGGGCTGTAAGGACCACATAGTAAGGATTAGGAAGGAGGGATTGGGTGGAAGCAGGGTGCGATAAGTGGAAGCACTAAATGAGTATTTCCCTCAGTATTTACTAAAGAGAAGAGGGGTGACACCCAAGGTGGGAGAAATGGCAGAAGCAGGGGAAGTGGTGACAGATGGGAAATCATGGAGGCAGAGTTCGAGAGGGTTTGAAGGCACTGAGGGTGGACAAGGCGCCAGGCCCAGATGGCATCCACCCAGGGTACTGAAGGAGCTGGCAGAGGTCCTTGCAGGACCTTTGGCAGACCTATTTAATGCCTCACTACATTCGGGTGTGTACCTCAGGACTAGAGGATGGCTCTGTGGTGCCCTCCACAAGAGTGGCCCAAGGATGAACCAGGAAACTACAGACCAGTGAGCCTCACATCCATCGTGGGTAAGCTAATGGAGACTATCCTGAAGGAGAGGCTGGTGGCCCTCCTAGAGGTCAAAGGATTACAGGACAGCAGACAGCATGGCTTCATATGTGGCAGATCCTGCCAAACCAACCTGGTCGAGTTCTATGACTGGGTAACTAGGCAACTGGACAGGGCCATGCAGTGGATGTCCTGTATCTGGACTTCAGTAAGGAATTGACTCAGTGCCACATGGAAGGCTGGGAAGGAAGTTAGTAGGCACAGGGGGGTGCAAAGCTGGTGAGATGAGTAGGAAACTGGCTGCAGGGAAGGCAACAGAGGGTGGTGGTGGGTGGGAGCTCTCACACCCAAGGGCAGTGACGAGTGGTGTTCCGCAGGGCTCAGTGTTGGGACCAGTGTTGTTTGGGATATTCATTGCAGACATATCATGGGACATCAAGAGCAAGATCAGTCTGTTTGTTGATGATACAAAGGTAGGCGCGGTGGTGGATGACCTAAGGGGATGGCAGAGGTTGCAGGATGATCTGGCAAAGCTTGAAACCTGGTCAGACACCTGGCAACTGGGCTTTAATGCCAAAAAGTGCAAGGTGCTGCATTTTGGGATGAAGAGCCCAAGGAGGAGTTACCAGCTAGGGGGAGTGCAGCTGGCCCAGACAAAAGGAGAAGGATCTGGGTGTGCTTATTACAGGGTCAATGAACAACTCGGCATAATGTAGGAAGGCAGCTGCAAAGGCCAACAAAATGCTGGGTTGTATTGCAAGAGGTATATCCTCGAGGAGGGAGGAGGTGATTCTGCCACTGTATAGGTCATTAGTTAGACCACACCTGGAGTACTGCGTGCAGTACTGGCGTCCGTATCTGAAGAGGGACATTAAGTTACTGGAGGGGGTGCAGCGCAGAGCGACAAAGATGATCAAGGGTTGGGGGACTTATCATACGAGAGGAGGTTGAAGGAGTTGAACATGTGCTCGCTGGAGGAGAGGAGAGACAGGGGTAACATGATTGAAACCTTTAAATACATGAAAGGAATAAACAAGATGGGTACAGAGGGGCTGTTCAAAGTAAGGGAGGAGAGGGCCACCAGGGGCCATGATATGAGACTGGAGCGAGGAAGGTTCAGGAGGAGATGAGGAGACACTTTTTACAGAGAGGTGGTGGCTGGGTGGAATGCGTTACCTGCTGAAGTGGTATGCAGTAGAACAGTGGACTGCTTCAAACGAGGATGGGACAGGACAAGGGGGGGGTTAGTGAAGGGGAAGGGTGGAAGGGAGGGGCAGCTGCAGAATAAGGGGTGCTAGCTGCACATTCGAGCAGACTTGATAGACCTCTAGGCCTTTATCTGCTGGCAAATTTCGTATGTTCGTATGTGGAACCTTTGTTAAAGATCTTGTGCTCAAAGGTCTTTTCTGTCTCACTAAATAAATAAATAAATGGTTGACCATGGTCTTTGCCAGTGGCATGTTCTGGCCATAGATGACCATAGTTGCCTGTGGTGTCATTTCACAACCATAGTTAACCATAACCAAGCATCGTCAAATGCATGATTAACCATGCTATCCTCACCAGGGATCTACATTTCAATAATGATCTCCTTTCTCCAGCTGTTAAAATGTAGGATATCATTAATGATGACTCCCAAATCCCATTTCTTCTGTGGTTTGTCCCACCCTTACTTCAAGACCCAGTAGACTGTCTAGGGATCCTTTTCCTTATGTGCATTATCCTGCACTTCTTGACATTAACATAGAAACATAGAATTTGATGGCAGATAAGGACCGCTTGGCCCACCCAGTCTGCCCATTTCCCTACCTAATGGATAAGCTGCAGATCCTAGTTAACCCGCAGCTTACTTCTTTCTACTCCCACCCCCTAGAATTGCCTTATGACTGTCCCATGCATGCATACCTCTCAACTGACCCTGATTTTCAGGGACGTCCCTGATTTTGTCTCAAAATTTTACTCTGTCCCTCCTAAAAATTGTGTTTCCATGACCAAACAGTGGGAGTTATAAGTACAAAATAATGTCAGACATTAAAGTTACAGACTTGTTCTTCCATTGAAAATGCATTTTACACCAAGTCCCTTATTCTACCAGCTTCCTATGTGGATATCACCAATTTAAGATGTGTCCCTGATTTTGGTCCTTTGTCCCTGATTATTTTTAGCCTTGTCCCTGATTTATGAGGCAGGAGGTTGAGAGGTATGCATGCATGCTTGAATTCAACCACTGTTTTTGACTCCACAACCTCCTCCGGAAGGCCGTTCCATGCATCCACAACCCTCTCTGTGATAAAATAATTCCTTACATTACCTCTGAGCTGACCCCCTCTATCTTCAAATTGTGCCCCCTTGTTCTTGCACACCTCTTTTTTTGAAAGATGCTACCCTCTTGGACTTTGTTGATTCCCTTGAGGTACTTGAAAGTTTCTATCATGTCCCCTTCTCCCCCTTTCCTCGAGGCTATACATATTAAGCTCCTTTAGTCTCTCTTCATATGTCTTCTGGTGCAGACCCTGCACCATTTTAGTTGCCCTCCTCTGGACAGCTTCCATCTTGTCTATGTCCTTGCAGAGATTGGGTCTCCAGAACTGCACACAGTACTCCAGATGGGGTCTGACCAGCTGTCTGTACAGAGGGATAACAACTTCCTGTTTTCTAGTGGTGATGCCTCTCCCTTTGCATCCCAATATCCCCCCAGCCCTCCTTACTGCCCTATTACATTGCTTGCCCACCTTTAAGTCATCTGATATGACTACCCCCAGTTCCCTTTCCATTTTTGTTGTTAGTATCTCAACCCCATTGTGTACTCTTCCCCTGGGTTTTTGTTTCCCAGTTGCATTACCTTGCACTTCTTAGCATTAAATCGAAGCTACCATACATTTAACCATTCCTCTAACCTTGCCAAGTCCCTTCTTATCCTTTCCACCCCACCTTGTGCATCAACTCTGTTGCAGATCTTTGTGTCATCTGCAAAGAGACATATTTTCCTTCCAGTCCCTCTACAATGTCGCTTATAAAGACATTGAAGAGGACTGGTCCTAATACTGAACCCTGCGGTACCCCACTAGTAACCCCCCTTTCTTCAGAGTGGACTCCATTTACTATTACCCTCTGTGTCCTGTTCTCCAGTCAATTCTTTACCCAGGCTATCATCTTGGGACCTACTCCCAGGTTGGCTAACTTGTATATTATTTTTTTGTGTGGGACTGAGTCAAATGCCTTGCTAAAGTCTAGGTAGGCCATGTCCACAGCCCCTCTCTGATCTACTACTTTGGTCACCCAGTCAACGAAATCTATTAGATTCATCTGGCATGACCTTCCTGCTGTGAATCCATGCTGCCTTGGGTCCTGTGCCCCTCTGGCCTCTAGATACTTGACAATTCTTTCCTTCAGAAGTGATTCCATCATTTTCCCTATCACTGAGGTTAAACTAACAGGTTTGTAGTTTCCTGCTTCTGCCCTGCTCCCACTTTTGTGAAGGGGAATCACATCTGCCCTCCTCCAGTCCTCAGGTACCACCCCATCCTCCCATGATTTGTTAAAGAGGATAGTCAGTGGTGTCACTAGTTCTACCCTTAGTTCTTTTAGAATTCTGGGATGAATCCCATCAGGCCCCATTGCTTTGTCCACCCTCAGTTTTAAGAGTTCTTTCAGAACCCTTTCTTCTGTAAATGGGCTGGTATCAACTTCAATATCCAGAGTGTTTCTATTGTTTGTTTTAGGTACCTCCCCCTCTTCATTTGTAAATACTGAGCAAAAATATTTGTTTAGTATCTCTGCCTTTTCACCATCACCCTCTGCCCACCCTCCTCCCCTTTACTAAGCCTAACTATCCCTCCCTTAGTCTTCCTTTGATCCCTGATGTACCTAAAAAAGGTTTTATCCCCCCCTCTTAACTGAGTTGGCTATCTTTTCCTCAATTCAGGCCTTTGCTGTTCGGACTGCCTTCCCAGCTTCCTTTTGCTTTAACTGAGACAATTCTCTGTCCTGCTCCTTCTGTGATTCCTTGTACTTTCTGAATGCTTTCTTTTTCTCTTGAACCTTCATTGCCACCTCCTTTGAGAGCCATAGTGGTTTCTTACATCATTTTGTTTTGTTTATTTGCTTCACACAAAGGCTTGTTACCTCTGTGATGGCAGTTTTCATTAATCACCATTGTTCTTCCACCCCTCCTTCCTGCCCATTTGCTAGTGCATTCCTTAGGCACTCACCCATTTTGGCAAAGTCAGCCCTCCTGAAGTCCAGTACTTTTGCCTTTGTATGGCTTGACTCTATTGCTGTGTTTATTGTGAACCATACTGTTCGATGGTCACTAGTTCCCAGATGGCTACCCACTTCTACATCTGTGATCCTCTCTCCATCTCCATTTGAGAGGACCAGGTCTAAGATTGCTCCCTCTCAAGTGGGTTCCAATACTAGTTGTCTAAGGCATGCCCAATGTATGGCATCTAGAATAACCCCACTCTTAGAAGCGGCTGCTACAACTGCAACTGCACATTGAACTTTGATTGCCAGATGTCTGACCAATATTCTAATCTTTCCATACCTTTCCATAGTCAGCCATAGGTAAAGGAAAATGGATCATAAATGGAGTGGTGTACAGACCACCATCCCAAGACCAGGAGGTGGGCAGGGAATTTAGGAAGGTTATCAAGAGAGCAGCAAAATCTGGGGAGGTGCTAGTGTTGGGGGATATTAGTGCGCTGTACATTCCAGTCCAGTGTTGGCAGGTGCAAGGAACCAGCACCTGCTGGTGATATGCCAGGTAGCATTCCTTGAACAATTAATTTAGGCCCCCACAAGGGAGAGAGTCATGCTGGACCTGATTCCTCAAAGAGGAAAGGGTCCACAGTGTCACAGTCTGGGAGCCCCTTGGTTCTAGTGGTCATGATACAGTGTGAAAGGAGATCCAATTAGTAACCTGCAGACAGCGCAGACTTAAAACAGTATGGGACCACAGAAGACTCAGTTTTGGGATGATGCAGGAATTATTGGAGGAAAGCATGGGGGTAATAGAAGGGACTAAGGGGGTGGACAACAAATGAGAGGCATTAAATACAAGGATGTCAGTAACATCAGGATGTTATATTGAGGAGGTAAGTGAAAAAAAAAATCAGGAAGCTCAAAAAACCGTTGTGGTTCACAACAGAATCAAGGGATGCAGTGAGCAGTAAAAGAAAGGCATTTAGGAAATAAAAATAAGAGTCAAAGGGATGAGGATGGGGAAACATACCTGAGGTTAACTAGGGGAACCAGCAAGCTAGTTAAACAATCAAAGGCCAAGGTGGAACTGAAAACTGTACAGGAGGCAAAGTTAGGGGATAAGACATGTTTTCAAGATGCACTGTTTATGGGAGAAGAGACACATTAAGGAGGAAATAAAGAGGCTTAGGTAGATTTAAGAATAGAGATCCAAAAGTCAGTTGCACTCCAGAGGTCTGTGTGTATGATCAAGGAAACAATTATACACCAAGTAGTTTTGAATTATTTAACAACAGCTGGGAACCATTATCAAGATGCCTCGGGCACTTCACTCGTTAGAGTTGTGTCAAGAGACCCAAGAATAGGAAGAAGGGGACAAGAGTAAGGCTGATATACTGAATCAATATTTTTGTTCAGTATTCACTAACGAGGAAGATGATAAACTGATGTACTGTGCAGTGGCCAGAGTTAGGCTTAGAGGGGACCATCATCACTCACATTTATTTATTTATTTATTTGAAAATTGGTAACCAGGAAAGGTCCACTGAGCCAAAGCTTGTTTCCAGGTGCAACCCAGGGGGTTAGGAAGGGGAGCACAATATACGGCATACACAGCATCAATAAAATTATGAAAAGTGCAAAAAGTGTACACATTAATAAGGTACAAGTATAATAAAAATAAAGGAGTCAACCCATGGTGCAATGAGCAAATGTGAATGAGGATACAATGATGAGACTTAAATGGCAGTGCAGTAGTTGATGGGAGGAGACTAATTCAGGCAGGGGTAGAAGCCAGGAGAGCTCAAACATAGAGGTGGTAAGGGCCCCACGGAGAGGCCAGGTAGAGACCTGGAAGAGGAGGATGGGCAGAGGACAGAAGAAAGTGTGCTGGAAAGGTTAAGAGTGCTAACAGTGCTAAAGGTTGACAGATCAATGGGGCTATATGACATGTATGTAAGAATGCTAAAGGAACTAGCATCACTGCTAGCAGGCATTTTCAACAGTTCATTCAACACTGGGGTAGTCCCAGGGATAGGAGGGCAGCCAGCCTTGTGCCTCTGCACAAAAGGGGCAGTAAATTTGAGCTGAATAACTATAGATTTGTAAGGCTAATGGATATCAAGGGGAAATTACCAGAGGCTGTACTAAAGGAATGGTTGTATAGCTCCCTCCCCATGTCTAAAGATAAATAAACAGAATTGCTGGGTAGGGGAGTGTACAAACAGTAGCTTGTACTTATTTGACCTTCCAGAATTGGGATGACTTCCCAGGTGCATGGACACTCTTGGGGCTGTGTTGGGCTGTAAAGAAGGGGATTAGGAACACAAAAGACCCCAAACCATAACAGAAGTTCCACGCAGTGGGTAAAACCTAAAATTGGATCAATTTAATGTCTAATTCATGAGCACACAACTTCCAGGTAATCATGCGTGTTTTCACTTTACTGTACTTTTCCTCAGTTCAGTTGCAAGGTCCAGTATCAAAGTCCCATTTCAAATTCCTTATTCCCATTGGAGAGGTACATCCTGGGTCTCTAAACATATGATCCTCTTATAATCAACATTGTAGCAATCCAGAGTCAGTTTAGGGACTGCAAGCAACACAGCGGGGTACAAAATCTCTCTTAATTACACCATGCTGTGATGCAGCTTTATCTTCCCAAAACAGACTTACCTAGATCTGCTATGATACTTGTAACTGACATCCACAGGGACTAGGCTATGGCCATACTGTAGATTCCTAAAATGTCCAATTTTATTCAACAGGTGGGCTACTGAAGGGGGCAAATTTAGTTCTTCTGTGTCATGGAAACTGCCATTCTGGCAGATGTAATGACACAGCAAGGAGCACTGGGCTCCATAGAGCTGTCCGGGGACTTCAGCCTTCCTTCCATGCCCTAGACCGAGTACCTTTTGCTGACTGCCTGCCAGTGGAGGGTCCATAGTAGCCACAGACTGAGTTCCCATGTATCCACCTCTGAGTGGGCTTACAACAGACAACTATGAGCCCTGGGATCTACAAAATGCTCTACCACTTTAATCTGCATAGACCTGAAGGACTGAAACTCATGGGGATTGCCACAGGTACTGCCTCCCATTCTGTCCAAAGCACTGACCCTCATGGACAGAGGGTCTCAAATCCAAATCTCTCCCACCTGGCAAAGCATTCATCTCTTGCCTTGCTTATTTATTTATTTAAAGGTTTTACCAGGAAGGCATGCTAAGCAGACTACTGCTCGATTCCAGATGCACCCTGGGGGAAGGGAGAGAGAGATAACAGGCACAAGTTACATGATTTTACATTATACAGAAAACACATACAAGGTAAAGTACATTCCTACAGGCAGTTGTACAACGAATAAGACAGTAAGATAAGGTTACAGGTTAACTTACAGTGACTAGCTATATAGCAGGACAAAATAAGGGAACAGTACATTGTATGGGTTCAACCCTGTTCCAGGTGGTCTTGGTTGCCTAGTCAGGAGATCGTATGGATGCAGGAGCAGATTGGGGAAAATAACTTTTTGAGAAGGGAGTTAAGGTGTTGACCGGAGGAGGTGTGCTGGATAACTGAGGGTAGTGAGTTCCAGATTTTAGGCATTCGATATGTGAAAACCGACTGGCCTGCCGAGGTTGCCATGGGAGGGGTGGACAGTAGACGTGAGCTGTTTCTCCTCAGTGCATAGCTCTGGAGGGTAGGGACCATGAGGACAGAGGTGAGATAAAGAGGGAAGGAGGGACTGCGTCCAGTATCTGGCTGTGAGACTGGCACTGTGGGCGTGACATCTGTCCTGCAACACGGGGAGGTCTAGGGTGCAGTATAGTACACAATGATGAGTGTTTGGAGGACAGTCAAGGGCAAAGTGACAGAAAGAATGGAAGAGGGGGTTCAGCCTGGCTATGGTGGACTTAGGGGCGGTACTGTAGACTACGTCCCCCTAGTCAAAAATGGGTAGAATCATCTTCTGCATTGCTGCAGGGAAGGAGACACCAAGAGGTGCCTAAAACAGTCCTTTAGTTCAGTACACACTCAATCAGCATCCTCATCAGCCAGATGCTTCATCCAGCCCCCCTCACCTGCCATCTCTGGGACTTACCTTACTTCAGTGTGCCCCCCAAGGATGACCCCCATTGGGAAGGGCTGCTGGAGGTTTGGGCCTATCCCTGACAGAGATTAAGTGTCAGTTCCTGGAGATCAAGCCCCATTACCAGAGTTGGGTCCACAATGGATGGCGGCAGCATTATGCACAATTGAAGATTTTTCCTCTTGTTTCTGTCCTCATCCCTTGATCAGCGGGAGGCCTCAAGCACCAACACAAGCAAGCTAGTGTACTATGTGCATCAGAGCACCAATGCCCCCCCTCCCAGAATTCTGGCTCCAGACTTGCACTGCTACTTGTGGTCACCCAGATGGCAGTAGTGAAGTGGATCCCAGGCATTCACCCAACTAAAGAGAACGAGTGTCTGCTGGGATGCTCATTCATCCTCCTTAGGGTGTCTCTCCAAAGACTCAGGCTTCATTCCAAACTTGGGTCACTGGTATCGTGAGCAATAGCACTACCTCTGCAATGACTGGCCAGTCAAGAAATTCAGTTTTAATTACTGATATTATTTTGGAATCATTGACTGCTTATAACTTGGCCAGCCCTTGAGCAAGAGATCACAGAAACAGCCTTGGTTAAATTCACCAGCGATATTCACATGGCTAATGACAAAGGCCAATACACAGGCTCTGTTTCGTGGACCTGACCAAGGCTTTTGATCTGGTTGACCATAGCCTACTTCTTGATACCCTCCAGGGCCTTCAAATCTCTGCAAACATTGTTAAATGGGTCGGTAGCTACCTCTACCACAGATCCCAGACAACAACCATCAATGGTCACTTTTCCACCGACTGTCCAATTAAATATGGGGGTCTTCAAGGGTCCATCCTGGGCCCACTCCTCTTCTACCTTTTCATAAACATCCTCCCAGATATCTGCCATGCTACTAAAATTGTGCCGTATGCTGCTGATGCGGCCCTTTACTGCAGTGACAACAACATGGACACAATGTTCAGAAATCTGCAAGTGGATTTCAGAAAGCTACACTCTTGGTTTTCTACCAAGGGTATGGTCCTCAGTTCCAAGAAGATCAAGTTTATGATCTTCTCTGGCCCAAGAAAAACCATAACCTCAGACTTAACCCTCATGGACAATCTTGGAAACTCTATAGAAAAAGTGGACGGATTTAAATACCTGGGAATGTTCCTCGACTCACACCTCTCTTTCAATATCCATACTACTACCTCATCAAGAAGATCCCTATGAGGCTGGGTCTCTTATACTGAATTAAGAAGTTCCTAATCCCCATCTCCAGACTACATCTGGCTGGCTCCTTGCTCTTACCTCTCCTCCAGTATGGCCCCGTTGTCTACTCCCCCCTTACCACATCCCACCTCTTCTCTAACTCAGGACCACTTATAATAGCATCGCATGCTTTGTCACAGGCCTCCTGTGGAATATCCACCACTGTGCCCTTTATGATCCTCTTAACTGGCTCACTTTAAGGGTAAGTTCCATTTTAAAATGCTTTCTTTTTTACACAAGGTGAACCTTAACCTACTGCAGCCAAGCGTCACCTCTCTGTTCCTAAATCGGTTCCCAAGCTTAGTACAAGAGGGGCTGCCTGTTCATCTTCGACATCCCATTCTATTGTATCTGTCATGCATGGAACTTGAGTACCTATTAGGGCCTCAGGTCTTACAATAATTTGCTCCCTGAAATTCTTTTTTTTTTATTTTAGCTTTTTGGTCCCTGTTGCCTCCTCCCACCAACTGGCGACTGGGACACATATGCATTTTTTTTGCAGATTTTCTCCCTGACCCCCGAGACTCCAGCACACAGGCATGTGAGCGTGAGGAGGCACACTTCACACCCTGTGGCACCAGCTCAGACCCTCCACCTCCTGAAACTTTGCTGCCCCCTCTCCGCCTACGCTACCCACTGGACCTCCACCCAGTGGGATCAGAACTATGGGGGGGTGCCAACCCACCCTCACCACCCTCAGGAGAGGAGAGCTGCCCGCCGGCATGCTCAATCCTGCTCTATCCCCCCCCACGCTGGCACCCTGATGACCCAAGGTCATTTCCGAACCCCGGTCACTGGTATAGCGCACGATAAGGCATCCAGTGCCTCACCCTTCTGTGCTACCAGGCCGGCCAGCTCCCTGAAATTCTGGCCTGTAGCTTAATCATTTCCTTCAGCTGCACCCTCAAGGACCACCTCCTCAAATCTACCGCTTTTGTATGCCCTGGACATCCTCCACTCTAAATATACTAAAATATTTTGTTATTGTCCCTCTCATCAAATATTTTGTGTTATTTTCCCTCCTTTCTAACTCCCTCCTACCTCTCCTCTCACTCCTCTCCCCCGTTTCTGTCTCTATGCCTTCCCTAGCCCCTAGCGCCTGCCTCAAATTCACCCTCCCTGGGTGTTTTTCATAAGCTTGTTCCCTATGATTATTTGCCTCTGTATGAAATGTTTTCCCTGCATATAAACATGCTATATTCAAGTGTATTAATTAAGTGTGTATACTGTATTATTCCTCATTTCATTGTATGGTGTTTTAACTTGTTCATTCTGTGCTTTTGTGTCCAGTTGTTCTGTAAAAATATCTGTACAACTGGATGTTTGTGAAAATGGGCATTTTTGCTCACATATCATCAATTTAAAAAGAAATTGATTGATTTGACAAGAGAATAGACACATAAGACCTCTTTTTTGTCCATATTGCTTTTCCTCCTAGTTGGCAGTTGATCTCTTAGATCCTGTCCACACTGATCTCTCTTTACAAAATGTTTTTAAAAACGGTTTGTGTTCCATTTTCAAGCACGGTTGTCAGTGTGTCTACACTGCGATCCGACAATTGTGCTTGCCCACTTCAGTTCCCAGGCATGCTTGTGGCAATACTGAGCACCACAATGCATGCCAGGATACTCACAAATGGGCATGGTGACAGATTGGGGCACAAGTTACATCACCCAAACTGGGAGCTCTGTGCAAGGTCGGGGATGTAAGTTATACTACCCCTTTTCTTCTGGGAAGCAGTACAAAAACCACATAGGTTGGAGAAGGTTGCCTTAAACCATGTTAAAGCATGGTTTGCATACGCACTACAGTTAATATGGTTTAAGGCAACCTTTTGGTGAAACTGTATAAAAGCCTGCTCCCACATCAGGTTTGAACCTACGGTTTTAGGAACATGGTTTGTAGCACGGTTTACCGCGCGCCACAGCGGACAACTGTGTTTCCTGGTCTTGTAAAGTTATGGACTGCCGGTAACGTTACAAGACTGCAAGTTTGGACAGGGCCTTAGTGATATATCCTGATCAGGCTTTACCCAGCCATCATTCATTTGGCTATCAACTTTTCCGCCAACATTTTTTTCTCTCTCAATTCCCCTGGTGGTAGCAGTGTCTTTGTCAGCCTTGCATAGCCACAGCTTCCCCCGTGGCAGAAGCAAGCTCCTTGACTCAGCCACAGGGGTCGCTGTGTTGGCGTAACTCACTGACAATTCTCCCCGACTGAGATGCACTGCCAAGCAGCAGCTGTCTCGGCCGCAGCCTACCTCTCGACATGACTTCCATGGCTCGCTTCCCAACAAGGGTTGTCAGCATGGCAGCACAACGATCTGCTGCAGTGCTAAGCTATAGGGCTGACCTCAAAGCCTACTATTTAAGGTCAATAAACCTAACAAAATTTGGTGATATTCTGTTCTCTAGTTTGAAGTTATAGGGCTTAGAATTTCAGAGTTTACATAAGTGTGAAATTAAATGTTTAAATTTCTGAATGTCTGGAGACTTATAACTAAATCACCTTTAAAGGCAGAGATCTGAAACTTGGTACATGTCTTGGCTTGGTAAAGTCATTGTACCAAATGTTGTGCAATGTTCATAAATACTTTGCACATTAGATGGAAATAACTAAAATCACAGTTTTGGTGAAATGTCATGGAATTGAAATCAGAATTTTGCCAGAATTTTGCTGCCGGAAGATAAATTTCACCCAGCCCAACCAGCGGTCTATAGAGAGGTAATAATATCTACATAGAAACATAGAAGGTGATGGCAGATAAGGACTGTGTGGTCCATCTACTGTAGTCTGCCATATTCCCCTACCTCATAAAATATTGCAGACCCTAGTTGATCTTAGACCTGCCCTCTCTTCCTTATTGCAAGAGTACTCTTATGTCTATCCCATGCATTATTGAATTCCCCATACTGTTTATGCCCCCACCACCTTTGCAGGGAGGCTGTTCCAATCATCCACTACTCTTTCTGTGACAAAATACTTCTTCATCTTGCCCCTAAGCCTACTGCCCCAGTCTCATATCATGCCCCCTTGTCCTTGTATACCTTTTCTGAAAGATGTTACCCTCCTTTACCTTGTATATACCCCTGAGGTATTTGAATGTCTCTGTCATGTCCTCCCTATCTCCCCTATCCTGCAGGGAATACATACTGAGGTCCTCTAGTCTTTCCTCATATGGCTTTTGGTGCAGTCCTTGCATCATTTTTATTGCCCTTCTCTGGACTGCCTCTATTTTTTCTATGTCCTTCTGGAGATGCAGCCTCTAGAACTGGACACAGTACTCCAGATGAGGTCTCACTAGTGCACTGTAGAGTAGTATAACTACCTCCTTTTTCTGCTGGTGATACCTCTCCTTATGCACCCTAGCATCTCATTGGCTCTCCTCACAGTCTTCTCACATTGTTTGCTTACTTTTAGGACATCGGATATGATTACCCCTAGGTCCCTTTCTTGATTGGTGGCCGTCAGTACCTGTCCCTCTATCTTGCACTCCTTCCTTGGATTTCTGTGCCCCAAATGCATGAGTTTGCACTTCTTTGCATTGAATCTTAGCTACCACACTCTCAACCACTCCTGAAGCATCCTTAGGTCATTTTTAATTTTTTCCACACAACCCCTAGAGTGTCAACCCTGTTGCAGATCTTAGTGTCATCTGCAAAGAGGCATACCTTTCCTTCTAGCCCCTCTGTAATGTCACTTATGAAGACATTAAAGATGGCTGGCCAGAGCATGGATCCTCATGGTTCCCCACTGGTTACCCCCCCATGACTGAATGCCATTTACCACCACCCTCTCTGTCCTGTCACTCAAACAGTTTCTGACCCAGTCTATTACCTTTGGGCCCACTTCAAGGCTGCCCAACTTATTTACCAACCTCCTGTGTGGGACAGTGTCGAACACCTGGCTGAAATCTAGGTAGGCCACATCCACTGCCCCTCCCTGATCTACTTCCCTGGTCACCCAGTCAAAGAAACCTATCAGATTTGTTTGACAAGACCTTCCCACTGTGAATCCATGCTGCCTAAGATCCTGTGCTCCACTGGATTCAAGAAGTATCACAATCCTTTCCTTTAGCAGTGACTCTATTAATTTCCCCACCTCTGTGGTCAGGCTTACTGGCCTGTAGTTGTCAGCCTTTGGTTCCACCAAACCTGCAAGTCATCAATCGTTTTTTCATGCTGGGGGCTGCGCTCTCCCAACCCACCTTACTTAGGATTCTGACTCTGGGGTGTGGACCTCAGGGAGGGGGCAATGACATTCAGGTTTGGCGCCCTAATGACGGGGCGCACAACAGCCAGCTCGCCAAGGGTGTGCAGTGCCAGTCTCTTCCCTGTTCCCACTTTATGGAGCGGGACTGCATTTGCCCTCCTCCAGTCCCCTGGAACCACTCCTGTCTCTGTTGATTTGTTGAATAGGGCTGTTAGAGGTGCTGGCAGCCCCTCTCTAAGTTATTTTATAATTATGGGATGTATCCCATCTGGTCCCATAGCCTTGTCCCCTTTCAGTTTCTTGAGTTCCTTCTGCTGTCAGTACACCTTCCTATACACCCTAGCATCCTGTTTGCCTTACTGTAGGCCTTATTAAATGGGTTTGATTGTTTCAGGGAGTCACTGATTATGGCCCCTAGGTTTCTTTCCTCAGACATCATACACAACTTTACTCCCCCCAACCAGTACTCTGCCCTCAGGTTCTTGTTCCCCATGTGCATTACCTTGTCCTTTTTGTCATTGAATTTTAACTGCCAAACCTTTTCCCACCTCTCTGGCTTTCAAAAGTTTCTCTGCATCTCCATAACCCCCTCCTTGCTGCCTACCCTGCCACAGACCTAAGTGTTGTCAGCAGAGAGACACCTCTTACCTTGGATTTCTTCTCCAATGTCACTAATGAACATAGTGAAAAGGACTGAACCCAAGGCCAATCCTTGTGGCACCGCTGACCGCTCTGATGAACTTCCTCACTTCTGATTTGACTTTGTTAACCACAGCCCTCTGCTGTCTCCCTTCCAACCAGTTTCTCACCTATCTAAGTGTGTCTTTTGTGGTACCCAGATCCTCTAGCTTCTTCAGCAACCTTCTGTAAGGCAATGAGTTGAAAGCCTTGCTGAAATTAAAGTAGATTAAATCCACAGCATGGCCCTTATTCACTACCATCATTACCCAGTCAAAGAATACTATCGGGTTGGTCTGACAATACCTTCCTGCCTCAAACCCATGCTGTGTTCTACCTTGGAATCCATTGCTCTCCAGCTAGTTTCTGAGGTCCTCCTTAACTAGTGTCTCCATCAGTTTACCCACAATAGAGGTAATACTGATAGGTCTATAGTTACCGGGTTACTCCATGTCCACCCACTTATGGAGTGGGACTATGTCTGCTACCCTCCAGTCTTCTGTAACTACCCCTGTTTGAACTGAGCTACTGAATAGCCCACCAGTGGTTCAGTTAGTTCTACTGGTAATTCCTTGAGCACCCTCAGATGCATCCCATCTGGCCCAGGGGGCCTTATCTATTGTAAGGGCTGCTAGCCCTTTCCAAACTGTTCCACTGGTAAGTACTTGCTGCCTTATCTCAGGGATCTCCCTTACAGCTGTATTATTGCCTCTCTGTGGCAGAGACCCACTGTCTTCACTTGTGAAGACAGAGCAAGATATCCATTTAACTTCCTTTAGTCGTTCTGCCCGACTCTCACTGTCCTGACACCAGGTGCCCAACTTTGAGATTTGCCCATGGCAGAGTTCGAATCTTAAAGTGGTAGGGTGCCGGGCACAGTCCCCCAAAACATGAAATAAACTCTGCTGCAGAGAAAATCCAGATGTTGGGCAGCCGTGTTCCGGGCACTCGGCGTCAAGATAGGGAAAGTTGGCCAGTGTGATTACGGGAATTACTAGTAGACCCCAGAGCAAAAGTAGACATTAAGAACAACTGCTTTCTGCCCATCCCTCTCAATTACCCTACCTTCCTCTGTTAGCCTAACAATTTCTCCTCTCCCATTCTTTCTTTTTTCCCTGATATATGTAAAGCACTGTTTTTCCCAGCCTTGACCCACTCTGCAATATGCAGCTCTGTGTCTGACTTTGCTTCTCTGACTGCTCTTTGGTTTCCCTTTCTCATTTGGTACTCTCTCCATTCTTCCTTCCCTTGTTTTTCCTTGTACCTGGTGAAGGCCTTAATTTGGGTTTCACTGCATCCATGACCTTTCCAGAGAACCACATTGTACCTTTTTTTTTATTATCATTCTCATGGTGAATGGGCACCTTTTTTTTTTTTACCATCATAAATCTTTTTATTAATTTTCCAAAATACATTCATCAAAGAAAAAACATGTGTGATTTGTTAATTACTTCTGAATATGATGTCAGTTATTATACATACATACATCAAGTGAAAGCAAATAAAGTAAAAACAGGAAGTGTTGATATACATTATGATAAACATTTAAACATTTAATGACCAGTGTCTATTTTAGAAAAGAATTAGAACTTATTGACATTAGTCATGTTGTATATCTTCTGATTGGATAGGCCTTTACAGCAAAATTCTGACAATGCTCATGGAACTACGTTAAGAAAAGGTCCCCATATTTTATAGAACAGATCCAATTTATTATTGATGCTATAGGTAATACGCTCGTTATTGGCTAAAGATGCCATATTTTCAAACCATTCGCCTATGTGGGGAACCTTGGGAGATTTCCAGTTTCTTAGTAATATTCTTTTAACTGTGAGGGATGCCAAACAAAGCCATATAAAATCTTGTGAATCTAAACCATATTGTTCTGGGAGGATACCTAATAAATAGAGTTCAGGGGAGAACGGAATGGAGGACTTTAGAGTTTTGTTACCACTTTTCTGAACTTCCCACCAGAGTCCTTTAACATTAGGACAAAGCCAAAGAACATGAGCAATGCCAGCTCCTGGCTCACTACAACGCCAACAATTTGAGTTTATTGCTAGGCCCATATTGAATAGTTTAAGTGGTAAGTAGTAAAAGCCATGCAATATTTTGAATTGTATTAACCTACCTTGTAATTCTTTATAACTCTGACATGCTTGCTTCCAGGTGTCTTCCCAATCTTGTAAACTGATAGATATATCAAGTTCTATTTCCCATAGTTCTTTTGCTTTTAAAGTAGGAGCTGTAGAGAAGGTAGGGGAGATAAGAACTTTGTACAGAATGCCTGCATTTCTCTTAAGAATCCCAAGTTTAAAGATTTGATCCCATTCTGCATTTTTCTCCCAGCGATAGTCATGTGCTGGGATTAGATTATTGAGTAAGTTTCTTAATTGAAGATACTGATAAAATTGAGATTTATGAATCTTAAATGTGTCTTGTATCTCTGTGAAAGAGAGTATCAAGCCGGTATTTGGGTCTATAATATCCCTCGCTCTAAGGATACCTGCTTTCCTCCAAATACTGTTCAAAACAGTTTTCCCACCAAATGCCAGAAGAGGGTTGGACCATAGAGGCATAATATCTAGAGGGTTGTTATTAGGATTAATAATAACATTAGTTTTTTTAAGAATCTGTATAGAAAATGCTAGACATGGGTTGTCACTCCATGAAGGTGTTTTTTTAAGAAATAGGAAGTCCACTAATGTATATGGGGATAATAGAGATTCTTCCATCTGAAGCCATAAAGGCTCTTTATTAATATTGGTTGGTTCTCTAGATAAGTGATGAAGAGTCTGTTTCAGAGCAAAGGCAATGTAATATCTTTCCCACCAAGGTAGAGCAAAACCTCCCATCTCTTTAGGAGCTCTTAGTTTATTTATTCCCAACCGTGGGGGGGGATTTATTCCATAAGAATTCTCTAATGAGCTTCTCAAATTTGTGAAAATAACTCTTGCTTAGCAATATAGGGATGGTTTGGAAGAAATAGAAGAGTTTAGGTGCTATAATCATTTTGACTGCGTTGATTTTTCCCCATAAGGAGAGATTTAGTTTTCACCATCTTGCTAGATCAACACTAACCTCATTCATAAAAGGAAAATAGTTTTGTTCGGTAATTGACTTGGGGTCAATGGAGACCTTAATACCCAAGTACAAAATGGATTTCATAATCCATTTAGTGTCCAGTATCTCCTTAAGTTTATTTTTGATTATTGGAGACAGATGATTAATTAGTACTTGCGTTTTATCCCAATTTAATACTAACCCTGATACTTGTGCAAATCTGTCCAATAGATCATGTAGCGCTTTACAAGATGTAACTGGGTTTTTGACAGTCACAAGCAGGTCATCTGCAAAAGCAAGAGATTTATGTTCAGTTTTACCCATTTTGATACCTGTGATGGATAAATCCTTATTTATGGCACATATCAGTGGTTCAAAGGCTAGAATAAATAGATAAGGAGAGAGAGGACATCCTTGTCTAGAGCCACAATGTAATTTTAATGGATTGGATAGAGTTCCATTTGTGATAAGTTGTGCTTTTGGAGATTTATACATCATATAGATCCAAGTAAGAAATTGTGGGCCAAAACCGAATTTTTTAGAGTCTGGAACAAAAAAGTCCATTGCAAGAAGTCAAAGGCTTTGAAAATGTCCAATGAAAGTATTGCATAAGGTTCTTTTTTCTTATTTGACCACCATATCAGATTAAATAACCTTCTTAGGCAGTCTGACCCTGATCTCCCTTTTACAAAACCCACCTGTTCTTTGCCAATTAATCTAGTGACAATATTTTGTACCCTTCGTGCTAGAATTTTTGTTAGTATTTTGTAATCTGAATTCAGCAAGGAGATGGGTCTATAGTTGGAGCAGTCAAGAGGGTCCTTACCTTTTTTTGAAATGAGGGTTATATAGGCCTCCTGCATCGAGGCTGCGAGGGCTTCATCATCTTGTAGAGTTTGTATCACTGTGTGATAATATGAGGTCAAAATAGGTGCCATTGTTTTGTAAAATTCTCCTGGTAAACCATCTGGACCAGGGGTTTTACCACTAGGAAGTGAATTAAAGGCCCAGTCAATTTCCGTATGTGTTATAGTCTTTTCTAGATCTATTCTCTCTTGATTTGAGAGGGCAGGCAGATCTAATTTTCCTAAAAATTTATTGATCTACTCAGGTTTGTTTTCATCAGTCGTGTTATATATTTTTTTATAGAAATCAAGAAATTCTTTACTGATGTCTGTGTTACTGGTCACAATTTTTCCTGAAGTGTTTTTGATGCCTGGTATAATGTTTTGCTGCTGCATTTTCTTAAGTCTAGCTGCCAATAGCTTGCCAGGTTTTTCTCCTGATTCCCAATAAAATTATTTGGTTCTAAATAATGCATATTCTGCCTTAGCAGAGTAGAAGGAGTTAATTTAAACCTCACACAGGTTAATCTGCGTAACAGTTCATTACTGGGTGTTTTATGGGATTTAGATATAGCTTCCAGGTTTTTAAGTTCCATTTCTTTAATGACTATTTCCTTTTCCCTTTCTTTTTTCTTCCTAGATGCATATGCAATAATTTGCCCTCTAATAACCGCTTTGTATGCCTCTCACAGTGTGGCTTTGGACACTGTATCATTATCATTGTTTTTGAAGTAATCTTTTGTCTGAGTTTCTAACATTTCTACAAATTTCTTATCTTTGAGTAAATGTGTATTCATTCTCCATCTGTGTGTTTTCTCTCCTCTACTCTTCCAGTTCAGGTCAATACTGATCATGGCATGGTCAGAGATGGAAATTGTGCTTATATCAGCTCCAGCAATTAAGTTCACCAGTTTAGTAGATATTAGAAAATAGTCTATTCTACTATAAGATTTATCCCTATTGGAATAGAAAGTATAATCTCTCCCTTTAGGGTGAACCAATCTCCAACTATCTACAATAGACAGATCTTCCAGCATTTTCCTGAATGAGATTCTGGCCTTAGTTTCAAATTGTATAGCTTTGCAAGATGATCTATCTAGGATAGGGTCTGCAATAAAATTAAAATCTCCTCCCAAAATTATATCATGCTTAGTGTACTTGGTAAGTTCTAGATAAATCTGATTAAGAAATTGTTCTTGATGTGTGTTGGGGGCATATATATTACATAATACCACCTTGCATCCATCAAGAGTTCCTGACAGAAATTGGTATCTTCCCTCCTTGTCCACTGTATGTGAGTGTTTAATGAAGCTCACTCCTTTTCTTATAAGGATAGATATCCCTCTCTTCTTGGTATTAAAACAACTATGTACCTCCTGTCCACCCACATTCGTTTAAGTTTCTCTGCTTCCTCATGTAATAGGTGGGTTTCTTGAATAAAAGCTATGTCTGTTTTACTTTTATTGAGGTATGTTAATATTTTTTTCCTCTTAACTGGAGATCCTAAACCATTAACATTCCATGATACTAGCTTATAGTTAACCATTGCATCAGTTGAAGTAACAACTAGAGGCCTAAAATTAGTTCAACAAGGACAAGTATATGAAAGTAGCACAAAAAGCACAAAAAGCACACTCCTGATATTTACATCAAGGTAAACATTACAAAAGAATTGTAGAAAATAATATGCTCACAAACAGTTATTGCCTAATCAGTCACCTATTGCCAAGTTGTACTAATACTGTATATATGAATTATACTTGACATTTTATGTGTTCAGCCGTAGCCCCTGAATTTAGTCAATCTCAGAGTGACCACAGTGTAGTAGTTTGATTATCTATCTGAGCAAGCTAACTAATTTGAAGTTTAAATCTAGTTCAAATGTGTCAATAATATTTTAATAAAGTTACAATAGTAAAAAAGAAACAAAGTAAAAGTTCAACCAAAGTGAAATCTGTGAGTAAGTAGGGTGTAAAGCTACTTAGGGAATTTTTTCTGCCGGAGTGTTGATCCAATGCAGAGAGTTAATCTGTTAAGGGTAGAGGCTAAGCTATGCATACTGTGTCTCAGTTCCATATCCTAATCCATTGATAAAATTCACGGTTGTTCATTTAGAGAGGGAAAGAAAAAAAAAGGAGGGGGTTCTTCTATAAATACTATGTTGACAGGTAATAGGTCTTTAACCAAAAGAAGCCAAGAGAGCACAAAAGTGTTATCATAGAATGTCAATGTGTCTTGTTAAATAAGGTATGGTCTAAAGCCACTCCTTAGTAGTGTAGAAGGCAGATGTCCAAAGTTACCTAGCTACTTCAGCTATATATGCCAACAAAATGAAGAGTTAATCTAAGGAGAGGAGTGAGTCATTTGTCTACCTTAAGATCTTGACAGTATGTAGAAGTGACAACATAGTTGCTTTAACAAGGGATCAGCCAATAGGGTCTAGCTTCCCAGATCAAATCGACTCTTTTCCCAGTTCTTACAGCATATAATGGAATGAATCAATTTGTTTCGCAAGAGATCTGTCAGTGTGTATTTAGCTTCCTAAGTCACCCTGGCGCTCTTCCCATGCTGTTCATTGTTCCTCCATGGTTATTATATATGGGTGGAAACTATCATAAAGAGTCAGATTTCTCTGGTTCCCTGATATGGTCTCCAGAAGTAGAGTAAAATAAGTTTGTTTGAAAGTGACCCATATGTTCTCCCTAGCTCCTTCTAATAGATAACTACTCCAAGGCTTATTTTTATGTGATTAAATGATGAAGATAATATTGTATACCTGCCTGAAACCAAAAAAGGGGGTCAGATCTCTAGCTCCAATGAAAGGGATCAGATGCAATAATAAAAAAAAAAAAGTTTATGGTAACACTAATGTGTATCGCCAGGCTGCATTAGCTTTTCAAATATTACCAATCCACATAGCATTTAGCTTCCTTTCTAGCAAATATGAGGCAAGAATCTAATAAAATTACTGCCTGTTTAACCAAGTCCCAGTTATTTATATAGGTATCCAACAAATAGAGATATGCATCTTCTTGCAATACTGTAAAGATTGTCATTACCATACAGGTGTACTACTAGGTTAGACTTCCCCTTTGACTGCTGTCTCATCAATCTCATTTCGGTCTTCAATGCAAACCAAAAGAAAAAACAACATATACTTAAATATATTAGTCATATTTCAAGTTACATTGGCTTGATCCTTTTCCTGTGTTGTTGCAGGAAGTTCTCTGACTGGATCCAAATTGTCAAAAGATAGTTCCGTCGTAGCAGTTCTAGTAGGAGATGTTGTGCGGGGGACAGTAGATTCAGTTACAATATTAGCTAAATCTGGTTCATTGCGCAGAGACATAGTAGTAGAGTATGGAGGACTGTCTTCACTGTGGCCTTGTTTTTTATTTAGATTAGATGTTTGCTGTTTCCTGAAGGCTTTTGCTTTATGTTGGATACCCGGAGACCAGTTGCCAAGATGACCATGCCTTTGTTTCGACACTGCAGGGGCTGGGTAAGCAATATGACCAGGAACATCTGGATTTTTTCTGGGAGTGTCTAATGTTCAGCCTGATTTGCTGGTTTTGTTTTTGATAACCTCCTCGAGATGGAATGTCTCGCGTATGCTTGAAGCGTTCATTGTCTCGAGCGCCCTGAAGTTCGTTTGAAAGATGCTGAGGGTTTTGAGTAGGCATTGAATTTTCATTACTGTGACTTAAACATAGATGGATATAATCCCATACATCTGCTACTGAAGTACAGGATACTGTGCTTCCATTATGTTCCCTTATAATAAGTGTTGCTGGATATTTAAAATTATATTGTACCCCTGCTTTAGCCAATTCTTGCTTTGCTTCATAAAATTCTTTTCTTTTTTCTATCAAGGCCCCTGAGGAGTCCTGAAAAAATAATATCTTCTCACCATTAAAAAGCAAGGATTTTCGTTCTCTGGCTAGTTTTAGTATTTGTTCTTTCACTAAGAAATGAAGGAAGTAGGCAATTATTGCTCTGGGTTTGTCTCCTGCTTTTGGTTTAGGTCCCAGCGATCTATGAGCCCTTTCTATTTCTAAGAGCCAGGGCCACTGATATTGAAGAGTTTCTGGTATGAAGTTTTGCAGAAATGACGATATATTATTTCCTTCCCAACCCTCAGGGATGCCCAGAATTCTTAAATTATTTCTGCGACCCCTGTTTTCAATGTCATCAATTTTGTTAAATAAAAAATCAATTTGTTTTGTTTGAGACCCTGTTAATTTTCTGAGAATAGCTATTTCATTTTTTAATTCTTCTAACTGCTCATCTGAATACATAATTTTATCTGACAAAAATTCTGTTTCCGACCTGAGGGTGGCAGTAGCAGTTTTCACTTCTGCTATATCCATCTTAAGATCTGTCATCAGTTCTTTTAGCTGTTTAATATCTTCTTTACTAGCATAGTCTTTAAAAACATTGGTTGTGAAATTTCCGCCTATTACCTTTCTGGCCTCAGCCGTTGTTTTTCCGTTGGTACCTGTGATTTTTTTAAAAGCCATCTTGTTGGTTGTAAATGGTAAGAATGCTTCCGAGTTTGGGCTCTATGAGGCTAGTAAGACTCTGAAAGCTATATTCTATATTTTTAAACATCGGTTACGTCCGCAGACTTGTAAAATGAATCAAACGGATAATGATGAGACCGAGAGCGTTAGTTCAGACGTCTGCCATGTTTGAGCGGCTCGCGCTCCCCCATGAATGGGCACCTTGATTGCCCCCCGTCTTTCCTCCATATCCCTGATGCTGTCTACTTGGACTAACTTGTCCCAGACCAGCTTTCTCATCCGGTTGAAGTCTGCATTCTGAAATCTAGGACTTCAGCCTTTGATGAGGGCTTACTTGTCCAAAGGGCCAGGTCACACAATGTAGGGTTATGGTCACTGGACCGTAGTGGCCATTTGCCTGAAGGTGACGTTATTGAAGATTGTTTTAAAACAACTGGTGAGTTTAGCTAATATGAATATCCATAAGAAAAGAATTCCAAAGCCTAGGGGCAAAACTAATGAAAAGCCACCATATAGTAGGTTGTGGGACACTTGGGCGTAGCTATAGTATGGCTTGGCTTTGGGGGCCATAATGAATAGTGGAAGTCAGAGATAGGAGTAAAAATATAAGATTGTTTGTGCAACATTTTATCAATTATACATCCCTAGCGAAGTCACAGAGGGACAAGAAGGGATATGATGGAAGAGTTCTAAACCAGTATTTCACTATAAAGACCAAGCAGTAGGCCTGTCAGTGCTGGGAAAGGCATGTGACAGAGAGGTGTGTAGCGAGCAGTGATATGTGTGAAAAGGGCGAAGTAACAAAAGCATTTAAGAGGGTATCTAATCTGGCATGGGACTGGGAGAGAGCGGTGCCACAGACAGTTACCAACTCTCGGCAAATGGGAAGGGAGAGGCAGTCTTTGTTTCAGTATAATACTCCAAACTTAGGATGGAGCTTGGAGTGGATGGCATCAATATGGATTGAGAAGTCGAGATAGTTATCAAGCCAATCCCCAATGTGTTTAAAGATGGGGAAAGCATCATGGGGATGCCATATGGGGCAGTGAATACTGGAGGGGTCGAGAGCCTTGCCAGTTTTTGTCTGGAGCCAAAGGTCATGGAGACAGTTTTTTTTCTGTTTACCCTGAGTTGGTTTGCATGGAACCAACCTAACACTTTATTAAAGTCTTGCTGAAGAGGGGCATCCACATCAGAAGTTGATGAACCTGAGGTGTAGATAACCGCATCATCCATGTACTTGCGAATCCACATATGCACATGTTGGAAAAATTTCAAAATGGTCAGAGAATCATGTATTGTAACTCCAGTTAGCTAATTCACAAAATTTAACTGTAGCTGCAGGCAGGCAGGCAGGCTAGTAAAATGCTGCTGTGGATAGGATACAGTGTACAGTCTAAGCTTGCACTTGCAGGAGAAGGCAGAATAAGTTAATTAGCACACTGGGAAAGTGCAGGGAGGATTTGTGAAATATTTGTTTGACAAAAATATATTAAAAAATATGTTTTACTGAGTGCTGGTGGCAGAGGGCACAGAAAAACACATCTATATATTTTTATTTTATTATTTTGTCCCACACAGCAGGAGTAGGGCAAAGTGAATTTAATAGATTAAGAGAAGTGCAAGGGGAGTTTGAAAAAATGATTTGACAGATAACTTGACTGCTTGTGCTGTGGGCTGTGGGGGACCCAAAATCCACCTTATGTTTTAAAATGTTTTGCCTGTGTGAAGACTAAGTGAAGTAGGCTGCTGTGCTGTTGGAGGTCTCTCACTGAAGGCAAGGAGGACTTGAAAGGGTGTCAATGGGCAATGCGGCAAGCATTTGTTAGCATACTGCCAATGGAGAAGCCATGAGGGAAAGAACAGGTGGAGAAAGGGGATGTCACTCTCTTTGCACAATACTGCTGTCTCACTGCTCATGCAGAAAAGAAAGAGAAACACTGGGTGCCAATCAAAATGCAAATGCCTAGAATCATAATTTGATATGCTGTAGTTTGGCACATAAACATACGAGCAGCACCTTCTCATATGTGTCTTGTATTAGAATGTAAATCCCAATAATACGATTGTTTTCCAGTGGACAGCTCCTGTTTGTGAAATGTCTGAACAACAATAACAACAAAAAAAAACATTTTATTTAGTATTTAGAACCCTTAATGCATAGAACCCACAGGTGTTCTACTTTTAAATTGGAACTCAGACCTCTGAGTTGTAAAAGGGTTCTAATCTTTTCAGAACTACTGTAGTTATCCAAGCCTCCCCAGAAGTCAACTTGTTCCATGCTCACTGCAATCAGCAGCCTTCACAACCAGTTCCATTTGGGCGGTGCATCTGGTGATGAAAGCACCCTGAGCAAAGCAGAAGCACACAGGTCTCCCACTGTTCCATCATCAAATGCTTTGAGGTCCTCTACAGTACCCATGAGGATATAAGAGATCCATCCCAGTCTGTGAATGCAAGCCCCCATTCATCTTGTATGGGAAACATGACACCAGCTGCCTCTGGCACCAGCACCATCAAAATCGCTCTTCACCATGGGTATGGACGATTGCTTGTCCACCTGTCCTGCTTTCACTGGATCATCTCTGCAGCATCAGTGGACAGACAGGCTAGCTGATACAGGAACCAAGAACACAGTCTACACTCACACAGTAGTCTCTGCATGTGATGGACCTACACAGAAGTGAGCTGCACTGATACCTTTCAGCTGTATTTAATCTTCACCTCACGAGGGGACTTGTACCTCTGCCACTCTGAAGTGGACATACTCTTTGAATTCTGATTTGCCCCATACTGTGTAGGGCTCTTCCCAGACAAAAAAAATGTTGATTGACTGGCAAATGGCATGTGGAAAAGTAAGTGCACCCCTCACCTCAGAATAAGTCTTTTTTCTGTCTTCATCTGGAACTCATACAGTCCCTCGGGCAGTTGTCTGTCATGACAGGGCAGTTTTTGCTATAATGGCTCTTACATTCTTCATTCAAGAGTTTAAAATTCTGGGTGTCTGTCTCAAGGCCAAACCTAAACTCTCTGATGTGCTTTCACATACAGCTCTGACACAGGCTGTTTTCCCTCTCACCTCAAAGCAGATCTTTAAACACACCAGGGCTAGTCTAGCTCTCCCACTCATAAACTTGGCTTCCCATTGATTCTGTTACTCAGGGGGTGTAGGTATAGTGCAAAATCTCAGCCCCAGTTCACTGGATTGTTTGTGCCAGTTTCTAATGCCAATATATCCCATGACTCATTAATTACTTTCACTCCTGGCAAATCTTGTACCCTCTCAGTCAACTGATTGTTGGCCTGCCTTCTGCTCCCTGCAGGGCATTGTGGGACAAACATGGCTGCACTCAGGTGCTTGTGTGCAATCACAGTATGCCTCTCATAAGTGGATCTGGCTGCTTATGCAGTGTTTGTGACCATGCTGCCTGCCCTGAGGTCCACAGACAGTGATCCGGTTCCTCATAGTAAGCAGTCCCAGGGAAAGGGGTGCAGCAGCAACAATTTAGTGGTGGCATGTAGCCAAAAGATGAGGTGCTCCAAGGAGCCAAATAGTAAATACAATGTGGGTGAGGGGAGGTTACACATAGATATATAAATAGAAGATATTTTATAGGGCATCCAAGAGAAGTAAGCAATAAGACACGAGGATGTCTGCATTAGACATTTCTAGTGCATGGCCATGGGCGATGTGAGGCATGAAGCTGCAAGTTGAGTGCCTTCAGCCCCTGGCCGTGCATTAGAAATGTCTAATGCACAACTCCAGAGTGTCTTATTGCACTTATAAAATGGGACTCTCTATTTCATAAGTTTATTCAAAATAAAACTATTAGGTGTAAATGATAAAAAAACTTATTTTTGTTTATATATTTGACATAAAATATTTCCTCTGCCTGCCTCACTTGCATGGATTTTTTTTTACTTGGGGAAATATGTCCTAATATGGCCTCTGTAGCTATCATTAACCCTCCTCCCTAATATAGGCCCAGGATATTTGCCCCCCATCCCCACCCTATACAGGCACTCATCCTTTTAATAAGCTTTTGTTTTTCTTTAAATTTTTAGCATGATTGGAGCACTGTCTAACCAGCAGATAAAGGGGGAGAGAAAGAGACTGGAGTGAGAGAGCACAGATACACACATCGTAAAATAAGGTGCAGCCTAACTATTGTGGAGTGTACTGGCTAGACACAGAAGCCGCTTTCTTTTCTCTTTAATTTTAGCTCGATCGCCAGCAGCATCTAACTGACAGATAGAGTGGGAGAGAAAGAGACCATAAGCACTCACCTCTCACTGTAAAATACTGTACTGGTTACTGGCTGTTAAGAGGTTACTGGCTGTACACAGAACAGGAGAGCAGTCAAGTAGTAGGTGGGTCAGGGGAAACAGTGAGTGAAGCATAGGGCTAGAATTAAAAATGAATACAAAAAAAAAAATAAAACTTTTCTTTTTACATTCCACACAATATGTGTGAGCGCAAGACAAGAGGAAATGGGCAAGGCCACTATGGGAGGACTAGTGAGCGGCAGCTTTAAAAACAGAAAGGAACAAAAAAATCCTACCTACCAGGTGTTCATCTGCAGCATCTGTCCAGCTGGTGGAGCAGCAGTTTGATACAGTCTGGCTGCTGCAGCATGGGGTTGGGGCTTTTATTTACCAGCAGCCAAGGTAGTGGCAATGGTGGCGGGGAACATGACTGTGATCTATTATGGCCGTTTAAAGAGGGGGTTTATTTTTTACGTGAGATCAACGTGAGATGAGGGAAGCTGTTGGTGGGTCACAAACCAAGTCAGAGTCAGACACATACAGACACACACACAAACTAACAAATAATCTTTTGTGGCTTTTTAATTATTTTCTCTAATCATCAGGCCTTGGCAGGTGAAACCTCCAGTTTCCCTAGGTCTCACAATAAGAGGAGTGCTAGTTGTACATCAGAGTGCAACCCTGATGGGAAGGGAGTGGAGATAACCAACAGTAAGAAAACTGCAAATTATTATATTTATGAGAGTCAGGATGAAGTGTGACTTATTTTCTGCAATTTAGCTGCTGAGTGATGAGCAAAGCTTATTCAAACAGGATTAAGTGGCGGGGCAGGGAGGAGGGAGGTGTTGGGTGCCACTGCAGCAGTCGTGATCAGGACATAGCAACATACAAATTGGCGCACAGAAAATAATTCCTTGTTTGACATCATATATAATGAAAATTTGAGTGCTTCCTGCCACTGCCAGTTTTGTTTTGTTTTAAATCCACAAGTCAGACTTGCAAGAAACACGATCATTGCACCGGGGGGAGGGGCTGTTGGGTGCTAAAGCAGTGGTTGGGGTCCCAGCAGCAAGTACAAGGAAACATGATTAGTACCAATGCCCGCTGTCTGGGTAACAAGCTTCTTGAACTAATGGCCTTGATGGAAGAGGGATACCTGGATATCATGGCAGTCACAGAAACATGGTATACACAGAACCATGACTGGGATGTAAACATACCAGGATACACAATCTACAGGAGGGACAGGATGGGTAAAAGAGGAGGAGGAGTAGCTCTGTACATAAGGGAAGGGATCAAAGCAACAGTACTAAAGGGTAAACGGGGAGGAGAGGAGGCACTGTGGGTTAACCTGGAGACAGGCAATGGCACCACAATCCACACAGGGGTTGTATACAGACCCCCGTCTCAGGTGTAGGAAATGGGCAATGAAATGATAGAAGGCATCCTTAGAATGGCAGAAAAATGGGAGATATTTTTGATGGGGGACCTGAATATGCCAGATGTTAACTGGAGCACATTTGCTGCAGCCACATCCAAGAGCGGGGTAATTCTCGATGCCCTGCAGGTGGCATGCTTTAGACAGCTAGTATTGGAACCCACTCAGGAGGGAGCAATCTTAGACCTGGTACTCTCAAATGGAGATGGATAGAGGATCACAGATTTAGAAGTGGGTAGCCATCTGGGAACTAGAGATCACTGAACAGTGTGGTTCCCGATAAACACAGCAGTAGAGTAAAGCCATACAAAGACAAAGGTACTGGGCTGTAGGAGGGCTGACTTTGCCAAAATGGGTGAGTGCCTAAGGAACGCACTAGCAAATAGGCAGGAAGGAGGGGTGGAAGAACAATGAGAAAAAATCAAAACTGCCATCACAGAGGAAACAAGCCTTTCTGTGAAGCAAATAAACAAAACAAAAGGAAGTAAAAAAACACTATGGTTCTCAAAGAAGATGGCAGGGAAGGTTAAGGAGAAAAAGATAGCATTCAGGAAGTATAAGGAATCACAGAAGGAGCAGGACAGAAGAACTGTATCAGTTAAAGCAGAAGGAATCAGGGAAGGCAGTCAGAATAGCGAAGGCCCAGACAGAGGAAAAGATAGCCAACTCAGTTAAGAAGGGGTATAAAACCTTTTATAGGTACATCAGGGAGCTAAGGAAGACTAAGGGAGGGATAATGAGACTTAATAAAGGGGAGGTAGGCAGAGGGTGACTGTGAAAAAGCAGAGATACTGAACGAATACTTTTGTTCAGTATACACAAAAGAAGAGGGGGAGGTACTTAAACCAAACAATGGAAGCACTCAGGACAGGGGGGTCGATACCAGTCCATTCACAGAAGAAAGGGCCCTGAAAGAACTCCAAAACCTCAAGATGGACAAAGTAATGGGGCCTGATGGGATTCACTCCAGAACTCTGAAAAAACTAAGGAGATACTTAGTGACACCTCTGACTACCCTTTTTAACACATCATGGGAGGATGGTGTGGTACCTGAGGACTGGAAAAGGGCAGATGTGATTCCTCTTCATAAAAGTGGGAGCAAGGCAGACGCAGGAAACTACAGACCTGTTAGCTTGACCTTAGTGGTAGGGAAAATGAGGGAATCACTTCAGAAAGAAAGAATTGTCTAGTACATAGAGGCCAGTGGGGCACAGGAATCAAGGCACCATGGATTCACAGCAGGAAGGTCATGTCAGATGAATCTTATAGATTTCTTTGACTGGGTGAACAAAGTAGTAGACCAAGGACGGGCTGAGGATATAGACTGCCTAGACTTTAGCAAGGCATTTGACACAGTCCCACACAAAATATTAATAAGCAAGTTAGCCAGCCTGGGAGTGGGTCCCAGGGTGGTAGCCTAGGTAACAAATTTGCTGGGCAACAGGATGCAGAGGGTACTAATAAACAGAGTACACTCTGAAGAAAGGGGGGTTACTAGTGAGGTACTGCAGAGTTCAGTACTGGGACCGGTCCTCTTTAATGTCTTTATAGAAGACATTGCAGAGTGGCTGGAAGGAAAAGTATGCCTCTTTGCAGACGACACAAAGATCTGCAACAGGGTTGATACACGGGGAGGGGTGGAAAGGATGAGAAGGGACTTGGCAAGGTTGGAGGAATGGTCAAAAATATGGCAGCTTAGATTCAATGCAAAAAAAATGCAAAGTAATGCACCTGGGAAACAAAAACCCAAGGGAACAGTACACAATGGGGGGGGGGGGGACTAACAACAACAAAAATGGAAAGGGACCTGGGTGTAGTCATATCAGATGAACTTTAGGTAGGTAAGCAATGTGAGAAGGCAGTATGGAGGGCTGGGGGGATACTAGGATGTATAGGGAGAGGCATCACCAGTAGAAAAAAAGACATTGTTATTCCTCTGTACAGACAGTTGATGTGACCCCATCTGGAGTACTGTGTGAAGTTCTGGAGACCTTGTCTCTGCAGGCACATAAACAGGATGGAGGCAGTCCAGAGGAGGACAACTATAATGGTGCAGGGTCTGAAACAGAAGCCATATACGAAGAGAGACTAAAGGTGCTTAAAATGTATACCCTTGAGGAAAGAAGGGAGAGGGGGGACATGATAGAAACTTTTAAGTACCTCAAGGGAATAAACAAAGGCCAAGATGGGAACATCTTTCAGAAAAAGAGATGTGCAAGAACAAGGGGGCACAATTTGAAGATAGAGGGGGGATGGCTCAAAGGCAACGTGGAAGTATTTTTTCTTGGAGAGAGTGGTGGATGCATGGAACCACCTTCCTGAGAAGGTTGTGGGGTCAAAAACAGTGGGGGAATTCAAGAATGCATGGGACAGACATAAGGTATTTATAGTGAGGGGTAGGAGGAAGTAGGCTGTTGGTTAACTAGAATCTGCAGCTTATCCAATAGGCAGGGAAATGAGCAGACTAGGTGGGCCAAGTGGTCCTCATCTGCTGTCAAAGTTTATGTTTCTATAACAGCAGACTGTGTATGTAATTTTTAAATAGGAGCCAAGCGTTTGTGAAATATTTCTTTACCACTGTGTGCATCTCACCCTGTGTGCTTACATAAAATGGGTTGCTGTGCCAGAAATGTGGGCTAAGTGAAGGTCATGAAATAGCTGCTGTAACTGTTTTGAAAATTCTACCGGCTCATTAATTTCTTCACAGCCCTACATCGAGCTGGCCAGCACTTATTTTTAGCCGTGCATTAGACACTTCTAATGCATGGCTAATAATCAAAATGCAGGATTTTCCCTTCCCATTTTATAAAGTTTTTTATTTACTCTGAAATGTTGTCAACAAAGCTGTCTAGCAACAGCTTGTAGAGTGAAGTGGAGTCCAGAGTTCTACGGAAGTATTATTGATAACATTCTAGAGTGAACAGAAAGCTTATTCTTGAATACCCAATTGAATGGCCACCATGAGCCGTAGTTGGTTTGCTTGATGGCTGCATGCCATTGTGATGAGGCTACAGTGAAAATGACAAGAGCTGTGTTTGAAACAAAATCCATGAAAGGAAGGAAGCTAAGGATGCGAGTAGTCTACAGGTCACCTTGCCAGGATGCAGAATTAGATAGGGTACTAGGGTCCCAGATCATAGTCATGTCTAGCAGGGGGAACATAGTAATAATTGGGGACTTTATTTTACCTGGGGTAGATTCAAAAATCCCTGCTACCTCCTGCACTAGAGAACAGATGCTGCTGGATGTTTTCCAGAGTACCTTCCTGACCCGTGGTGTCATGGAACCTATGTGGGAGAGGACTTTTCTTGATCTGGTCCTGTCCTGTGCACATATTCAGGATGTGAAGGTGGAGGTGCCACTAGCAGGAAGTAACCACCACATGGTGTGGTTTCACATTGACATGGGCAGCAGAATGGTCAGGGCCAAGAAGACAGTCTTGGACTTTCAAAAGGCTGACTTCAGCAGGATAGGAGATGTTCTACAAGGACACATTGCTGTGATCAGAGTGGGGATAGTGTAGAGCAGAAATGAGCCATAATAAAGAAGGGATTGATGGAAGCCATTTGTGATTGCACCAAAATCAAAAGTAGGAAGGCTAAGGCCAAACAAAAACAACTGGTTGGCAAGGAGATGGCAAAATCAGTGGGCAACAAGAGTGCAGCCTTTAGGAAGTACACGCATATTCAGAAGGAGGAGGATAGGGTGGACAGTGCCACTAAGTCAAGGGGGGTTAGCAGATCAGTAAGGGAGAAAAAAGGCATGAAAGAGGAACAGTTAGCTCAGGGGGTAAAAGCTAGTGAGAAGGCCCTTTTCAGATATATAAGGGAGAAAAGAAACATAAAGGATGAGACTGTAAGGCTAAAAAAGTAAGGGGGTTGGCAGAAGGGAGCAAAGAAAAGGAAGAAGTGCTTAACGAGTACTTCTGTTCAGTCTTCACTCAGGAGAAGAATAGACCAACACCACAAGGGAGTAGGGGGATGGGGCCTGGGAGGGGTAAGTCACAGGTAGTGAAATTCAAGCAGGCAGGGTACTCAAGGGCCTAAGGATCCTAAAGGTGGATAAACTGCCAAAGCAAAATGGCATACATCTGAAGATCCTTAGGGAAATGGTGGAGGTTCTGTCAGGTCCCCTGACAGACCTGTTTAACACCTCTCTGGAGTCCAGAAACAAAGCCCAGGACTGGAGAATAGTGCATGTGATGTCTCGTCATAAGAGTGGGCCAAAGGGTGAACCAGGGAACTGCAGACCAGTCAGCTTGACCTCAATAGTGGGTGAGCAGATGGAGACCATCCTGCAAGAGAGACTGATTGGCTTTCTGGATAAAAATGGATTCCAGGGTGAGGAGATGAATGGGTTTGTGTCGGGAAGGTCCTGCCAGACTAACCTAATTGACTTCTTTGATTGGGTCACTAGGACAGTGGATAAGGACCAAGCAGCTGATATCCTATATATGGATTTCAGCAGGACCGGGGGGGGCCAAGCTTGCCGGATGGGTCAGAAGCTGGTTGTAGGATAGATGACAAGTATTCCATGATATGAGTGACTTAAACTGAGTGACTAAATAAGAGCAACTCAATTTAAGTGCCTCCAAAAAGGCTGACAGTGCAAAAACAGCATGCGTCAGGACCGTGACCCTCCTCAGGCATTGTGCAGTCTTGGGATTAGTAATAAAAAGTTATTGGGGTTGCAAGGAACGACGTCCCCCGCATACCATATACTGCCGGAGGTTGGATTGTGGTTCTGATGGTCACCAAAGTTGGTCTGCACTCTCTTTGTGTTCTGCATTTTGTTTTCGCTGATATGTTCCTCACCCTTATTTTTTTGCTGAAATCACATAGAACCAGAAGACAAAGAGTGGTAGTTGGGAGATTCTCTGAAGCGAGGCCTGTGACCAGTGGGGTCCCATAGGGCTTGGTGCTCAGCTCAGTGTTATTTAACATCTTCATAAGTGACATCATGGATAGGATCAAGGGTAAAATCTGCCTGTTCATGGACAACACAAAGCTCTGTGGGAGAGTGGACACAGAGGAGGGGAGAACAGAACTCTGGAAGGACCTGTCTAGGTTAGAAAGGTGGTCACTTGGGGGCCAAGAACCCAAGGACCAAATACTGGTTGGGAGGCATGTAGTTAACCAGGTCAGAAGAAGAAAAGGACCTAGGAGTAATAACCACAAGTGACCAGAAACACTCTGCACAATGCAAGGGGGCAGAAATCTAGGTGTCCATCTAGTACATAGTTACCAACAGAACCAAAAACCAGGAGAGGTAGTTGCTATCTTAATCGCCCACATGGCACCTATCTTTGCAGTAATTGTAAGTTTTTTTTCCCTATATTTTGAAGTTCAATACCTTTACTACAGTTAATGCAGTGAAAATCTATGATTCTAAGTCTTTCTTTAGTTGTGTCACCCAAAATCTGGTTTACCTTGCTGTGTGTGAATGTGGGGCATTTTATGTTGGCAAGACTATCAGGCTATTTAAAATCTGGATTGGAGAGCAACTATGTAGTATTGCTGGAGAAGACATGAAAAATGCCCTTGCCAACCACTGCAAGAAGGGTATATATGTAGCCCTTATTCATTGATATTCTGTGTTGTCTCGCTGGAGTTGTTGATGTTCCTTGTTGTCTCACTGGAATCCACTTCTGTGGTCTATTTGTTCAGGCAACCTAACAGGGAGAAGGTTGAATTGGGAACGCTATAGGAGGGGACACTAGAAGATATACCATTCAGGATTCACATACCCCAATGACAGCTATTGACCAGATACACATGGGACATTGTACAGTAAGAGAAAAAAGTAGGTCTCCATAAGGACTATTTTGAACAGTGCAACATTGATTGTCCTACACAGCCTGGTTACATTTGTTTAGATATTCCCCATTCCAGATAGCTTTACAGAAGTTAGGATGTTGGGTAAAGAAACCTTGTTGACACAAATAGGAGCAGAGCAGGGGGACGTTGGCAGAAAAATATTCTTAGTTAAAAGCTACTAGTAAACCTTGAGCTCAGTCTTAATTACCTCCTTTCATTTTTGCTATAGAAGTATCTAATTACTACTCCACAGTGTACACTGCTGGTAACACTCCTATGAGTCAACTGGTGTTGAAGGTAAAGCTGCAATAGTCAGACAGAGTACAGATTAAGGCTTCTAGGGAGTTGAGAGGATCCATAGAGACCACCTGCTGATAAGGATTTTAAATCAAGGTCCCATTGTGAAAAGAATACTATGTCAATAGAAGCTGGAACATAGCTCTAGAAATCTCAGGAGGGAGCGATTAGGGGCTCAAGGATGCTTTGTTTTATCTTACATTCTCTTTTCCTGTTTATTTAGAATTTTACATGGTCATTTTTGCTGCTGATTCATTCCTGCATTGCTACTATTTGGTGGGAAGTTCACGGTCTTCTGTCAGAATTGCTGGTTACTATGACTGTGGAGTAATTTTATTTTGGTGTTAAATATGTGTAAGGAGGTTATGTAGGATGATTCTTTTTATGTAATTCACTGCTAAGCAACTGGTCTTTTCTCAAATTATATGGTTACTGTTTACGTCACATGTGGGGTCAGATAATATTAGTTTCTTATAACTGTTTAAAGCTTTCTATTTCCACCTGATTAAAGGAGTAGTCCACCCAAAATTTGTAAAAACAAATGTTGTGCAGCGTGTTTTGATTTGTATGTGAAGTTCTAGTGTGTCCTTCTCTCTGTCTGCTATTAGGAGTTTTTCCTAAATTAGATTGCTAGCTTTGTGGTAGTTTTACGACCCCTTGGAGTCTCCATCTGAGATAGCTTCATTGCATTCCTTGTTCCCACAATGCATCCTGTCTCATGTGACAGTGATGTAGCAGAGAACCAACATTCAGCACACACATGCCAGACAAACTAAATATCTTGGAAACTTTACAAGTTGCACAAAAATTAGCAGCAGCAAAGTTCTTCAGGACAGTAAGACCTTTATTATGAGGGCAGTCACCAAGCTGAACTCTATATATTTAAAAAAATAGCCATTTCTACTGTTGTGAACTGATCGTTAAGCAGTGCTTCCTGCTGAATTTATGGTCTCTACTACATCACTGTCACATGAGACAGGGTGCACTGTAGGACAAAGGAATACAATTAAGCTGTCTGCATGGATTCACGGCAGGAAGGTCGTGTCAGACAAATCTAATAGATTTCTTTGACTGAGTGAACAAAGTAGTATACCAGGGAGGGCTGTGGACATGGCCTACCTAGACCTTAGCAAGGCATTTGACACAGTCCCACACAAAAGATTAATACACAAGTTAGCCAGCTTTAGAGTGGGTCCCAAGGTGGTAGCCTGGGTAAAAAATTGGCTGGACAACAGGATGCAGAGGGTAATAGTAAACGGAGTCCACACTGAAGAAAGGGGGGGTTACTAGCAGGGTACTGCAGAGTTCAGTACTGGGACCGGTCCTCTTTAATGTCTTTGTAAGTGACATTGCAGAGGAACTGGAAGAAAAAGTATGTCTCTTTGCAGACGACGCAAAGATCTGCAACAGGGTAGATACAGAAGGCGGGGAGGAAAGGATGAGAAGGGACTTGGCAAGGTTAGAGGAATGGTGAAATGTATTGCAGCTTGGATTCAACACAAAGAAGAGCAAATTAATGCACCTGGGAAACAAAAACCCAAGGGAAGAGTACACAATGGGGGCTGATACACTAACAATAACACAAATGGAAAGGGACCTGGGGGTAATCATATCAGATAACCTATAGGTGAACAAGCAATGTGAGAAGGCAGTAAGGAGGGCTGGCAGGATACTGGGATGCATAGGGAGAGGCATTACCAGTAGAAAACAGGAAGTTGTTATCCCACTGTACAGACAGTTGGTGAGACCCCATCTGGAGCACTGTGTGCAGTTCTGGAAACCCCATCTCCACAAGGACATAGACAGGATGGAGGCTGTCCAGATGAGGGCAACTAAAATGGTGCAGGGTCTGCACCAGAAGACAGAGGAAGACAGATTAAAGGAGCTTAACATGTATACCCTGGGGGGGGGGCATGATAGAAACTTTCAAGTACCTCAAGGGAATCAACAAAGTCCAAGAGGGCAGCATCTTTCAGAAAAAGAGATGTGCAAGAACAAGGGGTCACAATTTGAAGATAGAGTGGGGACATCTCAGAGGTAATATGAGGAAGTATTTTTTCATGGAGAGGGTAGTGGATACATGGAACAGCCTTTCTGAGGAGGTGGTGGAGTCAAAAACAGTGGGAGAATTCAAGAATGCATGGGACAGACATAAGGCAGTTCTAGTGAGGTGTAGGAGGAAGTAGGCTGTAGGTTAACTAGGATCTGCAGCTTATCCATTAAGTAAGGAAATGGGCAGACTAGGTGGGCCAAGTGGTCCTTATCTGCTGTCAAATTCTATGTTTCTATGTTTCTACCCTTAGTTCTTTTAAAAATCTTGGGTGAATCGCGTCAGACCCCATTGCTTTGTCCACCTTCAGTTTTAAGAGTTCTTTCAGAACCCTTTCTTCTGTGAATGGACTGGTATCGAACCCCCTATCCAAAGTGTTTCTATTGTTTGGTTTAGGTACCTCCCCCCCTCTTCTTCTTTTGTGAATGCTGAGAAGAAGTATTCATTAAGTTTCCCTGCTTTTTCACTGTCACCCTCTGCCCACCTCCCCTTCCCTTTATTAAGCCTCAGTATCCCTCCCTTGGTCTCTTTTCACTCTCTAATGTACCTATAAAAGGTTTTATCCCCCTTCTTAACAGAGTTGTCTGTCTTCCTCAGTTTGGGCCTTTGCTACTCTGACTGCCTTCCCTGCCTCCTTCTGCTTTAACTGATATAGTATTCTGTCCTGCTCCTTCTGTGTTTCCTTATATTTCCTGAATGTTATCCTTTTCTTCTTAACCTTCCCTGCCACCTCTTTTGAGAACCATAGTGGCTTTTTCCTTCATTTGGTTTTGTTGATTTGCTTTACACAAAGGGGGTATTGTGCTGGGGTATTGGGGACACAGTCAGGCAGTACTCTCCCTCGAGACTAAAGGATCTTCTTCTGTTTGAACATCCTCTGCTCCCTTTCGAAGTTTACAATAGATGCCAAGCTTTTGGCATCTTGAGGAGACAAGGGAGTGGAAGAAGTTGAGGATCCTGGAACTTTGGGGGGGTGGGAAAGGAGCGGGCAGATAGAGACAGTGAGAACCAGGAGATGCCCTGGGGCAAAATGGACACAGGAACAAGGTCAGCCTTGCCTTGTGCCCATACCCAAGGGCTCTGACTTTGTCAGACAGGAAATGGGGCCATCCTTGGATTCTCATCCCTTTCGGGTGGTGTTAAGCTATGCCAGGTCAATTAGGAATAAGACTGCAGTGGTTGCGGATCTTGTTGCTTCTGTTGACCTGGCTTGCATCACTGAGACCTGGCTGGATGGAAGTGTGGGCCCCATTTTGGAGTCTGCGGTTCCGGCTGAGTTCTCGGTGATTCACTGTCTGAGAGTGGACCACAGGGGTGGGGGGGGATACTGTCTGCTTTAGACAGGAACTGGATCTCAGGGAGGTACTGTTGGAGGCACCAACTCCTTTGAGTGTATTGTGGGTGCAGGTGCTGGCTACAGCATCCTTCTCATTTATCATCCACCAGGTGATGGGAGGGAGTTCCTGAAGGAGGTTGCGGACTTCATCGACAAGATGGTATTGGAGTCCCCCAGATGGTTAATTCTGGGGGACTTTAATGCCTGGGTCGATGATGAACTCTTGCCATTTGGACAAAGTCTCCTCCATTTGATGGATTCATTGTGCCTGACATGGGTTGTCACCACTGCAACTCACGAAAGGGGGCACACATTGGACTTGGTGTTCTACCTTAGGATGGAGATCTCCGATGTGGAGGTGGAGCCAATCAGATGGTCTGACCACTACGCCCTGAGATTCAGTTTTGTGACCCCCTGAAATAGGACTACCCCAAAGGGGTTAGTGCAGTTCCGTCCTTTGAGAGGAGTTACCTTAAAACAGAGCTGGATTTCTCGGGATTTCCAATGGAGAGCACTGACCCAGGGCCCCTGGTGTTGGCCTATAACAGGGCTGTTGTGGGGGCCTTTGATGTCATTGCTCCAACTTGTGTTCGCCCCCTTCCCCTTCCCCCGGGGGCCCCTGGTTTAATGGGGAGATCCGTGAGCTGAAGGGACAGGGGCGAAGGGCAGAAAACTCACCTGGAGGCGGATAGGCTTAGATTGCTAGATCATTACAGATCTACCAATCAGCAATTTCCCATAAGAAGACAGAGTTCCTGTCCAGGAAAATTGCTACAGTGAAGAATAAGCCAGCCCAGCTCTTCTGGACTGTGGACAGACTGTGCAATCCAGCCTGTCTCCATGCCGGTCGAGCGTTGTCACAAGTACAGTGTCAGGAGTTTGCGCAATTCTTCACTGATAAGGTGTCCACCATCAGGGATGAGATCAGCCATTGGCTTCCCATTGGACCTTGCACTAGTCAATTGGGTGGTAGTAATGCCCAGTTGACTTGGTTCACCTTTAGCCAACCAGCAGTCATAGATATAGATATAGTGAGGACTTTGCGGCCAACCTGCTGTAGTTTGGATCAGAGCCCTACACGCCTATTAGTGGGATGCATAGAGGTCATCGGTCCGGTCCTTGCCGGGATAGTGGTGGTTTCATTGGAGAGAGGGATCTTTCCAGATCCCTTAAAGGAGGCAGTAGTATGCCCCCTTTTGAAAAAAAAAACTCCCTTGACCCCGACTGCCCAGCAAACTACAGACCAGTCTCGAACTTACCCTTTATAGGGAAAGTTATTGAGAAGGTGGTCGCTTTGCAGCTGGAGGGTCATTTGACCAACCACAGTATCTACGACCCTCTCCAGTCTGGCTTCAGGAAACGGCACAGCATCAAGACGGCCCTAGTATGGGTACTAAATGATCTCCTAAAGGCGAGAGATCGGAGAGCTTGTTCCATCTTGGTTCTCCTTGATCTCTCAGCAGCATTTGACACCATGGATTATGGAGTGATGCTTGAACACCTGTGATTTTTTCTGTGGACTGAAGGGGGCAGTCCTCAGCTGGTTTCAATCTTTCCTCGAGGGCAGATCTCAGAGAGTGGTGTTGGGGATTTATTCCTCGGCCCCTCACTGGCTGGCCTGTTGGGTCACACAGGGTTCAGTGCTGTCCCCCATGTTATTTGCAGTGTATATGCTCCCATTAGGGGACATTATACGACGGTATGGGCTGAGTTTTCACTGCTATGCTGATGACTCTCAGCTCTACATGTGTTTTGTGCCTGAACAGGAGTCTGATTATATCATGGTGTTTAATAACTGCCCGCTGGAGACACAGAACTGGATGAGTACTAGTTGGCTTTGGTTGAACCGGAGTAAAACATAGGTATTCATGGTGGACCCTGGTTTTAGGATGACAGGGGCATGGGTGGAGAAACCCTCAGGTTTATACCTTGGGGGACCCTGCTTATGGCCTCGGGCCAGGTGCCTAACCTGGGTGTGGTATTTGATGAAGGTCTGACCCTGAGGGGGCAGGTTTCGACTATAGTAACATCTTCCTTTTTTCCATCTAAGGAATATAGCCTGGGTGCAGCATCTGGTCCTGCCCGAAGATCTTCGTACCTTGGTCCACGCCTTTATCACCAGTCATTTTGATTACTGCAATGCCCTTTACCTAGGTCTACTGGAGGTGGAGATCTGCTGCTTGCAGCTAGTGCAGAAAGTGATGGCCAGGTAGTTGATTGGAACCCCTATATCCATTCATATAACACCTGTGCTGTGTTAACTGCACTGGCTGCCAATACAGTGGTGGATCACCTTCAAGGTCACAATGCTGACCTATAAGGCCCTACATGAGTTCTGACCTCACTACCTGAAAGAACTCCTGTCCTCTTACAGCCCCTTCCACTCACTCCAATTGTCTGGTGAGGGATTGCTAGAGATTACCCAGAGTATTCCTGAAAACATCTGGAGGAATATCTTTTGCCTTTATGGCACCCACCCTGTGGAATTCTCTGCCTTGCAAGATACGAGATAGCCTGCCTGTGGAAGGATTTAAAAAATTCCTAAAAACTTACCTGTTTAATCACTACTCCCCACATGTCTGTGTCCCCTTCTGTTTAAGAAGTTTTGTTTATGTTTTTTTTTTTTTGTTAGTGTGTGCAAATATGTATGTGTGCTTACCCCCTGTTCAGTGTGCTGTGCCTTTAAGGATATGAACAGGTGTATGCCCTTTGAACTTTTTGGAGAAGTGATGTCAGAACCCCTGATATAAAGGAAATTATGTGCTTGGGGTGGGTGGGGTGAGGGGCAGGGTGAGTGGGACTAAGCCCATGCACTCCAGAAACAATCAACTACTACTCTGACCCACCACCTCGGTGAGTTCTATCCTTCCTTCCTGTCAGACACCTATTTCACAGAGTTTAAGTAACAGACCTAGTCACAAATGACTGTAGATATTCTCCCAGCTAAATTTCCTCCCTGGCAAATAAAAGTTATGCTAAGAAAAGTCAACCCCAAAAACAAAGTACCAAAACACTGACTTCTACTTACTTACACAGGCCCCAAAATTAAGAATTCAATTCAGTGCGGGGATCACGTGATGATATCATCTGAGTAGCAGCCTTCTAGCTGAGCTCCCACCATCCTGACATACAAACTACTTATTTCTCCATTTAAACCTTTTTTTCCACATCTCCATCAGCATCTAAGACCTGAGCTTAAGGTACAGCTATGATTTTGTTGAGTGTCTGGAGCACCATGGAAGCCAAAATGTGGCTAGCACTGCCTAAACACACTCCCCCTGATACGCCAGAGAAGCAGAGTAAGAAATCCAGGCCACAATCCATGGACTTCAGCTAGACATCAACAGCTACCCCAGATTCTAATGTACTCACGGTTGAGCGCTTCCTCTAGGAATTCTGTCCATTTCAAGAAGAAGTTAAATCGCTCACCTCGGAGGTACACTCTATGGCTGCTGCTATTGAGGACATCTCCAACCACATTGGAGATAGCGAGGTGCGCATTAAATTGTTAGAAAAGAAAGTGGACCATGTTGACCCTGAATTTGCCATTACCAGGCAGAGGATTGCCAAACTTAAAGCGAAGGTGAAGGACCTGGAGGGTAGTAGTCGGCGTAACAACGCCATGATCATTGAACTGCCAGAGAATGAGGAAGAGGCAAACACAGTTTTGTTCATCCAAAAGTTAATGCAGAAGCTGGTGGGCCCATCCCCTTTTGGGCCGGCTTACTGCATCGAACGTCCACACAGAGCTTTGTGACCAATGCCCCCTCCGGAGGCAACTCCCCGTCCCTTAATTTTCTAATTCCTGAATTTTCAAGAGTGCCAACATTTCTTGTTGAAGGTAAAAGAGCTCCAGGAGGCGAAATGGGAGGAGAGGAAGATCAGGGTGGTGCAAGATCTACCGGCCATGGCCCGGCAAAGGTGCACGGCATTCCAACCCACTATCTCCAAGCTGATCCTAGCTGGAGTGAAATTTAAAATGTTGTATCCAGTTCAATTGCAAGTCCACCTGAACAACCGTGGAAGAGCTACGAAAACCCCTGCAATGGCAGAGTCTGATTTGAGAGCTGCGCTTCCCGAACTTTTCAAGCCGCACTCAGGGCAGCATTGTAAATCCAACTTGAGCCTCCAGCAGGTACGAGGTTCTCTTTTATGTAGGATTCCACACATACTCAGCCCCACTGTGACTAAAGTGCCATTTATCTCTACACTGTCCTGGGTGCCCAATGTGCCTTCGGCTTCCTTCAGTACAGCTTCTCACCCTTTTGTTAGGCATCATGAGAGTTGGCTTGTGCACCTAACTGTCAGGGCCTGTAGGTCCCTCTCGCCACCCTAGGAACGACGCCCATTCCTGTCACCTCCACTGTGCTTCATCGAGGGTGAGACCTTCAATTTTGCCCCATGTGCTGCGGAGCTCCCAGACAGTATTTTCAGAAACATGTTCCCTTTTACCTTTCATCAGCCAGTGCACAGTGAGGATGCTGAAATCCAAGCCTGAAATGACTGACTTTATTTTAAACTTATTTCCCTGGTGCGGCTACTTGTTCCTTATGCTGTGCTGAAACGCTGTGTCAGAACAGTGTCCCACTTCCATCTATATGAGGATAGTGGTGGTTTTGAGTTTATTTTGCTTAGTTAATTCATGCACACATAGTCAATGGGCCGAACCTTTCTTTAATTGCAGCCAATGCAAAGCTTTAAGTTTTTGTACTAGTATGTTGCTTGAGTTATTCTATAGTAATATAAAAAATGGCCAGTAGAGGGGAGCAGTGATACGCTAACTAAATCTCTGTATACTTTTCCATCTGACTGCATGGTTTAGGTTTACATACACTAATTAATAGTTTGTTTAGATGGTTAAGTTTTTTCTGTTCAGGTGGGCTGGGGGGGAGGTCAGTGGCTTGGTAAGCCTTCTTTCATCAGGACCAGTAGGATTTGTGTTGGACAATGGAGGAACTCCACTCTAGGATCTTTAGTGTGCAGTCTGCATTTATTATGGAGTCACCTCACGGCGTTGAGGGTGGGAGGGGGGTAGGGTGTGTTATATGTGACTTTTTTATGCTGGGTCAGTGTATTTAGACTGGGAGTTATGGGGGGAGGGTACTGTAAAGCATCATCCTGGTTGGGTTGTTATATGGCTTTTTGTATATGGGCAGATATTTTTCACCATGCAATGCAAGCTCTTATGACGTAAGGCTAATAAAATAAAATTCTTCTCTTGGAATGTAAGAGGGGCCAGAAAAAAACACAAAGCATTTCCAAATTTTGAAGCACTTAGACCTCCTTAAGGCTGATGTGAGCTGCCTTTAGGAGACCCACCTATTGGCCTCTGAATCGGGGCTCTTCTGGAGATAAAATATCAGTCATGTTTTCACAGCAGGGTCTAGCATGCAAAGCAGGGGCATAGCTATCCTCATTGCATGTAGGCTGCCTTTCAATTTCCTGCAGACCCTAAGTGACCCCAATGGCTGATATTCGGTGATCTGGGGAGTCCTAGGTCAGACTGAGCTGATACTTGGCTGTTTCTACAGTCCAAATGTTGACTCTCCATCCTTTTTTATTGAACTCCTTCAGATCCTGTCTCCCATCTCCAACCTCCCCAAGTTTTTGGGTGGGGACTGGAATCTACCTTTTACACTGTACCTGGACAAAACATTCCATAGATCCCAAGGACTGTCTCTGGCTCAAAGGGCCATAAGAGATTTTGTGGACCACCTAGGGTTATGCGACCCTTGGAGGACCATTAATCCATCCTCTAGGGTGTACACTTTCCATTCCCCAATACATGGATCTTCCTTTAGATTAGACTACTTTTTAATAAGCCAGAGTTCTCCCCCTGGTGTCTGGGATTGTGATATGGAAGCTGGAGTCACTTCAGATCACTTCCCAGTCTGGTGTCTGGCAACCCTGGGGCCTCCTCAACAAAAAGGTACCCTGTGGAAGCTCAACAATATGCTTTTGAAGGACCCCGAACTGGTTACAAAGATAGCCCATATCATCGACCAGTACACGAAGAAGAACTTGAATTCCACAGGGAAGCCAGACATCGAATAGGGTGCACTGAAATGTTTTATCCAGGGGGAGTTGATTAATCTCACCTCTAACCAAAAGAAGAAGAGGGAAGAACAAATCTCTAATTTGCTAGTACAAATGAGGCAACTGGAAAGTTGTCTCCCCCAGTCCGGTGATGACACCTCCAGATCCTCCCTACTAAAACTCCAGGAATCTCATAGTAAATTGCTGAGCGAGAAGGCAGAATATGCCATCCTTAAGTCCCTCTCACTTTACTCAGACCAGGGAGAGAAAGCCGGTCATTTATTAGCCCTGAGGATAAAGGAACAGGAATCTGCCAGGCTGGTAAAGGCCATAAAATCCACTACTGATGGTTCCATTAAAACCACCCTTAGGGAAATAGTATCTGAATTTGAAGCTTACTGTAGGGAGTTGTATAGCTCCAGAACAGTTTCCCCTTCTCCTCAGGAGATAGAGGCATTCCTTGCTCCTCTCCCTTTACCATCATTGGGGATGGAACAGAACAACTTGCTGATAGCAACTATCAAAGAGGGGGAAATTAGAGCCATAATCTGAGGCATCCCTCTAGACAAGGCCCCAGGCCTGGACAGATTCTCTCCCCAAGAGGTTGCAGGATCAATTAGTCCCATGGTTGCTCAGATTCTTCACCTTCCTATTGTCAGAGACTTAGTCTGATCCTCGCCTCTTGGAGGCCCTCATTGTGGTCCTTCATAAGTTCAGTAAGCCTAATGATAGTGTCATGAGTCATAGACCTATCTCTCTTATAAACAGTGACATCAAGATTTTGGCTAAAACGTTAGCCAACAGACTGAGCAAAGTGCTTCCTGGCCTAATAGGTCCTGAACAGGTGGGCTTCATGGCAGGCAGATTGTCTCAAGATCAGCTAAGAAAACAGGCTCACATCTTCTCCGCATTCAGGGACTCCATCCACCCTGCGGTTCTGGTGTCCCATAATGCGGAGAAAGCCTTCGATAGAGTAGACTGGGACTTTATGTTTAGTGTCTTAGCTAAGTTTGGCATACCAGACCAATTTATACACTGGATTGGAACTTTATATACAGGCCCCTGTGCTAGAATATACTGTAATGGGGTGATTTCCTCTTTCTTCCCTCAAAAGTCCGGTACCCAATAGGGATGCCCCCTATCACCTCTGCTTTTTAATCTATACTTAAAGCCCCTCCTATGGAAACTCAGAACCAACAATAATATCCATGGGGTGGAGATAGGATCCCAAGTGTTAACAGTCTCGGCCTATGTGGACAACATTCTGTTGCACCTCACCCATCCCTCATGTTCTATCCAGGCTGCTCTGGAAACTATCTCGGAGTATAGCATGGTTTCCAGCTACAAAGTCAATCCTGATAAGACTCAAGTCTTTCCCCTGAATAATAGGACCCATAAAGCATCACTCAGCTGTCCCAGCCTACAGTGGTCTCAAAACAGCCTTAAGTACCTAGGCATTTTCTTAGCTAGACATTCTACCCAGTTGAAGTCACTTAATCTTGACTCCTTGCTTTCCAAGACACAACAGGATTTATCGTTTTGGAAGGACATGCCTCTGTCTCTTTGAGGGAGGATTATCCTGATTAAAATGAACATTTTACCCCGTCTATTCTATCCCCTGAGTATGTTGAACTTTTAATTACCCCTCACCTGATTTAGGAAGCTACATGGGATTGTGTCAGACTTCTTATGGTACAGCAAACTTGCTAGGAGGGCTTACCACAAACTTGCCACACCAAAGGAGAAGGGAGGCCTGCAGCTCCCTCATTTTGGCCTGTACTATTTGGCCAGTCATTTAAGTAAATATCTTAGGAGGCTGTGACCAGTGGCGGCCCTACACACATTCCCTTATGTCCCCTTGTGGCTCTCCATTGAACACAAGCTAATCGATTCCAGTGGTACCTCTCAAGAGGCCATTCTCCATGTTTGGATCAAGGATCTTCCCAAAACATGGCATGGTTCTCCAGTTATCACCTCACTGCGGGTACACTCTCAGTTGTGCAAAGTCTTGAAATACAACCCCATCAGGGACCCTAAGCAACCAATTTTACAGAACCCTGACTTTCACATTGGGGGGGAGGGTCCCTTTATTGGAGGTCTGGCTTCTGTCTCTCAAAGGGAAGAGTCCCCAGGAGTTTGTGGCTGGTGACTCATACCTCTCCATACAGGACATGGCACTGAAATTCCCAGCTGGCCCGGGGGGCTTCTTTAAGTTATATCAGGTTTGACATCTGTTGATCTCTAAACAGCTCACCCTGGGAGATGGTAAGGGAATAGTTGAGATTTTTCAGCCTCTAATTGCGTTGTCCTACCAGCCTCATTCCGCCTCCCTTATATGTGCCTCTCTCTATGACTTGGTTTTCCCCCAGATCGAGGGAGCTTCCCCCTACTGGTCCAACATGTTCCCTCAGAGGGCCCTTAATTGGAATAGAATATGGAGGTCATGCCACTCCTACGTCACACAGGATAGACTGCGGCTCATGCAATACTTGATCCTCCAAAACATGTACTTGACTCCAGTAAAGCTGCATAAAATGGGCAAACACCCCTTCCTCCACCTGTAGTCATTGGGGCCAAGCTGAAGGTACTCTGTATCATATCTTCTGGGAATGCACTTCCATTGCATCACTCTGGAAGACCATCAGACAGAGAGCGGACCCCCTCCTTGGTTTAGACAATTTATTTTCCCCAGAAATCTGCCTGTTGGGTGACTTTATTGGAGTCAAGGTCAAGCAACGACAGTTTCACATGGCCATGATTGCCCTCTCTCTGAAGGCCCTGGTGCTTCATCACTGGAAAGAGGCCACAGTCATTTCTTATATGGAATGGCTTCAGGAACTGTTAACCAATCTTTGAGTAGAGAAAATGGCAGCAAGTCTACATAACTGTAGGCACTGATACAAAAAACACTGAGAGTTCATGTATACCCAATATTTTCTTTAAGATTAGTTGGTTTACAAAGGTCATGTCAAGGATGATGCCGGGGGGGGGTGGGAGGGGAGATTACCTGTGCCTGTTGATTTAGTTGTCTTGTCCTGCATTATTGTATTGTGTGAATCCACAGTTCCTCAGGCCCCTTTCAGCTCCCTTCCCTTATCGGACACCAATTTCACAGAACTTAAGTAACAGGTCTAGTCACAAATGACTGCAAATATTTTCCCAGCTAAATTTTCTCTGTGGCAAATAAAAGTTACACTAAGAAAAGTCAACCCCCAAAACAGAGAACCAAAACACTGACTTCTACTTAGTTACACAGGCCCCAAAAATTGAGAATTCAATTCTGTGTACTTCTATTAAATCTCCTCCTTGCTATTAGGAAGCTGATGGCTGCTCTCTGTCTCACCTACAGCAGACAGAGCCAGAGCATAAGTCAGAAGGAATTATGCTTTCCAGGTTGCATCTGTAATCAATGAATGAATGTGTGCTTGTATCTGAGGAGAGGGTCTCTCTCTAATCAACTGTAGTAAAACTCATTACTTAATTGCCTATTAGCTTCCATTTTGTAATCATCAATGCCCCAAATAATCCAAGATCCTTGTTAGAAAATATACCGAAATGACAATTTTATAGAGCACATCTAACTTGTTCAAATAATGCAGATTTTGAAGCATGTTGCTCTGACATGAAACAGCCTTTTAAAAACAGTTAGCATAATGATTCAGTAATTGATAGAGCGTATCTGAGTGCAAAAGAAAAAGAAAGACATAGAGACAGTAAATCAACAAAATAACTTTTGTGACACAATATTTTTCACAAGCTGATAAGATTTCGAGTATTGTCAAAAAACACTGGAATATTCTACAAGGGGATTCTAAATTCGACCCTATCAATGGCATTGCAACTAGAATTGCTTACAGAAGAGACACTAATTTAAGAGACAGATTAATTCAAACAATGTTACCGACTGTGGAAAAACCTCACACATGGTTACCAAAGCTACCAGGGGACAATTTTAAATGTGGACATTGCGTACATTGTGGCAATACCAAGAATATTAATTCCTTTTCTCATCCCCAAACTTGCAAGCGTTTTTCTGTCAGAGAATTTATTAATTGCAGCACAGAGGGTATGATTTATGCCTTAATGTGTCCCTGTGGGATTTTTTACATAGGACAAACAAAAAGAGTACTGAAAATGAGGATTGCAGAGCATAAAGCAGCAATTAGAAATCCCAATGAAAGCTATGCCATAGCGAGACATTTTAGGGAAGCTAGACACACCTCAGTATCTGCAATGCAATTATTTGGTATAGAAAAAGTGTCTCTAGGCTGTTGAGGTGGCAATTTTAAGGAAAAACTTTGAAACTGTGAGGCATTCTGGATTACTACTCTAGATACAGTGAAACCTAAGGGAATTAATGATTCTGTGTCACTACATAATATATATAACAGATATATTTTGTAACAGTTTTACTTACTTGCTGTTTTTGGTCTTGTCGTCGTCCCCCCTTTTTTCCTTTCCTGTTGCTGGGATAGTTATTTTCCATATTAGATCCTGGATATAGTTCTTTAATATAGAATTCTACAAATTAATTTTGTGTGCAATATATATTTTTGTGCAATATCCCTTTGCTATGTAAGACACTTCAGTTAGATTGATTGCAATTTGCACTATTGTAGTTCACTTTAGAAACACATTGATTTGCATTGTCACTTTAATTGTTATAGTATTTAAGCACACATTGATTTGAACACCCACATCTTCTGATGATGGCATCGGTTTAGACGCTGAAACGTAAACTTGTGGCTGGAGTTACTTGCACCCTGAATCGGCGGCAGATTTAAAAGTCATTTAAAAGTTATTTCATTACCGCTTATTTGCTGGACTGTACAAGACCTGAAAAACTGTGGTTTGAGGTGCATGTTTTTTGGACTTTGGTAGCTGCTGCTGGTGAAGGCAATTTTATGTGGATTAATGTTTACTCAGAATCCAGAATGGAGTGCTGACCATTTGTTGCTGCAGTGATGGCAAGTCTGTGTCACATTATTTCCAGTCTCTGGTAAGGTGCATCCAATGTTTTTTGCTTGTGTTTGCCAAAATAGTGTTACAGTTTTGGCAGAGCCACAAGATCTTCTGAGAAAAGACTTTAACATTTTATGGGCTTCAGAAGAAATTACTTAAGTATGAGAATTTTTGATTCTATCAACAAAATATTTTCCTACAACCTGACTTTAGTTATGAATGAGGTGGCTTCTGAACTAAAAAAAGTGTCTGAGTTGCATTTAACTTTATGGGGCAAAATAAATTCTATTAAATTGATTATAGCTCTTAAGATTTTTTTATATTTTAAATAATTGCTCAACCACTATTATGCTAACATGGTTTGCTAAGCTAGACAGAATGATATCCTCCTTCTTATGGGAGAAAAAATCTCCCTGTTTAGCCATCAGAAAATTAAGAGCCCCTTTAAAATATGATGGGTTTGCTCTCCCTTGGTGGCAGTGCTACTTTTGGTCATTTAGGCTTAAACAAGCTTCAGTATGGTTTAGTCCTCCATTTAATACTTATTACCCCCTTTGCACTAAAATAGAGAAACATCTTGTTAACCCTCTAAAACTGACAGACCTACTGTTCTTACAGTACCTTTACCCAAAACATTATCTAATTACCCTACTTTGAATAGTACTATCTTAGATTGCAAAAAATATTCTTCGTTCAAACATGCTAGGACTCTGCCTCTACAGTTTATGCTGATATGAAAGAATCCTAATTTTGTCTTCAATGGTTAAAAAATGTAAGGACATTGGTTGGAGTGAAAAAAGGGGTTAGAATAGTGGGAAAGTTATTAGATGGTCAAAAACAGTTATTATTGTTTGCAGACCTCTAAAAAAATGCCATCTACACAATTTTCAATTTTGGATGTATTTACAAATCAGAAATATTTAGAGTAATGATGACATTTTAAGTCCAGACCTCTCACTCCTGGAAAACCCAGAATGGTATGTCTTTCTAAAGGTAGCACAGCTTAGAAAAGGGGCTAGTTTTATTTACAAACTTATATCTGAAAAGGATGAAAATTTAATAGCCCTGGCTAGAAGTAAATGGAAAAAGAGCTTCAAGACACATATTTCTGTAAATTCCTGATCTAAGATGTGGGAAAATGCTTACAGCTGCTGCAGGGAGATGTGTGACGAGTAGTTCAGTTTAAGTTTCTTCATTATTTTTACTATTCTCCTGTACAACTGAAAAATGGGTTTAATCTCTGATGACAATTGCTGGAGATGGTGGAACCTCGGAAGCAGATCTGGATCATTTATTTTGGTACTGTTCTGAAATTCACAAACTGTGGAAAAACATTCATGTATTTTGCCAAACTATACTTAAAAGTTAGTATCCCCTTTTCACCATTAGTTTTTATTTTGGGGGACACAACTCTAATGCCGGGTATACAAAAACACAAATAAATTGGAATTTTATCTGTGGCTTTGTCTTTTAAAAGATTAATCTTACAAAATGTGGAAGGAGAACAAATATCCCACACTAGGAGTAAGGCTAGATTCCCTAGGTTCTCTGGCAAATAGTGAGAGAATGAGTTATGTACTACTGGACAAATCTGACTCGTTTCAACATATGTAGGGTCCTTTTCTAGAGTATAAAGCTAATTCATAAATAGACTATTCTCTTGTATCAAGTGCTGTTGTCAGATCTTATGATCCTCTTTGTCATAATTCTGTAAATGCACAATAATTTTTCAAAATCTAATGGTACAGTACTCCCTCTATTATCCGCCCAACTTGGTGCCAGTTTTGTTTGGCATATAAGAGAGGGTGGTGGATAGTAGAGGGTGCATGTTAAATGATGGTACCCATAATGTTAAAAAATGTCAAACATTATATTTGGGTGATTTGCTGGTGTATGTAGTGTTTATATATACTTTTAAACCCTTAAAGACACATTTTCAAATATTTTATTTTGTGATATAATGTTTTATTTTGTGAAAAAAATTATTCATTGAAAACATGCTCACACCCATTTAAAAAAAGTCACACTATGACCATTATAAATATCCTGCAATAAATTCAGTAAACAAAGAGCATTTCAGACATAGCAGAGCAATATACTGTACAGCACTGTTAATGTAAGTTTTTGCTTGGCTCTAACAGAAGCAAGTTGTTTAATCTTGCAATGAAGCACTAAGCACTTCAGAATATCAGACTCCTCAGCTATCTCATATGATTCTAAAAATCTAAGCACAATGTTTAGTGCCTCCTTTGCTTCATGAACAGAAGGAGCTTTTACTTTCTCTTCCTGCTCTTGGCTATCTTGACTACCATCATCATCCTGGGAATCCTGGGGCTGTAGGAAATCATCAGGGACCCTTAAATTAGCAACCATACTGACAATATCATCATCAGTGACACTTTCAAAAACCTCACACTCATTTTCAAATTATACAATGGCAAGAGCATTTCCGTGGCTCTGCTTGGTCAGTGTATGCCTGCGACAGTGATGTTATTACACAATAACATCACTGTATTGATTTGCCACAGCATTATTTTCTTTTCTCTTGAGAAACAAAGATATACTGCCTCACTAAAAATCTACTAAAAACATTTTTTATTTTTTTTTTTATTTTGCATAACATCAAGCCATTGTATAATTGCAATAAGGCACTCCAAGGTGTATGTTATTGTGTAATAACGTCACTCCTGCGGTGGTGGAAGCACTCGGCTTTGCTTTGGCAGGCACTGTGGTTACGGTTTTTAAATTTCTGCAGCCAACCATTAGAGTATGAAAAAATCAGTGACATTTAATTGTCCTCCAAAATACTTAGCTTTGTGTTTCAGGATTTCATCTGTTACAGGAATGTTCTGTGCTCTGGCATTGCTGAACTACAGAAACAAAGCCTTTTCTAAGTCTGTGTGCTTGGGAGTTCATTTTGCTTTCCTGGAGTCAATAGCAGTTTCAGACCACTCCTCTCTCTTTGTGAGGATATCATCTATAGTCTGCCAAGCCATTGGCCTTCCCCACAGTGTGGAGAAATGCGTAACCTCCTTTTGGGTTGCATTTGAATTATCGGCAGCAAATTTGACAATTAAACTCTTCTGTGCTGTAGAAAGATCAAGCCACGTTCGCTTCACACACGCCAACTTCTCAATCACATCTGCCACCGACTTCCTGGTCTCCACTTCCACGTAAGCCACGCCTCCAGCACCCCGACCGTCAACCTTGGAAGTGATCCTTTTAAGCAGTCTTGAACTTAATTAATTAAAGTTTGAATTAAGGCAATAAAAGAGCAACACAGTACTGCTCTTTTATTGATTTTTCAAAGCACACAATACAAACAGTTTTTGAATAAAAATAATGTCCAGTAATAATGCCACGCTAATCGGGAGATGTACAGGCTAACAAAGGGATTATGAGGGGAATTATGGGGGGGAGATACACATACTTAAACATGCCTTGTATGGCCAAGCTCTTCAACAAAAGTTATTTTTACTATTAAAACATAAATACATTTATTTAAAAAACATCAGTTTTTTCAGGCCCATAATGCTGTGCATGGTGATGCAAAATACCAGATGGCTTAGATAGCAGAAGACAGAGGGAACTGACAATGCGAAATATAGCTGTTGGGGATAAATGAAATGCTGGCAGATGGCAGTCACCGAGGAAGGTGGATGAAAGAGGGACTTAACATGGGATCTTGTCGGGACCTGAGGTGAGACTGGCGGTAACAGAGGGTGGTGGATAATTCAGGGGTGGATAAGGGAAGGAGCACTGTATACAGCTCTGTTAAATATTACTAGATACTTTTATTAGTCATAAGATTATATAATTTATGTTTTCTATTCAGAATGTAATGTGTTGGCAACATGATATTTATGTACCTTTTGGAAGAAAAAAAAGCAATAAACTTGTGCTGGGAAAAAAATAAAGTCAGGGATAACATTTTATTTGGACAGGGTAAACAGCAAAGATTCCCTGATAGGCAACCAGGTAAGATTATGGAGGGAGGTTTTGATTATCAGAAAAAAGCACAAGAAAGTAAAGCTATGAGCAGAACCTCATTTTTTTTTACTTGTGTACAGTATTTGAGTAAGAAGGGGATTATAAAAGGAAGAACATTTAATCTATTAATTTATTTTGGAGTTTTATTTTTATGGTCAAACTGAGTTTTTAGTCAGAGTAAAGGTGGTAGCCATGTTTGTAATGGCAGTCAGTAATGCTTTGCAAAAGGCATTACTACATTATGCGTCAATGGTGTGTATGAGATGTCTCTTGCTAATCAAGATTATCATGTCATGACTTCTTGGTGTTTGAGAACTGTGAAGCGAAGCTGAGCAGTTCTGGAACACTAAGCCATTACAAAATGATGCTCTTGACTAGCCAAGAGACATCTCGTACACACCAGTCACATTTCTTTAAGCATTTGTTTTTCCTTTTTGTTGAATATCTACAACAGCAGCATCACAAACACAGCATCTTAATAGGCAGCATTATATTCCACTAAAAGTGAGACGCCACTTATCTCATCAATTTCAGCCAGTTTACACTTCAGAATAAATAAACTGACCGCCGATGTTTCTTGCCAAATGTTTGTGCTTTGATTCTGACAGCAATAAATGCATTCACTTCACAACCAGAATGGTATAAACACATGTTTAGCAATATGAGCATTGCCTTAACCTGACAATACTCGTGTATGTATTGTAATAGCAGCTGCTATCTTGTGGCCTTAGGTGCCATACCATGAGCTAAAAAGAAAAATTTATTGTTGCTCCCCAAAAAAATCCCCATCAGCTGTGACCACATGCACTGTACACTGTAGAAATCTACCATTTGTTCCATGTCATGGGCTGTTTATACAAGTTTGGTGCTACAGTGCACATAGTCACGCAAACCACAAGCCAGTAAAGTAGCCCACAAATGCATGGGAAATGCTTTTCTGTACGAGATTATGTCAGCCTCACCCACATTTCTAATCATCTGTGCAGCCTTTATGGGAAGTTATCTCTACCATAATCAGTACAGCTAAAGAAAATAAGCAGTCAGCTTTTTATTTTTCTATCTTTTGTTGCAAGCCCCCCCCAAAAAATCTGACTTCTTACCAGATCAGGCATCCCTGCCATGCTTAGTGCAATCCGCACTCAGTTGACATCTCACCAGCATGCTCTCCGACATGCTGGAAGTGAGAGATCAGTAAATAATAATTGCTGCAAAGACATCAAGCCTTACTGGAAAGTGAAAACTGCCATAACAGTAAGTGAATCACCCCATTGTACTACATGTCAGGGAGAGGGAGGAAGTGGAGGAAACTACAACAGACATAGTAAAAGTGAAATGAACAGACAGAGGAAGTTCGAGATACGGCATACAAAAAAAGTCAGTTTCAATAACTTGTGACCACAGTTTCTTGACTTTGTAATTTTGCTAAATCATTTTCCAAAGTTCATCTTTTTTATTTCCTTCAGGACCTTGAAGCTCTTTGTCATATCCCCTTCCCCACCTGGTTTCCAGTGCCTTTTGACAAGCGCTGTAAGATCTGCCCTGTTGACACTGAATAATCTTGGTCACCCTGTGTTGCACCATCTCTAGCCAGAATCCTTTAAAAAGGGATTAAAAACCTTGTTTCACCAGGCATTCAGTGGTTTTTAATTAATATGTTATATGATAATTGGTTCTAAATGTATTTTGTTGCTTACTCTGTTTTGGATTTGTGTATTGTTAACTTACATTGTGTTTTTCATTTGTATTGTAAAGCTCTCCGAGTCCCTGGAGAGGGGCGCTACATAAATAAAATATCTATCTATCTATCTCTACAGAACTGAGCACAGTATTCCAGGTGCAGCCTCACTAGTGACCTATACAGAGGTAGTACCTCCTTGTTTTTGCTGTCAATACCCCTTCCGATACACCCAAGCATTCTGTTAGCCTTACTATGGGCCTTGTTACAATGACTTGATTGGTTGAGGGAGTCACTAATGATGACTCCCAGCTCCCTTTCCTCTGGTGAAGTGATTAGTTTAACCCCTCCCATCTAGTACTCTGTCCAGTTTTTTTTCCCACTAGGTGCATAACCTTGTATTATTTGGCTTTGAATTTCAACTGCCAAACCATAGACCCATCTCAAGACTTAGTAGATCCCTTTGCATCTCCCTGATCCCTTTGTCGCCATCTGCCTTACTACGGAGCTTTGTGTCATCTGCAAAGAAACTCAGCTTGTCCTGAATGCACCCTCCAATGTTGCTGATGAATGTTTTGAAGAGAACAGGACCCAGGACAGATCGCTGTGGCACCCCACTCGTGCCCTCCCTCCCTTCCGATTTGACTACATTTACCATTCCCTCTGCTTTCTCTCCTTCAGCCAATTTCCTACTCATCTAACTAGATACCTCGCCACACCCAGGTCCTCCAGTTCTTGTAGCAATCTTTTGTGTGACACTGAGTCATAAGCCTTGCTGAAATCGAAGTACAGTAAATCCACAACATGGCCCTTATCTACTTACTACCTTTGTTACCCAGTCAAAGAAAACTATCAGGTTGGTCTGATAAGACCTCCGAGCCACAGACCCATGCTGTTTACTGTCCTGTAGGCTGTTCCTCTTTAAGTAGTCCACCAGGTCCTCTTTGATCAGTGATGCAGTTAGTTTACTCACTACAGAGGTAAGGCTGACAGGTCTGTTATTCCCCTATTGCTCCTTATCTGCCCCTCCCCCTTGTGTAGCAGGATTACATACACTACTCTCCAGTTTTTCAGAACTACCTCTGTCTGAATTGAGCTATTGAACAGCCCTACTAGGGGTTCAGCCAGTTCTATAGCCAATTTCTCGAGACCCCTTTGGTGCATCCGTTCTGGCCCTGGGCCTTTATCTACCTTGAGGGCTTCATCCCCCTTCTAGACCCTTTCTCTGGTAAATACTGGCTGCCTCATTTCAGGAATGCTCTTGACAGCTGCCTTGATGCCACTTTCAGGCAGGGGCCCACTGCCTTCCATTGTGAAAACAGAGCAGAAGTAATTGTTAGTTCAAGTTCAAGTTTACTTCCCCAGAAAAGCTCCTTTGAGCAAGCTCATTTACAAGGAGGTCCTGCCACAGGCATAACAGCAAATATCAAGTACATAATAAAACAGCAAAACATAATACAGAACAATGCTTGGTTTACAGACTCTAACAAAGGAAACTAACATCTACCGAATCAAAGTCATTAGACAAATATGTTGAGAAGAAATAATATAAGTTAACACAGAATATGAAAGGAGAAACATGTGGTAGTGACATAGCAAGAGAGTGTAAGGATCTCAGCTATCCACTAAAAAGCATTAGAACCCAAAAGGGTTAATGAGGTGATCTAAAGAACTAGGGTAGCAGAGGCAGTCATCTTTACAGGAATTAGTTATAAGGGATTTAGCAACATTCAATGAAACATAATTGGAGAGCCTGAGGGTAGCCTGAAGTTTGTTTCAGGCAGATGGAAGATGGAAGGGAGGACAGAGAGCAGTACTTGATGGAATCGAAGAAGGTGACAAGGACAGTAAGGGGAGCCAAGGCATCTACGGAACTCAGGATGGCACAAGGCACTAAGAAGGGGGAGAAGGACTTCTTTAGGTATTTCATGGAGAAAAGGAGCTGTAAGGACCATATAGTAAGGGTTAGGAAGGAGGGGGGTTGGGTGGAAGCAGGGTGTGATAAGGCAGAAGCATTAAATGTTTACTTCTGCTTGGTATTTACTAAGGAGAAGAGGGGGGTGACACCCAAGGGGGGAAGAATGGCAGAAACAGTGGGGAGGGGGTGACAGATGGGGAAATCATGGAAGGCAGAGTTCGGGAGGGTTTGAAGGCACTGAGGGTGGACAAGGCGCCAGGCCCAGATGGCATCCACCCCAGGGTACTGAAGGAGCTGGCAGAAGTCCTTGCGGGACCTTTGGCAGACCTATTTAATGCCTCACTACATTCAGGGTGTGTACCTCAGGACTGGAGGATGGCTCATGTGGTGCCCCTCCACAATAGTGGCCCCAAGGATGAACCAGGAAACTACAGACCAGTGAGCCTCACATCCATCGTGGGTAAGCTAATGGAGACTATCCTGAAGGAGATGCTGGTGGCCCTCCTAGAGGCCAAAGGACTACAGGACAGCAGACAGCATGGCTTCATATGGGGCAGATCCTGCCAAACCAACCTGGTGGCATTCTATGACTGGGTAACTAGGCAACTGGACAGGGGCAATGCAGCTGATGTCCTGTATCTGGACTTCAGTAAGGCATTCGACTCGGTGCCACATGGAAGGCTTGGAAGTAAGTTAGAAGGCACAGGGGCGGGTGCAAAGCTGGTGAGATGGTTAGGGATCTGGATTCAGGGAAGGCAACAGAGGGTGGTGGGTGGGTGGGGAGCTCTCACACCCAAGGGTAGTGACGAGCGGCATTCCACAGGGCTCGGTGTTGGGATCAGTGTTGTTTGGGATATTCATTGCAGACATATCATTAGACATCAAGAGCAAGATCAGTCTGTTTGCTGATGATACCAAGGTAGGAGCAGTGGTGGATGACCTAGGGGGATGGCAGGGGTTTCAGGATGATCTGGCAAAGCTTGAAACCTGGTCAGACACCTGGCAACTGGGGTTTAATGCCAAAAAGTGCAAGGTGCTGCATTTTGGGATGAAGAACCCAAGGAAGAGTTACCAGCTGGGGGGAGTGCAGCTAGCCCAGACAGAGGAGGAGAAGGATCTGGGGGTGTTCATTACAGACCAATGAACAACTCGGCACAATGTAGGAAGGCATCTGCAAAGGCCAACAAAATGCTGGGTTGTATTGCAAGGGGTATATCCTCGAGGAGGGAGGAGGTGATTCTGCCACTGTATAGGTCATTAGTTAGACCGCACCTGGAGTACTGCGTGCAGTACTGGCGCCCATATCTGAAGAGGGACAATAAGTTACTAGAGGGGGTGCAGCGCAGTGTAACAAAGATGATCAAGGTGCTGGGGAACTTATCATATGAGAGGAGGCTGAGGGAGTTGAACATGTGCTCACTGGAGGAGAGGAGGGACATGATTGAAACCTTTAAGTACATGAAAGGAATAAACAAGACAGGTACAGAGGGGCTGTTCAAAGTAAGGGAAGGGAGGGACACCAGGGGCCATGATATGAGACTGGAGGGAGCAAGGTTCAGGAGGGAGATGAGGAGACACTTTTTTACAGAGAGGGTGGTGGCTGGGTAGAATGCGTTACCTACAGAAGTGGTATGCAGTAGAACAGTGGACTGCTTCAAAAGGGTATGGGACAGGACAAGGGGGAGGGTCAGTAGAGGGGAAGGGTGGAAGGGAGGGGCAGCTGCAGAATAAGGGTTGCTAGCTGCACATTTGAGCAGACTTGATAGACCTCTAGGCCTTTATCTGCTGGAAAATTTCATATGTTCGTATGTTCGTATTAACTAATGGCAGCTTTTTTAAATTTGAAGCGAAATCTCAGAACATCTAGTAAAACAAAGGAGTTTTTCCTTAAGGATTAATGGCTAAGGGAGCGATGGAATAGGGACAACATGTAAGAGGGGAGTTTATTAATCAAGGCTCTGTATAACCAAATACAGCTATGCAATTTCCTTCTTGAGACAAGCGATGTCCAACCCACCGCAGAATAAAGTGAGCAATGGTGGCTCTTGGAAGGAGCATTTGGAATGCATTGAATAGCTCAGTGGAAGAGATCATCCAGTCTATGCAGGTGGGAAGCTGTGCTATTAGTGTATAAAATGTCCGCATAGTCCAGGAGAGGAAAGAAAGGTAGCTTGGACTAACCGTTTCCTAACATCTGTGTGGAATAGGGATTTATTTCTAAAAAAGAATCCTGGTCTAACTTTCAGTTTTATTGTGAGTGTATCAATGTGAACAGTAAAGGAGAGTTGATTGTCAAGCCAAAGACCAAGGTATTTAAATTTGTTCACAACTTCTTCGGTATCCCCTAACAACATTGGGATAGGTAACATGACCTTCTTTGGTTGTGAGAAGGGAGACTGAGAGAGTGCGAAACAATCTGATTGAAGTGTGGTGCTGACTTCTTCCAAGGAGGGTTTAGAAGTGTGGAGAACAGTATCATCTGTGAAAAAAGTGCAGTTTTGCTGAGTGAATATTATCATGTAAAGTGTTGATATATATTGCGTTAAGGGTGGCGGCTTTTTGTTTATCTTCTTCTAGTACCCTCCCCCTCTTCTAGGCTAACAGTACCCCCTCCCTGCTTTCTTTTTTCCTTAATATACAGTATCTGAATAATTGTTTTTTTCCATCCTTAACCCCCTCCGCAATACGCAGCTCCATTTCTGCCTTTGCCTCTCTGACCATCCTCTTTGCTTCCCTGGGTATTATCTGGTATTCTTCCCGTTCCTCCTCCCCTGCTCTTCATTTCACCTGGTGAAAGCCTTTTTCTTGGCCCTCCCTGCTTCTCTGACCCTGTCTGAGAACCATATTGGTCTTGTCAGTTTTGTTTATAACAATTCTCATACATGACTTTTTTGCCTTAGGGCTTCAGTTTTTGATAGAGGCAGTCTGGTCCCAAGGGTCTGACTGAACCAAATGGAGTTATGGTGCTGGACCCCAGCACCTCCCCCTACCCTCAGTGCACTCACCATATCTGAGTATGTGAGCACCAAATCAGGAATGGCCACCTGTCTATTAGGTTCCTTAACCAGCTGCGCCAACAGCCAGTCCTGCCTTGTATCCAACAGGGCCTGACGTCTGGTGCATCTGGCTGCTGAAATGTCCCAGTTGCCATCTGGCAGGTTCAGATCACCCACCACCAGGCACTTCTCTCTTCTTCACTCCCCTTGCCAGCTCTTCTCTGAGCTCCCTATATCTCTCTTCCCCTTGTTCCAGTGGTTAATAGATGACCCAAACCCTTATTTTCTTGCTTGCGAGTGCCATGAGGTGAAGCCACAGCAGCTCTGTTTTCCCTTCCCTTTACTTCCCTTGATGTGTTCATCATCTAGAACCTTTATGCCCTCCCTGACATATAGGGCCACATCCCCTCCTTTGCCTTTCCCTCTACCCTGTCTAAACATTGTGTAACCTAGGACTGACAAGTCCCAGTCATTATTCTCTGTGGCCAAAGTTTCTGTGATGACTATGAGGTCCACCTCAGTGTCTGCCATCAATGCCTGGAGCGCACAGATTTTATTACCCAGACTCCTGGCATTAAGGTAGACTCCCTTCCAACTAGCTCCAGATACTCATAGAAACATAGATTTTGTTGACAGAAAAGGACCTTTAGGCCCATCCAGTCTGCCCCTTGTCCCTGTCTGTTCCATCACCACTGACTCTAGTTGATCATAGTTGTCCCTCCCTCCCCCGTTCCTCTACCTAATATGCCTTGTGTCTATCCCATGCATGCTTGAAGCTCCCTACAGTCTTTGCCCCACTACCTCCTCTGGCAAATTGTTTCAGTCATCCATCACCCTTTTCATAAAGAAGTATTTCTGCACATCCCTCTTAAACTTCTCCCTCTTAGCTTCATTGTATGCCCCCTTATTCTAGTGCCTTCCTTTCTCTGAAACAGACTCTCCACTTGCACCTTGTTCATTCCTATAATGTACTTGTGGGTTTCAGTCATGTCCCCTCTTGCTCTCCTCTCTTCTAGGGAGTACCTGTTGAGTTCCTGCAGCTTTTCCTTATATGGCTTCTTGTGCAACCCCTTCACCATTTTGGTTGCCCTCCTCTGTACCACCTCCACCATTTCATTGTCCTTGTGAAGGTGCAGCCTCCAGAACTGGACACAGTACTCCAGGTGGGTCCTCACCAGTGAACAATACAACGGCATCGCCAACTCCCATCTCCTGCTTGAAATCAATCTCTCACTGCACCCCAGGATCCTGCTGTTTTGCTTTGTACTCTTTTGCTCTTTTGTGAGCCAACATCTGCATTCCTACCCCTTCTCCTTACCTTCTTATTTTTCCTATTGCTTGCAGACCCTGAGAGCGTCCCCTTTTGCCTCTTCTTCCTACTTCTTTTTGAAATTCAACCTTATTTTTAGCCACCTTACTGATACCAGTCCCCTATATATCGGTAGTGGTATATAGTGAGTATACAGACTGAATATGAGTGACCATCAATTTGGTGACTCATATTCAGCGCTATCCCCATGGGATACCCTGCAAGGGTAGTGACCCTTTGTGAAAGCAAGCATAGGGAAGGGTGACCAGGAGGTGGGATAGCGAGGGGAAGGGGAGGAATAGGGAAGGGGTTTGTAGAGGAGAGGTGATCCTGCTGCAGCTGAGCTAGCTGTGTGGTGTGGTGGTGGGGGTGACTTGTTCTGGTGCAGCAGGAACTGTGTTTGGGGCTGGGGACTGATAGACACTATTTTGCCACTGCCTGAGGTTGCCTTAATTTTGTTTGTGCCGCAATGAGAGTATTTTCCCCTCTGTGATATGCAGCCCTCTGGAGTTAGGAATCTATAGTCAGGGATGTTGCCCCCCATGAGGGAGGTACAGGGGGCACAGCCCCCCCCAAAAAAAACACTTAATGTTATTGCCAGATGTCTTCTTGCCAGCATGTGTATATCACCAATTTGCTTTTCGGCAATATACACTAGCCATAATAGTGGTCGCTATTTTGCAATCGCTATTATGATATGGAACCATGGGTAGCATTAGCTTGGTTCTCCTCCCACACTCCCTTTACTATTGGATTAAGTAGTAGGGCTTGTAGTTGTGCTCCATGGGGACCTGTGTGCCTGTGCAACACAATGAACAGAATGCTAAGATGCAGCTAGGTTCAATATTTCAAGCCATGACAGCCCTAAGTGAATGATAACATTACTGTGTTACTAAGTATATCAGAGATATTTTCTTCTAAGTCTTTCATGGCTCTAGGTATCCTTTCTGATCTTGCATACATATCTGTACACCTGTCCTGCCACTAGAGTGCAGTGTGGCGCAATGCCTCCACCACTGAGGATCCTTTTAACACTTGCACTACCAGGTGCTACCCCACAGGAAAATATAAAAAAACATATATAGGATAGCATTTCTACTCACAGTGACAGGGGACCTAATACGATGTACGACAAAATGCAATGAGCCAATAACAATACCAGTGTATAAAAATAACACTCAGTGCAAATACAACAATGGAGACAATAAATACAATCAAAGGGAGGTACTAATGCAATAAAATGAGGGGAGGTATTATTAGAGACGAACAGGAATCAGCACAATTCATGAAGGGAAATGGGGTAAGGGGTGGATAACCCACCATCCTCCAAACACAGACAATATCCTCCACCATCCCTACACATCCTCTCGCTCTAGTGCACTGGTACCCAAAGTCTCTTTGACACCTCACACAGTCTCTACCCATGCACATTGAGTGATAACTGGTTGCAAGCCTGATGGAGATAAAGTTAGATGTTACTGGGTAAGGCAGATCAAAATAAAAAGTCTTAAAAGGTAGGCAGGATGTGCAGGCCACAGTTGTTCAGTCTCCTAAGGAGATCCCCCCTTGTTCTTTTCTCTCTTTTACAGATCTGAGGAAGGATGCGCAGGAGACACCTGCTGAACAATATACATTGTTGCTCCCTAAACTCTCTGGTACAAGGCGTTTGGTAAACTGGTACCATTTATTTTACTTTGTCCATTGAATATAAAAAAAGTGGTTTCATTTTATTTTTATTTCTATCCCTATTCCAAAGGATACAACAGTTAATTTGTCTATAATTAAGGCTTTATAAAAATTTTCAGGATCCCCTGGTTATTATTGTGAACTGTTTTCCTTTGGAGTAAAGGTTATAATGAGGAGGTTGCTCCTCTATCAACCATTAAATAAAGGCAATCTGGTGTATATTTACAATTGTATCTTTATAGACATCATTAAATATGTTCACGTTAACTATGATCAAGTTTTGATTTAGAATTGCAAGATAAAATGTTGGTTGTGCCATGAACCATTGTGATGTTAGAGACAGTTATGCATTATGGGTATTTGTTTTTCCTTGTTTTTTTTTATTCATTTTAAATATGCATTTTTTGATATACTAATACCACTGAGAATGTATTGAGTTGACAATGTGCAAAATGTACCAACAACATGCATTAAGGTGTTAAATGATTTCATATTATTTTTATGTTTATTCAAGTGAAGATGTTTGAGATTATGGAAGAACAATGACATAGCACTCATGTTGTGTTGAATTATGAGTATAAATAGAATGCATTTGGCACAGCATAGTCCCCCCATGGAGCTCCAAAGAGCAAAGCGCAGGGGTTAGTGCAGGGTGGCTGCACATGTACCTTAAGTTAGATCTGCAATCTATGCTGAAACAATAAGGGAACGGGAGCATTGCTTAACCAGAAGAAGCACATTAAGCCGAAGCTTGTTTCCAGATACGACCTGGGAGCACAAGGAGGTTAAGAGACTTGCTCAGGATCACACGGTATGCACCAAGGCAGCTATGGGATTCACACCCAGGTCTCCAGATCTGCAGCTCAGAGCCTTAACCCACTGCGCTATCAAATCAATCAATCAAAATCTTTATTTATCCAGGCGAACATCATTGAGCACAGCTCATTTGCAAGATGGACCTATACTGCCTCCTCAATAAATTGTCTTATTTTGCAAAGCTCAATTTGATGTTGCCTTCATCCTGTTTCAGCAAATTCCTCCCATGTGCAGTTATTTTCTTGTTTGTTACAGTATGTAACTAGTCCTGCTGGACTATGTTAACTTGTTGACTGCTGCTATTCTCCCTGGGACCCCCATGAAATTGAGATGCTGCATATCACAGGGTCATCACGGTTAGAGTAATTTCAAACACTGTAAATAAATCTTTTGTGTTTCTCCAATCCTTAGCACTAACACTAGCTAGCTAATACCTTATTATCTATGAGAGTTGCTGGGCCTGACCCTGATCTGTACTCATTAAGAATACCAAGAACACAGATTCACAGAAAAACCAGGGTGGGGGAGGGGATTCTACACACTGGTTCTGCAGGCTGACATGGATAAAGGTGCAGCAGATGTATCGCTCAACAAGGTGACAAAAGTGTGTGCCATAATTAATGTGTGAAACTCCTGGTTAGCCCTATTCACCCCTTGGAGGGGGGCTCCCTTTTCACTTACCTGTAGGCAAGCAGTCACATAGGGCCCTAAGTGTCTGGGTCCTTTACAGGGATGAATCCTTGGCTGGAACAAGAATTTCTGAGAAAAGGCAGTCTGACTTCACCCAGAAAATCAGAACTTTAAAAAGGGTAAGCCCCACTCTGATGAATGCAGAAGGCACTGTAGGCATCAGGCTCCAGTTCTGCTTTTCCAATTCCAAGAATGGGACTTTGGCTGCAGCTCAACCCAGAAGCTGAGCTAAAAGTAAAAACATCTTTCTGCAAGGATCAGGCAAATCTGATCTGACACTGTATTCTGCAGTAGTCCCGGGGGAGGGGCTGAGTAATCCATTTTGACATCCTTTCTCTGTTGCATTCCAAACTCCTCTGCCCTGCTACCAGTAGAGCACTTCCCTTGCATTGATCACATCAGGCTTGGCTACCTCTGATAAGCTTCTCCCATTCCCAGATCTAGAGATGACCTCTGGCCCCTTCTTAAGAATCTCTGGGGCCAGAGGATCCCAAGTTGGTGGCCCCATGCCTTTTTTGGGGCACAGCATCCATTGTTGTGGCTTCTGTACATCTCAGTGGTGACTGTCACAAATGCACTCCACAAGTCAGGCCCTCTGCCCCCACAGAGCCAACCTCGAAGTGCAATAATGTGAACAGGAGACAAACAGGGTAACCCTCCTGTCTGTTTTGGGTCTGAATCACCTACCAGCTTAAGTCCTGGGGGTCAAATGTGAACCTTATGCTAGCATACCCAGTTAACAGGCTCATATATATTTTCTCTTCAGGGAAATGCAATATAATCCTTCACCCAGTGGCACCCAGTCAGGTTCCCAAAATGTATCCTTACGACTCAGTATGAGATATAGGTATATTCTTACCTTTTTGCCAGATAATAACACACCCTTTTGAGCTCTTAAGAGCTGTCAGAATTAAACACTAGTTCAACATTCACATGCAAAAGAAAACTGAGAAAACACGGGCAGAATTTCAAGGAAAATGCTGTTTACTAAAAATTGTAAAATAGGTAAACTACCAAGCACAGGACATATACATCAATAACTTACAGTCAATAAAATAATTGGGAAATTACAGAACAAAGAAAGACGCCTGCAAAATACTTAAAAGTTCTTGCTTAGCTAGATGTTACCAGAAGTGCCTGTTTTAAGTCTAGAGACAAATGTTTCACCCCTCTTGAGTCCAGGGATCAAAAGCAATGTTTCCCCTAGATGTCTGACCATTTCAAAATCCACCTTCCCACCCCCTTGGTGAGGTCACAGTTAGATCCTCCCATACTTAATTTCTACTGTGGAAATCAACAGTTAATTTTTAAAATATGAGTCTCCTTCATCAAAGCCTCTCCTTTGGTGTCTCTGCTGGTTTCCTGTTTTGCAAGAATGATTTTAGGTTTATGACGTTAACAAGAATCTGTAACCACATTGTCTCTTCCTGCAGGATCATAACATTTTACGAAGTCTTATCTCTTGGCACATGGCAGGAAGCCCTCTGTTAATGCAGGACAGGAAACCTTTGATTAGTTTTCCCCCAGCCAACTTTATGACAGTCAGCTGCTTTAGTGACACTGACACATCTGAGGTCAAAGGTCAAACCTCTTACTTGTGTGCCAAGCAGACAGTTCCAAACACATACACATTTATTTAAAAATACAAATAATGATTGATATATATATATATATATATATATATATACAGTATATATGAAATGGGTGGTAGAAAAGCAGCATTCTGATTGGCTGCTACGAGTGTGCTAATATGTCTAACACCATAGGAAAAAGATCAGGTTTGCCAAGTGGGCATTGATATGGGTGATGCTGCCCATTCAGAACCTTGAGAAACGAAGCAGTAGCCATCTTGTTTTCTGCCAACAGTGGTGCCAGCCCTAACAAAAGTAATACCTCTGACCTCCCGTTCACTTGCCCTCAATATTTTGACATTTCCAACTCAACTTTAACACAGAAAAGTACTATGTTACAGTGCATAATAGAAACAAAAAGATTGCGAGTGCCCCAATCTGTTCTGAGCGTGCCAACCTTTCACCTCTCTTGCTTTCAGTTCTCCACAATGACCAACCTGCTAGCGCGCTACCTATATCCATCTGTTCCTCCCATTCAACAGATTTTCATCCCGTGTACTGTGCGTTGATCACAGATGACAATGTTTGTTTGATGCTAACACATTTAAATGGGAAAAAAATCAAAATTTCTTCCAGTTCTGCTGGCTCACCACCGCCGCAGTGCTTAAGTAACGCAGCGCTGCGTGCCTCCCACTCAATACGTTTTTTGTGCTAAAACTGTCCTCTGTTGTGCTGCCTGCTGCCCTAACAATATAGAAATTAATAGACAAATCAGGGAGAAAAGCAAGCATCGCTTTCACTACCACCTTCACAAATGAAACGGAATTTGGGGGGGGTATCGCTATGATAAGCACACAAGTAAAAAAAAAACTGCAACTACAGCAGCCTTCCCAGGTCAAAAAGTCCTCAACTCCCCACAAAAACACAGCAAACTAAAGGCGGAGGAACTATTTTATTTAAAGAAAAAGATTTGTATTTATAATTACTTAATGCTGCTTTTTTTACTTTTTACATGCATCTATAATGTAGATGCCCATTTCATAAGTGCAATAAGCCACTCCAGGGTCTGTGTATTAGACACTTTAAGACATGGCTAGGGGAGGCAGGATGCACTCAGCCGGTGGCCTCGTGCTTCACTACGCCTCCTAGCCATGTGTTAAAGTGTCTAACACACCCTGGAGTGTCTTATTACTACATATATATATATATATATATATATATATATATATATATATATATATATATATATATAACAATAAGCAGGTGGCAGAGCATCACAGTGACTTTGGACATTATCTAACAAAACTGGACCAGCATTGAAGAACACATGTACAGTACCTTGCTGGCATTCAGTAAAGGATGCAGCTTCTGTTTATGCTGCCCAGTTTCTCTTTGGCAGTCAACAAATATCAGGAGCAAAAGTGTTCCTGAGGCAGTCTGCTGGTGCAGTGGTAGAGCTACCACTTGCAATGCTGACAACCCAGGTTCAGGAATGAGCCTGGAACCTCAGCATGCCAGTCGGAGGGAAGATTGGATGAGCGTCCCGCAGACAGAGGGAGGTTGTTGGTACTTGGTGCTTGAGTGACACTGAGTGGTAGCTGAGCGTACACCAGGCTGGGTTCACTTTGCAGGGGAGACATAACAGTGGACATCTGCTGGGCATGTGAGGAAGTACACATGCTTGCATGCTGAAGTCATTTCATGTCTGCATCTCAGGGGGCGTACCAGGAATAGAAAACCCTGACCTGCAGCCACACAGTGATGCATCCACTCCTCAACCCAAATGACACCACCAGCCTAAGTCTTGGACAGAACTTACGTGGATCTCAATCTCTCCTTCAGGAGCCCTACTGTAGGAGGTTAGCTACAGGGCATCTGCTCTTGGCAGCTGGTGGGTCATGTCGGGTGGGGAGGGTTAGAGGATCAGATATAGGGTATTTCCCCACCTACCAGCATGGAGATAAGTAGAATTGGAAAAAAAATCAAATCAATTCAACCCTTAGTTATTTTATCGCACAACCTAAGCAATTAACCACGACAATTAAATTATTTTAACAAAATCAACATTTTCTTGGCATGTATTTTAGAACTAGTAACTTGCCTTATATTTATTTTTTATGTTGTTCTCTTTTAAATGAAAACACTGCTCACCTTCCTTTTAAAAACAGATAGCCCCAGTTGCTATTTATATTAGTAGAATCTGAAACTCTTTTAAAGATGTGGTGAGTTTAAATGATAACCCTTTTGGGTGCTCAACTAGTTAATTGCCTTGTAGGGCATATATTTCCACTCCCAAACTGAAAATGTTTTGATTTTATGATGCCTTTTTACTCTTGAAGTCGGAAGCAGTGTATTTCTGATATGAAAATTAATTATGCAAATTGCTTTTGTCTCGATTTATTATGATCCTTTAACTGTTCAGTAACTTCATGAACTCTGTGTTGATGAATAGTTCATGAACTTGGTTCATCAACTGGGTTAATGAAAAGCTGGTGATCATTGATGGATATTAATGAACCGTTAATGAACGTTCATCAAAATTCATGAGTTAATGAACTTCATTTTGCCTGGGCATTTTGAATGTAGATAAAACCTTGGGGACCACTCTTTCAGTTGTGAGAGTGGTCTCATGTGCTTTATCTGTGCTCTCTGAATTTGTCCTCCCCCATGGGCCCTGAAGGACCAGAGTGTCTAAGCATTTCCTGCTTAGGATCCCTTCCTCCTACCTGAATTCAGAGGCATACTGTATAGGGCATTTTCAGTAATTACTCCTGTGTTCTGGAATATTTTTCCACTGGAGGACTGAACTGCCCTGTCAATATCAGTTTTTCAATCATGAGTGTGGAGCCACCTGGAGACAATCATTTAGCATGGAATAATTCTTTGAGTCACCTACCTTGTCTGTTTCTCTGCTTCTGTGGAAATGGAAATCTGTGTTCTATGTCTCATTTATGTTTTTTATAGGTGTATTACTGTATAAGTACACCACACTCTTTGGACCCAGAAGATTGTTTGAAAAATAAAATACTGGCTTTGAGAACCATGAGCTGATGGTAAGCATTTCTGATACCCTAATAATTTAATGAGACCACCCTTACAACTGTAGGAGGGGGTTTCCAATGACATATTAATATATTATTGGCTGAAGGTGATGAATAATATATTATGCATTTAAAAATCCTCTCTTTGAACATGCCCACTTAAAGGACAACTGCACGTGGCACACTCTTTACAGTGTAAGAGTGTCTCTTAGACAGGGAAAAGGAGCACTCCAATTGGTTGCAAGTGGTCCCTTAATGATTAAGGGAACACTTGCAACCAATTGAAGTAAAAATCTATAATTCTCATGGAAGAGCTAGCAACACCACATGATTACCAGTATCCAGACATACAGTAGCAAAGAATTTAAAGAGAAGATCCTTGTGTCTCAGGTAACCACATATTTTTTTCCTTTATGAAGGAATGTGTATGTGTGTGTGTGTGTGCTCAGGCACGCAAGCAAAGTTTCTCCATCTGTGGTACAGTCAGTTTTTCCCAGGTCCCATAAATCTTCAAGAGGGGTGACAGAATAAGCTGCAAATGCCCAATTTATACGTCCCCTGCTCCCATTTACCAGGGTAATAAGCTATATTAATGGCCTCTGTCACAATAGCATGTAGCTCTGGAATGGGACCTGGCTTGGAAGAGGACATTGATGGATGAGAAAGACCTTCAGAAGAAAGAAGGAACTAAAAGCTTCAATATATCAGCTGGACAGTCCTTAATTTCAATTTCACTTGCCTCCCCTCCATTGAGAAATGTGTTCCACAATTAAATATAACATCATAGTTAGATGTGTAACCCACATTTTTTTACTTATCGTTTGTTATTTATAAATGCTTGAAATGGCTGTGTGCCAAAACTAGTAAGTGAAAGAAGAAAGACTACTTCCTCAGTTTGTGTAAAGCAATGGAAAATCGTGCAGTTCAGGGGAACTCAGACCTGTGTGAAGCAATGAAATTCCTGAACTGTTTTTTTTTCTTTATGAAAGCAATAGAGTTTCATCATCATCATATGATTTCAAGAGCTGGGAGCTCCAGTTGGCCTACAGACCTGTTAGAGGAGAGAATAGAGCAGCTAACCAACATCGTCTAAGGTCTTTTATTTATTTCTTAAAGTGGCAGTACTGGTGGATAGGTAGAGGTTAGTGCTTTTAAGTGTTCTGTTTCTGCAGTTGCTTTCCTTGTAGTGAGTGATGCATGGACAAAATGAAACATAGAAACATACAGTAGAAGTTGTCAGCAGAAAAGGACCTCTTGGCCTCTCTAGTCTGCCCTAAAAATATCCTACCTAAAGTGCCACTGCAGACCCTACTTGAGCTGCAGCCTTACCCCCCAAGCCCTGTTACTAAGGTCCCCTTGTGTCTATCCCATGCATGCATGCTTGAACGCTGCCATGCTGCTTCCTGTTTCAGGCCTGTCTGGATATTGTGCAGTATGTCACCATGTTAACTCTGAACTACATTGCATTTCACTGCTATGGTACAAATTAGGATTGTGCAATGGGCTCAGTGAAGAATATAATAATCTGCCTTCAAGAGAAGGCCACCTTAGAGATGATAATACCTTGCAGTGATGTTCCTGTGGTGGTGCCACTGCGGCAAAGCACCCTATCCTGTGATATAGTGTTTTTAGCCTTTGCATTTCAGAGCGTCTTACAGAATGTAGTAAAGGGGCCCCATATAGCAAGGTTGGAAGGAGTGTACCACTGAAAACCTTGAGTTTGGATTCACAAGTGAGAAAAGGGCTCAGGCGATATGAAAGACCTAACTTTTGGTCGAGTTTCTTGGTCAGATGGTCAATGTGGCCCTTAAAGGAGCAGTCTTTGTCTAAGTATACTCCTAGATATTTGATACAATCAATCACTTCAATTTTTGAGCCATTGGAAAGAGCTGGAGACAATAAATGTGAATGGGTTGGGCCCAGGCTTTTAGGGCCAAATAGCATGGCTTTGGTGTTTTTACTATTTAGAACTAATTTATTAGTAACATAGAAACATAGAATTTGACAGTAGATAAGGACCGCTTGGCCCGCCCAGTCTGCCCATTTCCCTTCCTAATGGATAAGCTGCAGATCCTAGCTAACCAACAACCTACTTCTTCCACCCTTCACCCCTGAGAATTGCCTTATGTCTGTCCCATGCATTCTTGAATTCCACCACTGTTTTTGACTCCACAACCTCCTCAGGAAGGCTGTTCCATGCATCCACAACCCTCTCTGTGAAAAAATACTTTTTCACATTACCTCTGAGTTGTCCCCTCTCTAGCTTCAGATTGTGCCTCCTTGTTCTTGCACACCTCTTTTTCCTGAAAGATGCTACCCTCTTGGACTTTGTTGATTCCCTTGAGGTATTTGAAAGTAAGAAACCAATTAAAGTAAGAAACCAATTCTTAAGTAACCAATATCTTGACTAAGAAAGTTGTTTAGTTGGACAGTGTCTCAGGAGGACCTATAAAGCACGGTATCGTCTGCATATAAGTTCACCTTGGCCCCTCAACAGTGTTGAAGCAAATAATTAATAAACAGGGAAAGCAGGAGTGGTCCCAGTATTGAGCCCTGTGGGACACCATCCATGACAGGGCATTTGTCGGACTTAGCTCTATGCCATCTGACAATTTGTGATCTCCCATCAAGGTAGTCCATGAACCATTGAATAGACCGATGATCAAAATCAAGAGATGTTAGTTTAGTGATAAGCTGCTGTTGATTCACCAAGTCAAATGCCTTGGTGAGGTCTATAAAGACCGTGCCCATTGGAAGGCCATCATCTAGAGCTGTGAAGATATCCCCAGTAAGGCTAATCAGGGCCCTGTTGGTACCATGATTATTTCTAAAACCATGTTGTCGTTCAGTTAGTAAATTGTTCCATTCAACATATTCCTGGACCTGTTGGTATACAATCCTCTCTAACACTTTACTTGGAGTGCAGAGGATGGATGCTGGTCTGTAATTCTCAACAAGCTCAATATCCCCATCTTTAGGGATAGGAGTGAGCAAGGCAACATTCCACACAGCGGGGAATTTGCCTTCAAGCAATGATCTGTTTAGGAGCCAAGTGATTGGAGAGGCAATGACATGGGCTGCAATTCTGAGGAGCCTGGGCTTCAGCTTGTCAAACCCAGAAGAGCTGGAGGATTTGATTTTTCTTAGTAATTTCAGGACCTCAGATTTAGCTGCAGGTGAACAGAGGTAAGTGTCCTGAGCAATGGCCTAGAAAGGAATGGGTGTGCAGTGGACCTTATGCATGCATTGGCTTCAGCATGGCTCTCAGATTCATGTGCCATGTTTCAAGGCAGTGCTCGTAGATCTACAGGGATTCATGTATATTACAGGGAAATGTTGCCATTTACAGGGCCTTGTCCCATAGCTGTGCAGTAGTCATATGGGAAAAGAGAGACATTTTGCTTCCATAGGCCATAATGTACGCTACAGGAAAACACAAGAAACATGCCATGAAGCCACAGGTAACATGCTACAGCAACCTGCAAACACTGCCGTTGTGCCTCCAGGGCACATTCCACAGTGTTTTGGAACTTTCCATTATGTAATACAGAGGACAGTGAAGTCAGTTGTCCTGTGTACCAAATGTAACAACATGTGCACGTGTGCATGTACCCCTTGCCCTGTACTATACAGGAGGGCCCTGCACAGCTGGGGGCCCTGCTACATAGGTGATGTTTAGGTGAGGACCCATCACATCCTGATTTCTGTAGACAATGATATTTGCCAATAGTCCTCAGTGGGGCAGGTTGATAGCAGTGGTATGCCTATAAGATACGTGCTAAGGGATGTACTTAGATGGCAGTCCTGTGACTCCTGCCCATTGTAAGCCCTGTGTCTGTATGCTGTGTGCAGTGGTATTCTGGACATATGGTGATGGTGGCCGATGGCATTCACATCTAGTGGTGGAGGTGCTACCATGTCTGGAATTAGGCATCCCCCCTCCCATAGTCCATGGTGCACACTATCGGCAGAGTCACCCCTCATACACACGCATATGTGATGGTGGCACTGGGGCCTGCAGGATCCTTCCCTTGTTCACCTGTGCCTGTCTGTGACCCATCACAATAGCCGGGGGCATGTGTGGGTAGCCCGGTATTGGGTGGCCTATGATCATGGGAGGGCAGGCATTGCCAGGACACTAATGTAGTCGAGGGTGAGTGGGCTATATCACTGTCCCATTCAGCTGTGTGCTGCTGTGTGTATTCTCCAGTCACTCGTATTGCACTCCCCTGTCCAGAAGGTGCTACGGAGGGACATCAACTGAATTCAAGCCCACCACTTCACTGCAGGCAAATTACAGATGCTGGCACAGGTCTACAAAGCCAGAGAGGAGGTCCTGTCCAGGAGCAAGGACACAAATGCCCAAGTACAGTAGGCCTGGGATGACATAACCGGAGATCAATACCATCGGCAGCTGCAGCAGGCCTATAAAAGCAGTGAGAAAGTGTTTCAGGGACATCAGGAGGCACATGAAGGAAGTCATGGCAATGGAGCACAGGGAGCTGCATGCTACAAGCAGTAGCCCATGAGCTTTGGCAAACGCACATACCCTGAATCCTGCAGAGGATGCCATAGCATCCATCCTATGGCCTGTGGAGGTGCTGGGATTGCTGGGTGGCAGCTACAAAATCCAAGTGGGACCTGGCCAGCCATGTGAGTGACCGCCAGTGTGCAGTCCTGTAAGCCATGCTTATGTCTGGGTGTATACAGGTATGGGTGCATGCATAAGTCAGTGGTGGGTAACACATTGGTTGTAGGCCACATTACTGTTTTCTTGTCACTCTGTATGTAGCCATCTGTGTACAGGTCCATGACCCCGCCCCATGTGGTGTTGCTCACGTGCTGTCTGGTTCTAGTATGTGTGCTTCCTGGCAAGGGGTCTGTGCTCATTGCTGCTGCTGCTGGGGAGTGTGTTTACTGATGCTGAGTGTGTGTATATGGTACCCTGGTGTTGGGATATTTGCCCACAGGTGCTGCTTGTGTCTTCACTTGTGGTGGTGTGTGAACCGCTGGTGCTAGGTGTAGGCACACAGGGGTGGAGTTGTGAGCACACTGGTGCTGGGCTGTGTGCTCCATGGTGATGGAGTGTATGCTTACTGGTGTAGGGGTGTACCAGTACCTTTGAGGTATAGGCAGTGCACTGCACGCACAGCTTGGGTGATATGGCACCATACACTAGGCATGCATACTACTTTGGCCAGCACACCACTCTGTCTGGTGTGGTACTATATAATTCCCCCTCTCTTCTCCTAACAGCACAGCATGTGGAATCAAACACAGAGGAGTACACCCCAGGACCATCTTGGCATCTGCGGCCCCTGCCACCCATCCATCTGTAGCAGCTGGTGGACAGCAGCAAGGACGATGTGGAAGAGGATGGTGATGACACTTACATTGATTGATTGATTTTATTACTTATATAGGGCCCATTCACAGGGGCTCTGAGCACTGTACAATTTTAAAATGCCATGCAGTATTCATAACAAACAAACAATATACATAAAATATCAATATATCCATAATAATTAAAAAAATAATTCAAAACTGACAGTCCAAGCATTGTCTCCCTGGGCTAAGATACAGGTATGGCACACTGATGAGTCCAAATGAGGGTGAAACACGTGTCTGTGTTTGCTTTTCTCAGTCTCTGCTGATTGTATTGTGAGGCCTTCTGGCACTATGCAATTCTGCTTAAAGTCGAGCCAGTCCAAATTAATTTATGGGCATTTGCATATACTTCCCATGTTGCTTTGTATTATTGGGGTATGTGCAATTTGTGTTTTCTTTAAATTGGGCTGTATGTTCATTATCCTCCGGGATAACCCATGCCCCAGTCCATTTGCTCTGGGGTTCTTTTGTAGTCCAGACATTGCCGATAACTAATTTAGATAAATTTAAAATTCAAAAGCTTATAATAATAGATGTGTTATTAGTCCTTTCTTAAACTCTTCTACCAAGAGTGCCTCTCTCAGATGACCAGGTAATGAGTTCCAAAGGGCTGGTGCGGCAACAGAGAATGCTCTATTCCCCAGTTGCCACAGCCTAGCCCTTGGAACCACAAGGAGGTCACCCTCAGCAGAGCGAAGGGAGCGAGATGGGCAGTGAGGAACTAGGAGGTCTTGCAGATACTCTGGCCTCTGACCTTGTAGGGCTTTATAGGTCAGTAATCCGACCTTGAAGACAATCCTCCACCTAATCTGCAGCCAGTGCAGATCACAGAGCACAGGCGTAATATGGAATCTACTAGTTCCAGTCAATAGCCTGGCCACTGCATTCTGAACTAGCTGCAGATGGCAGAGATTGCCTCCAGATAGCCCTAGTTAGATAGCATTGTAGTAATCCAGCCTAGAAATAACAAATGCATGTACCAGGGTGGATAGGTCCTCTGGTGGTTACAGAGCACGGATCCGGGAAATATTCCTCAGATGGTAAAACCTACTCTGTACAATGACTGACACCTGGGCATCCAGCATCAGGCCATCATCAAAAACAATGCCTAGATCCTTGACCCAGGGCAATGGGGTTAAAGGGACATCTCCCAGCACAAGACCAGGATTATCCCCCAACCCACCACCATCCCAGTGGCGACTCGGGTCCACCACTAGTACCTCTGTCTTGTCTGGATTTATTTGGAGCCAGTTCTGAGTTATCCAGTTCTGGATTTCCATTAGGCAGACATTAAACGTTGAGACCGTCATCTGATTTCCTGGTGTGTAGGACAGGTACTGCTGAGTATCATCTACATAGCAGTGAAAACTCAGCCCATATCACCTAATGACATCTCCCAAAGGCAACATGTACACCTTCAGACAGTCTGGGAAGACCCCACTCTTCAAGGAAACCATGACAATCTCTGTAATCACAGGTCCAATCAGATCCACACATCCAACCAACAGTCAGGTGGGACCCGGATCTAAATCACAATAGGTAGGTCTTAACCCAAGGACAATTGTAACCACCTCCTGCAACTGGGTCAAACTCATCCCAGACAGGAGGACTGCATCTGTAAGTCTCAGGCTGGCCCCCGCGTACTCCACAAACAGTGCTGAAGGATATCTCAGCCCTGATTGCGGACACCTTGTCGACAAAGAACAGAGCAAGCTCATTGCACTGTGTGCTCAAATTAGCTCCGCCAGTACAGAGACAAGTCAGATGTAGCAGCCTGCCACCATACGGAAGAGCTGAGCTGGTCTATTCTGTGCTGCTGCAATCTCTCTTGACATAAATTCCACCTTCTTATGAGTGATTGCCCTCTGATAAGCAAAATAATGTGCCTTCATAGCCAATTTGTCATCCATCAGTCCCGACCTCCTCTTACGTCGTTCCAACCTCCTTTCTTCTCTCTTCAACTCACAGAGTTCCACATCAAACCATGGAGGCCTCTGATGAGTAGATAAGGGCTGGACATGGACGGGCGTGATGGAGTCAAAAGCAGCAGTCCCGGCCATATTATAGGCTGACACCACTTCTTCAACTCCTATCGTGCTAGCAAAAACCATGCCCAATAGATCAAGCACTGCCAGAAGTCCTGCTGGGGACAATCCCTGTAAAGGGCAGTACTTGACCATCTCCCCAGAGGACAGTCCCATGGGGGGTCCCAAACCTGAAGTTCACAGTGCTATAATTTGACCATACAACCAGATCAAGCCTGAGATCAATAGCCTCAATGCCAAGTGTGAACATCAGATTCAAAGTATGACCCTGAGAATGGGTCACTGAGCTGACCACCTGCGACAGGCCCAGAGAGCTTACATGCATAGGAGAAGAGCACAACCAAATGATGACAGCCCATCGTTGACCCATGCATTGAAATCCCCCAGAAACAACCATCTGGGGGATTACAACAGTAGGCTAGCAACGAACTCCCCAAACTCCTGCATGAACTCCTTCACACCACCTGGAGGGCAGTAAATAAGGAGAATTCTGAAGCCTGCACCAGGGAACAGGCAGGGCCCACGCCAGATCAGAGGAGGTTCCCCCTCACCAGCCCCCAAACCAATGGGGCCCAGCCGTTGTCCCCACTTTGCCCAGTGGTCACAGAGATGCAGCCTACCACAGTCCTTGGCACAGCCCCTACTGTGCCTCCCCAGGGCCCTACCCATGGCATGGCCATCACTCCACTATCCCCAGAAGATACCAAAGGGCTAGTGACCAATATGCCTCTCCATGATGCATCTTTTAGTACAGCCACAGCCTTACCACCTTGCATCCACTGCACTGGGCCAGCCACAGCCAGCCTGTAGCACACATCTTTGGGACAGCACACCTACCATGGTGAAGCCCCATCACAAACAATGGCTGCAGGTGCATAATGGACAGTCCCTAGCAACAGTGGAGCATGGCCGATAGTCGACAGCTCCTGCAGTCTGCAGTGGAGGTGAAAAGTGTCATGCAGCATCACATGCTGCACAAGGTCAGGTAGCATGCTGAGTAGCAGGTGGAGGCATGCCATGTGGTGCACATGGAAGACCTACATGACCTGTGCCTGACTGTTGGCGCTGGCATGACCACTCTCAAGAATAACCTCTGTGCCACTGTTCTGGGGGCTGCAGCCATGGTGGCAGGCATTGTGAAGGTTGGGCATTCCCTCAGCATGTCCAGTGGGAGTAGTGCCACTCCACAGTGTACACCACAGCATACAACTATATCACATGGGGATGGGACAAAAACACCCAGTACCCCAGGGACTTAGTTAGGACACCATGCACACCAGGTCACGACCTGCCCTTCCCCGGTGCAGAAACCCGGAGCCATGACCGGAACTGAGTAATGCCATCTCTACGCTTATCTTCCACATTATGGAAGAGGTCTCCCCCCATGATACAGGGGACAGTGCAGCCATACCGTCCATACTCAGGGTGGTTGTAGGGGACACACATAGGCTGCACATGGCTATCACTCGCCAACATGTTTCCCCTCCCTACCCCCACAGTGCCCCTGTGACACTGCCATGTGCCCATGTGACCTAGCCCATGCAGGCCTATATCTATAATGGATAGCCTGTGCTACAGCCCCCACCCCTCCAGGCTGGTAGGTATATCAGTGCAGGCCTGTCCCCCATATGGCCTGTGTTCATGTGTACCCCGTGTGCTACCCCCATGCATAATGGACCTGTCATTCCATGCATCTCCTCAGTCCCTCCTGCCTGGATGATGTGTATCTCTGTTGACACCCATTCAGGACCCCTGCTAATGTGGAGTTCTTCTTGTGTGTACTCTATTTGCAACCCCTCTCTTCCCTGGTAGCAATGCATTTTTGTGTTTTTTTTACACCCCCAATACTAGCATGATGCATTGTATGCACTATTGTTGCTGTTTGATAATACATTGCTTAACCATATTACAGTCTCCAGTATGGTCTATACTTACCCACCATGTCTGAAGATGTCTCTTATGAGCCAGGCTCTGTTCTCCTGGGCCCTCCTGGCCATTCTGGGATCATGCCTCTCGAGCTGCTCCAGTATCCCCTGGTCCTCTGGCTCTGAATCCAATGCAGGTTGTTTCACTGTGGCCAGCAGGCATATCTCAAGGTTGAGTGCCATGTTGTGTAGTATACAGCAGGTAAGGAATATGGCACAGGCCTTATTATGGGTATGCTGTAGAGCAACCACATCTTCAACATTTCAAACACATGCTCGATGATGTTGCATGTGGTAGTATGTGCTGCATTGAACCTCTCCTCTGCAATGGATGCGGGGCAGAGAACAGCTGTGATTAGCCAAGGATGCAGGGGATAGGTACTGTCCCCTATGTAGGTAAAGGGCATAAGTTAGTGTTACATACAAACACAGAAACATAGACAGTGATGGCAGAAAAAGATTGCTGGTCCAGCCAGTCTGCCCATAAACCCTAACAAACCTGGGACCTGTTGTTCATATAGGGTTCTAACCCATCATGTACCATATGGGGCAGCAGAGGGAGCCTATAGGGTATACTCACTGTCAAGTTGCCCACTAGGGATGTTCCCACATTCAAACCTACAAAACAGGATGGAACTGTCATATGAAGGCATCATGGGCAAGGCCACTGATTTACGGTGATTAAAACAATTAAATTCCGTTTTCAAGACTTAAGATTCCTGAATTTCACCGGTGATTGTTACTCTAATTTCCGGATTTTACCGGGATCCTGTTATCATTCTTTTAGTATGTACATAAATAATCAGAATTAAAGAAGGCTTAATATACAGAGCATTAAATAAAGCAAACTAAAAACAGTACAGGAAGGAATTAAGAGAAAAACAGACTTTTTTGTAGATTTACTGATCTGATAGAAAATGCCAGATTCCATGAAATCTTCATTTTTAACGGTTTTCAGGCAGCCCTAATTCTGGAATTTTACCGGATTTTCCGGTTAAAACCGAAAAACAGTGGCCTTGATCATGGGCACTGCAAGGGTACTGTGCAAGGACACTGATGATGTGCCCTGTTGCATTGCACACCACCTGACAATTGATGGAGTGGTACCCCTTCCTATTCACAAAGGCCTCCACTCCATCCACCAGTGGGTGCCAAGATGGCAACATGGATGCAGTCAATGGCACCAAGTACAGATGGTAGGTGTCCAACTCAGTTAAACTGCTACATGGTTGCTGTTTGCTCTGCTGGTGTGCTGAGGAATATGATGAACTCACCAGTATGGTCCTGTAGAACATCCAGAAGCTGACCCAATGGACAGGAGGTGGCTGACTGCAAGATACCACTGGTGTCACCCACCAGTGTCTGGAATGTTCTGCTGGCTAGAAAACACACTGCAGCCTTCACCTTTAATTCTATGAACAACGCATGGCTACACTGGGTGTCTGTTCAGAGGTTGTCATGCAGCAGCTCACAAAACTGCTTGAGTATGTGCCTGTTGAGCCTGTACTGGTCCATGATCTTGTTGTTACTGAGGACTTCATATAGGACTCATGGATGGTACTGTCTGTGTGCAGTGTAGCACCTCCGTGGCCTATGTAGTAGTGGTTTTGGGTTATTACAAATTATACATAATTTACTCAATAAAAACACAGATATTAAAACTTTATATACAGTAATTGCTAAAGCAGCAAAAAATACCTACTAAAAGTCTATTAATGAGGGTAACAATTCATCATGGATTTCTGAACGTTCAGAGTTATTGTTGCTGAAGGCGCAATTAAAGGAGAGACTGGTTAATCCCCCCTCCCGCTGAGTCCTGCTGCGGGGAGGTTAAAGAAGCTGAAGAACAAGATGAACAGTTGGGACACCTGCCTGCTGTCACTGCTAGTGCCCAAGTGTCATGCAGGGGGGGCACACTTGAGGTCACAGAGCTCCAGAGACTGAATCAAGAAATGAAAAGTGTGACAGTCCAACCTGACATGATCAGCCCAACCCTTGAGGAGAGTAAACCCTTAGTCTCCAGCAGGTCTGTATCAAGTAACATTGTGTCAACTGCCTCAAGCACTTGAATGTAGTGTCACTGGAGGAAGTCTGTACTCAACTGACTGAGGTAAGTAAAGGCACGAGACCATAGGCGAGTGCCTTCAGTGCTGAAAGTGTGGTTGTGACATCACAACCAACATCCTGTTGTGTCTTACACTTCTGCTCAGTCTTCATAGTTGAGGGTGGGTGGGGGAATGAACCAGCATGCTGCAAAGCACCAAGGAGAGTGTGGAGTGAACACAAGTCCATTGTCAATGAAGAGGGTCCAGAAGGGACTGGAAGCATTAAAGGAGAATAAGAGGATGGGGCCAGATGGAATTCATCCCAGGGTCCTAAAGGAACCGAGCATGGTGCTGGCCGCCCCTCTGGCAGCACTTTCTAGTATCTCAGTGGAGATGGGGGATGTTCCAGAGGACTACGATGGGCCAATGTGGTCCCTCTGCACAAATGTGGCAGTGGAAGGAGGCTAGCAACTACAGGCCAGTCAGTCTCACTTCAGTGGTGGGGAAGTTAATGGAGACACTACTGAAGGAGAGGCTCATGGAGCACCTGGAAGAAAAGGGCTGCAGGACCACTGGCAGTATGGTTTCACAGGAGGGAGGTCATGTTAAAATAATCTTTTTTTATAATAACTTTATTTTAAACTTTTAAAAGAGAAGAAAAATTTACAATACGTAAACAAACTATGGAACAATCAGTGAAAAGTAACAACCTAGCAAACTTTAAACTTAAACTGGGCTAGATAAATGTGAGACTAAAATTAATAAACTCTGACCAACAAAAGTAATGTAAAACTAATCTCATAGATTTTTTTGACTGGGTTACCAGGGAGGTTGATCAAGGGAGATCAGTGAACGTGGCCTACATAGAGTTCAGTAAGGCTTTCGACACTGTACTGCACAGGAGGCTAGTTAAGAAACTAAACAGCCTGGTAGTGTGGACAAAGTGACACACTGGGTATCAAACTAGGGATATGAGGTAATGGGTGGTGGTTAACAGTAGCCACTCAGGTGATAGGGGGGTTGGGTGGAGCAGCAAGATGGCGGCAGGCTGTTCCGCTCCATTCCACTGCTCTGGTGGAACTCCTTATAGAAACATAGAATTTGATGGCATATAAGGACCGGTTGGCCCACCTAGTCTGCCCAGTTCCCTACCTAATGCATAGGCTGCAGATCCTAGTCAATCAACAGCCTACTTCCTCCTACCCCCACTAAAATTGCCTTACGTCTGTCCCATGCATTCTTGAATTCCCCCACTGTTTTTGACTCCACTACCTCCTCAGGAAGGCTGTTCCATGCATCCACAACCCTCTCTGTGAAAAAATACTTCCTCACATTACCTCTGAGCCATCCTCCCTCTATCTTCAAATTGTGTCCCCTTGTTCTTGCACATCTCTTTTTCTGAAAGATGCTACCGTCTTGGGCTCTGTTGATTCCCTTGATGTACTTGAAAGTTTCTATCATGTCCCCCCTCTCCCTCCTCTCCTCGAGTGTATACATATTAAACTTCTTTAATCTCTCTTTCGTATGTCTTCTGGTGCAGACCCTGCTCCATTTTAGTTGCCCTCCTCTGGACAGCCTCCATCCTGTCTATGTCCTTGCAGAGATGGGGTCTCCAGAACTGGACGCAGAACTCCAGATGGGATCTCACCAACTGTCTGTACAGCTTCCTGTTTTCTACTGGTGATGCCTCTCCCTATGCATCCCAGTGTCCCACCAGCCCTCCTTACTGCCTTCTCACATTGCTTGCCCACCTTAAGGTTGTCTGATATGACTACCCCCAGGTCCCGTTCCATTTCTGTTGTTATTATCTCACCCCCTATTGTGTACTCTTTCCCTGGATTTTTGTTTCCCAGGTGCATTACTTTGCACTTCTTTGCATTGAATCTAAGCTGCCATACAGTTGACCATGCCTCCAACCTTGCCAAGTCCCTTTGCATCCTCTCAACCCCACCTTCTGTATCAACCCTGTTGCAGATCTTTGTGTCGTCTGCAAAGAGACATACTATTCCTTCCAGTCCCTCTGCAATGTCACTTATAAAGACATTAAAGAGGACTGGTCCTAGTATTGAACCCTGCAGTACCCCACTAGTAACCCCCCCCTTTCTTCAGAGTTAACTCTGTTTACTATTACCCACTGTATCCTGTTGTCCAACCAATTGTTTACCCAGGCTACCACCGTGGGACCCACTCCAAGGCTGTCTAACTTGTATATTAATCTTTTGTGTGGGACTGTGTCAAATGCCTTGCTAAAGTCTAGGTAGGCCATGTCCACAGCCCCTCCCTGGTCTACTACATTGATCACCCAGTCAAAGAAATCTATTAGATTCATCTGACATGACCTTCCTGTTGTGAATCCATGCTGCCTTGGGTCCTGTGCCCCACTGGCCTCTAGGAACTCAACAATTCTCCCTACCACTGAGGTCAAACTAACAGGTCTGTAGTTTTCTGCCTCTGTCTTGCTCCCACTTTTGTGAAGGGGAATCACGTCTTTCCTCCTCCAGTCCTCTGGTACCACACCATCCTCCCATGATTTGTTAAAAAGGGAGGCGAGTGGTGTCACTAGTTCTACCCTTAGTTCTTTTAGAATTCTTGGGTGAATCCCATCAGGCCCCATTGCTTTGTCCACCTTCAGCTTTAAGAGTTCTTTCAGAACCCTTTCTTCTGTGAATGGACTGGTATTGACCTCCCTATCCAGAGTGCTTCTATTCTTTGATTTAGGTACCTCCCCCTCATCTTTTGTGACTACTGAGCAGAAGTATTCATTCAGTATCCCTGCTTTTTCACTGTCATCCTCTGCCCACCCTCCCTTCCCTTCCCTTCCCTGTAATAAGCCTTACTACCCCTTCCTTCATCTTTCTTCACTCCCTAATGTACCTATAAAAGGTTTTATCCCCCTTCTTAACTGAGTTGGCTATCTTTTCCTCAGTTTGGACTTTTGTTATTTTGACTGCCTTCCCCACTTCCTTCTGCTTTAACTGGTACAGCTCTCTGTCCTGCTCCTTCTGTGTTTTCTTATACTTCCTGAATGCTACCTTTTTCTCCTTAAAAAATTAAAAATAAATAAAATAAAATAAAGAAATAAAGATTATTATTAACCTTCCCCGCCTCCTCTTTTGAGAACCATAGTGTTTTTTTCCTTTGTTTTGCTTTGTTGATTTGCTTCACACAAAGGCTTGTTGCCTCGGTGATGGCTGTTTTGATTTTTCCCCATTGTTCCTCCACCCCTCCTTCTTGCCAGTTTTTTTTAGTTTTAAGGCATTGTTAAATTTTTGCTAATTTTGCTTGTTTTGCTAATTTTACTACTTTCAAATGGGACACAAGGCTAACAGAACTGTCTCGGAGCTGCGGCAGGATGAGTGGTCGGCGTCCCATGTGTTTCTGGCTGGGTCAAGTGTGCTGAATGTGCGGTGTTTTTGAACTTACACTTGAACAGCTTTTTGGCTTAAGTTTGGACCCGGGACAATCCTCAGGAGAAAAGAAGGATGCCTGGATTATGATGGCACTTTTGTTGCTGACAAGAGAGCACTATAATTTGAAAAGGTATGCTAGCATTGCCTTGGGGCTGGGACTAGTAAACAGTGGACTTGACAATCCCGAGCATTTTTCTTTGTTTGTCTTGACAGGTTTGCATGCTGTTGATTCTGCAAAGGGAGAGGACAGAGCTCCAGGAATTCTAGAAAAACGGTGACCCTTGTTGGAGAAACACACATTAAAGTTGGCAGACTCCTAGAAGGAAGGAAGGAAAGATGAAACAATAGAGCATTTAATGGATCCCCAGAGAAATGAGACCGAGGTAATGCTTTGCAAACAGCTGACAGTAATTTCTCTAGTTGATAACACTGAATATGAATGTGTGGGCAGTTTGAGGTGTCTGACCAGACATTTGCCCATAGGGAACAATACCCTTTCTTCCTTTTTGGCAATGTTGTATACCTGGATCTTTTATAAAAGTAAATGCTGCAATGTTCATCAAAATGTTATCTTTGAAGCTCAACAACTTCTGAAACTTTTGAAATAGAGGAGCATGAGTTGTACTCCAGATAAAATTGCAAGCACTAGTTTTTTTGGTTTAATACTAATTAAACTCTCCTTATTTCTTGATACTGTTGTTTTTGAGGATGTTTAACTTGCAAAAAATTGCGAAAGGTGGTTTATACCTAATTGGTTTGATATATGTAAATTAAGAAGATATGGAGTCAAAAATTTAAATAATGATGACATAGGGGACTATTACAGTTCAAAACATCTTACTAACATTTTTACCCAAAATTCTTGGTAATCATTGGGGCTATTGTAACCTTATATGTGGCCACTAGGTACCTGGTTAATCTGGGCTCTGATTTGTTGTAACGTCTTCTCCTGTGGGAGCAGTTTAAGTGTACCTGGGTTATGCTTTAATTTCGCTCAGGATAAGGGAGGGAAGTTTTGTTGAACACCGTAGGTGTAGGTTGCTGATTATGATTTGCGAAATCTGGAAATTCTAGGGCAAAACAATGTTATAAGAGTTGAATTGTGCATACTGGGGCAGGACCTGCTGTTGTCCTATGCCCATGAAGCTCCTAGACTATTCAGTGTCCCAATTTTCCAAAGCTGGTGGTCCAGGACCATAAATTACCTAATTGGAAGCCTACCTGGGAAGCCTGCCCAGAAGAAGCTAATTGACTGGTCTAATCAGTCTGGACTTCCTGAGGATTTTAATGGACTAGGAGAGTTTATCCTTTTGGCATACCTTGAACTTCCTTATTAAAAGGAGCCATGGTATTGTACTAAGTGCTCTTAAATATAGTATACTCTGGAACAGTAACAGAAAGCTAATTGTAGTATTGTAATATAAGTGTGTTCACTGAAGTCTTTTTATTTGAATACTGGAAATTTCTTGGTGTAATTTCTGTGGTCCAGGATAACGTCCCCCATTGGTTAGATCAAAACAGATATATGAGTATAAGGCTGCCAGTTGCATTGTGGGAAGAGGAAATATATTCAAGTGGTGTGTACTTTAAAAGATAAGTAGAGTTTGCACTGTCTAATTTATTTATAAACAAGGATGATGGGAAATAATAATGGGGAGGAATAGGGGAATGGTGGGGTCCACAATGCCATTTCCCCATCCCGTCCCCCCCAACTGGTGACCAGAGCAGCCCCACTTCTCTGCACCCCTAAAAACCTCCAACAATGACCGCGAGCTGGCCTGTCTATCAAGGAAGGAGCTCATTCTTGTACAAGCATGCACTCTTTCATTGATAGCTCAGTGGACTGCTGGCCATGAAGGAGAGTGGAGGACTGTGCCAGTGGCTCACTCTGTTTCAGGGTAGAGGGAGCAGGGTGGGACACTGCCTGTTGAGGTGGGGTTCACAAGACCACCAGGGATTGGAATGTGGCAGTGAATAAGTTAAAAATTAATAATATTATACTACATATGAGGATCAGGTATCGTGAGGGAGGGGAACTCATTACCACTAGATCACCAGAGATATTTTACTATAATGCGGGGGATAGGGATGGGAGGGTATTCTAGTCTGGATACCAGTGAGTGATCATGTGGTGGGGAAGGAACACTAGCCACCAGATTTTTTTTAATACACGTCGGGCGGGCTACTACAGGTGGGTGATAGAGTGGGCGTGACCATTAGTGACCAGTTTTTTTTTCAAATATACATTGGACAGGCCATTACAGGCAGGTGGTCAGCTAAGGGGATGGACTGCTAGCCATCAGGGATTTTTTTATTTATTCAATCAAGTGGTGATCGGTGACCACCGGAGGAGCTAGCCAGAAGAGGGGGGTTATTGAACAAATTTGGGGGGTGGTGGAGCAGGCTGAAATTTCACCCTAAGCATATCACAGGTGGAAGCTTGGAAACTTCTGCAAAAGTTGCCAAATTTCGCAAAAGTTCCACTAAGGCAGAAATGGCAGCTTTCACACACCTCTAAACATAAGCAATCCAGGTTTCATAATCATCTTTTTCAGTGGGGTTGGGATGGTGCCAGACACAATTCTTAGGCATCAGTAACTGTCTGAACTAGAAGGGTGAACTAGCCTAGATTCTTTAGAGATTGCTTGGGGAAGCAACAAGTTCTGCATATCCTTAAAGGTCTTTCCTTCGCTAGCCATCAAAAGTTCTAGTTTGGTTTTGAAATCTCACCCCCTTCCCACCCAGTTTAGGCAAGGTGAAAGAGATTTCGGGCTGGCAGAACTACCTTTACTTGTCACCACCCAGATCTCTTGAGACCCCTCAGGTGTCACAGTGACAGGTACATTTATGGCCCTTAAGTCCTTCTAAATTTCTTCAATTAGGTTTTTTTTGAATTTTCATGTTCCCTCAATCTTTCAGAGTACCCTCCAAGACTCCTAAAATGGACTCCTTGTCCCACACCTCGGTCACATTTACCAGGCGCACTTTCTGAGGGTCCAGCCCCTTAACGGCATACCAGTTCTCCACTTCTTGGAAAACCATTTTCCTTTTGCAGAAACTTCAGTTGTGGGGGAGTGGGGAACTCAATGGCAAAAGTCTCTGAAAAGTTCCCAGGTGTCCAGATGTTCAACAGGATAGCCCAGTTATGCCTCGTATGTGTGACCCCCATTGCACAGTGACCAGGTTCATATCCCTGCCGGTGACTGTACAGGGCACACATGGTTGAGGGGGTTTGGGTTTGTTCATTCTCTGCAGTAAAGGGGCTCATCCCAGAATAAATAATAAGTAGTGCGGTGCCTCCACCTAGAGAGAATAAGTGAGCCAGATATTCTGTACAGTAGCACCCCTGGGATGCAGTACCTAGCCACCTCCTTACACTGGACAAGACCACCCCCCTGGGGACCACAACAATAGTTATTATCTTTACCAATAAACACTTCAATCAGATCATACAAATTGAGGGCACGCACAGGAATGGAATTCAAACAATTAACAGTACTTTTATTTTGGAACACAGGCTTGGCAGCTGGAAAAGAAGACATTAAGTGGTTGCAAGTCATCTTGAACATTCCTCCCATATATCAGTACACTCTAAGCCCCACTGTAGTGCAGGTCACTATACCCCCTAAGGGCCCCCACAGACTTGAGATGCACCCACCCAAGCAAGTGGCCCAATAAGAGAAACTATTTCACACAGGGTGCAATGAACTCTAACTGGTACCAATAATAAAATCACAGATTCACGTATGACACAATTGAATTTGACTCTGGATGCCTAGGAGTTACACTAGAGTCCCAGTACAGGCTTGGTAGCTACGTTGCCTGGTTTCTTTCGGTGGTGCACTTGATCAAAGTTAGCAAGCTTGCAAGGTAACCCCCAACAGGCCCTGGTGTGCTAGCACAATGCAGAGAACTTCTGGCTCACACTTCACCAGCTACAGCCCTCCCGTCTTAACTCTAAAAATGCAGGAGCACTATGTAGTGGCTTCCTGGTTCCCAAGGAGCCCAAACTGCAGGAGTGACCCCATGGTCCGAACTCCCCAGTGGATCAAAAAGTACACCTTTACTTAGGCACGTGCCCTGTGACACTCTGTTCCTGATCCACCCCACTGGATAAGGGCTAGCAGGCCCCTTCCTGGCTCTGAAGCAACTGGAATAGGATGTAGGTCTCTGTTCCAGCTTGATACAGCTCAGCGGCTTCAGTATGCAACAGTGGACACCAGTCTCACATTCTCAGCAATTTCTTGCCACAGAGCTCATCTGGAACAGTCTCTGAAGAGAGTGAACCCAGGAAAATGCTCTCAAGGAATCATCTGAGTGAACCCTGAGAAGGGCTTGTGGGATACTTGGCCAGGCTAGGCCTCTTACTTGATCTCAGCAGTGACAGCTCTGAACACCACACTGTCTCGCTCAGATTGCCTCAAGCTCCTAAAAAGCCTAGACTCTCCCTTTCACAGTCTCCATCCTTGATTGGCTGTACAGAGCAGTCTATCTGCCCACCTGTCCTGTGCAGCATTCTGATTGGCCCCTCTCAGACCTCTAGTGCATTTGGGAGGACTTCTGATGCATCATCACCCCCACATTCCATTCCTCCTGCTGCTAGAGTTTTCCAGCTCTCTGATTGATCAATTGGCAAGATCAGAGGGCACCAAGATGGCTGTGGCCATATTCTGAAGGAGTCTCTGCACTCCAAAACCCTCTCATGCATTTATTTTGTGGCCTCCAACACTGCTGGTGCCCTGGGAGGTAGTCATCCCTTAGCCTGACATCTGGTGTGTCTATGGTGGACATGGTGTGGGGAAGAAACGAGTCATGGCTAGGGTCTGTGGAGCTGAGAGCACTGAGGAGGAGCCCCTGCAGCATGCGCTCCAGCTTGTGATGATGGCTAGGCTTCATAGCTCCGAGAATGCCCGTTCTCCCTGCTCTTTCTCCCCCCGCTCCCCGCTGCTAGACTTTGGGGACCAGGACAAATAATACAGCTGCAGCCACAAACAAAAGGATGCAGGAGGCACCACTCAGCAGCAGTGCAGGACCTCGTCAAAACAGCAGCGGCAATCCAGGTAAACCCCTTCCAAGGTGGGGGTTACATTAATAGACACAAGATTCTATGCTGTTGTACCACAGTAGTGGCGTGGTTGTGGGGGTACAACAGCATTCTGATATCACTACTATGGTACAATATCATCCTGACATCACCACTGTGGTACAACAGCATCCTGACATCACTACTGTGGTATAACAGCATCCTGACATTACTACTGTAGTACAACAGCATCCTGATATCACTACTGTGGTACAACATCATCCTGACATCACTACTGTAGTACAACAGCACCCTGACATCACTGCTGTGGTACAACAGCATCCTGATATCACTACTGTGGTACAACATCATCCTGACATCACTACTGTAGTACAACAGCACCCTGACATCACTGCTGTGGTACAACAGCATCCTGATATCACTACTGTGGTACAACATCATCCTGACATCACTACTGTAGTACAACAGCATCCTGACATCACTACTGTGGTACAACAGCATCCTGACATCACTACTGTGTTACAACAGCATCCTGACATCACTACTGTAGTACAACAGCATCCTGACATCACTACTGTGGTATAACAGCATCCTGACATCACTACTGTAGTACAACAGCATCCTGACATCACTACTGTGGTATAACAGCATCCTGACATCACTGCTTTGTTACAACAGCATCCTGACATCACTACTGTGGTACAACAGCATCCTGATATCACTGCTGTGGTACAACAGCATCTGGAAGTGTTTGGATTTTCATACAAACAACTTTGAACCATATACCATATAGAGAATACTGGATGGGCAACTATGCACAACTAATGTGTTCTACCACAGAGGGGTTCTGATTCCCTCTGAGCTCGAGAGGTCTGTAGGGATCAGAACCCCAAAGAGGAGGAATATACTTCTTGTGCATAAAGTTGCTCTTCCTGTTTTTCATAGTGTATAGTATTAAAGTATGTGAAATGTGTGTGTGGCAGTTCTTTCATTTTCAGAATGACACTGACTTGTGCAGTCTCTAGAGGCTTCAGAATGCTGTTGTACCACAGAAGGGTACAATTGCATTCCATGACCTACAAACTGTGGTACAACAGCATTTTGAAAGGGGTGGAATTCCTTACAGAACAGTACTCTGCTATACGCTGTATCCCAGCGCAAACCACTTTGCACAGCCAAAAATAGCCTCAGCAGCTGATTTGTTTTTAAAACTTGCTAGTGACAGCTGTATTCATAATGGAAGTATGTAGGAATAAAATATACTATAACATATCTGCGGGAATTAAAAATACACTAATGTTGAATCCAAAGATGTCAGAAATGCATTATTGCTAAAAAAAACTACATTATAAAATGTTTTACTAACTAACAAACTCTGCTGCTATTAACATTGTAGAACTTATATGCTGAATGGAATGGATTTTCATCAGCTGTATCAGATTTGCAAACTGCAAATGCCAAGCTGATAGTTGGGAGGTAGTGTGGTCTGGTGGTTAGTGCACCAGCTTGGGGACCAAGAGACTGTAGGTTCAAACCATGCTAGAGCCACACAATCACTGTGTGGCCTTGGGCAAGTCATCTAACCCTTCAGTGCTCCAGTATACCCATCTGGGAACATAAGTAGAAACAGGACTCTGCTGGAAATTAGACTTGGCATCTCAGCAGGTAAATGCCAGTGAGTTGTAAGAAAATCCTCAAAAGATTATCAAGTTATTGAAAGGACAGAAATTGTCTGTGTACCTAATTAACAGTTGTTAAGCTAGCCAAATTCCCTTTTTGTCTGTGATAAAACCCAAGGTAATGAAATCATGACTTAATAATTATGGTATTCTGTACTCTGACATTTTGAAACAAACTCTTGAAAAATTGTTGTCCCACTCTCTTGAATGTCACTACTTAGAGTACAATCAAGGAGAATGATCAGCGCCAGGTGTCCTTTGATATGGAAATGAAGTATATTCCTGGGAAGGGATTATTAAACGCCTCACTTTGCGATCACGACACTGATTTGGGATTTGTTCAGCTATTAAAAAATAGATGTCAAATATGTAATCAGTCTGTCCCCTAATCAGGAGAACTGATGACTTCTCAGAAACTGTTTATGTATGCAGAGGCCTGTTTTTATTTATTTTACCAGGATAGTTTACTTAGAAAGGTTAAAGCTCATTTTCAGTACAGATACTCTTTTCCCCTCACAGTACATCCCAGCATTGCATTTACATTCATGACTCCAGTAGCATACTGCCTGACTGGTTTCAGCTTTGCCATGTAAATCTGTGTACAGAACCCCACCCCAGTGCATGTTCATGGGGCATTCAGCCTCACCAAGATGTTGGCACCCAGACAGAGAGGGTCCTGCAGTCCTTCAACAATGTATGCATAGTGAATCATCCTTTTGCTGCCAACAGCAAACCCCAGAATTACAATACCTCTTGCCTCCAAGGCTACCTTTGCTCCAGGTACCTCCTTGAGTAGTATGCTTTTTGTAGCCATTGCAATGTTTAAGGTTTGACTTTTAAACTTCTGGTACAATTGTCCACTTAAGCAAAGATTTTCATAACCAATCAGCAGACTTGCCTCTGGAACTGTATTGCCCAGCACCCATGCACCTATGCAGGGATATATTTCAATCCATCTTTATTTACCACCAATCTACAAGGTCACTGTGTGACAGGGAGCTCCTGCCACTCTTGAGGACCAACCTTTTCTTACATCTGTTGCAACAGTTCTTCTATTTCTTGGCCTAATCTATCCTTTATAATTTCTAGTCCATAAGGTTGGCCACCTATGGGCACCCCCTTCCCTTTCTTGACTATGCTATAGTGTCCTATTTAATTTTCCTTTTCTCTCTCAGGTTCTTGTACAGGGAGGTTAGTGTGGTGACCTCCAAGCGTATGTAAAACAAGTTGTGTTTATTGTTGTTAGATTTAGTATGTAATAGCACTATGTCATAAAATACCTTGATGCATATACCTTATGTTTATGAAACCTGTAAATGTTGAAAATACCATGGCACTAGGTGTTTTTGATAATGGTAAAAAGTACTAGGTGACTATTATAAAAATTAAGGTAGTTGTGCTATTTAAAGTGCATGTAAATTGCTGTAAACTGAACAAGTCTAAAATGTCATAGTGATTTGGATATATCCCATGATGCGTTGCATTATGGAAGTATGTGTGATGTTGTGTTTCTTTGAAACTTGGCTTATTGTCAACACCCTTTGGGGTAAGCCATGTTTCAGTGCTTCTGCATTGAGGCTCTTTGCCTTTAGTGTGTTTTGTTTTTTTAATTGAGCCCTCACCACCCAAGCAAACAAGGCCTGCATAGGGGTGGAGGCCAAATCTCAACTGCTGAGTTAGATCAGAGATCAGTGTCAGTAGGTGCTGGCTAACTGCAGAGAAAGGACATACATAGTCTGTTGCTGCAAACTGAAGAAGCAATATGCCATTGCTTAAGGTTATCCTCTGTATTTTGAATAAACATCACACAGAAATTGTGTATTGAACTTGAAGTTCGGTTTCTGGTCCATCTGTTATCCCACAACCCCCTCCACACACTGTAACAGGGCCTATGGGACTGATCCCTTTCTTGCCTGGGGCGGTGTCAATAGGGAGGTAGCCTTTTGGCCTAGACTTCCTTTTACTGTCTTGCTTTCTTGCACTATTTTCTGTTTTTCCAGGAAGCTGGCTTGTTTCCTTTTTTTCTTGCAGCTTCCCTCCTGGGAAGGGCAAAACACCTTGGGAACCTTGTCCAGAGCACTAACTTGAACATTTAAGGCATTTCTATGTAGAGTCCCTTCTGTGGATAGAGAAGGGCTCTAAGCCTCCTCCTCCTTAGGCTGACCATCAGGTGGTATCTCGCCAGTGTGAGGCAGGCAGAGGGGTGCAACTATCCTTGGTGAAAGCCTGTGTTATGGGAACCACAGGCCCCATGTTCAAGTACTCCAGCTCAATCCCATAATATGGTAAGGGGTGTTTTATGCCTAACCACAGGAGTTGAGATTGAAAGTCAGGGCATGATTTGAATCTGTCTGTAAGCACCATCTGGGAGCTTGCTACTTAATTTTGGTTGCTAGGTATAGTTAGGCAGAGAGAAAGAGCTGGTGCCAGTAAGTCTGGGATGTGGGCCTGCCTGCTGACACCAGATGGGGCTTCTCCCGAGAGGGTATAAATAGGAGAGAGATTAGATTGTTGCAGAAGGAATGTCAGGTTTCGACATGTGAAGTGTCCCCACCATGTATGTACCCCCTTCCCCACACTCCATGGAGCAGTTCATTAACTTTCTTGTTCATTAAATCTGTTACTGCATCTTTGATTCTGGAGTGGACATTGAACATAATCAATTTGAACTGTGCAATTGTGTGTCTGCTAACGAACATTGCCCACTGCAGCCCACCTGTGGAACTAAGAAGAAATTCTGCTACCCAACTAGCGAAGCCATCTCGCTGCCGTCAGAAGAACCAGGTAAAGAACATTTCTATTTTCCTTGGACTGTGTTTTCTGGCTAGTACAGTGACCCCCTCCCACCTTTACCACCTGGATACCCCTAGACAGTGGGATGGGGGCTTACATGTCTAAGATATCAACACGGACTAGAAGCAGTTTTTTACTGTTTTCAAATACATTACCAGGATGTGAAATCTGATTCTTGGCAAAGCTCAGTAATAGGTTGCAATAACCAGTTGATTTAAACACTCCTGAATCCCTGACTTTTTCAATCAATTTAAACACTGATTCATTACAATTGGACAAAGCTATTTTATGGGGTGCCACTTCAACTTTCTAATGGATGTTCTTGGTCTTTTTGTTTAGTTCCTTTAATGCTGTTGTAGATGTCAGGGAAATTTCAGCACCAGTATCCACCGGAGCTGACATGGTACAGGTATCTTGGAGAATCACACCAGCAAACATTCTTTTATTTCAGTCTTGTCTTGTCAATTTACCCAGACAGCCAAAATATTAGGGGGGTTGTATTAGTTGTGCATTTTTCCAAAATCTAGGCACACAGATGTGGTTTGGGTTTGAGGCACCCTCTCCTACCTGTGTGAACTGGTTTAGTCATTTCCTTTTATCAGCAGAGGGATAATCCTCCTGAGCAACAGAGTGGGCCAGCCTCTGACCCTTCTCATGTGAGGGAGGCCTGGAGGGGCTAGGCTGTCTTGTCCTGGGCTCCTCATGAGTAACTATATACCTATGGGTCCACTCCCTTTTGAGGAAGATATGCCTTTTTCTTCTGGAGGTATTCCCACCGGACTTCAGTTTTATCTATAATTACAGTACGTGTATGGGCATGCTCTGAGGGGGTCATAACTGGACACCATCTGGTGGCTGATTTCATGCAGTACACCCTGAAAAGCCACTGTCTGAAACAAACATTTGTCAATGCCGAATGTTGCTTGCTTATATGTGCTGTTTAGGTATTTGGAAGTGAAAGTACCATGCCTAGGAACTAAGAACCCCCCCCCCCCAAGACATCCATTGTATTATTACCGCAATCCTAACAGCATAGCTCAGTACTTAGCTCAGTTAGAGAAATAAACAGAACAAATAAATATGTATTATTACAGCAATCCTGAAAGTATCCAATCATTGCTTTGTGTCCACTCCAGAGACCCTGGTATAATATAGGACCACAGAGGACCCTGGGCGGGAGGGTGTGCAGCTCTAAAGTCCAGGCAGAGCTCCATTGAGCTCACTCACTCCCCCTCTCTCACTCGCTCATTCTATTTCTCCCGACACTGCAGGCTGCCCATTTGTACTGGGCTCCTGCTTGCGTTGGCACCTTTTTCTGCCCATAAAGAAATCTGCAGCAGTCCCGACACAGCTCTGTTGAGCTCGCTCACTCCCTCCTCTCACTCGTTCATTCTGTTTATCCCTGCGCTGCAGGCTGCCTTTTTGTACTGGACTCCTGCCTGCGTTGGCACCTTTTTCTGCCCACAAAGAAATCTGCAGCAGTCCCGACAAAGCTCCGTTAAGCTCATTCACTCTCTGTCTCTCACTCTCTCGTTCTATTTCTCCCGGAGCTGCAGGCTGCCCTTTTGTACTGGGCTCCTGTCTGTGTTGGCACCTTTTTTTTCTCACAAAGAAATCTGCAGCAGTCCCGATACAGCTCCGTTGAGCTCGCTCACTCCCCCTCTCTCACTCCCCCTCTCTCACTCTCCCACTCCTGTTTCTCCTGACGCTGCAGACTGCCCTTTTGTACTGGGCCCCTGCCTGCATTGATGCCTTTTTCTGCACACAAAGAAATCTGCAGCAGTCCTGACAGAGTTCCGTTGAGGTCGCTCACTCCTCCTCCCTCACTCGCTCATTGTTTCCCCCCGGTGCTGCAGGCTGCCCTTTTCTACTGGGCTCCTGCCTGCATTGGCACCTTTTCTTTCCCCAAAAAGAAATCTGCAGCAGACCTGATAGAGCTCTGTTGAGGTCGCTCACTCCTCCTATGTCACTCGCTCATTCTGTTTCTCCTGGCACTGCAGGCTGCCCTTTTGTACTGGGCCCCTGCCTCCGTTGGTGCCTTTTTCTGCAACAAATAAATCTGCAGCAGTCTCAACAGAGCTGCGTTGAGCTTGCCCACTCCTCCTCTCTGAGGTGCTCATTCCGTTTCTCCCAGCGCTGCAGGCTGTCCTTTTGTACTGGGCTCCAGCCTGCATTGGTGCCTTTTTCTGCCCACAAAGAATCTGCAGCAGTCCCTATACAGCTCCTTTGAGCTTGCTCACTCCCCCTCTCTCACTCGCTTGTTCTGTTTCTCCCACTGCTGCATGCTGGCCTTTTGTACTGGGCCCCTGCCTGCACTGATGCCTTTTTCTGCCCACAAAGAAATCTGCAGCAGTCCCGACAGAGCTCTGTTGAGGTTGCTCACTCCCCCTCCCTCACTCGCTCATTGTTTCTCCCGCCACTGCAGGCTGCCCTTTTGCACTGGGCTCCTGCCTGCATTGGCACCTTTTTTTTCCCACAAAGAAATCTGCAGCAGTCCCAACAGAACTCCACTGAGGTTGCTCTCTCCCTCTATGTCACTCGCTCATTCTGTTCCTCCTGGTGCTGCAGGCTGCCCTTTTGTACTGGGCTTCTGCCTCCTTTGGCACCTTTTTCTGCTCACAAAGAAATCTGCAGCAGTCCTGACAAAGCTGCATTGAGCTCACTCGCTCCCCCTCTTTCAGTCACTCATTCCATTTCTCCCGGCGCTGCAGGCTGCCCTTTTGTACTGGGCTCCAGCCTGCGTTGGAGCCTTTTTCTGCCCACAAAGAAATCCACAGCAGTCCCGACAGAGCTCCGCTGAGCTCACTCACTCCCCCTGTCTCACTCGCTCATTCCATTTCTCCCAGTGCTGCAAGCTGCCCTTTTGTACTGGGCTTCTGCCTGCATTGGTGCCCTTTTCTGCCCACAAAGAATCTGCAGCAGTCCCTATACAGCTCCTTTGAGCTTGCTCACTCCCCCTCTCTCACTCGCTTGTTCTGTTTCTCCCACTGCTGCATGCTGGCCTTTTGTACTGGGCCCCTGCCTGCACTGATGCCTTTTTCTGCCCACAAAGAAATCTGCAGCAGTCCCGACAGAGCTCTGTTTAGGTTGCTCACTCCCCCTCCCTCACTCGCTCATTGTTTCTCCCGGCGCAGCAGGCTGCCCTTTTGTACTGGGCTCCTGGCTGCACTGGCAACTTTTTCTGCCCACAATGAAATCCGCAGCAGTCCTGACTGAGCTCAGTTGAGCTCGGTCACTTCCCCTCTCTCACTCGATCTTAATCTGTCCCAAACACTGATTTCCCAAAGTGACTGTGCTATTCTCTGCTGGAAGCACAAAAACGCATTTTGTCCAGGATGTGAAAAATGACAGCTGCACTGTTCATAAGGAGGTGTTGAAAAATGCCAGTATTGAAAATCTGACGTGAAAATATTACTAATTTGCAAAGTTACAAGGGTGCATGGAAACTGCACAGCGCATGCTCGTAACACAGTCATTTAATGGACTTTCATCACAAAATTTTCAACATAGGCATTTTAGGACCTCTGCTCATAAACAGTGTCACTCTGATTTTCTTAATGTGTCCCGAACACTGATTTCCCACAGCGACTACGCTATTCTGTGCCACAAGTGCGAAAACACATTTTGGCCAGGATGTGAAAAATGACAGCTGTACTGTTCATAAGGAGGTGTGGAAAAATGCCAATGTGGAAAATCTGGAGTGAAAATATTGCAGATTTGCGAAGTTACCAGCGTGCATAGCAACTGCGCAATGCACGCTCATTAAACAGTCATTTTTTTTTACCAGATTTGCAACATAGGCCTTTTGAGAGTCCACCTCATGAATAGTTGCACTGTCGTTTCGTTAATTGGTCCTGAAAGGTGATTCCGTGCAGTGGCCACTAAATCACCTTTCGGGACAGAATAACGCCATGACAGTGACTGAATTCATGAGGAGGGGCCCCAATAACCACATGTTGAAAATTTGGTGCAAAAATTCCAAGAAATGCCTGAGATATACACCAAAGTTGAAAAAACCCTATTTATGCCATTATACAGCTTACCTACATTTCTACAGTTCGCGGTCAGCTTTGAAGAGTGCAGAGTTTTCCCGATCCACCTAAGATCGTTGTACCAGACTCCAGGGGTAAGTATGGGGTGAGGGGGGTGTGGGGAGGCAGGGTGCACAGAGGGTGGGCGCGGGTTGGGGAGGGGGCAGGGAGACCGCGAGGGACCTTTTTCTTTTTTAACAGGTTTAAAAAAAAAAAAAAACAATACGGGATGGTTTTTCCTTTTCTGGGGCATTTAGCATGCTGGGGTGGGCTCCCAGTATGCCATCTGACTGTTTTTTGGGGATCTGTAGCTGACAGGGGATTGGGCACCCGTCGGCGCGTACTGAAGGGAGAGGACACACCAGCCGGAAATTGGGCAACCCCTCAGCACAGAACTAAAGTGGGGGACTTATGCCGATGGGGAGTGGCTCCTCCTTCAGCAAGGAAGGAGACTAAAACCCGTGAGGTTTACCCCGTCAGCAAACCCCCTACAATGAGGGCTTCCTTTTGCAAACGGATGACACTGCAATGACGAGGCGGCCCCTGATTGCAGCGGCTAAAATGTTTCAAGGTGGCGGCATGCTGGCTGAACTAGTGTCAGCAGTAGCATGCCACCCCATTGGGGAATGTGGGCCAAGTCTCCAAAGGCAGTGGGGGCATTGGCCACAACAGTGCCACACCTCCACAACCTGCTTCTGCAGCAAAGCTGCCACAACATGTTTCTTGCACATGTGCCCAAGCAACATTCCACATTCTCTGATTTTCCTGAAAAATAAGTTTGCCTTGTCAACGTGTAATAGTATTTAATACTTTGGTTGTGTTCTGTGCCATATTCAAAGCTGCTTGTAATGAACAGACACAGTCCTTCTATTTTCCTAATTCTTTTCACATAGCTTGCCTAAGCATTTCAAAATTTTCCTTTCTTGTTGTATCAGTGTTTTCCAATACCCACTGGACTACTTGCATATGATGATTTTAACAACATGATTTTTTCTTGATCAGCTAGGAAGCCCCCTAAATCCTATAATTTGATCGCAGCATGATGAAATTTGAGTCAATATTATTGTCTCTGTCCTGAGGGTCAAACGGTTTTCATTGCTGGTCCTTTTTGCATTCCTGATCTTTTCCACTCTCAGGGAGTATTCAGATACAGAATTGGGTCCTGCAGTAACCATCAGTGATGACAACTTAGATGAGATTCTGGGGGGGGGGGAGGTTAACTTGCCTGATATTCAGTTCCAACTGTCTAATCTTAGTATCATAGTCCATAATTTACGTGTGCATTCTCACAGTTTGTTTTAGCTGCTCATCACTTTCCTTAGAAAGAGACAATTCTCTTTCCACACAGCATTGCTGTAAATGACTGCCAGTCTCATAATTGCTCATTTTTCCCTCTATCTACCTCCAGAAGTGTTTCTACATCTCTAACTGCATCACCTTTTCCTCTATCACATCTCTCTTTAAGTAAAAGCAATTCCTGTTCTTTTTACCCATATGAAAAAGAAATACATTTTAGATATATTTATAAAGGTACTGTATATTTCAAATACATTTTAAAATATATTTTCATCACATGTCTGAAGTATATGCAAAATATTCCAAATTGGCCGATTTGAAATATCTGATTTATTTGCAGAATATATGTGACACATATATTTAATATACATCATAAATCTATTTCCATGATATATTTATTATAGGTGGATGCTATATATTATAGGTGCATGATATATATTTTCTATAATTTGCAAAGAACTGTGTTAATGTTAATGCTTATGGTTGGTTGTTACTGTGGGGGAAGGGGCACCATTATTGTTGTTTATGGTTTTACGAGTTCATCAAATACTCCAGTTATCCTTTATTCTTTGGATTCCCATTCCCCTTTCCCCATCAATAAACCTTTTATTGCTAATGTGCAATACTGTCTGTGAGCATATTATTAGCGATAGTTATTATTCGCATGCACAGTAAAGCTTTGCATTGGTCCATGGTATTCTGTGTGAGTTGACTGTGAGGGGAGGTGGGTAGGTATAGCATCCCAGGAGGTTGTACCACACAAACAACCGGCCCACTATAATTTAATCTGGGTGGAGGCACTGTGCTATTTATTTTCTCTCTGGAAAAGAACCTCCTTTTTCTATCAGAACCAGAACCCAGGCCCCTCAACCTTGTTGAGCCTACTGGGCAAGCGTAGTAACCAAAAGTTGCACGGCGACTCGATTACATATAATTAAATAAATACTCCATACACACTGTATGTCCATTGAGTATCTGAGCAAGTCAGCAATGAGGTGTGTGCTGACATTCGTGAAGGAGGGTTGGGGCAGTAGCATTATAGAGTGGCATGCAGTGCAGTCCATGGCTGCATGTCACTCTACGATACAGTGCATGCTGTATCACAGGCTGGCAGATGAAGACCAAGGGTCCATCCTTTCTGCCCAGAAAATGTCCTATCTGTCCCCCTGACCTACCATCTTTAAATGGGAGTTTAGCCATGATGCCTACTCAGGCATAACCTTCTGGTTAATGTACACCAGAGCATATACTTAAAGCATACAGGGGGTCTATTGCTAACTGGCTTGGGGGCAACAAGTAGTGGGTGGGGATGATGGGCACTTCAAGTGGAGAGAAGTACTCAGCAGTGTCCCTTGGGGATATGTATAGGATCACTGCTTTTTTACATGTTTGTCAGCAATCTGGAATCTGGAGTCTCCAGGATAAATAAAAAGAGCTCAAACTTCAATTTATGTAGAGGGGCTAGAGTTTATAGATAATACTATAGTCAGGGCCAGGGGACTGAATAGCTAGACCTTGTTGCAGTCCAGCAAACTAGAAATTTCTGAATGGGGACCACTTACTTTTGCTACAAAATTCAACTGGTGTGCAGGCCAGATTGGCAGCATTGTTTGGAGGTACTGGCCCATCTTGATGGTAGACAAAATGGCAGTGCAAATTGTGAGAGAGAAACCCAGAGTTATGTTTTATAAAGAGGATAGTCTGAGGGACAGCTAGTCCACAGCCAGTTGAAAAAAAAACGTACACAAATGATTAGCTGGTTACCCCAGTGCCCTAAGTGATTTCTTCAAATGTGCCAATTGTAATATACGTCAGTTTGCTACACAGTGTAAGGAATTTACACACTCACAAAGTGATAAGAAAGATGGTCAATTTATGAACTAAAGAACTAGTTTTATACTATATGTCATCTGGTGTTCATGTGGCCTGATCTATTATATATAGGCAGAACTACAGGGGGAGCTCAGTAGCTGGGGTGATACTGGGCTGATTCGGTTGGCCATATAGGTCCTTATCCACCAACTCTATTATGTATGTATGTACAGTGAAGCCCTCCAGGATGAAGCGCAGTGTCAAAGGTTTACAGCATGGCAATAGGGATGAAATCCCTTTGAAACTGCATTGTTTGCTGCAGTAACTGTACTGCAGAACTCTGCAGCACTGCGCTTCATCCCAGTGGGCTTTACTGTATGTATTATGTATGCAGCTATTTGCTGCCTGAAAGAAAGAAGTCAGGAATGGATACCCCTGTTGGCATACAATTGTACAACTCCCATAACTCAAATCCATCTCATTTGAAGTTCACGGGGCCGGAATGGGTATGGCCACTGAAAAGAGGAGATCGGTACAACTACTTCTCCAGAAAGGAAGTAGCTAGGTCTTTAGGCACCTAAGCCCATGTGGTCATAATGAAGAATGTGACCTCAAGCCCCTTTTATGAATTTAAGGGATTTGTAAAATGTATTTCTGGTCTGTTATCAATGCTGTTGTTGTCAAATATACTGTACATACAGTTTATAGACAAATCCTATCTCCTTCTTTGTTTTAGATGCCTATGTTTCTAACAGATGTTGTCCCATTGCCATTATCTAGTCCAGATTTTGCTAATGCTGGATCCCCAGATGGTTACAATACTTCTTTATCCTTGGCTATAGGGTGATTGAAGTGCAGGACCTTATCCCCCTTTATCTTCTCTCTCTCTCTCTCTCTTTCTGATAAGGTATTTCTAACACTACCATATGTTGTGTATTTGTTTAATTCATTAAGGCAGCATCTAAGGTTTGAACTATTCACAGGGATCTATAGTATCCTAAATATGCAAGCAATAACACACAACAAGCTGTGGGTTATCGCCTCATAAGAGCACGCCCAGGGGTGTACTAAAGCACGGGGCAGTTTCCCAATTAAAGGGCCTTTCAGCTGTTTATAGCTGGAACTACTGTAGCTGTGTGGTATAAGCATTTTATCCAGTTAATCATTTTACTGGGTACCTTATGGGCTGTTAGGGACAACCAGAGGAATTCATGACTAGCCAAGTCGAATGCTTGTTTCTGTTCCAAGGATATCAAAATCTGGACAAGTTTCACACGTTCCCTCTCTCCATTACCTCCCTTGACAATATTAAATTGTCTGATGTACTGCTGCCCAGAACTGAACAGGACTGGGCTTCGATATCATAATGTGTGCAATTTTAGTAAGTTGTTTTGCTAGGATTTTAGTTAGAATTTTAAAACCGGTATTTAGGAGACTAATTGATCTCTAATTCTTTTATTTATTTATTTTTATTTATTTATTTATCTATCAAGTCTAGGATTACAAATACCTTTGAGCCTTGGCTCTTTTACAAAGGTTCCACGTCAGAGAAATACAAATTATGGGGAACATCAAGACAGACATTACAACAATGTGGACATTGCAAACAGAGTACAGATTAATACAATTCAAGGGTAGCATTGTAAGCAAGGCAGCCAGCGGCATTTGTCAGAGAAAATAGACAACAGATAAGAAGTGCCAGAGTCATAGGGAGAGGGAAGGGGGGGGATGTAGGATGGGTGGGGAGAGGGTGAAAAGTGCAGCATTGGGTATACCAAGATGTGAGGGTAGAATCAATTCTTTGTTTCTTATCTTCCTTTTTGTAAATATATATTAGGGACCCCATATTCGTCCCTAACAGCATTGTAGATTGTTCTAAAATACAATTATTAACTTGAGTTAATGCAACACATATTCTTGGCCAACAATTTTGTAGAGTTCACGTGGTAGCCCATCAAGGCCAGGTGCTGTCCCATTTTTAAAAAAGCGATCGACTCTTGTACCTCTTGACATTGTATATCCTGTGTAACCATAGTTCTAATATTCTCAGGGAGCTGTGGCAAATTCAGTTTTGACAAGAACTGGGTGGCTTGGCCTATATTGGATAATAAAGGCTTATGCATGTTTTGTGAATATTCTGTGACCACTTTTAAAATTCCTAAATTCATAGTTTGTAGTTGGTTCTGTGCATCACATAATGCTTCCATTTCAGGACATTCGCTTTCTGCTGTACCTTGCATCCCAGATTTTTGTTGCTGTTGGTCCAGGCCTTTTGCATATGAAAAGACAGCATGTCCCTTTTAACTGCACTTATTGGTTTGGTGTATGATAGAGATAACAGGTTTTGTAAATGCTTCCTTTTCTGCAAATATTGTTTATAATGGTTGATATCATTTTCTCTACTTATTTGTTTTAATAATTTACACATTTCAATTTTAGTGTCTTCCCACCAAGTCAAGGGATTATCATAAAATATTAGGACTGACTTCCTTGCCTCAAGGAATTGCCTAAATGTTAGTAAAATTAATTCATATTGAAGCAAGGATGTATTCATCTTCTGGGTTCCTGGACCTTTAACTAGAGTGTGTGTTTGTCCAATTTGCAGAGAAAGGACGTTGTGATCTGAGAATTGTGCCGCAACTACCTGGCAGATACTAAGGGTAGATATCTAGATGTAAAGAAAAAAATTATTTTGGCTGCCAAATGACCTTTTATGAAATGTGGGGGTATGTTCGTTTTTTTACCTTAAGATAACCATCCTGTAATCTGGCAGTCTAAAGGACTGAAGATAAACAGTTGGAATCACAGAACAGTTTTGACATTTTCATAGTTTTCATTCTATCATTGGTGGAGAGCCTGAATTTGAAGTTTCCACAAAATACCACGTATTGTGAAGTGTGTAGGTACAATGTGGCTGAATCAGTCTTAATATATCAGTTCTTTGAGTTTCTGTTTGTGGTGCATAGATATTGATTAATCTGTAGTAAATATTCCAGTATTAGAACTCCACCTGGCACTATAAGTCTGTTAACCTAACCACTTCAATTTCAGGCATAGTAAACAGTATCCTCACCCCGATCATGATTCCTGTCCAGTTGACCAAAAGATGGTCCTAGATACCAGGTTTGTTTGGCCTGAACAGTCTCATATACAGTATGAAATCTAACTTTCTGTACAAAGATTATATTTAGAGGGACTTCCACCAAAAATGTTACTGTACATTGTAGAATTAGAATAAGCATACCCCAATAAATCTCATATCAAAAATTAGGTTTCTACGTTACTTCCTTTTAAAGTTGTGAGCTATATTGTAACCCTGATTTTACTACCTATTCAAAAAAAGCCAGTTTCAGTGAATTGCCACTGAAGATGTCATCTCCTGAACTCACACTCTAGTCCTCCCTGTCAGCAGCCTCACAGGACCTGCTTCTCCAAAGTTTAAGAAACTGTAGCTGTAGTAATCCTTTAAGAAAATGGCATAGGTTTGACTACAGTGCTTGCATTTCTAGATTGTTCAGATGCATGGCACTGTACTTTAGAACATGTCAGAAGGTGGATTCGGAACACAGCACTGAACCAAGGCATAGAATGTCAAGATGGTCCACAATTTCAAAATGTTGAGGTGGGGGGACGCAATCTCAGAATGTAACAGGGATGTGCCATCTCAAAATATGGTGGGGCAATCATTCTCTGAATGCAACAGGGACACACATTGGGGAATTTGGTGGGGACTAGCACTTTTGGAATATAGTGGGGATGCACGCTATCAGAATGTGACAGGACACACCATTTATTCTGAAATTGCTTGTCCCTGCCACATTCCAGAATTGCACTCACCCACCACATTTCAAAACTGTGCATCACATCCCCACCAAATTCCAACATTATGCATCCCAGCCACATTCTAAAATTATGTACCCCTTCTACTTTCCAAAATTGCACATCCCTTCCCCGTTCCCAAATTGCACATCCCTAGCCCATTCTGAAATGGTGCATCCCCACCAAATTCCATAATTGCACATCCCTGCCAAGTTGTGTTTCACTGCAACATTCCCAAACTGCGTGTCATGCCACAATCTGAAATTATGCATCACCACCACAATCCGAAATTGAGCATCACCACCACATTCTGAAATTGAGCGTCACTGCCACATTCCGAAAACATGTGTCACGGCCGCATTCCAAAACTGTGCATCACCTCCACATTCCAAAACTGTGTCATCACCACATTCTGAAATTGTGTATCACTACCACATTCAGAAATTCTGTGTTACTGCCATATTTCAAAATTGTGTGTCACCATCACATTCCGAAATTGTGCGTCACTGCCACATTCCAAAATTGTGCCTCATTGCCACATTTCAAAATTGTGTTACCGCCACATTCCGAAATTGTGTGTCACCACCACATTCCAAAGCTGTGCATCACTGTCACATTCCAAAATTGTGTGTAACTGCCACATTCTGAACCTGTGCGTCACCACCACATTCTGAATTTGTGTCACCACCGCATTCCAAAACTGTGTATCACCACCGCATTCTGAAACTGTGCATCTCCACCGCATTCCTAAATTGTTCATCATCACCACATTCAGAACCTGTGTGTCACCACCACATTCTGAAATTGTGCATCACCGCCACATTCCAAAATTATGGGTCACTGCCACATTCCGAAATTAAGTGTCACTGCCACATTCCGAAACTGTGCATGACTGCCACATTCCAGAATTGTATGTCACTGCCACATTCTGAAATTGTGCATTACTGCCATTTTCCAAAATTTTGAGTCACCACCACATTTCAAAATTGTGCATCACCACCACATTCTGAAATTGTGCATCACTGCTACATTCTGAAATTGCATGTCACTGCCACATTACAAACCTGTACGTCACCACCGCATTCCAAAATTATGCATCACCACCACATTCTGAAACTATGTGTCACTGCTGCATTTCAAATTGTGCATCACCACTGCATTCCTAAATTTTGCATCACTGCCACTTTCCAAACCTGTGCATCACCACCACATTCCAAATTAGTATGTCACCGCCGCATTCTGAAATTGTGTGTCATCACTGCATTCCAAAATTGTGTGTCGCTGCCACATTCCAAAATTGTGCAGTTTTAAGAAACATAGGAGAAATAAGTCATATAAGGTAACTTGCAGGGATGACTACAGGTTGTAAGTTTAGGAGATGACATCCTCATCAGCTCTTCACTGAAACTGACTTTTTTGAACAGGCAGTGAATTAAGGGTTTCAAAATGACTTGTAACTTTTAAACAAAGTAACTTACAGATCTGATTTTTGGCATGAGGCTGATTGAGGATATGCTGATCCAAATTCTGAATTTCTTGATGCTACAAATTTGGGCCTCAGACCCTCTTTAATGTAAAATAAGAAAGAAAGGAAAATACTAAATCACGTTTTTCTTGTCTGTTAATACTGTTGACATTCACGTATAGCAAGAAAACGTGGCAGACATTTACATAAGCAAAAGGTATACATTATCTCCTCCCCTAGGCCTGCCTCTTCTGGGTGTATGCTCTTTATCTTTAGTTTTGTTTTTTGCCTTCTGTTTATGGGGCCCAGAGGAATCAGGTGGTATCTTTGTGTTAGTGGTCAGTTCAGGGTGTGATGACACAACTGAGGATGTGTCTGAGTCATTATTGCAGTCCTCAGAATTAACTGAAAGCAATTCATATTTGTTGATAAGTGGCAAAATGTCTGTCTTAGACACTTTTGACTGAGGAACCCCACTTGGACCCCTTCTTATAGTGACTCTAGTATGACTCCGTATCTCAGGCTTGGCCGGGGGGGTGGAGGGGGCTCTGATCTCTTGAGCAGACTGAGAACTAACTGGATTCTCTACCATGCCTGAAAAGGAAGATTCCTCTTCTAACATAGCAATGTCTTGAGAGTCAGATAAAGGACTGGGTATCACAGGCCTGTGCTTTGGGGAGGGAGAAGGGATCACTATTGGGGGCAGGGTTGTTTGTGGAGACTTGGAGGGGGGATAGCTTGTGCAGATGTAAGGGTGTCAGGCCTGGGTATGTCTAAAGCCTGGTCCACAGTAGCCTCGCTACTCTGTATAGAAGCTCTGGTGATTATTTTGTGTCTTTGTGCTATGGCAATGTACAACCTTTGCTCTGCTCTATCTGCTAGGTCTGGCTTAATATGGGCCGACCATGGGCAGCTTTGGAATGTATGCCCTGCATCTTCACATAGATTATCTTTTTCACCATTGATACTTATATTGAACTCCTGAATGCCCTAGTTCCCCACACACTGTACATCTCAACCTATCACATATGCTGCACAAATGAGCTACTGAACCACACTTATAACAGGTCTTTGGTTGTCCCGGGTAAAACAACAGTCCCCTATCCCTTTCCAAGAAAAGCTATTTGGTAGATGTAACACTCTCCTCTAGCACTGTACACCTTTGTTTCAGCCAGTGTACCAAGTCACTCATATTCACCCCTTCATTTCTAACAAGCATTTGTCAATGCCGAATGTTTGCTTGCTGGTATTAGCATTGGCAATGCAGGAGTTAGACAGATGCACAATAGGAATGGCAATGAAGTACTAAAGTTCATGCCAACCCCACCTCCATCCTGTAGAGATGGACAGGCATTGGGGTAAGTGTTTGGGTCATCGACGGGCATGCCATGTCACCTCACCCTATTCTGCAGACAGCGACACATGCTGAGGTGTGCCTTAGGGTGTTTGGCTTTACAGTCACCCCATTCCATAAGGACAGATGCTGAAATGGGTGCAGCATAGGAGAATGGGATGAAGTCTGGGGCCGAAGAGTCCAAGTTACACCTCAATGCCTGTCGCTGGCTGGAGGGTGGGATGGCATGAGCAGTACAGTCAGCAATCCAAAGGCACACCCTGATGCCTGTCAGTCTGTACAGGGTAGGACGTTATGGTTAGAAACCCTAATGCCTCGGGCTTTTCTTGCTATTTACACTACAAATTTTCAACATGGCCTTTTTGTGACCCCACCTCATGAAAGCATGTGGGACCTTTTCTCATGAAGAGTGGCAGTGTGATTAAGTCAATGTGACCCGAACATTGCTTCCCAACAGTGACAGTGCCATTCTGCGCCACATGTACGAAAACACATGTGGAGCAGGATGTGAAGAATGACAGCTGTACCATCCACAGGGAGGTGTGAAGAGATGGCAATGTTGAAAATCTGTACTGGGAACATTAAAAATGCTCGCACGTCCGAGCCTACGGTACATGGAAACTGCTCAAGGCATGCACGTTACAGTCATTTTATGGACGTTCATCACCAAATTTTCACCATAGGCATTGTAGGACCTCTGCTCATAAACAGTGTCACTGTGATTTTCTTAATGTGTCCCGAACACTGATTTCCCACAGCAACCATGCTATTCTGCGCCAGAAGTGCAAAAACATATGTTGGCCAGGATGTGAAAAATGACATCCGTACTGTTCATAAGGAGGTGTGGAAAAATGGCAATGTTGAAAAGCTGGAGTATATTACAAATGTGTGAAGTTATGAGCATGACTGGAAACTGTGCAACGCACGCTTGTAACACAGTCATTTTATGGAATTTCATCACCAAATTTTCAACATAGACATTTTAGGACCTCTGCTGCTGAACAGTTACTGTGATTTTTGTACTGCATCCCGAACACTGATTTCCCACAGCGCCCTTGCTGTGCTGCGCCAGATGTGCGAAAGCACATTTCGACCAGGATGTGAAAAATGACAGCTGCACTGTTCATAAGGAGGTGTGGAAAAATGGCAACGTTGAGACTCTGGAGTGAAAATATTGCAAACTTGCTAAGTTACAAGCGTGCATGGAACCTGCGCAATGAACGCTCGTAACACACTCATTTTATGGACTTTCGTCACTAAATTTTCAACATAGGCATTTTAGGATCTCTGCTCATCAACAGTGTCACTGTGATTTTCTTAATGTGTCCTGAACACTGATTTCCCACAGCGACCACGCTATTCTGCACCAGAACTGTGAAACCACATTTTGGCCAGGATGTGAAAAATGACAGCTGTACTGTTCATAAGGAGGTGCATAAAAATGGCAATGTTGAAAATCTGGAGTGAAAATATTGCAAATTGGCGAACTTATGAGTGTGCATAGCAACTGCGCAATGCACGCTCGTACAACAGTTGTTTTTTTGATTTTCCCACTGAATTTGCAACATAGACTTTTTGAGAGCCCACCTCATGAACACTGGCACTGTCATTTTGTTAATCGGTCCTGAAAGGCAATTCCACGCTGTGAACACGAAATCACCTTTGGGGCTGATTAACACCATGACAGTGCCAGAATTCATGAAGAGGGGTCCCAAAAACCCCATGTTGAAAATTTGGTGCAAAAATTCCAAAAAATGCCAGAGATATGCATCAAAGTTGAAAAAACCCTATTTATACCATTATACAACTTACCGGCATTTCCTCAGTTCACGGTCGGCTTTGAAGAGTGCAGACATTTCCTGGTCCACCGAAGATCGTGGCGCGGGACTCTGGAGGTAAGTATGGGGCAGGGGTATGGGGAGGAAAGGGTGCGCCAGAGGGTGGCGCGGGTTGGGAGGGGCCACGGACTTGACGGACCGTTTTGCTTCACAGGTACAAAAAAAAAAAAAAAGACATCAGCGGGACATTTTTTTTTTACAGGGGCATTTCTGGACATTTGGCATGCTGGGGTGGGCTCCCAGCATGCCAACTGACTGTTGGAGGGGTCAGCTGAAGCCGACGGGGGATTGGGCACCCCCAGCACAAAAGCAGGGGAAGGGCAAGAGCCGAGGGGGATTGAGCACCCCCTCAGCACAACTCTCCCACTACTGTTTCGGGGGGGGTACTTATGCCAATGGGGAGTGGGCTCCCCCATCGGCACATCAAAGTGGAAGGCGGGACATAATGCCAACTGGAAGTAGGCTCCCCTGTCAGCAAGTCATAGCACTGGGGATGGAAGCCGATGGGGAGTGGGGCCAACGTCGGCAAAAACATGCTGCTGTGGGGAGGGCACTTGCTGCCGAGGGGGATTGGGCACCCCCTCGGCACTGGGGGTGAATTAATATTGTTTGTGAACATGGTGGCATGGCACCGCCATGTTCACAAACAATATCAGAGTAGCAACGTTCCGCCCAGCAATGACGGGTCGCTCCCTCATTGCAGCGAATCACTGACACTGCAATGATGAGGTGGCCCCTGATTGCTGTGGCAAAAATGTTACAAGTTGGTGGCACTTCTGGAAGCCAGTGTCATCAGCACACTGTGCCTCTATTGGTGCACCATGGCCAAGCCCCCAAATGTAATGCCTCTGTTGGCTGCCACACTGCCGCGCCTCCCGAACCCGCGTCTCTCCTAAGCTGTCACATAATGTTTCTTGCGCATGCACGTAAGCAAACATAAAAAGGACTGTTACAGTTTTTTGTGCCGGTTTAGTCAGGGGGTATTGCAATGAAAGGTGTCCACAAAGGTGTTATAGTGTATAGTAGAGCACTGTTCTACATAGAAATCAATCCTTTTCAAAATGTTGTTGTACCACAGTTCAAAGGTCATGGAACGTGACTGTACCCTTCTGTGGTAGAACAGCATTCTAGAACTTCTAGAAACTGCACAATTCAGTTTCATTGTGAAAGATAAAAGAAAAACACAATGTACACATTTCACATAATACTATACACTATAAAAAATACAGGATGAGCAATTTTATGCATAACCAGTGTGTTCTGCCACCTCAAGGTTCTGTTTCCCATGGACCTCTCAAGCTTCGTTCTCGAGGTCAGAGGGAATCAGAACCCTTCTGTGGCAGAACACACTGGTTGTGCATAGTTGCCCATCCAGTATTCTCTATGTCTTGAGTTTATTATACCTGATCTAGAAATGCTCTAGGCCATTTAGGGTTTTAAAACTCACATCAAACATTGTTTCCCCAGATACCTTGAATTAGAGCATACATTTTTTTCGCAAAAAACTTTAGGAAGTCTTTCAATAATACCCTTGTAACAAATAGCCGATTTGGTACCTCTTCCATGCCCCCAAGTATTTTTTTTTTAGTATTTATTTATCCCTCCTTGGCCACCTGAGCTGCTCCCCCTTCAGGGACATCCAGCAGCTGCCCGCCTCTGCCATGGACACCCAGACTCTGGTGCTTCCCCCCCCACAGCGGGGCCGCAGGAAGCCCTACTCATAACTCCCTGCAGAGCACGGATCAAGGCAGGTGCCATGGAAAAACTGTGGACAGCCATCAAGCCACTCACTTCAGGTGTCATTTTTCCTGGTTTTTCATGTCCCGTCAGTGCATGCTCTGACAGTGCCCCCAGTCTCCACTCGGGCCACTGCTGAGTGATGCATTCCCAGATCCCACCCCAGGAGAGGAGAGCAGTCCTCTGGACAATCAGTCCTCTCCACACTCTGCCGCCCCCGGTGCCCCGAGTCCATTCCTGAACCTGGGTCACTGGCGTGGGTCGAGGTAAGGTGCCAGCGCCTCAACCCTCTACACCACCAGGCCGGCCATGCCCCCTATGTATTTTAATCTTACTGCATTGTGTCACTTAGTCGGCTGTATTGAGGTTTGAAAAAGGGAGGCATACGGTCTGTTTGTATTTCTGGCAGTTGTGCTATGAGCCATTTGCTGGTTCAAACTGATTTTGTTGCCTTGGCTCTGCATTCTAGTAGGTACATTCTGATCCTCATTTTTCTAAAGGTTATCGTTACTGTCCTGAGTTACTTCATTACTTGCTTCCTCCCTGTTTGATACATTTAAATGTAACTGAGGATTTTAAGTAAACTGTAAATCTGGGGGAATTCTCTAGTGCAGAAGTGTCTGTTTGTTTTCCCTGTGTCTCTGCCTACATCTCCAATGAAGAACTCCGTGCGAAGTCATGCACCAAACTGGTAAAGTGCCTGGCACCCACTTCCCCATTTGTTCATCCTTCTCTCATCCAGCTGCCTGTAGGGCCTTGTCTACTGACCAGGTTTCACCACCTACATCAGCAGTTTGTGTCACTGTAAGGCATCTTTGCCATTCCCAACTGACCCTGAGACCCCTTTCCTGTGGCAGAGATTGTTTTGCTTGGTGGTACTGCAACCGCAGTCTGATTTGACATGTCCTATTCCAACAATTCTGAAGCGCTGTGAGCGTGCTTCACCCTCCAACCAGGTGGCACCTTTGATGTAGCCTTTCTGCTTACAACCAGACAGACCATTTCAACAGTGTCAGCCTGAACTGACATTTGTAGCTACACCATCTGTGTCATAAGTTCCAGTTTTCTTGAGATTAGTTTTTCTTTTCCAGCAGTAAAATTTCTTGAATCATTCTGGTTTCTTCATTCACAAAAAGGTTTGACTTACTACACATGGTGCATTCCTCAGATATCAGCTGTTCTCCGTTACCGGCTGTTCCTCAATTTCTGTGGTAATTCCAGGGGTCCATACAGTATATTTTCCATTGTCTCAGGTTGATATCCCAATGTTGTTGGTATTGCCTCCACTCCATACTCGTGCCTTTTTCACCTGCAGCGGTCTCTTGCAATGCCAAAGCAGGGTAGGAGACCCGCTCCCCTACCTCCATGACATCCATCCTCTCTCTCCGTCGATACCAGGATCTGCCATCTTGGCCGAGTGCCAGGATCACAAAGATTCCCCCTACAGAAGAGTAGGGGATTTCCCCGGTGTCCTTGTCAAATTTCCCCCATTTAGTAAAAATACCGCCAACAGCTTAATCTTGTTCAAGTTTCAGTTGTTCACCATCTGTATCCCCCCCCCCCCAGGTCACCCCTGAAAAAGGGACTTCTAGTCTCAGTGGGCCTACCTGATCAACAAAATTCAATTAATAAATCTTATGCCCCACCCTCCTGACAAAGCTCAAATCTGAGCAAAGTGCTGGGGCATTGGCGCATCCTGTATCTTTTCTGCTTTCACTTTTGCAGAATAAACTTGCACCATTGCATCCATATGGTTTTGCCTGCATTTATGACAGCACTTTTTGCTGCTGTGGAGTCTTAACCATGATGGCATTAAGCTGGCCAGGTTGTTGAACTACCTTGAGGAAGGGGGCAAACATCAGTAGGACATAAACAAGCTGGATGACCTGGTCAGACTCTTGGAGGCTTAGAGTCAAATGTAGCCTAATGTACGGTGCTACATACAGTACATGGAGAAAGACATGGGGTAAGATTTAAGCACGGGGTAAGGCTCTGTTTACTACAGTGAAGGAGGAAAAAGACCTAACAGACAAGGAGCTAAAACATGGCAAGCAGTCATAGGTGCTGGAACCTAAGGGCAAGGGGTGGCGGCATCCCCCTACTTTTACCTTCTCGAAGGTGCTGCCTGTTTACGGCATGGGTGAGGATAGGGTACTCCACACCATGGGATTCAATGAATGGCTGAAAAGCTGGTGCCAAGCTCAGGGTTTTGGCTTCACTGGGGACTGGGGTTCCACCTGGAGAGATATAGGCCTATATTTGTACGTTGGAGTGCATCTGTTCAGGAGGGGAACCCGGATCCTAGGTGATAGGTTTAAAGTGTTTAAACTAGAAAAAGGGGGGAGGCACTGAAAAGGAGCAGGGAAATCCTAGCCCCCCCCCAACACACACACACAGCAGGGAAGTTATCGCTGTAAACTCCATGGCAGAGAAGTCAATAGGGAGCAGAACATGGGTAAATGGAAAAAAGGCAAAGGCAATAAGGACAGGGAGGGGGCTAAAACAGGTAAGGCCATCATAAAATGGAGGATGATAAGAACCAATACCCATAGCATGGGTAACAAGCTCCCAGAACTAGTAGCCTTGATGGAAGAGGGACACTTGGCAATCACAGCAGTCACAGAAAAATGGTACACAGAGAACCATGACTGGGATGTCAACATACCATGGTACACAATCTATAGGAGGGACAGGGAGGGTAAAAGAGGAGGAGGAGGAGGAGTAGCTCTCTATGTAAGGGAAGGGATCAGAGCAACAGAACTAAAGGGTAATAGGAAGGAAAGGAAGCACTGTGGGCCACCCTGGAGACAGAAAATGGCACCACAATCCACATGGGGGTTGTACTCACCTCAGGGGAAGGAACTGGACAAAGAAATGATAGAAAGCACCCATAGAATGGCAGAAAAAGAGGAGATATTGTTGATGGGGGACCTGAATATGCTTGATGTTTTTTTTTTTATTTGTTTAACCAGGTATAGCACACTAAGCTGAAAGCTTTTTTACAGGAGCGACCTGGGAGCACAAGGAGGTTAAGTGACTTGCTCAGGGTCATACAGTATGCAAGTGGAAGCTGTGGGATTCAAACCCAGGTCTGGTCTGCTGGATGTCACCAGATTTGCAGCTCAGAGCCTTAGACCACTGCGCTATACTGCCTCTAATGTTAACTGGAGCACCTTTGCTGCAGCCACATCCAAGAGCAGGGTCATTCTCGATGCCCTACAGGGTGCATGCCTCAGACAGCTAGTGCTGGAACCCACATGGGAGGGAGCAATCTTGGACCTGGTACTCTCAAAGGGAGATGGAGAGAGGATCTCAGATTTAGATGTGGGTAGCCATCTCAAAACAAGCGAACACCAAACAGTGTGGTTCATGATAAACACAACCATGGAGTTTCGGAGAGCTGACTTTGGCAAAATGGGAGAGTACTTCAGAAAAGCACTAGCAAATGGACAAGAAGGAGGGATGGAAGAACAATGGGAAAAAATCAAAACTGCTATCACAGAGGCAACAAGCCTATGTGTAAAGCAAATAAACAAAGCTAAACGAAGGAAAAAAAACACTATGGTTCTCAAAAGATGTGGTGGGAAATGTTAGGGAGAAATAGATAGCATTCAGGAAGCATAAGAAAACACAGAAGGAGCAAGGCAGAGAACTCTACCAGTTAAAGCAGAAGGAAGCAGGGAAGGCAGTCAGAATAGCAAAGGCCCAAATGAGGAAAAGATAGCCAAATCAGTTAAGAATAGGGATAAAACCTTTTATAGGTATGTTAGGGAGCAAAGGAAAACTAAAGGAGGGATAGTGAGGCTTAATAAAGGGGAGGAGGGTGGGCAGAGGGTGACAGTGAAAAAGAAGGGTTGCTTAACAAATACTTCTGCTCAATATTCACTAAAAAAGATGAGGGGGAGGTACCTAAACCAAACAATAGAAGCACTCTGGACAGGGGGTTGATAACAGTCCATTCACAGAAGAAAGGGTCCTGAAAGAACTCTTAAAACTGAAGGTGGACAAAGCAATGGGGCCTGATGGGATTCACCCCAGAATTCTAAAAGAACTAAGGGGAGAACTAGTCACACCACTGACTACCCTTTTTAACAAATCATGGGAGGATGGTGTGGTACCTGAGGACTGGAGGAGGGCAGATGTGATTCCTTTCACAAAAGCGGGAGCAAGGCAGAGGTAGGAAACTACAGACCTGTTAGTTTGACCTCAGTGGTAGGGAAGATGATGGAATCACTTCTGAAAGAAAGAATTCTTAAGTACCTAGAGGTCAGCGGGGCACAGGACCCAAGGCAACATGGATTTGCAGTGGGAAGGTCATGTTAGAAGAATCTAATAGATTTCTTTGACTGGGTGACCAAAGTAGTAGACCAGGGAGGGGCTGTGGATGTGGCCTACCTAGGTTTTAGCAAGGCATTTGACACTGTCCCACACAAAAGATTAGTAAACAAGTTAGACAGCCTGGGAGTGGGTCCCAGGGTGGTAGCCTGGATAAAAAAAATTGGCTGGACAACAGGACACAGAGGGTAATAGTAAACGGAGTTCGCTCTGAACAAAAGTGGGGTTACTAGTCGGGTACCGCAGGGTTCAGTACTGGGACCAGTCCTCTTTAATGTCTTTATAGGTGACATCGCGGAGGGACTGGAAGAAAAAGCATGCCTCTTTGCAGACGACACAAAGATCTGCAACAGGGTCGATACACAAGGTGGGGTGGAAAGGATGAGAAGGGACTTGGCAAGTCTGGAGGAATGGTCAAGAGTATGGCAGCTTAGATTGAATGCAAAGAAGTGTGAAGTAATGCAGGGCAGAGTACACAATGGGGGGAGGTACTAACAGTAAAAATGGAAAAGGACCTGGGGTAGTCATACCAGATGACCTAAAGTTAGGCAAGTGTAACCCCCTTGTTCCCAGGGGTTACTAGAATAACAGTTAGAACCAGTGGCAGGCAGGGAAAGGCAGCTAGTGAAATGCCAGTTAAATGGGTTTCACACTGTCATGCTCTAGTTTCAGTCTCAGCTGAGATGGAGGATGATGTAATCTTAGAACTCTCGCAGCGGCATAAGCCACACTTCTTTGCCAGCTCTAGGGAGATATCTTTAGAATGTTCAGTTAGAGTGGAGTCAGTCCTGAGTAGGAGTTCTAGGAGGAGGCTGCAGCTTGCTGTGCAGCTTCTCACCTCGCTCTGACAGAGAGGATTCCATGTGATGATAGCGATCAAAAAACAGCGATCTTCGCGAATGTATATTGCCAAAAAGCATTTCAGCGATATACATTTCTCAGTGAACGAACTTCTGGTGCATTAAAGTGTTTTCGTGGGAGGGCTGTGCCCCTCCACACCCCCCCTCATGGGGGGCTTAACCCTCTGCACCCTCCTTACTAAGGATTCTCAACTTCGGGGCGGGTGCAACATGAGGAGGGGGAGAAATTCATTAAAATTCTTGTGGGGGTAGGAAGAAATGGGTTGTTGGTTAACTAGGATCTGCAGCTTATCCTGTAGGTAGGGAAATGGGCAGACTATGTGGGCCAAGCGGTCCCTATCTGCTGTCAAAGTCTATGGTTCTATGTAAATAAAAAAATAAACGCACAGCCACAAGCAGCGGCAAAACTACTACCCCCAGTGAGTCCCGAACCTAGTGCCTACTGGACCGCAGCCAGCCCCCCTCACCACCACACCACACCACACCACACCACACCACAGGACTGGCTCTATTGCAGCAGGCTCAGCTACCCTCCTTAACCCTCCCTCCTATCCCTCCCGTACAGCTCCCCATTCCTCCCCTTCTGGTCACTCTGTATGCTATTCCTTCGCTCCTCTTGCAGGGTAGCGGATCATGATAGCGCTATAAATGAGTCGCTGTTTCTACAGTCACTCATTTATAAGCGCTATCATCACGGGCTACCAGTTCAAGTTCAAGTTCAAGTTTATTGCAGGAAAACTCCATTGAGCAAGCTCATTCACAAGGAGGTCCTGTGACATAAACACTTAAAGTACAAACACAGATAGGTAATAACAGTATATATATGAAATGCACGTTACATGATACAGGCTGGATATACATACAAGGGTACCACATAGGGTGACCGCAGGTGGTAAACATTGATATGAGACAGGGAAGCGACTTACAGGTTGCATACTGATAAATGAAACATGATAACTGGTGTGTGCAATACATATACAGTATTTTGGCAGCTAGAACAAACAGCAGTCTACAACTGATATGGGGGGAGGAGTGATTTGATAGAGTAGCAGTGGAGCGTAAGCAAGGATAAAGCCAGGAGTAGAAGGGGAAGGGAAAACAGTTAATATGACAAATCAATTATACCTTACCAGTGGATAAATATGGCACACATGGGGAAGGAAGAGACTTAATGACAGTTACAGGTGTCTTTTATTTTGGCTGAACTTAGCGATTTGTAGAAGTTTATTGAAACTGTGCTAGTTAGTTTCAGTACAGTTTGTAATTGGTTCCAAATGGAGGGAAGGGCATATGCAATAGCACGTTTACCAAAGGAAGTCCGCGTCCTTGGTATGTCAAGCATAATAAAGTCAGATTTTCTTAACGAGTATGCACTATGTGAGATAATAATAAGGGAAGAGAGATAGCTTGGCAATTTCTGCAGGAGCAGTTTGAGTCCATAGCCCAGCATGGAGCAGGTGTCTAGTAGTAAGGGATGTCCAACCAACAGCTGCATATAAGTCACAGTGATGCGAACGGTAAGGGGAGTTGGTAATGAACCGTAATGCACGGTGATAAAGGATGTCCAGTTTACTTAGATTTGCAAGAGTGGTGGAGGAATAGATTACATTGCCATAGTCGAGTAGGGGGAGAAAAGTGGCCTGTACAAGCTTGTTTCGAGTTTCAAGGGGGAAAAGGGGCCTATTTCTGTAGAAGAAACCTAACCTTGCTTTTAACCTTCTAGAGACATCTTCGACGTGGTCACTGAAAGATAATTTATTGTCGATCCAGATACCTAGATATTTAAATTTGGTTACAACTTCCAGAGGCTCGTTTAGCGTGGTGACAATGAAGTCTTGGGCAAGGGTATTGGGGGGCCCTGAGACAGCACTGCCGGAGAATATCATCGCTTTAGTCTTCTTAGCATTGAGCAGAAGCTTTGCCTTTATTAGATTATGCTCAAGTTGTGCGAAGTCCGCTTGAAGCACTCCCTTGACTTCAGATAACGATGAGCCAGAAGTATACAACACTATCATCTGCAAAAAAGTGCAGATTGGACGTAGATATGTTAGCATCTAAGTCATTAATGTACAGAGAAAACAAGATAGGGCCTAAGATGGATCCTTGGGGACTCCTCTTGCAGCTGGCAAGCAGCAGAAAAAGCCTTCCGCCTTTACTTTTGGAATCTTCCAGTTAGGTAGCTAGAGAACCACTGGGTGGTATGGTATGTGGCACCCAACTTTGCAAGGCAGTTGACTAATAGTTTGTGATCAACAGTATCAAAAGCTTTGCTGAGGTCCAAAAAGACTGCACCAGTTACCTTCTTAGCATCTATAGCAGAGATCCAATCATTGGTTACCTTTGCTAGTGCAGTGATTGTGCTATGATTAGCCCAGAAGCCAGATTGAGCTGGGTTAATGAGAGAGAAGGTTTCCAAGTGAGATTTTAACTGAATATGGATCAGTTTTTCGAGAACTTTAGAAAGGATAGGTAATATTGAGATAGGCCCATAGTTGTTTACATCGCATGGGTCACCAGATTTAAACAGAGGGAGGATATGTGCTGATTTCCAGCAGGACGGCACAGTAGCAGATGTAATGGAAAGATTGAAGATGTAGAGAATTGGGGCAGTGAGATGGGCGTAGCCTGACCTTAGGAAAAAGGGTTCCAAGCCATCGTCCCCTGCACTTTTTTTGGTGTCTAAGTTAAGAAGAGAATCTTCTACTTCTTTATAAGTTATCTTTGCGCAGTTGGAAGGGGCTGGGTGCAGGACTAGATGTGGCGGGAGGGGTATGCTGGCTCACTGCAGCACCAGCATAAGGTGGAGAGTCAAAAGCTAATCCAGCTGTGGCAAAGTGGGAGTTAAATTCCTCCAGGATTAGGGACTTGTTTTCCACAATCTTGCCACTTGCAACTATCTTTGTTGGGACAGACGGGGCCATGGGCCGTCCTTCTATAGCTTTGATAGTCTTCCATATTTTATGAGGGTTACCTTTAGTTTGTTCGAGAGTAGAAATATAATAGTTAGCTTTAGCAGGCGAAGTTTTTCACACAGTTATTCCTGGCTGTTCTAAAGGCCTGCCAATCCGAAGATTCTTTGGAATGTCTAGCTTTAGCCCAGAGCTTATCTCGAGCTATAAGGGCTGCCTTGAGATCCGAGGTGAACCAGGGGTTGGAATTGTTCCGTACCCTTACTTTGATGAAAGGGGCATGCTTATTTATTATTGTAGTGAGTTTGTCATTAAGGATGCAAGCTGCCTTGTTGACATCTTTGGCTAGGTAAAGATCTTGCCATCTGATCATGCTAAGGTCAGATAGGAAGTTTACTGCACTGAATTTGGAAGGATCTTTTGTTATAAAGATGGTTGTGGACCGGCCTTAATTTGAGATCTTATGCAAGCAATAATTCCATGATCGCTCATGTCGTTGTGAAACACTGCCAAATGAGATATTTGTGTGGATGGGTGGTTAGTACCACATCTAGAATGGAACTGTTGGCAGTATTTAGAGTGTTGTTCCTAGTAGGTTCACCGACTAATTGCCCAAGACCTAGCTGTCGTCACAAAGGGATTTGAGGCCGTGTGATTTAGGTGACAGCCAGTCCATATTTAGATCTCCTAGAAATATTGTTTCAGTTTTTGCATCTACGAACATGGATTTCAAAAGATTAAGGACTTCATCACCACCAGACAGGGGTCTATAGCCACCTAGGATAGTGATACATTCCGAGGAGGGGAGATGAAGGCTCAGCGAAACTAACTCAAATTCCTCGGCTAGAGATTTGCAACTAATATTGGTGACCAAGTACTTAGATTTGGCATAGATAACCACACCTCTGCCTCTAGACTCTCTATCTGCTCTAAATAAATTGTAGCCCTGCAGTGATATTTGTTGATCAGTGTTCGTTTTTTTTAACTACGACTCAGTAATTATGATAAGGTCTGGGTTAACGTGTGCAGCCCAGGCTTGCAGCTGTACAAGTTTTTTAGGCAGGCTTAAAATGTTGACCATCATCATTTTGAGACCTGTGGCCTCAGCAAAATCGATAGGCGAGGTAAGTTGTAGTGGGGGCCAGGGTTGAGCTCCACATTTCCTAAGCAGAGAAGAGCAGAAGTATAACTTTCTTTAAGGAGCTTATAAGAATGGAGACTACTTTTATTTCTTCACGAACCCATATGCGTTACTCTTGAAGTGCTTTCACTGTAATGACAGTTGATCGTGATCAATGTAAGTGCTTGGGTAGACATAGGTGAGGACAGTAGCAAGGGGGTGTAGGCTAACCGGGGGAATAGGCTAAAAGGGGAGAGGAGAATGACATAGTGTCTGCACGGTAGACTGTTATAACATTAGGTATTGATAAGGTACATTGGAGAACTGAATTGCATTGAGGTACTTCGAGTTGCACTGTATTGCTGAAAACTCTGCATCTTAGGAGCAATAAAAACACAATAAGGAGAGCCATGGTCCCAGATTGAGTGGTCTCGTGATTTGTATTAGTGCAATATTTTCTAGGCAAGAAATTTGCCCACCTAGGTACTCACTTAAAACCTAGATGAGAAAATACAGCAGAAAGGGGAACAAGGAGAGCAGGAGCAGCTTAGTTAGTGGCCATCCACCCTTCAGACTCAAGTCCCCTTGTAGCAGCACCGGGAAAGAAGTAGAATGATAATGCAGGCCATATTGCCCACGAATGAATACAGTGATTTATGTAGAAGACCAAGAATCCTTCTAGTGGCAGGTCGGTATAACCTGCTAATGGAAAACTAGTGTTCCGATTGGTTGCGCTGTCCCGTACCTTCCAAGGAGCTGCAGGCGGGTGTCCTGGTCTTGGTCGGTAGCTGGCTGGGTGCCGGCCGACCGTGGGTGAGCTGGAGCAGCCCTGTTCAGGGACAAGCAGCTAGAGAGAAGAAGACAGAGCAGGTCTTAAATAGCATAGAGGTAAAGGGGGTTAGATTTGAGCAGTTTAGTAAGACAAAAGGTAGTTAGACTTATCGGCACAAGGCAGAGTGCTTGGATGGGGGGCCCTGCAGGAAGAGCAGTCAGACAGAAGAGGTGTAAGCACTTTAAAACAGTAGTAGAAATTACAATCCAGCTAATACAGTTGAAAAACTCCTAATAACACAGTTGAAATGTGCTTAGTTCTATCGAAAATCTAACAAAGTGCCAGGTGTCTACAGCAGGGGAAAACTCCTGGCCAATCAGAGTGGGTTTGCTGGAAGCACCCGTGTTCTGACTGGCTGCGCTGTCCCGTACCTTCCAAGGAGCTGCAGGCGGGTGTCCTGGTCTTGGTCGGTGGCTGGCTGGGTGCCGGCCGACCGTGGGTGAGCTGGAGCAGCCCTGTTCAGGGACAAGCAGCTTCCAAGGAGCTGCAGGCGGATGTCCTGGTCTTAGTCGGTGGCTGGCTGGGTGCCGGCCGACCGTGGGTGAGCTGGAGCAGCCCTGTTCAGGGACAAGCAGCTTCCAAGGAGCTGCAGGCGGGTGTCCTGGTCTTGGTCGGTGGCTGGCTAGGTGCCGGCCGACCGTGGGTGAGCTGGAGCAGCCCTGTTCAGGGACAAGCAGCTACCAACAGAGAGCTACCTCTTTGTTTTGGGTAGCTTGTTCTCACACTAGAAGAAGGACATAGAAAACAGTGACTGAAGTGGTGGAGACCTTGCCAAGTGGGTTTTCCTTTGCCCCATCCCAGGAGGGATGGGGCGATATTCAGGGTTCGGGGCAATCCCCTCAATCCAGTCTGTCTGGTGAGGCTGCCTTTGTACAGCTTCAGAACTGTGAGTACTTCTTTTGTGTAAGCCCAGGTGGGGCACCTGCAATACCTATGGTGAATTTCTCTGACAAAGAGACCCTGTCACCTAGACTGTTTCTGTTTTAAAAGTGTCTGCTTACGTTTGGAGTCTAGTGAGAGACTGTCCAAGTACAGAACTTTTAACTTTCAGACACCTTAGAGGTGTGTCATGTAGTAAGTTAAGTGTGAAAAACATTTCAAGATAGCATCTACAAGTTTTCCGTGAGGGTGTTCTTAACTACAGTAGATGAATGGCCGAGTATAAACTTGGAAGCAAAAGGTGGGAGACCCCCCATCTGGAGTAACCAGTTTACCTTTCCAGGTTCAGTTTGGGCACCAGTTCAATTTTCAGTCAGTGCATTTGGCCAGTGCCTGATGAAAACAGTTACCCAGACGTGGGTTTTGGATTCTCTGTTTTCAGTTCAGCTCAGTACAGTGGGTGGTGGAAGATTTGGAGCCTGGATGTGGCTCTTTTGTGGTCATGTGTACCACCTTCATTCCTCATGAAATGTGGGAATGTGTCCTAGTACTGGCCATGTGTGCCTAGTCGATGGAAAATGTACTAGTAACTGGCCATATGTACCAATGTCCATTTTCAGAACCAGAGTGTTCACTGTTTTGTGTCTTTACCCTATGCTAAATGGGAATGTCAGGAATTTCTGTACTCTGGAGAATCTGCAATACCAGTATGTGTAGTCCAGTGGGGGTACATCTTCGCTTTGTGATTATTCCTACTCTGTTACGTGAATAAAAGCCACACTCTAGAATCTCAACCTGGTTTGGACAGTATTGTTATTGCTTCCATTGTGTCTGGATTTACATGGGTACCCCTGACCAGAAGTGCAAACCTAGCACAATTATGAGCAAATGTTTATTCTCACAGGGACCTGGCTTGCTGGCCATGGTAAATGGTCCCACTGGGGGTGTGCCTGGTAGTTGCCACACTTGGTTGCCTGTCTGTGATAGCAGTCTTAGAAAAGAAATATGTGTACTCGTTATGTTAACCCCCATACCTCTCTTTTGCCCCTAGATGTTATGTGGTGAGAGAAGCAGCCCTGCTAGTTAAACAGAGCTCGCAGTTGCTGTGCTGCCATGCAGATTGGTCTATTCTGAGTTCCTGTGCCTTAACCATCAGCAGAGCAATGCTGATAGTTTTATTTTAAGTACTTTAACTTATAAATGTGCTGTATTTCCCCTGTCTACGGGGTGCTTTAATTGATACCTCCATTGCTACCACAGTAAATCTGCGCAGTTTGTAACCCATTCTGCCAGGAGCTTTACATTTTTATTGGCTCAGCCTGTGTATTAGCTTACTGTGAAATGTGCAATCTTACTCCCTTTTCAGTGGGAGCTTTTAACTGCTCTCTGTGTTGTATTTTTAGTGCTGACTTATTTTCAACTGCTTAATATGATTTGGCGACATTGCTAAAGGGAGCTTTAATGAATTAATGTTTAGCCAGTTCTGGAATACTGTCTGGGGTGTAGCTGTTGGGCTGTTTTGTGTCTCCTCATGTTACTGCTGTTTTGCCTCCTGAATTTGTTTTTATTCTTACTCTCTCCCTCTGCTTCCCTCTCTCTAGCTCTCTCCTTGCCTGTTCTCACTTAGTGCTTATCCTCCTTTCTCCTTCTTCTTCTCCTCCCCTTTCACCTGCTCCTCCCCTGACCACCCCTTTCAGTTAATCATTTGCTTGCCCCCTCCGACAGTATATGTATCTAATATACCCTCCTTTTCTCTTCCAGTTCGACCCCTGGGCCAGGCTGCCCGAAGAGCTGCTCCCGCCCTCCCTGCTGTAACTTTTCAGGTACGCAGTTGGAAGCGGTGCTCATCTTTCTTTGTTCAGCAGTTTAAACTTGGGGCCTTTTTCTGTTTGGCCACCAAGTTGCTCGCGGGGCATCTAGAAGTGGACTCCGGCTTCGACCACACATCTTTGCTTCAGTATTCTTTTCAGGACTCCTTAATTAGGAACCTCACTTGTATTTTTGATTTCACAGCTGCACTGAGTCTCTATTTAAACATTGGAGCACTCAGGAGTATTTAACTACCAGCTAACTTTCAGTGCTAATTCAGTGCATGCGGGGTGTTTTTAATTCGGAGCTCGCAGTTACTGTGCTGCCAGGTTGGTCCCAACAGTCGCTTCGTGACTGCTTCCTGCCCGCCCCCAAATACCCTCTCACCCTTAGGTGGTGTTTAAGTTATTCTCTATACTCTTGCGGTAGCTGGGACTTGTGTTTTTTTGTTTTTTTCTATCTTCCATGTTTCTCATCTGCTCGTCATTTTTGATTTCCTCTAGAGGGCACCTGGACTTCAGGTAGATATTATCTTACCTCTTTCCAAGTGCATGCCCTTGTTTTTCTCTCCTGTTGGGATATTTTGACTTCTCTTCATCTCCCTCTGGCTGTCTTGGCTGTCTTTCTATTTCTTTCTCTGTTTCATTCTACCTTTTTTGCTAGGTTTGTCCTGCCTCCCACTACTCTCCCCCCCCGAACTCCCTTATTCTGCCTATACTCTCCTTTAACTTATCTGCCCTCTTTTTCTCCCTTTATTCTCCTCCCTTCTCCTTCTTTTCTCTCCTCCCTTTCCATTCTTGCCCTTTATCCTTCCTACCATGTATCTCAGGAATATTTACCCCCTCCTGCCAGTTCTATGTGCCATGTTCTTTCTAGCACTCACTACAGGCTCTATTGAATATCCCTCTTCTCGCTGTGTTTACTCTACTAATAACTTCTGTTACTCCAATTTAATCTCTGACCCCACTCCTAACCCTATACCTATGTCGAGTCTCAATAATAAACTTCTTGGGGTATTAATCATAAATTTCTTGCAGAGGCTCTCTATCTCCCCTAGGTGCGTCTCTTAAGCTGTCACGATTGCCTCCCTCTGGATAATAACAATATCCCTTACCCTTGCGGTTGATGTTGAGCCAAATCCAGGCCCCTCTATGTCTACCACCACATCTCTGTCTCACCCCTCCTATTGTTTGCCTCACTCCTCCTGCATCACCTTTGCTCACCTAAACATTAGGAGCCTTACTGCTAATCTTCCTGAACTTGAGGCCTTGATTAGCTCTAATAACGCTGTCATACTAGCCCTGTCTGAAACCTGGCTGAAACCCTCCATTGCTGACCCCATCTGCGCTATATCAGAGTATAATCTGCTTAGGGCTGATCATTCCAACTCCAAAGGGGGGCGCCTGGCACTTTACTTCAAGTCGCATCTCAATGTAACTCTCAGTCAGTCTCCTCCTATGGTTAATTGTGAGGTGCTCCATTCGTTTCTGGTACTTGAGGGTGTTAAAAAAATCCACATCTTCTGCGTGTATATACCTCCTAGAAACTCAAGGCAGGGTCAGGAAGAATTCACCTCTCATGTGCCCCCTGTGTCAGGGAAAAGCAAAGTAATCTGTCTGGGAGACTTTAACCAGGACTGGGCTGGGCCTAGTTACCCCCTCCTATCTTCTATCACTAGCAAGGCTAACCTCTCCCAACTTATCCAGGCCCCAACCAGGATCTCCCATCATGGATCCTGTTCCACCCTCATGGATTGGATCCTGACAAATAGGAAGGAGAACTTCCCCTCCGCAGGTGTTCTACCCAACTCGATAAGCGATCACTGTCCGGTCTACTGCATTTGGGACACCTCCCCACCTCCTTCCCGTCTAAAGTCCTATCTTTCCCCAACATCTCTAAACTCAACCCTTCTGCGTTTCTGCATGATCTCAACATGGATGACTGGTCCCCCCTCTATATTACTGATGACATTAACACTGCAGTTGAATACTTCAGTGATACCCTAATCTCTCTTCAGAACTTTCATATTCCAGTCATCACACGTCGGGTAAAAGGCAAAGTCACTAAATGGCTTAAGCACCCTCTTCTCCAGCTGCTAAAACATAGGGATAAACTCTGGTCAGTTTGAAACTCCTCTTCTACTCAAGCCAACTTTGAGGCCTACAGATCCTTATGTAACACCTGAAAAAGGGAGATTCGCTTAGCCAAGAGCACTTACTACCAAAACCTTCTCAGGTCTTCTACCTCTAACCCTAAACGTTACTGGTCACAAATCAAGGCGATCCTGGGGAACAACAAATCTATGACTCCAAATGAAATGCTAATAAATGATACTCTATTCAATAACCCTCTTACCATAGCTAATGCCTTTAACTCTCTATTTTCCACTCTATTACCACCCCTCCCCTCCTTCTACTGACTCTTCCCAGGTGTCCCCCCCACAAGCTTCTACCCCTCCAACACTTGAGCTTGCCTTGATCACGTGTCTTGAGGTGCTTAGGCTCATATACCATTACCACAGCAACTCCCCGACCGTGAAGACCATCACAGCACCAAAAATTGGGCAAAATCCGCCCATCACTGTGGTGGTCCGTGCGGCGATAGAGACTGCCTCACTGGGTGTTTTCCCCCTCCCCCGGTCCAACTCCGACTTGGAGTTAGAATCCTAGAGACTGGGGTGTGTGGGGGCGAAGCGCCCCACAAAGGGGGGGATTGAGGCGCAGCCCCCCCGATTGTGAGCGTCGACATCCCGTGGCTACAATGCTGACAGTCGGCATCGTAGCTATCGCAGTAGGGGATGTCGGCTCTAGCACTATTGAAGCGCTATAGGTAAACCGCTTAGGCTACTAAGATCCATTCCTATTAATGGAAGTGCTGGACCTGATGCTATCCATCCTAGGATTCTAAGGCAATTTGCCTCCTGTCTTTCAGTACATGTGACTAGGCTTATTAATCTCTCTATCTGTTCTGCCTCGGTGCCTGTGGTCTGGAAAGCTGACAGAACCATTCCTGTCTTTAAGAAAGGTGATGACAAAATCATGTCTAACTATAGGCCCATTTTTTCTCCTGCCCACACTCAGTAAGCTGCTTGAGAAACTTGTTTATCACCAGGTCTCTGATCACCTCCTCAACTTTAACCTTCTAACTCCGGTTCAACATGGCTTTAGGGCTGGCCACAGCACAACAGCTCTTACTCAGTTTACCAGTGACGTTAAAAGGTACATGGATAAGGGTCTACTTACTGGGGCTGTGTTCATCGATCTCTCTAAAGAGTTTGACATGGTAAATCACCCCCTTCTACTAGCCAAGCTGCATACTCTTGGTACCTCTCACTCTACCCTTTCCTGGTTTGGCAGCTACCTGGAAAATTGGTCTCAGACTGTCTCTTTCTGTAAGTCTCTCTCCTCCTCCTCCTCCCATATCCCCTGAGGTGTCGTGCAGGGTTTGACCCTTGGCCCCTACTCTTCTCCCTCTTCATCAATGACATCCCTACTCCTCCACACTGCAACATCCTCATGTATGCAGACGGCCTGGTGATTTACTCGGCTTCCAAGTCTGCTTTTGACATCAACCTTCATCTCTCCAGTGCCTTTCAGACCCTCCAATCCTGGTTCTCATCCACCCACCAAGTCCTAAACAGATCCAAGACTCAGGCCATGCTGTTTGGGTCCCCTAGAAAGGTTCCTGCTGAGTCTTCTAATCTCCTGGTTTGCTGCAGCGATGGGACAGCTCTCTTCAACACTTCAGCCTTCAAGTATCTAGGGGTCACGCTTGATGCGGCACTTGACTTTTCTGCACACGTTAATGTGGTTTGTAGATTGGTTAACGCCAAAATTGGTGCTGCCTACAGGATGCTACACTCACTCACTCACTTACTCCAGCTTCTAGAATCTCTGTAGTGAGGGGTGTTTTTCTTTCTCAACTTCTTTATACTCTCCCTGTGATATCTCATGCCAATGTGGGTGTTCTTCACGAATGGGACACATCTTACAACAATATCTGTAGATTTGCCGTATCTGCTCCTCACCTAACCCATCACTGTCTCCTCTACTCTGCCTTAAACTGGCTGTCTCCTGTTGCCCTCCACTCATACACACTGGGGTGTTTTGTTGACTCCTTAACCAGATCTCCTCGTCCCTCCACCCTGGGGGACATGCTTACCCCGGCCTCTCACTCTCGTTTCCTTAGGTCCTCTTCCTCCCCCCTACTCATTGTTCTACCTTGCTCCATGAAAATGCGTGAGCAAGCTTTCTCCTACTTTGCCCCTAGGTTTTGGAACTCACTCCCCAACCACGTCAAGGTTTCCACTTCTCATCCTGCATTTAAGCACTCTCTATTTTCCCACCTCATATCTCTTGACAACTGCATCTGCTCATAACGTTCTGTCCTGTCTCTCTACTTTGTGTCCTTGTTTGTGGCCTTGCCTGCTTCTTGGGTTTTTGCCTTCTGCTTAAGTGTCAATAACAGTCTGTTTTCTCCTCTACTGGGTTCAACTGTCTTGTCTACTGTATCATTATGTAACTTTTGTCATCTGTGCCTATCTGCCTGTTTTCTCCCTCAGCTAGGACTGTTGACTTGTCTACTACCAGGACATGGATAGTCTACTGTGCCTGCCTCTGACTTTTGTGGACAGTTCTCCTGTCTTCTGTAGCTGGCTGTTTGTCAATGCTTTGCTGTTATGGTGGTATGCTTGTATGCTGTTATCCTGTTACCCTGTTATCCTTTTAAGCGGATATGCTGTTACCCTGATTTATTGTTACACTGTCCAACTGTTACGCTGTCATATTGTTATGCTTTTGTAACCCCCCTGCAAATGGGGGTTCCCAAAAGACTTCCAGGAGCTTGCTTGAATGCTCCAAGCCTGAATGGTGTTTGGCGTTTAAGCCATTTATCTGTGAGTGTTTTTAGAGCCTCTGGTACTGTCTCTTTAAGAGCTGTCTGCTTGCAGACATAATTAGTTTGTATGGGGGGACTGTGTGTTTCTTTGATTGAGTACCACTTGAGCTCCTGCCAATTCACTCCATTTTGCAGTCACTAGGAGTGCAAAGGAACCTATCTGAAAGATGTAACTGTTTGCCAGAAATCATTTAGCGTAATAATGAAAATACAGTTTGTCTAACCTGCTTTCTTACGCGAGTCAGAACTGTGTTTGCCTAGTTCCCCATTCTAGTTTTGAACTGCTGAACTGGACCAATCGTGTGGGTTAAGGTAGCTCTAAAATGGTGCCTTGGCGAATCAGAACTTGGACTCGTAATCTGGAGCCAGCCACAAGAGGATTGTATGGGCAGTGACTCTGGGAGATGTAGTTTGGACTTGGGCCTTTTGGACCAACAGGGGCAGTCTATTGTGAGTGACAGCCAATCCAGCCAAGAACTGGGAGGAACTCAAAGGAAGTGCCCGGTTTTGTCTGCTGGAGTTTCAGTTGAGCTCTGGCAGTGAAGGGGGAAGGAGCCCTGTGCTTTTTCAGTGTGCAGTTTTAGTCGGGAAACGTGTGTAAGGCCCAGTGTTCCGGTCTGCAGCTTGTGTAACTGCTTGTTAGGACTGAATCTGTCCTGTGAAGAGAATCAAAGGATATCTGAAGAGTAGAAACCAGGCTCACCCTGTAGAAGACTGGAGAAATTGCTGAATTGCGCTTGGTCTGTCAGGAACTGAATCTGCTGTGTGTTCTCCCGGGTATTGTGCAGTAATTGCGATCGGGATAGAGAAGCAGCCTGCCTGGTATAGTACTTTCTTTTTACCATATAAATGTGTGAGGAGGCTTGTGTAGCTCAAGTGAATCCTGCTGCCATTAAAGGACTTTCGCCTGTTACTGTTTACCATATAAATGTGTGAGGAGGCTTGTGTAGCTCAAGTGAATCCTGCTGCCATTAAAGGACTTTTGCCTGTTGCAGTTTGTCATATAAATGTGCGAGGAGTCTCGTGGAGCTCAAGAGTAGCCCTGCTGATGTTGAAGGACCCTATCTTGTTTGGAGGTCATGAGTACTAATTCAGGGTCGCTCCCTGTTGAATTGCCACATTGAATCCAAATGGAATTATTGTACTGCTGACTGTTTAACTAATTTTTCTTTTCTCTGTGTGAAAGGGCCCCTACCAGCTGCCACGGTTTGGACTAGCCACTAGGGCTTGGGTACCCAGGGACAGTAACTGGTAGGGATAGGCCTGACACAGAGCCATAAATAGATGAGTAAAGTGATAAGCTAATTAACCTGATTTCCCCTGTCCTTGTTATATCCCCTAAATAAATCAGAGCTGCTTGTTTCAGCAAAGTTATACTGCCTGAGGTATTTGTCTATGTAAAGTATTGTACTGTGATTGTTGCACTGTATTTTATTTTACAGGGGTCCCAGTGCCTGAACCAGTCCTGGGGTAAGTGTATACTGTGAAGGTAATTCTGATATATTGTGTGGGCCACTAGTGGGAAGAAAGGGGGGTTGCAGTGTCCCAGAGGGCTGTGACCAAGTTAGTTTAACTATTGCAAACCATGACCTCTGGGTGGAGGCACCCGCCATCGGATCCAGACCCCTCAACCTGTTAGTGGCAAATCAGGCAGGGGTAGTAGCCCCTGGGATAGCGCCATCTAGGGGTTACATCTTGGAGGCTCACCGCTGGGATTGTGTGTCCTCTGGTGGCCATATTTACGAACCACTGTTAAGAAAAAAATGGGTACCCCGACAGAAGTGACTGTGCACCGGCTGGTGGAGTGGTGTACTGGGGAGGAGATTGACCCCCAAAATGCTATGCTTATCCTGGACATCCCCCTTGGTATCAATACGGACACTGTACAGGGAGTACTTTCCAAGGTGGAAGGTTTACAAAACCCTGTGGTGGTGGGTCGGCATGCTAATCTGCTCACCCACACTTTCCTGGCCCTAGTGAGGTTTAAGGATCCCATAGATAGCTCCAAAGTGCCACAGACCATTACCCCAGAGGAGCCCTCACTGCCTGGAGAGTGATAACTAAGGACAGTAAAGACCCAGGGGAATGAGCCCCCACCACTGTCTGAAACTTTTGAGGAAAAATTTGCTAAATGGTTGCTGGGGAAGGAAAACTGTGGAGGACTTGAAGAAACTATTCTTGCCACCTGGGGTGTTCCTCCCCAACACCCTCTCTCCAGTACCCGTAATGGTGGCTGAACCAATGCAGACTCCTATTTCTGCACCTGCCATTAGTCACGACTCTTACCGAAGGTTGAGGATCTTCTCTGGCACCCTCCCCACCCCCCAAGGGGAGGATGACTGGGAGACCTGGATAGACTATGTTGCCCCCCAAGTGCTAGAATGGCAATGCTCAGAAGCCAAAAAGCGAAAGAGGGTTAGTGAGAGCCTCCGAGGTCCTGCCCTGGCTACCATCCGTGCTAAACGGGCCAGTAACACTGAAGTGACTGCACAGGCCTATCTTGAGGCCTTGGAGAATGTGTATGGGAGCCCAGATTCTGATGAGGATCTATGGTGGAGAGTAAGAAATGCACAACAGTACCAAGGGGAGTTGTTGTCTGTGTATGTATCTCGGCTGGAAAAATTATTGCAAGAATGCCTCAGAAAGGGTAGTTTGCCAGCGATTGAACTGGACTGAACCAGGCCGGACAGGATCCTTAAGTCTGCCCCTTCTCAGAACTGCTGTTGCTTCAGTTCGCCTGGCAAATCGACTGGAATCCCCACCCTCCTATGATGAGTTAATGAGAGAAATTCGAGGAGTTGAGAAAAGGCGACCTCGGGAGGGACCTGCACCAATAGCTGTGGCTATGACCCGAGCGACTGAGGGTGGTCCATCAAGTGAAGTTCAGGGGCAGAGGTTGGCAGTCAATAAGTGCTCTGACAAGTAAAAAGATATGCCACAATGGGGCGAACTGTTGAGAGAGATACGGGAATTCAAAAACAGTCCTTTTATGAAGGCCACGCCTGCAAGTACGGGCCCCGACCTATATCCGACTGCATCTGCTATGGGGGTTGGGGTACCCACCCATGTATCTCCTGCTGATAACAGCTCCAAACTCAATTCCTTGACCATGGAAGTGGAGAAACTAACGAGATGTCTCCAAATGCTTATCACGCCGCAGACAGAGATGGCACCAAGGTTTCCAGTTAGTAGTACCCCCGGCCTGGCTCCCAGTGTGGTGCCTTGGCCAGCTCAAACTCCAGAAAGTATGTTTTGCTATAATTGTGGGAAGGATGGGCACATGAAGAGGGAATGCCGGTCCCCAAAAGACACTGACAAAGTTGCATATAGGCTACAAGGAGAGCTTGGGAGAACAAATCAGTGGTTAAGAGGTGCAAAATGATCCCAGTGAGGGCACCAAAATGCTAACCCCGTCTTTTTGTGGCAAGGTCAGTTGCCCAGGCCCTGCTACCGCCTCTCCAGACTGGTCCAGAATAGTGGGTCCCTCCATGGAGACCACTGTAAAGGTGAATGGAGTGTCTACAAGAGCTGTATTAGACAGTGGCTCCCAAGTGACAATTATGTTCCAGGATTGGTATCAGAAGCATTTGTCAGACATACCCTTACAACCATTAGAAGGACTGCATGTATGGGGGTTAAGTGAGAAGGCCTACCCCTATTCTGGGTATATCCGAATTTGGCTGTCTTTCCCCACCTCCGTGGCTGGAGTGGCCGAACAAGTAGAGACCCTAGCCTTAGTGTGTCCCCCCACTGGACTGTATGATGGTGTCCCTTTGTTGATTGGAACAAATGCTCATATGTTCGGAAGGCTGGCACAGTTGTGTTATGAAAACAGGGTCAAAGACTAGTAGAGCTTTAAGAGTTCTGGCTTTAATTAAGAAGGCCTATGAGGCACAGAGAGATGCTGAAAAATAGAACCAGAGGAACCGGTCGGAATTGTATGGAAGAAGGATCCTGAGTCTCTGATCCTGGCGCCAAATGCCCAGTGTACCTTACGGGAGAGGTCCATATCAGAAAGGATGTTAAGAATAAAATATTAATGTTGGATGCACCAGGCGATGGAAAATTGCCAGAGGGACTGCTGGTCAAGCCTAGTATTTTACCCGCTAGAGCCCATGCTTATGCCAGAAGGGTAATGGTCCAAGTTCATAATGTGTCTGAAAGAGACATTCGAGTAAATAGAGGTTGCATCCTGGCTAATGTGCATTGTGCTTGACACTGCAGTGCTACCCAGCAGCAGAGTTCGAGGAAGAATGACAGAGTAACGCCTGACTTGTTTGATTTTGGCGACTCCCGTTGCCAGCTGAATAGAAAGTGAGGATCAGTGAGAAGCTTGCCCAGAGAGACCAGTGTTTTCTTTAAAGGAATGGGACGTAGGATGCATGCAAGAGCTGAGCACAATATCCGGCTGCATGACGAAGACCATTTCGTGAGAGGTCTCGACGCCTGGCACCTGCTGATATAGATGATGTGAGGCGGCATCTGCAAGAGATGTTAGCTGCTGGTGTAATACAAGAATCCAGAAGCCCTTATGCTTCCCCCATTGTGGTAGTGAGGAAAAAGAATGGGACAGTAAGGATGTGCGTGGATTATCGCACCTTAAACTGGCGGACTATCCCTGATCAGAACACAATGCCCTGCATTCAGGATGCTTTGGACTGCCTAAACGGGAGCAAGTGGTTCTCTGTGCTGGATCTCCGCAGTGGGTACTACCAGATCCCGATGGCCGCAGAGGACCGTGAGAAGACAGCCTTTATCTGTCCGCTTGGCTTCTATGAATTCATGAGGATGCCTCAAGGATTTCAGGTGCCCCAGCCACTTTTCAACGATTGATGGAGCGTGCAGTGGGGGACATGAACTTACTAGAGTGCCTGGTATACCTAGATGATGTTATTGTGTTTGGCAGCTCACTGGAGGAACATGAGAGCAGATTATTTAAGGTATTGGACCGACTGGAGGACTTTGGCCTTAAACTGTCCATTGATAAGTGTTAATTCTTTCAAACATCAGTAAAGTATGTGGGACACATAGTATCCACTGAGGAATAGAGACCGACCAAGTAAAGTTGAGGCCTTGACCACCTGGCCACAGCCCAAAATCTAAAAGAACTGCAAGAGATTCCTAGGATTCTGTGGTTATTATCGGCGTTTCATCAAGGACTATTCAAGAGTGATCCGCCCTTTACTTAATCTTACTCAGGGTATCCCCAACCCACAAAAATACAAAAGTCAGCGTCCCTCAAGACTGAAAGAGTGTATTGTTCCGAAGTGAAGTATTTGGGGCCCGCTGGACTCCTGATTGTGAGACTGCTTTTCATGAGATCATATATCAACTACCCATGCTCCAGTGCTGGTCTATGCCGATCAAGAAAACCTTACGTCCTGCACACTGATGCTAGCTTGCAAGGGCTGGGGGCTGTGTTGTACCAAGAGAACGAGAATGGCCTGAGACCAGTGGCCTTTGCCAGTAGAAACTTGACCCCATCCGAAAAGAACTATCCTGTACATAAGTTAGAGTTCCTAGCTTTGAAGTGGGCTATTGTTGACCAATTCCATGAGTACTTGTATGGAGCTAAAATACTAGTAACAAGCATTTGTCAATGCCGAATGTTTGCTTACTGGCATTGGCAGTGGTAGTGTAGAAGTTATAGAGCTGCGTAATAGGAATGGCAGTGAAGTATTGAACTGAAGCCAACCCCACCACCACCTGCAGAGAGTGACAGGCATTGGGGTGTGCATTTGGGTCGTCAGGCATAATGGCCATGCCATTTCACCACACCCCACTCTGCAGAGACTGACAAGTGTCACATGTTCCTTGGGGTCTTTGGCCTTATCAGCACCCATTTCATTAGGAAATACGGTGAGATGGGTGCAATATAGAGAATGGGGTGAAGTTTGGGGCGAAGTCTCAAGGCATACCTCGATGCCTCTCAGTGACTGCAGGGTGTGGAATGGTATGAGCATCACAGGCAAGAATCCCAAGTCACACCCTGATTCCTGTCATTCTCTATAGGGTTGGACGATTTAGTTGAAAACCCTAATACCTCAGGCATTCATTGGTATTTTAACTCCAAATTTTCAACATGTTTGTTTTGTGACCCCACCTCATGAACAGGGGGAATATCAGTTTGGTAGCCGAAAGCTGCTTATGCACAGTGACTACGGATTTAGCACCACAGGTGCAAAAATATTCCAAACAGGCTGTAAAAAATGACAGCTGTACTCTGTCATGAGGAGGTGTAAAAATGGCTATGTTGCAAATGTGTGGTAAAAATATTTAAAAAAATGGTGAAGTCACGAGCGTACATAGAAACTGTGCAACGCACACACCGTTATATAAGTAGGTTGGGGATATTTTATAGCAGATTGTCAACTCAGGCATTTTGGTGCCTCGATCATGAACAGTGTCACTGTGATTTTCTTTATCTGTCCCGAACAATGATTTCCCACAGCAACACGTACTCTGCACTGAAAGTGTGAAAACACACTTGACCATGTTGTGAAAAATGGCAGCTGTACTGTTCATAAGGAGTGTTGAAAAATGCCACTAGTGAAAATCTGGACTGAAAATATTACAAAGTCATGAACTAACGAGGATGCGTGGAAACTGCACAATGCTCACTCGTAACACAGTCATTTTATGGACTTTTGTCACCAAATTTTCAACATAGCCATTTAAGACCTCTGCTCATGAACAGTGTAACTATGATTTTCTTAATCTGTCCTAAACATTGCTTTTGCACACCAACAGCACCATTATGCTTCTGTGCGATAACACATTTTGGGTGACATGAAAAATTGCAGCTGTACTGTTCATAAGGAAGTTTAATAAAATGGACATGTTGAAAATCTAGAGTGAAAATATTAAATTTGCAAACTTACGAGCATGCATAGGAACTGTGCAACGCACGTCGAAAAGTCATTTCTAGGCATTTTCCACCAAGTTTTCAACATAGCCATTTTAAGACCTCTGCTCATGAACAGTGTCACTGTGGTTTTGTTAATGTGTCCCATACATTGAGCTTGCACACCGACTGCGCCATTATGCGCTACATGAGGGAAACTACGTTTTGGGCAGGATGAGAAAATGACAGCTGTACTGCTCATAAGGAGGTGTGGAAAAATGGCAATGTTGGAAATCTGGGTGGAAATATTGAAAATTAGCAAACCCTCTGAGCGTGCGTGGGAACTGTGCACGCACACTCATAAAACAGTCATTTTAGGAATTCTGTCACAAATTTTCAACATTGCCATTTTAAGATCTCTGCTCATGAACAGTGACACTGTGATTTCCTTAATGTGTCCCATACACTGAGTCGCACGACTGCGCCTATCAGCGCCATATGGGCGGAAACACGCTTTGGGGAGATATGAAAATGACAGCTGTACTACTCATAGAAGGTGTGGAAAATGGCAATGTTGAAAATCTGGAGTGAAATATTGAAATTGAAACCCTATGAGCGTCGCGTAGGAACTGTCCTGCAGCCTTTCGTAAAACAGTCATTTTTAGGAATTTTTCACCAAATTTTCAACATTGCCATTTAAGATCTCTGCTCATGAACAGTGACACTGTGATTTCCTTAATGTGTCCCATACACTGAGTTCGCATCGACTGCGCCATTGTGCGCTACATGGGCGGAAAGACGTTTTGGGGAGATGTGAAAAATGACAGCTGTACTACTCATAAGAAGGTGTGAAAAATGGCAATGTTGAAAATCTGGAGTGAAAATATTGAAATTCGCAAACCTAGTGATGCGTAGGGACGTAGTACTGCGCTCGTAAAACAGTCATTTTAAGGAATTTTTTCACCAAATTTTCAACATAGCCATTTCAAGACCTCTGCTCATGAGCAGTGTCACTGTGATTTTCTTAATTTGTCCCGTACATTGATTTCGCACACCGACTGCGCCATTCTGCACTACAAGGGCAGAAACACATTTTGGGTGAGATGTGAAAAATGACAGCTGTACTAGTCATAAGATGGTGTGGTGAAATGGCAATGTTGAAAATCTGGAGTGAAAATATTGAAATTTCGCGAACTTACAAGCCTGCGTAGGAACTGCGCAGCACACTTCGATCAAACAGTCATTTTTTGGAATTTTGGTGAGCAAATTTTTCAACATGGGGGTTTGGGCCCTTCTCATGAATGATTCACTGTCATGGTGGTATTCAGTCTCTGAAGGGTGATTTCATGATCACTCTGCGCAGTCACTCGCGAAATGCCCTTGAGGCCGAGATAACGCCATGACAGTGAATCGATATGAAAGAGTCCAAACCTATGTGGTGGTCACAATAATCCAAAATGCCTGAGATATAGCAATAAAGTTGAACCCCTCCTATCTAGCCCATTATACAGCTTACCGGCATTTCCTCAGTTCGCGATCGCCTTTGAAGAGTGCAGACGTGTTCCCGGTCCACCGAAGATCATCGCGCCGGAGTCTGGAGGTAAGTATGGGGTGAGGTGTGTGGGGAAACTGGAGTGCGCAGTGGGTGAGTGCGGGTTGTGGGAGGGGTTCGGGAGGCAGCGCCCGATGGGACAGTTTTTGGTTTACAGGTAAAAAAAAAAAAAAAAAAAAAAAAGGCGCAGCGGGACCGCTTGCCACGCTGGGGTGGGCTCCCAGCATGGCACTGCTGACTTTAGGCGTTCAGCCAGCGAGAGTTAGGCACCCCGTCGGCAAAAAAACCTCTTGAACGTTTGCCCACGCTGGGTGGGCTCCCAGCGTGGCTGAAACACCTGAAGCGTTCAGCCGATGGGGATTGGGCACCCGTCAGCAAAATTATTGATTGCCACGCTGGGTGGGCTCCCAGCATGGCACCAAATACTGGGAAGGGGGAGGAGGCGATGCAGCGCAGCCGGCGAGGATTGGGCACCCGTGACTATCCGCTGCATGTGAAGCCGCCTGCGCCTGTGGCTGGGGGAGCTGCGTGAGCAGCTTCTTGTACTGCTCACTCAAGCGTAGCTCCCTTTCAACTGTATGCCACTGCATTTGGAGCGTGTCATAGACAACTCAAAATGCATTGGCTCAGGAGCCGCCTGCCAGCTCGCTGCCTGAATTGGAGGAGGAGGTGACACACCTCCGAAATCTCCGATGATGGCACTATGTTTCTCACATGCGTGCAAGCAAACATAAAACTGACAATAATCCTTTGACCTATGTGCAGACCTCAGCTAAGTTGGATGCCACTGGCCATAGGTGGCTTTCTGCATTATCTACATATGACTATGCTCTTGAATACCGAGCAGGTCTGAACCACATAGATGCTGATGCTCTCTCCGGAGGCCTGTTCCCCAGAATGATTGGGTCAGATTGGCAGAACCTGACATTGGGCACTCTGCCGGAAGTTTGACAGGGAGGAACAAATGTCCACGGACGCAGTGGACTGCATGGTGGATTGCTTGGGACCCTCTGAGAATTGCATACCTGCTGCTTATTGCCACTTTTCTGCAATAGACATTGGTGCACTGCCTCAGCTGGACAATGACAGTATTGAGTGGGCTCAATCCACGATCCCATGATCAAAGCAGCTTTAGAAGCCCTCTATGCAGGAAAAGATGTGTCAAATTACGCTCCACTGATTTGAGAACTGCACTGTTATACAAAGAAGGTCCTAAGTTGAAACTGATCAATAAACTGTTACACAGAGAAACAGTAGACAGAGGGGGACAAGTAGACAAACAACAACTAGTGCTGCCCACTGCCTTTCAAGACTCAGTACTGATGTCCTTGCACAACCACATGGGGCACTTTGGTATAGACAGAACACTTGACTTGGTGAGATCCAGATTCTATTGGCCTAAGATGGGGGCTGATGTGGAGCAACACATTCGAACTTGTAGTCACTGCTTACAGAGGAAAGCTTTGCCCCAGAGGCTGCCCCTTGTTAACATCACCACCAGTGCACCCATGGAGCTGGTCTGTATTGATTTTCTGAGTTTGGAGAAAGATCAAAGAACTATCAGTAATGTGCTGGTGGTCACTGACCATTTCACGAGATATGCCCAAGCTTTCCCACCAAAGACCAGAAAGCATCCACTGTGGCCAAAGTACTTGTAGAAAACTTTTTGTTCACTATGGGGCTCCACAAAGAATCCATTCTGATCAGGGAGAGACTTTGAAGTCGTCTGATCAAAGAGATGCTTTCTCTGTGGGAGTCAGAAGTCAAGAACCACTCCTTACCACCCCAGGGACCCACAGCCTGAACGTTTCAACCACACTTTGCTAGATATGCTAGGTACCCTGCACCCAAAGCACAAGCCTAGATGGAGCCAACAAATTAGCACCCTGGTACATGCTTATAACTGCACCAAAAGTGGTGCCACTGGGTTCTCCCCCTACTGCCTGATGTTTGGAAGAGAAGCTCGACTACCGGTAGATGTGTGTTTTGGGGTCTCTCCTGATGGGGTTCAAGCTGACAACTATTTACAGTATGTACAAAAGTTAAAGGTCCAGCTAACTCATGCGTACCAACTGGCTCAAACCATGGCTGCCAAAAGAAATCTGGCCAACAAAGAAAGGTATGATAAAAAGGTGAAAGCACAGGAACTCCAGGAGGGAGATCGGGTATTGCTAAGAAATCTGGGACTGCATGGCAAACACAAGATTGCTGACAGATGGCACCATCTCCCTCACATTGTAGTGGGCAAACTAGATGATCTGCCAGTGTACGAAGTAAGGCCTGAGAATAATTCAAAAGATGTAAAAACAATGCATAGAAATCATTTACTGCCCATTGGACAAATCTTGATTGAGTCTAAACCCCAGAAGATGCCCTCTGGACCAGTGACTAGAGCTGCTGCTAAGAAAGATCAAGAAAGTCTGCACCTACAGAAGCAAAGTTAAAGTGTTCCCTCCACAAGTCCCAGTTGAGCATGACTGTCAGTCCATATCAGAAGAAAGTGAGAGTGACTTTGAATACTATCCTTCTTATGAACTGAGTCAATTGTTTGGGCAATCCCTAGTCAATACTGGAAATGACTGGGCCTTCTGGACTGTCTAAGCCCCAGCTTCGTCCCTGGAGCCAATGCTCCCAGAAAGTGAAGTGCAAAGCATCAGATCAGATGAAATGGAATCATTGTGCATGGTTGAACTGTTTGAGCTTTCAGGAGGAAAATGATGGATTGGGCAGACTGGTGATACACCAGAACAAGAAGAGTATTTTGAGTGCCCTGACAGTCCACTGCCAGTGTCCAAAAGCTCTCCATGCGAGCCAAATGTTGTGGACTCAGAAACTGTAACTCCTGGAGCTGAAAGTGCCCCAAGTTCTAGCCTCTCTACCCCATGGAGACTCCCTGACAAGTGAGGACAATGCTGAAAATGAGGCTCAGAGTGCAGAGACTGTAACAGTTCCCCTAGAAAGACTGGTCGAGCTGTAAAGCCTGTGGTGCACCTCAGTTATGATTCCCTTGGGAGGCCTGTGGACTTGCCTCTCAATGTTGTCCATAAAGGTGTATGTGTCCCCGAGCTCATTGCCCAAACGGGCGTCAGTGCTAACTCAAGTTACTTGTGTTGCCCTCTAAGTATGGTGCCCTTGCCCGTCCAGCCCCAAGGTAACTGATAGGAAGGGTCCCTCTCTTCAGGTTTCATGTACAAGAGGTAATAACTTGAGTTATGGTACAATGTGTGTGTAATACTGTGTAAAGAGTGACGTGCTGCAATGTTTCAGAAATGTGTTCTTGGTAAAATGATATATTGACTGATGATTACATGTGTGAGCCTAATGCAAATGTATATGGTTGCAGTTGAAACTCATGGGGGTACTTGCATGACGTCAAGCTTTCCCAGGCCAGGAAGGGTGTAACCCCCCTGCAAATGGGGGTTCCCAAAAGACTTCCAGGAGCTTGCTTGAATGCTCCAAGCCTGAATGGTGTTTGGCGTTTAAGCCATTTATCTGTGAGTGTTTTTAGAGCCTCTGGTACTGTCTCTTTAAGAGCTGTCTGCTTGCAGACATAATTAGTTTGTATGGGGGGACTGTGTGTTTCTTTGATTGAGTACCACTCGAGCTGCTGCCAATTCACTCCATTTTTGCAGTCACTAGGAGTGCAAAGGGAACCTATCTGAAAGATGTAACTGTTTGCCAGAAATCATTTAGAGTAATAATGAAAATACAGTTTGTCTAACCTGCTTTCTTTGCAGTCAGAACTGTGTTTGTCTAGTTCCCCATTCTAGTTTTGAACTGCTGAACTGGACCAATCAGTGTGGGTTAAGGTAGCTCTAAAATGGTGCCTTGGACAGATCAGAACTTGGACTCATAATCTGAGCCAGCCACAAGAGGATTGTATGGGCAGTGACTCTAGGAGATGTAGTTTGGACTTGGCCTTTTTGGACCAACAGGGCAGTCTATTGTGAGTGACAGCCAATCCAGCCAAGAACTGGGAGGAACTCAAAGGAAGTGCCCAGTTTTGTCTGCTGGAGTTTCAGGTGAGCTCTGGCAGTGAAGGGGGAAGGAGCCCTGTGCTTTTTCAGTGTGCAGTTTTAGTCGGGAAACGTGTGTAAGGCCCAGTGTTCCGGTCTGCAGCTTGTGTAACTGCTTGTTAGGACTGAATCCGTCCTGTGAAGAGAATCAAAGGATATCTGAAGAGTAGAAACCAGGCTCACCCTGTAGAAGACTGGAGAAATTGCTGGAATGCGCTCGGTCTGTCAGGAACTGAATCTGCTGTGTGTTCTCCTGGGTATTGTGCAGTAATTGCGATCGGGATAGAGAAGCAGCCTGCCTGGTATAGTACTTTCTTTTACCATATAAATGTGTGAGGAGGCTTGTGTAGCTCAAGTGAATCCTGCTGCCATTAAAGGACTTTCGCCTGTTACTGTTTACCATATAAATGTGTGAGGAGGCTTGTGTAGCTCAAGTGAATCATGCTGCCACTAAAGGACTTTTGCCTGTTGCAGTTTGTCATATAAATGTGTGAGGAGTCTCGTGGAGCTCAAGAGTAGCCCTGCTGACGTTGAAGGACCCTATCTTGTTTGGAGGTCATGAGTACTAATTCAGGGTCGCTCCCTGTTGAATTGCCACATTGAATCCAAATGGAATTATTGTACTGCTGACTGTTTAACTAATTTTTCTTTTCTCTGTGTGAAAGGCCCTACCAGCTGCCACAGTTTGGACTAGCCACTAGGGCTTGGGTACCCAGGGACAGTAACTGGTAGGAGATAGGCCTGTGCAGGAGCCATAGAAAGGAGTAAAGTGATAAGCTAATTAACCTGATTTCCCTGTCCTTGTTATAACCCCTAAATAAATCAGAGCTGCTTGTTTCAGCAAAGTTATACTGCCTGAGGTATTTGTCTATGTTAAAGTATTGTACTGTGATTGTTGCACTGTATCTTATTTTACAGGGGTCCCAGTGCCTGAACCAGTCCTGGGGGTAAGTGTATACTGTGAAGGTAATTCTGATATATTGTGTGGGCCACTAGTGGGAAGAAAGGGGGGTTGCAGTGTCCCAGAGGGCTGTGACCAAGTTAGTTTAACTATTGCAAACCCTGACCTCTGGGTGGAGGCACCCGCCATCGGATCCAGGCCCCTCAACCTGTTAGTGGCAAATCAGGCAGGGGTAGTAGCCCCTGGGATAGCGCCATCTAGGGGTTACACTTTCATGCTGTCATACTGGTATACTCTTATACTGACATATTGTTATACTGTCATACTGTTGTAATTTTGTACTGTTATGCTGTTTGTGTTGTACTCTCCCGGGTCATGCCTGAAATTAGGAAGGATTTTTGCCTAGTGTACGTACCCGGTTACCAAAAGCAAACAAATAAATAAAACAAAGGGGGGCCGGTGGGGGGTTAGAAAAATTGGGGCTCGTCTGCCAATGTGTTTTGAATTTGGGAGAAAACAAGAGATGTTTGCTCAGGTTGTGGCTAGCATATTGTCTGTCTGGCATTTGGTAGCCCCAAACTGTAAGCTTTGTGCATAAGGAGTTTGTCCAGAGTAGTGCCATCTATATGTGCCACTGTGTGCCTGCTGTTCAAGTGCTGCTGTGATTGTGCTAATATTTACCAAGGAGCTGTAAAGCCAAATAGTGTGTGCCCCTTTTCCTGCATCAATTACAACGTTTACCTGCTTTAATTTTCAAAGTTGTGACAGAAAAAAGTATTGTGGACTTTGGGAAACAAAGAGAAACTGTGCCCTGAAAAGTTTCAAATACTCGCTGTGTGAACTGGGGGAGTCGCTAAAGAAATAAGCAAGAAAAATGGTTCAAAATGGTGCTCCCACTGTGGAAAAGTTCAGCTGAGAAAAAAAGTTGTTTTGCAGTTTAAATTTTGCCTGCTCGATGATCGCTGTGAAGGAGAAGAGCATGAGAAGAGAGAGAGGCTCATTTGCATGGCATCGAGTGATTGGTGAGACTGCAATCAGTCCCGCCCCTAGCCAGCTTCAGTGTGCTGCCCAGTGTTCGAGAGGGAGAGAGAGTGAGTGGTGTGTGAGCTGGTAGCAGGAGAATCATCGTGGTGACTGTAAACATTCCAAATCGGTAAAATACAGACTATTTCTGTGTAAGTTCGGACTCAACCCGTAATCCGACCGAGTGGGAAGCAAGTGTGGTGTTCGTAGTGACAATCAGCGGGATCGCCAGCCAGCTTCAATTCAGAGGCCTTCCAGGATTGGCTTAAGGCCGAGATTTTCCATCGGAGCATGCCAGCTACTGATTCAGTAAGTACCATTCAGCAAAACTGAGCTCAAACTGTGTTGTGATTTTCTTTTTTTTTTTTTCTATTCTTTATCCTGGTAAGCCCTTCCTGTCGATACTTCAGCCATAGTCATGGTCCCTGGGACTTCCACCTGCCATCCATTGCCAATATCTCTCCCGGTTAGCCCCAGCTTACCCCCGGAGGGTGGGGCCCCGGCACTGGCACCAGACCCCCATATCTGAGCCGCGGGCTAGCGTCTGGTCGGGGAGTGCAGCGATGGCAGGCTAATTGAAGCCCCAGGGAGGGCTTCACTGAGATAGCGGACTCACACCTCCTGTTTTTCTGCTTTTCTTGGAGGTGGGGATGTGCAATGACGCCAGTGTCCACCCCACCTCCCTGTGTATCGAGCGCCGGGTAGCATGAGTTACTCCTGGCCTCCACCAGGGGTCCTCCTTGCACTGAATGCTATCCCACCCTCCCCCCTAGAGAAGGAGAGCTGTCCATGGGGTGCTCCATCCTTCTCCCCCGGCCTGCCCTCCGACGACCCGGGTCCATTCCCAAACCTGGGTTCGCCGGCGTCGCAAGCGCGGAAATCCAACTGCTGCACCAGCGGGCTGGCCTATGTTGTGATTTTCAAAAGCCAGCTGGATCTGTGTGTAAACAGTGTGATTGTTTTTGCAAAGAAGGACTGTAAAGTAAAAATCAAAACCCAGCAAGAATTCTAAGCAATAGACTGTGAGCATGTATTATGGATTCAGCAACAGTATGATTTTCTGACAATCTGAGAGACTGTGCATTGTATGAGAGGCTGCAACAAACAGGCAATCCTGTTCAAGAAATACTGTGGCTTTAGTGACTTTAAGCAAGTAAAAGTGATTGAAAGCTAATGGTAAAGTCCAAAATCATATAGATGTGCTGAGGAAGAAAAAAGCAGTGCAGTCAGTACAATTTGAGCAAAATGTATCAGTATGCAGTTAATCGGATGCGCAGTGGCTTGAGTCAGATACAGATTGTTGATGCACTCAGGGGTGTCGGCAGGCATACGCACTGTACTCAGCAGAGTACAGTAAAAAAAATCAGACAGGGGCAACAAATCAGGCAGGGGCAACAAAAAGAGGAAAGCAAGGACATTGTGAGTCACATTGTGTCTGTGTCTCGCTGAGCCCTTTGCCTTTGTTGTTGTTTGCTATGGGACACTGATGCCACCAGCCAAATACGCAAACAAGAACAACTTACCAGGCAGGCAGAAAAAGAAAGGAAGGAAAATTACAGGAGGAAACACTGACTACTTGAAATCAGACATGGCTAATGGGGGGGGGGGCAATGGTGTGGCATGGCAGCGCATATTTTGGTTTATGTTTACATAATGGTGGGGGGGCAACAGTGCATCAGTTTTGAGTACAAGTTTAAAATTCCTGGCTACACCCCTGGATGCACCAGGAGTGCTGCCACCACCATTACAGGTTGGGGCAGTAATGTAAACCCAGCAGTAGGGAGCCATTTTGTGAGACTGTTCCAAGTATTGTGGACTCAGTAGTAACAGGGAATTTTTGTGTGTTTATTTACAGTCATGGTTTCGGGACCATCCCGCTACTCGGATCATGCCCGGGCTATGATAGCTGAAAAGGTTGCCAAACTTAAAGAAATTGAGCAGTGTTTCTACAGTGGAAGTTTACCTACTCATGATGCAATTCCTGGATACCCTGTGAGAGTATAAATAATGTGCCTCAAGGCAGGAAGGGACGTATTCATGATTCTTCACTGTTCAGGGTGTTTAGAGAAGCAAGGTCTGTCCAAGACACCTAAAATGAATTTGGATCCCACTTGGACAAAGCTATAAGATCCTGCAAGTAGCAGCACACAGCACCAGGTTGAACCTGTTGGGGGAGGCCCAGCAGAGTGTGGCACAAAGGAAGAGAGTGTAGATGTGCTGCCAGAGCAGATTCCTTGTGATGCCTCCACGCCTGTGTCGCAGATGGACAGTGCTGAGGGAGAGTCAGTAGATCCATGGGGAGAGGGTCCTAGCCCTAGCCTCGTTGGAGAGGATGAGGTCTGAGAAACTTTAGAATGGGAGGTGTCTACCTCCGCGCGCGGTGAAGAGTGGACTGTCTCAGGAGTGAGGACGACTGCTCACTTCTGGACCCAAATCCTAAGTGAGGAAGAGGAGGAGGAAGAAATGTATTTCTCTGTTGAGGGTCCCAGTATGTGACCTCAGAGGAACCAGAAGGAGAAGTTGGTGCTTCCACAGCCCTGCCCTCAGTAGTGGCCAGGGTCAAGTTCTACGTAGCTTTGAGTATGCAACACTGGCAGAACCAGGACTGGCCTCCCCAAGCCAGGCCGAGGTTCGTAGACTGATGAAGAGTAGTAAGGAGTACAGACTGGTTCATAGGAAGGCAAACAAAATCTATGGAATGTCCTTTCCTACCTTTCCTCGGAGAGTCTCGGAGGACATTGTGAAAAACAGGAGATCCTGGCTAGTGGAAAAGGCAACTAAAGAATTGCATCCAGGTGCAACCCATTATGTCAGAGACAAAGTTATCAGAGACAAACTCAAGTTTTAGAAGTTGTACAGGACATTGTTCATAGACACTGTATGTTATGTGGATGAAATGGGAAAAGAGACTTTCCATAACGTAAATTATGAGCGCCCAGACAGGATCATAATTCTTGCGCCTGACCCGTTGTGGTACTACCCTCAATGTTACCATCATCCTGTGAATATGCCCATGCCTACCCAGAGGGAAGCAGAGCAGTGGTAGCAAGTGTCTGCCATCCAGCCATTGCCGTACCCATATTGTTCCGCCAGACTGGTGTTCCTGGATTGAAGGTGTGTCCAGTTTTGTCAGCCTTGCAGTGTGCCTTTCCAGTTTCATTGCCTGGTCTTCCAGATAGCCTAGATGACATCAGGCCAGCTGTTTTCCTGATTCATTGGCTGGGATTTCAGATGACATCAATCCAGCTGTTCCTTTCCTGTCCCAAGGTTCCATCTCCTAGATGACATCAACCCAGCAGTTTCCAGATGGTTATCCTGTTTTCTGGAAGATTTCCGACCAGCTGTATCTGAAAAATGCTGCCAGGGAGAGTCTTTGGCTGGAGAACCAGGTGCTGCCCATTTTTTCATTCTTCAAGAGACTGGTAAGTCCAGACTTTTCTTGCTTTATTGATATTGCAGTACACATCCTACACCTGGCAGACTACAGACTGTTGAAATGTCCACAAAGACTCTCCCCTTTGGGATTACAGCACTTCAGGAACTGTACATCACCAGGCTCCAGACCAGGAGAGACTCTTTCGTGGACCTTGCCTTCGGGCACCATTGTTGTCACTAGTGTGGACATTTAGGGCCTTCCATACCCAAAAGGTGTATTGTACATAATGTTAATATTTTCTACTGTTTTCTACTTTTCTAAAAAAAAAAATTTTTGGAGATTCTCTAGTGTTTTGATGGTAGGGGTTATTGTTGTTATACTGTGTGTTTTGCAGATTTGGGGTGTGTTTTGTCTTTTCTCTTTCAGGTGGATCCTGGTGAAGAAAGAAGAGAAGACAATAAGAGGATTAGAGAGAGTCATCAGAGTTCCTTTGTGCTTTAAAGTGTTTTTTAAAGTATATTAGTTGTTAACATGTGTTAACCTTTTCTTTCCGCAAGTGTATTTGTGGGGGAGTTGGGGAGTGCAATACTTACGTATGGTGTTAGCCCTGTGTTTTTGGTTTGCAAGTGTCCTGGGCTGGGGGGAGGTCATCCCTTTGGGTAAGTTTCTGATTTGATAGTTTTTTCCTAGAAGGCTAGGGGGATAGACAGGCTGTGGACCTGACTGGCTGGAGGGGCCACAGTGCTGGTCTACTAGGGCTATGCTCTGGACAGTTCTTCCAGGACCACTGGTTATCCATAGTAAGATCGTAAAGTAGGGGCTGATGCATCAGCTAGTGGCATCTGGTCCCTTAGTGTTGTCTGCCTGTGCCTGGCAGATGGTAAGAGAGAGCCTGATCACCACTCTCCGTAGGTAACACATAGGGTAGGAAGGTCGGTGCCGGGTGCGTAATGACTGGGGATAGTCATTTTCCTGGCTGAGACTGGGTGTAACCCCTATGTTCCCAGGGGTTACTAGAATCCCAGTTAGAACCAGTGGCAGGCAGGGAAAGGCAGCTATTGAAATGTCAGTTAAATGGGTTTCACACTGTCATGCTCTGGTTTCAGTCTCAGCTGAGCGGGAGGATGATGTAATCTTAGAGCTCTCGCAGCGGCAAAAGCCACACTTCTTTGCCAGCTCTAGGGAGATAGCTTTAGAATGTTCAGTTAGAATGGAGTCAGTCCTGAGTAGGAGTTCCAGGAGAAGGCTGCAGCTTGCTGTGCAGCTCCTCACCTAGGTCTGACAGAGAGCTACCTCTTTGTTTTGGGTAGTTTGTTCTCACCCTAGAAGAAGAGCATAGTAGACAGTGACTGAAGTGGTGGAGACCTTGCCAAGTGGATTTTCCTTTGCCCCATCCCAGGAGGGATGGGGGTGATCTTCAGGGTTCAGGGGCCATCCCCTCAATCCAGTCTGTCTGGTGAAGCTGCCTTTGTACAACTTCAGAACTGTGAGTACGCCAGATGGTGCACCTGCAAAACCTATGGTGAATTTCTCTGACAAAGGGAACCTGTCACCTAGACTGTTTCTGTTTTAAAAGTGTCTGCCTACATTTGGAGTCTAGCAAGAAACTGTTCAAGTACAGAACTTTTAACTTTCAGACACCTTAGAGGTGTGTCATGTAGTATGTTAAGTGTGAAAAACATTTCAAGATAGCATCTACAAGTTTCTCTGAGGGTGTTATTAACCAGATGAATGGCCGAGTATAAACTTGGAAGCAAAAGGTGGGAGACCCCCCACCTGGAGTAACCAGTTTACCTCTCCTGGTTCAGTTTGGGCACCAGTTCAATTTTCAGTCAGTGCATTTGGCCAGTGCTTGATGGAAACAGTTACCCAGACGTGGGTTTTGGATTCTCTGTTTTCAGTTCAGCTCAGTACAGTGGGTGGTGGAAGATTTGGAGCCTAGATGTGGCTCTTTTGTGGTCATGTGTACCACCTTCATTCCTCATGAAATGTGGGAATGTGTCCTAGTACTGGCCATGTGTGCCTAGTCGATGGGAAATGTACCAGTAACTGGCCATGTGTACCAATCTCCATTTTCAGAACCAGAGTGTTCGCTGTTTTGTGTCTTTACCCTATGCTAAATGGGAATGTCAGGAATTTCTGTACTCTGGAGAATCTGCAATACCAGTATGTGTAGCCCTGTGGGGGTTCATCTTTGCTTTGCGATTATTCCTACTCTGTTACGTGAATAAAAGCCACATGCTAGAGTCCCAGCCTGGTTTGTACAGTAATGTTATTGCTTCCATTATGTCTAGATTTACTTGGGTTCCCCTGACCAGAAGTGCAAACCTAGCACAATTATGAGCAAACATTTTCTCCCAGGGACCTGGGTTGTTGTCCATGGTAAATGGTCCTACCAGGTGTGTGCCAGGTAGTTGCCACACTTGGTTGCCTGTCTGTGATAGCAGTCTTAGAAACGAAATGCGTGTACTTGTTATGTAAATCCCCATCCTTCTGTTTTGCCCCTAGACGCTATGTGGTGAGAGGAGCAGCCCCGCTAGTTAAATAAGGGGGGGCCGGTGGAGGGGTTACGCAAGCAATGTGAGAAGGCAGTAAGGAGGGCTGGGGGGATTCTGGGATGCATAGGGAGAGGCATCACCAGTAGAAAACAAGAAGTTGTTATCCCTATGTACAGACAGTTGGTGAGACCCCATCTGGAGTACTGCATGCAGTTCTGGAGACCCCATCTCCACAAGGACATAGACAGGATGGAGGCAGTCCAGAGGAGGGCAACTAAAATGGTGCATGGTGTGCACCAGAAGCCATACAAAGAGAGATATTGAGGGAGCTTAATTGTATACCTTTGAGGAAAGGAGGGGAAGGACATGATAGAAACTTTCAAGTACCTCAGGTGAATCAACGAAGTCCAAGAGAGTAGCATCTTTCAGAAAAAGAGATGTGCAAGAGCAATGGAGCACAATTTAAAGATGGGGAGGGTGGCTCAGGGGCAACGTGAGGGAGTATTTTTTCATGGAGAGGGTGGTGAACACATGGAACAACCTTCCTGAGGGGGCTGTGGGGTCAAAAACAGTGGGGAAATTCAAGAATGCATGTGACAGACATAAGACAATTCTAGAGGGGGTTAGGAAGAAGTAGGCTGTTGGTTAACTAGGATCTGCAGCTTGTCCAGCAGGTAGGGAAATGGGCAGAATAGGTGGGCCAAGCAGTCCTTATCTGCCATCAAAGTCTATGTTTCCATGTTTCTATGTTATTACCCAAGAGCATTCAAAGTGCCCCTTTAATGCATGCAACATCAGAAGAGAAGCAAGCATGATCTCTTGTGCTATTACTTCAGCCCCCCCCACCAAACACGCACACTTTTCCCCATATTCTGGCACCCCTGGGAGCAGTGTGTGACTGTTGTAAGAAGGCAGAAGAATGCTAGGGTGCATCAAAAGTGGGGCAACTAGCAGAGCAGTGGAATAATGCTACCACTTAATAACACCCTGTTCAGATCCAGTCTGGAGTGGTACATGCAGTTCTGGGCTCCCCAATGTACTACCGACAATGAGGCAGAGAAGGTGCAAGAATGCAGGGCCACTAAAATGAATAGTGATATGGAGGATGGAATCTATCAGGAAAGACTTAGCATGTTCACCGTGGGGAAAAGGAAATGGAGGAGGGCATGATTTCAGTCTTCTGCATACCAAAGGGTATTGACAAGATCAAAGAGATGGAGATGTTTATGCTGGTCTGTTCTAGCAGGACAAGGGGACGTGCCCTGAGGCAAGGTGGTAAATTTAAGAGTAAAGATAGAAGGTACCGGTACTTCTTCTCCTTGAGGGTGGTAACCGAGGGAACAGCCTTCCAGTGGAGACAGTGGATATATGATGAGTCAGGCCTTCCAGGTAAGCATGGACTAGATTCTTCTTACCAGGAAGTCACTGGATAATTTGATACCTTTTATCGGTCCAACTTATGTCTTCTATAACAATGGTATAGTACACAAGCTTTTATAGTCACAGTTAAGGTAAGATGAAAAGGTGTTAGTAGGGAGAGTGGAGAGGCCATTTAGGTACATAAAGTTATACTGATTCCGTATTTCCAGTTTATTTTGTTTCTTTCTATTCTACCTTCCCTGTAATTTGTGCATTCCAGTTTACTGCCATCACCCCTTACTGTATTTCTGTCACAAAACCTTTCACATTCTCTTTCATTAGCACTGTAATGCTTCTATCCTGCCTCTCTCATACTGCTACAGCTATCTTAGCATCACCTGTAAAGGCATTCCCTCACTGCTCGCATACCCACCCTCCTCAATAACAGGTCTTACCTTACCTAACCTATCCTGATATAAATCATTTCTAAGCAATGTAACATGAGGTACCAATTCAGAATACTGTTGCACCTGCATGGGCTGCAGAAAGATTGTGCACTATACCATCTTTGTACAAGACGTACTGTATATTGGTTCATAAAAAGATATTAAGCTATCCAGTGACTCATGTTTTCCAAGGACCAATGTAGCTACATTATATTTCTTTTTAATAAGGTACTTACAGGACACCCTGAGTAGTGGGGTGACTGGGAAATTTTTGTAAATTAGTACATATTTGATTGGCATACTTGATGTTTCCCACTTATGAAACACAGCAACTAAGGGAAGATGCGTGCTCTATGGTGCTGAACCGGGAACAAGTACTGGGTTTCGGATAGTACTGCACTCGCAGGAGCTTCAGTCTTTCACCATGCAGATCACGCAAATAAGGCATATCCAGAAATTCCAGATACATAGCAGATTTTTAATTGATGAGAGCAGGTGAAGACAGGTGACACCTGAGTCCCAACACCTCAGTCCCAACAGTGCTCTACTGCTAATGGTCCACTGTTGGGACTCAGGTGTCACCTGTCTTCACTTGCTTTCATCAAATAAAAATCTTTTAAGTAGCTGGAATTTCTGTTTAGGCCTTATTTCTACAGTTTGCATGGTTTATGAGTGATGCTCCTGCTATTGCAGTACTGCTAGTTTGTTGCCTTGGGCTTACAAAACATGGTGGGGAGGACTTGATGGACCAGAAGCACTTTTTGATCTTAAATTATGGTGCTACTATGTAAAAAGAGCTCCTTTTTCCCTGTACATGGCCTGAAAGAGGCAACCCTAGAGAATGAAAAGTCTAGGCCTTTTAAGAGAGGCCATGAAAAGGGAAAATGGTGTTCTGCTCCCCTTCCCCAACCTCATACTTAGCCTGGCTGGGAGCTGCTATTGACAGCCATGTGTTTAATTGCTATGTGGTAGGCTTGCTGGTTCATTTCTCTGTAAAGGGCGGCAGAGAAGACAACTGGTAAAAGCTTTTCATTGACATCAATAGACGTGAAACTGCCTTTTCAATAATGTTATTTGAAGTGATAATTCCTTTCATTGACAACATTGAAACTGAAAATACCCTTCCATTGAAGTCACCAATGAAATAATTATTTTTCTAGTTACAATGGAATCCAGTGCTGTATAAAATTGGGCCAGCTTAAGCGGCAGCTTAGTATTCAGCATATATTACTCACTGATACATTTTAATTATGGGAATGTGTGTTTTGAAGACCCTCCCTGCAAAAGCACTGAAGCAGGGGTTCTACAAAAAGCAATAAAGGTAATTTTTAAAGAAACAGAACATTACACATACCCCCTAACACAAGGCATCACAGGTAATGATAATATAATTAAATTATAGCAGTATAGACCATACGTTAGGGTAATGAGCTGTGAATGAGCTTGGTACATCTTGCAGATCTGGGTTGATTCCCACAACCCCAGCTTGCATACTGTGTGGCCCTGAGCAAGTAATATAACCTCCCCAGTGCTCCCAGGTTGATCCCGAAAACAGCCCTTGTGCCTAGTGGCCATTACCCGGTTACCAAAGAATAAAACAAGAAAACAAATTCACCATGAAGGAGTTTAGACTGGCTAGGCTTTAAGCAAGGCAATAAGATTTTTCACGCAGCTTGTAACAGCTGTAATTATCTTAGTTTTCTTTTTCTTTTAAAATAATTCCAGCCAGATGCCAACCCTGTAGCAAACATTCTTGGTCACCATGTGGAAGACCCACATTTAATTCCAGCCCCAAGTCTTAACTGGGTGAGGTCTGTGGGCAGTGGCAGAGTGTATTCTCTCCCCGGAGAAGGGATACTGGGTTTCTTGCTTTGCTATATGGCTGCCCCCTGGTGGCCAGAAGGATGAAGCCAAGTGGTGAGTCTCCAATTGTCCTGACTGCAGCATATGACTGAGACACCTTTATGTGAGCTGCGTAGGGGGCAGGTATTGGACCACCTGACTGGCAACAGCTGTCCCTCTGGCTCTAGGCAAGGCTGATTTCCATTGCTATCATGTTAGCCCAGTGCCTTTCTGAGCAGGGTAGAACGAAGAATGAGAGTGGGCCTTCAACACAATAGAAGCACTAGAAGAGAGAAGTGGAGAGGATCCGTGTAAGGAAACAAATATAACACCAGCCAGTATACTGCCAAATATCAAGAAGTTGAGGGCAGACAAGTCATCAGGGCTGAATGAGTTACATCCACGCATTTAAAGAACTAGAGGGCTGCTGTCTGCCACATGGCTTTATTTCATAGACCAAACAGCTAAACCACCAAAGCAGAAAATAAAAAACGAGGTGCCCTCTTCAGAGTTTAAAGTCTTCTACCAAATGAGACTAGGAGAATGCTGTTTGTTACCCACTTTTTATTCTCCCAATTGGGATATGGGACTGTAGTCTTTAGAGGCCTCTGCATGTTGAAAGCAAATAAGTTCTGTACAGACAGAAAACAGTGGTATTTGTAGATTTGCAATAAATGCACCCAGATTTACTGTACCCACAACTCCTAAATGGGCATACTGCCAACCATGGACTTTCACAATTTTCCCAAACGTCCAGTGGTACATAAATTCAATGACACAGGGAAGAAGGTGAAAACAATAACTGCAATATTTTATGATATTCACAATAGGGAACAGTGTACTTGACAGGATCATCTGAATTAAAAAACAAAACAAAAAAAAAAACAAATACAGAGCACAAAACAATAGAGCCTATATACAGATACATAAAAACTTTGAGGTAACTCAAAGGGTTGGCAGACATTTGGGGGGTTGCCTACTGGGGCTGGCACAAGTGGTGGATTGGAGGAGGTGGTCTTTGAGGGAGAAGATGAAAGAGCCAATTGAAGTACAGGTCTGAAGTTCAGGAGACAGTTTATTGTAAAACTTAGAGCCTTTGTACATGATGAAGTTCTGCGCATGCTTGGTGCAGTGAAAAGGGGTGCTGAAGATGTTACAGGTACTGCGCTTGGAAACCGATAAAGGGAAAAGGGAGTCAACACTGATCAGCAACAGGTTACAGTGAACCTTGTATGGGAAAGAGAGAATTTTAAGTTGGAACCTGTCTTCAAAAGTGAGCCAGTTGAGGGAGGCATAGAGGGTATAGTGATGGGTCATCCAGGAGAGGCCAGTCATGAAGTGTGCAATATTATTGTATGTAGTCCTGATCTGGAGAAAAGAGGGGATGTGTTAAGGTGGAGTAGACAATGGAGCCATAATCAAGACCACTGATTTACTGTGATTAAAACAATGAAATTCCATTTTCAAGACTTCAAATTCCAGAATTGCACCAGTGATTGTTATCCTAATTTCCAGATTTTACCAGGATTCTGCTGCCATTCATTTAGTATGTGTATAAATAATCAGAATGAAAGAAGGCTTAATATACAGAGCATTAAATAAAGCAAATTGAAAATAATACAGGAAGCAATTATAAGAAAAATACAAGTTTTGTAGATTTACTGATCTGGTATAAAATGCCAGATTCCATGAAATCTTTGTTTTTACTGGTGTTCAGGCAGCCCTAATTCTAGAATTTTACTGGGTTTTCTGGTAAAAAACGAAAACCAGTGGCCTTGGCCATAATCAAGAAGCGACAGGAGAAGGGAGCTGGTGAGGCGTAGTCTGGAGATGAGGATAAGAAACTTTCTGATTCGGTATACGAGACCTAGCCTCATATGGATTTTTTATGAGGTTGGTAATATGGATATTGTAGGTCAGATGAGGGTCTAAGTACAGTTCAAGGTATTTGAATTTGTAGACTTGTTCTATGATGTTACCAAGATTGTTTGAGAGGGATCGGCCAGTGACTGGGGTTTTCTTTGGCCAGAGAAAATCATAAACTTGGTCTTCTTGGAGTTGAGAACCATGCCTTTGGCAGATAATCAATTGTGTACCCACATGTTGTATAAAAGTGTAACGATCCAGGCCAGCCCTGTGGCACTGAGGGTTGAGACCCTGAATTTGTTATTTATTTCTTTATTGAAATGTTTCACAAGGAGGACACACTGAACAACAAGTTGCTCATCTCATGGTGTGACCTGGGGGAAGGAGTTACATAGGGTTGTGAAGGATGATCAGTTACAATAGTATGTGGGTAGTACAAACAATACGACATTGTAAGATTGTGCAACAGTTGAAACACAAGGTATTGTACAATAAACAGTAGTGGAACATTGGGTAAATTACAATACGTGTCTAAAATCATACAAAAGAACATATAAACCTGCAAAACAGTAATAATGTGATAGAACCATTTATAGTGCATGAGTGTTCCAGAAGCAGACTTGAGGTAGTATGCAAGTGCTGTTGGAGTGAAAAGGATGGGGTTAGGTTGTGCACACTGGTGACCCAGAAGGGCAGATGGAGAAGAAGAGAGGGAGAAGAGGCAAGAACTGAATATGAGGAGAAGGGGTAGCCATTCCCTGATTTCCCCCTTCAGGATGTTAAGAATCTTGCCGGGGGGGGTCATGGTAGGAAGGCAAAAACTTGGGATAGGTATTAAGGTGGGTTAAAGCAGGAACAGCTGAGGGAAAGGTAATTGTGTAGGGCAGAGGTAAGGGAGTAGTTGGAGGAGGAGTGTTGTATTTCGGGGGGAGGAAATTCCAGATTTTAGGGAAATGATGGGCGAAACCAGTCTGACCGATGAGGGTGGAGCAGCGAGGGGCTGTCAATTTGCGGGCGTCATTTGATCTGAGAGAGTGGGTGAGGGGAGGTGGAGTGGAGAGAGAGAGAGAGAGAGGATGAGAGATAGGAGGGGAGCTCCCCTGAACCAGAATGTGGAGGTTAGTTTGGCACAGTGAGAGATGCATCTGTGAGATAGTGGAAGGAAGGTTAGAGAGTGATAGTGTTCACGGTGCTGGGAGCGGTAAAGGGAGTTGATAGCAAAGTAGCAGAAGGAGTTAAAGAGAGTGTCCAACTTGGTCAGGGAAGATTTGGGAGCAGCCCTATAGACTATTTCACAGTAGTCAAAGATGGGAAGTATCATCTCTGGACAATTTCGCGCCTCACAGTCAGCGGGATGCAGCTACGATTCCTGTACAGAGCACCAAGCTTGGGGGCAGTTTCTTCAGGATAGCTTCGATATGCACAGAGAATTTGAGGTGCTAGTCCAGCCAAACTCCCAGATATCTAAATGAGGAGGTATCCTCCAAGATGGTCTCATCAAGGGTGTGGAAGGTGGGAAGGGCCAGGAGCCTACAGAGTCTCTGCCTGGTGCCAAAGGTCATTGAGACTGTCTTTCTGGCATTTAGAAAAAGCTGGTGAGAAGCAAACCAGAGCTGAACTTGGTTGAAGTCATGCTGTAAGGCGGTTTGCACATCAGCAGGGTTGTTGCTGGAACTGTATAAAACAGTATTGTCAGTGTACATGTGGATAGACATGGATGAGCAGGCTGTGGGAAGATCATTAAGGAAAATGGAGAAGAGTAGAGAACCAAGCACTGAGCCCTGAGGGACACCAGTGTTGATGGGGAGTGGAGGTGAGATAGAATCAAGGATTCTCACTGACTGGGTCCTGCCAGTGAGGCAGGATTTAAACCAGTTGGTGGCTGACGGAGCAAGGCCAGCTGAGAAGAGTGAATCAAGAAGTAGGGGATGAGAAACAGTGTTGAAAGCTTTGGCTAGGTCGGCAAAGATGGCCGAGGTGATCAGGCCATCGACCATCCCTGAAAGGATGGAGTTAGTAAGCCTGAGGAGGGAGGCGGTTGTTGACTGGTTCTTCCAAAAACCAAATTGGAAGTGGGTGAAGAAGGAGGAATCAGAGAGGAAGGGTGATAGTTGAGAGAGAACTAAATGTTTTTGAAGTTTGGCAAGAGTGGGAAAGAGGGAAATTGGGTAATAGTTGCCAGGGGTGGATGTGTCACTACTCTTGGGGAGAGGAACGACTACAGTGTGTTTCCAGGATGAGGGTACTTGGGCAGAAATAAAGGACAGGTTAAAGAATTAGGGAGATAGGATAAGCAATTGCAAGAGCAGAAACGTAGAGAAGTTTAGGATCAAGCTCATCTGGTGAGAAGCCTTTAGAGGGGTTGAGGGATAGGACAGCATTAAGAGCTTCATCAGAGGAGATAGCAGAAAAGGAAAATGGGGGAAGGGTAGGCACTGGCTGAGGTGAAGGACTGAAGTTAGTGGGTGGCAATATGGAGAGGGAATCTAGAAAAGATGTGGCACAGGAGGTGTAGTAGGCATTAAATTCATTGGCCACGGAGCCAGGTTCAGAAACTAGGGAGTTATTTATTTTGAGAACTGAAGGGGGAGAGTGAGAAGGGGGAGAGGATAGGGCATGAACTACCCTCCAGAATTTAAATGGAGACTTAGTGTTAGTCAGGAATGAGGAGATGAAATAATCAGACTTAGCCAGTCTAGTAGCTTTAGTACATGAATTGCATAGCATTCTGTACTTGGTGTAGTCATTTAGATGTTTAGCAGATTTGTGTTTTCTCCAGGCCTGATCATGCTCCCTGAAGCAAGCCAGTAGTTTGGGGGTGATCCAGGGGAGGTAAAGCTCACAGATATACCATGCTCCATGCCAGTAACCCAAGCTCAGAACTGGACTTGGGGTGCTGGAGGTCAACTGGGGAGAGACGACTGAGTGTCTGAGGGACTGCTGTCCTCTCCCAGGGAGGGAGGGAGGAGGGCTTGCTTGTCTGGTCTCTGACTGCCACCAGGTGGAGGCCTGATGGTAGTGCAGACTAGGGTAACATGGAAGGGAGGGCCTGTGGCCTGGTGATGCATGTGTGCCTCCGCATGCATGCTTTATGCCAGCCACAGTGGGGAACAGGGAGACAAGCAGAAAAGGGAGCTGGGATTAGTGAAGCCCTGCACATCCATCTGAAGACATGCGCTGTCACCCAGGACCTCCCTAGTCTGAACTGGATCTGTGTCTGGGGGGAAGGATGGCCCTTCCTCCCCTGACCCTACAATGGGGGAGAATCCATGAGGGTGCCTGGCCATAAGGTAGTCCTGGGTGATGATAAGCCACCCCAGACATCCCACTGAGGAGAAAAACCTATATGAAAAAAGAGCAATAATCCCAGGGTGTGCAGTAACATTGATTTTACTGTACACCCAAGGTGGGCTGTGAAGCACACTGTACAACCCTGTGCTTTCAGCCACCTGGGAAGGGCGGTAAGATCTGTCCTACAGTACACCCTGGAGTGGGTTATTACACAAGCAAAATGGCTCATTTAGGCTGAAAAAAGGTAATATTTTAAGTGTCTGTAACTATGCTGCAGTTACAGTGTAACTACACTGTAACTGCATTGCAATTGCAATGCAGTTACAAGCAACAAATGTGTAACTACAGTGTATTTACTCATGTTGCATGTAATTAATGATTATCTACCCTGCAATTACATTGAAACTGACACTTAAGGTGTTACCAAAAAATGTCTAAAAGAGACATTTTAAATTTGATTGGGAGCCAGCCGTGCGGTAAGACAAATCTTACCGTCCGGTCTCATGATGTGGGGTTCATTTTAATCTACTCAATATCATTAACAAAAAAATAACCCGAGACACTATACAACCTCTTAACAACACATTCCAGCCACTACAATCTGCACTATGCAATGCCAACCTACTTTTGGCACCCAGGGATAGAACAAAAATCAGTGAAAGTTTTCTCCTACTAGTGCCCATGGCTAAGGAATATCACTTCCACTAAAAATGGGCCAAGCTATGCACAATCCGGCACTAGTGTAGTAAACCGCTTCATCTGCACATGGTATCTCCATGCTAGAACTGCGCAGAATGTAGGATTCAAGCAGTGGAATTCATGCAAAATAGCAATTCTGCTTCTGAAATACTTTTTGAAATTTCTTTTTGAATTTCATAGAATTCTGAAAAGCAGTTCTATGTAAACTGCGTAATAAGTTTCCACGGATCATGTAAGCTGAGGAATCATTTTCCATGGATTCTGCAAAAAGAGTGCATGATTTATGTTAGGGATTGGCAAACTGGCTCTGGCACACTTCCGACCCCCCCCCGAACCAGGCCAACTCAGATCTGACCAGGAGAACCAAGCCTTTAATAGCTCGACCTGAATAACCAAGTTGGCCCGGTTCGGAAGTGCAGTCCGGTCCAGGAATAACACTCTCACCACCAGTACTGCATGGAAAAGTCAAGGCAGGTTGCAGAAATAAATAAAAGCATTTTCTTTTCTCCCAATCTCTGACAAATACTCCCAAGTCCCTGGACCGTCACATGTCCAACAAAGGCAAACACTTGTGATCTTGGGGAACTGAAGGGAGCCAACCAATGTGGGTCTCTGTTTTGTGATTGACTAATGTTCAAGCCAATTGTGTGTGTCAGCCACCACAGGACACCCCTGGGAAACAGTGTATTGAGTGCATTTGGGACTTTGCATTCAAAGGAGACAGTCGTGTGTGTGTGTGTGTGTGTGTGTGTGTGTGTGTGTGTGTGTACAGAGAGATTCCCCCCCCAAAAAAAGGCAAAATAGGAACAAAAGGCCAGCCCGCCGGTGCACTGGTTAGATTTCCGCTCGCAATGACGATGACCCAGGTTTGGGAATAGACCCGGGGAGTCGGAGGGCCTGCTGAGGGAGAAGGATTGCGCATCCTTGGGACTGCTCTCTTTCTCCAGGGGGAGGGAGGGGATGAGTGTCCAGTGCTTGATGGACCCCTGGCAGAGGTGCCAACATGTTGGAGGTGGGGTGGATGCTGGACGCCATTGCATGTCCCTGCCCCCGGGGCAGCAAGTACAAAAAAAAATGCGGTTCCCCGGCATGATGACCTGTCCCGTTCTGCTGCTCACTGCCTCCGATGCTCACCAGGGAGGGTACCACTTTCATGGCCCCAACCCAGGGGGTAATCCAGGGCTTCCCTAAGATGTCCATTAGGGAGTGGGAAGCCTGTCAGCAGCCCTGCCCAGGGGAGTAAGCCTGGGCATGGGGGCGGCGGTCAGATGGGTCCTGAGAGGTGGGGGATCAGGCCAAAAAAAACAAACAAAAAGGAAACAAAAGTTTGTTTTTAAATTTTTAGAGAGGGAGAGTAGTTAGCTGGCCCACTGGTGCAGTGGTTGAATTTCCGCTTGCGGTGCCAGTGACCCAGGTTCGGGAATGGACTCAGGTCGCTGGAGGGCTGGCCGGGGGAGAAGGATGAAGTGTCCCAGGGACTGCTCTCCTTCTCCAGGGGGAAGGTGGGGACACTGTCCGGTGCTCGATGGACCCCTGGCGGAGGCCGGGGGTACTGCAGTGACTGGCACTCAGCAGCACTTCGGAGGTGGGGCGGACGCAGGTCATCATTGCACATCCCCACCTCCTGCGCAACAAAAAGCAAGGGGGAGAAAAAAAACACTCCTGCACCTGCTGGCACAATGAAGCCCACTCTGGCTGCATTAGGCACTCAGACTGACTCCCGCCTCTCCCAAGTTCACAGCACCCTTGGTCAAGGTGCCGTGACCCTGCCCTGGGGGGAAAAGCCAGGGGGTTCAAAGGAGGATGGCTAGAATGTAAGCAGCCGCAGCCAGAGTCCATGACTGGGCTGATGGTCTTGGCGTGGGAATGCAGGGGGTTAAAAAGTGTAATTAGGAAAAAAAAAAGAGAGGGAGAGTAGAGAGACCAACAGATTCAACAGCAGACAACAGCAGAGTTCAGACATTGCAGCAGATTACTCAGTAAAAATTAAAAAAATTATTTTTCATTAGAAAGAGAGCAAGAGTAGACCGAGAGAGCAACTAATTCAACAGCAGAGTGCAGAGTACACAACAAATCAAATCAAATCGGTATTTTTATAGTGCCTTTCAGAACCAAGGCACTGTATATAAAATCGGGTACAGATAAATATAAATATAAGTTAAAACAGAAAAAATAAAAACAAATTAACCTTAATTAGGGAAGGCTGCAGTAAATAGATAAGTTTTTAGCTCAATTTTAAACCTGTCGATGGTCAGGCATTCTCCTAACTGACGAGGTAGAGAATTCCACAGGGTTGGAGCCAAAAAAGGAAAAGCATGGGCACTAGATGTCTTCAATCACACCCTGGGAATTCTAGCAATCCCTCGTCAGTGGATTGGAGAGGACGCAGGGGGCAGTAGGGTACCAGGAGATCTTGCAGGTGACCGGGTCCCTGATCATGTAGGGCTTTAAAGGTTAGCAAGCCAACCTTAAAGGTGATCCATCATTGAGCAGGCAGCCAGTGGAGCTCGCGGAGCACAGGCGTAATATGACTGGACCTAGAGGTCCCAGTCAAAAGCCTGGCTGCTGCGTTTTGCACCAGCTGCAAGCGGCAGATATCAACCCCTGGTAGCCCTAGGAAGAGGGAATTGCAGTAATCAAGGTGGGTAGTGATAAAGGCATGGACCAATGTTGGAAGATCGTCAGGAGAAACCAAGTGTTTCACCCGGGTGATATTCCTCAAGTGGTAAAAAGAGGATTTGACAACAGCCGACATCTGGGATTTTAGTGTCAGACCATCGTTAAAAATAATGCCCGGGTTACGCACCTGGTCTGAGGTAGTGAGTGGTATGCCATCAAGCAATAAACCTGATGGCTATCCAGCCCCCCAAACCCACCTCCGGGTGACCAGGTTCCACTACCAACACTTCAGTCTTATCTGGATTCAGTCTCAGCTAGCTGGTACTCATCCAAGTTCTGATCTCGGTAAGGCAATTATTTAGCATGGAGAGTGCATCATTCTGTCTGGGTAGAAAGTACATATACAGCTGAGTATCATCTGCATAGCAGTGAAAGCTCAGACTGTATCACCTGATGATATCTCCCAATGGCAGCATGTACACTGCAAACAACATGGGGACCAAAATGGAGCCCTGCGGCACCCCGCAGAGCAGGGAGTGAGCATCAGTGGAATAAATTCCAGTGGCAACTCTCTGAGACCTGCCCACGAGGAACAAATGAAACCATTTGAGGACTGTACCAGACAGCCCACAAAGATGCTACAGGCACTCCAACAGCACACTATGGTCTACAGTGTCAAATGCAGCAGAGAGATCAAGAAGGACCAGAATGGTACGTGCCTTTTGATCTCTTGCCATTAGGAGGTCATTCAGTACCCAGACAAGTGCAGTCTCTGTCCTATGCTTCTTCCCAAAACCAGGCTGGAGAGTATCATGGACATTGTGAGTTGTAAGGTGACTGTCCAGTTGCAGGGCAACCACCTTTTCAATAACCTTACCAACAAATGACAGGTTAGAGATAGGCCAGTAGTTAGCTAGACAATCTGGATCCAAGGAGGATTTCTTAAGGAGTGGTCGAACGACTGCCTCCTTGATGGGATCTGGAAAGACCCCCCTCTCCAAGGACTTCCAGACAATTTCAGCAAGGATCAGGCAGATAACATCTACACATCCCACTGAAAGGGGTGTAGGGCCCGGATCCAAACTACAACTGGTTGGGCGCAGTGTTTGGACGATCTTCACAATGTCCATGTATTCCATCCAGCAGAAATCTAACCAGACAGACCGAGTGCATGCCACTTCCTGCCAATCTCTACAATCCCTCATAGGGGAGGTCGGGCCAATGCCAGACCTGCTGCTGGCAACCTTATCTGTGAAGAACTGAGCAAACTCCTTGCATTTCAACTGATAAAAGGCTTCTCTGGGCTGGAGACAGATTGGATTGCACAATCTACCAATAGTCCGGAAAAGCTGAGCCAGTTGATTCTGTGCAGCAGAAATCTCCCTGGACATAAATTCTGCCTTCTTACAGGTGATTTCTGATTGATAGCCATCATAATGTGCCATCAACCTAAGCCTGTCAGCATCAAGGCCGGACTTTTGCCAGGCTCGCTCCATCCTTCGGCCAACTTACCTCAACTCCTTCAGGAAACCATCAAACCAAGGGCTCCTTGGGCAAAGGGAGAGAGGCCAAATGTGAACAGGATGAATCTTGTCCAGGGCATCTCCCACTGCCTTATTATAGGCTAATACAAGATCACTGGGACTCATGCATTCATATGACAAACTCAATAGGTCTAGCACTGCCGATAGCTGACTGGGGGTAACTCCCTTTAAAGGGCAGTACTGAACCATCTCCATAGGGGCAGATCTATTAGGGAGGGCCCTGAAGCTGAACCTTATGGTGTGATGATCAGACCAGCTGACTGGTTCCATCCCCAGGTCAGCTATCTCCATACCAAAAAGAAAGATCAGATCCAATGAGTGACCCCCTACGTGGGTCGAGGAGGTAACTACCTGTGTAAGGCCCAGCATCATCATCAGCTGGAGGAGATTTTGAACAAAATGTGAGAGTTCATCGTCAACCCAGGCACTGAAGTCCCCCAGAACTATCCATTTGTGGGACCTCAACACTATGTCGACGATGAAGTCTGCTATCACCTGCAGGAATTCTCCACCATCTCCTGGTGGACAGTAGATGAGGAGTATCCTGCAACCTACACCCTCTCCCAGGATATACTCGACAACAGAGCATAGACGTTGCAGACTCCACAGTAAAAAATGAAAAAAAACACCCGTTTTCCATTAGAGAGAGAGAAAGAGACCAATGAATTCAACAGCAGACAACAGCAGCATGCAGAAAAAAAAATATTAAGGGGAGCAGCAGAGTCAGCCAGGACAGGAGGACTCTCTCTAAAGGTCATAGTGCCTCAGTCATTTGGAGAGGTGGCATATACTGCCGTACAGATTTTGAAGAGGGGTGTCACTCACATCTCAGACTCTGTACTGCCCATCTCTGCACTGCCCTGAAAGGTCATACTGCCATAGACTCTGTGTTGTGTGTTGACTATCTCTGTGCCTGAACTACTGCTAGGTCATAGTGCCACACAGATCGTGAAGGGTGAATGGGGGGGTCACGTCTCAGACTCTCTGTTATCTATCTCTATGCCTGACCTACTAGGTCATAGTGCCATATAGATTGTGAAGAGGGGTCATGTCTCAGACTCTGTGTTGCCCACCTCTGCGCCTGAACTACTACTAGGTCATAATGCCTTAGCATAGACTCTGTGTTGCCTATCGCTGTGCCTGAGTTACTACTAGGTTATATAGTGTCTCACGTATTTTGAGAAGGGGATGTCACGTCTTAGAATCTGTGTGGCCCATCTCTGTGTCAAAACTACTACTGTTAAGTAAGCAATTAAGCTGGATCCCAAGAAATGGATTCAGAATCAGAGTGTGTTGTGGAAATGAAACATTTGGCCAACACCAGCAGTATGGCTGAAACTGGTACACATAACAATAAAAATATTTCCCAAATACAAATTCAGAAAAAAAAAGTTTCCATGGACCATGTAAGCTGAGGAATCATTTTCCATGGATTTTGCAAAAAGAGTCCATGATTTATGTTAGGGATTGGAAATTCACTGCTAAAGACATTAATGCAACTGATCAAAATGAAGCAACATAATCAGAAAAAGGTGAAGCAACACAACCAGAAAAAAATGAAGCAACACAACCAGAAAAAGAAAAGAATGTTGGTGAATTCCCTGATCAGAGTACTGCAGCACTGTCAGTATTGCCATAAAAATCAGATAAAAGTAAAACACAAAAGCAGGTAGCCAAAACACTTTTTTTTTTTTTTTTAGTTGTTTAACCAGGAGTAGCACACTAAGCTGAAAGCTTTTTTACAGGTGCAACCTGGGAGCACAGGGAAGTTAAGTGACTTACTCAGGGTCACACAGTATGCAAGTGGAAGCTGTGGGATTCAAACTCAGGTCTGATCTGCTGGATGTCACCAGATTTGCAGCTCAGAGCCTTAAACCACTGCGCTATACTGCCTCCGCTATACTGCCTACACTTAGACCTAGAAAGTCAATGATTAAGGAAAAGGCTCTGTCTAGTATAGAGATGCAGTGAAATTAAACTCCGCTGGAGAAGTGAATGCGAAGGGGCTACTTCGAGTTGTCACTCCATGCCCAGGTAGCCAATCAAGAAAGGCAGTGGCTAATACTGGCAGCCCCCAAGTGCCCGTACACACACACAGTCACCAGAATTAATGTGCATCCCCAAAATGCTACTGTCTTGCTTCCAGAAAACTCCCTAGTGCTGACAAAGTGAAATGAGAGCACAACAAGAAATACAAAGTCTCACAGAATTAATGGCACACTCAGTCATACACGCAGTGGACGTGCTCATATCACACACAGACACCATAATTAATGTCCATACCCAAAATGCTACTGTCTTGTGTTCAGAAAATTCCCCAGTGCTAACGAAGTGAAATGAGAGCGTAACAAGAAATGCAAAGACTCCCAGAATTAATGGCACACTCAGTCATGCGCACAATGATCACACACAGTCACCAGAATTAATTTGCACCCCCAAAATGCTACTGTCTTGTGTCCAGAAAATTCCCCAGTGCTGGAGAAGTGAAATAAGAAGGTAACAAAAGGTGCAAAGTCTCCCAGAATAAATGGCCACTCAGTCATGCGGGCAGTGGTCACACACAGTCACCAGAATTAATGTGCTTCCCCAAAATGCTAGTGTCTTGTGTCCAGAAAATTCCCCAGTGCTGACGAAATGAAATGATTGCGTAACAAGAAATGCAAAGTCGCCCAGAATTAATGGTGTACTGCAAATGTACAGACAGATTAAAATTGCGCTGCACACTCAAGAGATGCAGAGTCAGATGCAAAGGCACAACAACACCTAACCAGTGCTCACAAGTCACAAATCGAAATCTGGAAAATAATATATTTTGCCGGTTGGGGGGGGGTAGTGCACAGCAGTAACAGTCCACTACCAGTAAAGATACCACAAAGCAGTATAAAACATTCATGCAGGTGCGATGGATAGCAGGTTCACACTGCTGCAAATACTCTGGCACAATAAAAGTTGTCTGATTTAATGGTACGCATCGTACACACACTCACACACACACACACACTACAAGTATTGCATAGCAAATTGAAAACTTTTAGCAATATAACCAAATGTTTTAAACAAACTGAAATTATACACTGCTGCACCACTACACTCAGCAAAAAAATGTCAAGAATTACTGAAAATATTACTGTGTACATTAACACAGTTATACATGCAAAATATAACCAAAACAGAAAGATTGCCTTTTTCTCCCAGTTTATCTATCTACACCACAGATACGCCCCTTCCCCACACGCTTCACAATACACAGACTGACTGTTCTAAATTAACATTCAAAATCCACACACAAACAATAAACACTCGATGATATGAGCACAGGAGGATTTCCTACAATTGATGCACTAAATTTTGAGCAAAAAAAAAAAAAAAGGCTCAAAAAGGCTTTTTTAACAACTTTTAGAGGATTTGAATTGAAGAGCTCTGAGAGGAAACTGTCTCCATCTTCCACTACACACACACACTATACTGAACTGAGGCTGTGCAGAACAATCTAGAGCCCATGTGACCTGCAATCCCATGAAGCACTGCAAATTCGCCTTGGAGCTCAATAACAAGGCGAAGTGATGCGAAGTACATTGATTTCAATGTACTTCTTACAATTGGTGGAGAAGTGGTTTGGGGAAGGCGGAATAATGCAAAGTTATTCTTTTCAATGGACTTCGTGTGCCCCATTATAACGCGATGTACTCTGCTTCGCGTTGTGGAGCACTTCGAGGATTCCATGTTACTCCACGACATTCCATGGAGCCACTCAGCCACTTCGCCCATCTCTAGTCTAGTACCACTAGGCGTGGCACTCCATGACATGCCACTCATGCATATTTGGCTCCTTCATCAGAAAGCAGTGCCTCTGATGAAGAAGTGGTTATAAATGTACAAGAACAAGATCACCATGTATCACAGTTATGCTCTTCTAAAGGTGATGTATCAGAATGTGATACTGATGAGGCAGAGGATGCCACATGGGTTCCCCCACCCAAAAAGAAAAAAAACACATACAGCAAGCACCACTAGTAGCCATAGCCACAGCCAGTAGTGGAAAAACAATCAGTAATCATGGTAGCTCTTCTGGGGACAGTCCCAGTGTGCATGAATCAGGGTCAGAAACAACTGCCACCAAAATTGCTGCAGTTCCTGGCATGGTAACAAAACGTTCCACCTTGTAACATGGCAAAAGAAAAAAACATACGATATTACTGCAAGTGTATTGGTTAAAGTACAACACATGGTGTAAGTTAAAGCAGGGATTGAGGAGTCACGTGATGCAGGACGCCGAATAGCTGGGTCTCCGTGGAGCTCCGTATCTCGCCCGTTCGTTTTGATTTAAATCTCCGTTTTTACTTGGAGTTTTGTTCCGATTCTGCTGCAGTGTGGAAGGAGACTGTGCCCAGGCGTTCTATGGAGGTGGACATGAGGAAGCAGCTACCTAAACGCACGCCGCCCGCGACCCCTGAAAAAGCGCCAAAGAAATCGAGGGCCTCGGGCTCAGCGTTAGGGCATGGGGCTAGCGAGGGCTGTATTGCGGAAGATCCCCTCATGCTGTCACGTTTCCTTGAAAAGATAGAGCCGTTGAAGACAATGATTTTAGAAGTGGCTGGTGAGATTAAAAGTATTAATAGTGCCATGGAAGACCTATCGAGGAGAACAACTGACAACGAGGCTAGATTAAAATCTTTAGAGAGGAGCAAGGAGGTGACTGATGCCTCGGTGACCAGGTTTTCCCAGAGATTACAGAAGCTTGAAGCTAAGGTGGAAGACTTAGAAGGCCGAAGTCGGCGAAACAATGTTGTAATTATTGGCCTGCCTGAAAAAGCTGAGGCCAATGACCACTTGTGTTTGCACAAAAATTACTGAGAAAATAGCTGGACCCTCGCCTTTGGGCCCAGATACATGGTGGAAAGAGCCCACAGGGCGCTGAGACCCTTGCCTCCCGATCATCCTCCCAGGCCCTTCATCATCAAGTTTTAAATTATCAGGAGAGACAACTGTTGATTGATAAAGCTAAAGAAGATAAAGATATATATTGGGAAGGGTCGAGGATCAGGGTGGTTCAGGATCTTCCACTGTCTGTCAGGCAAAAGCGGGCCACTTTCCACCCTATTGTTAAACGCCTAATAGCTGCTGAGATCAAATTTAGAATGGGATACCCGGCAAGGCTCCAGGTCTCCATAAATAATGATTGGAAGTCCTTCGACTCTGTTGACCTGGCATCCACAGCCCTGAAGATAGCCCTTCCGGATTTATTTAAGGACCCATGAAGTGGATGGGGATTATATCTTACAATAATCCTGCTTATTATGGACATCCTCTGCTGGGTGTTAACTTTCTGAAGCTGTGACGGATGGAGGCGGATTAGGCCGGGCCCTTTCCCTGTTTTGGACTATCTATCTTTGTATAATAATGGCCCTGGCGATTGGATTGGGACAAAATATTTTTTTTTTGTTTTGTTTTCTCTCTCTTTGCAGGGGCCCTTACTGATGTGGATCTATTGTTAAGAGCGGGCCTTATAAGATGTACTTAATACAGACTGATATGTTCTGGCAGGACTTTATGCCTAGATTTGAGTAATGACTCTAAATGGGGTGCCCCAGAAATTTAATTTACTTATTTACTATCTATTTACTTTCTTTTGAGTAACTTTGCAGCTCATCGTGGGGACTAGAAATGGGGCCTTTGTTTAGGACTCTGGACTGAGGCACAGTGATGTCCACTTTGTAGGGCATTTGGTCCTCATGGTCGTTAATTGATATATAGTTCCAATGTTGGGTATATTACTGTGGTGGGGGCATCATAATCCTATGTATTTCCAGGACCCTTCTCTTTTATTTAGTATGTCGAGCAATATTGGGGCTTAAGAACCAAAGGGTTTGGCCAATATGAAGTTTATCAGGAGGGTCAGAGCTCGTTTTTTGAACATTTTTTCCCTTTTTATTGTACACTGGTAGAATTGGGAATGCCGAGAGGGATTTAATGTCGTAGTTAGTTATGCCGGGCATTTGCTTGAGCCTGGAGGTTCTAATTGTTTCCTGTTCTTATATGTTTAATTGTTGGCTGGTAAATGCAGACCCTGAAATTCGGGATTCGGTTACTGCAAGGAGATTACTATTAGCTTGGGTTCAATTAGGGTGTAGATTATGGGCAGTAGGAAGGGCTAGGTATCTTGACATCATGGGCCGTGGAGGCGATATGGTGGGCTGGGGGGCATGGGATTGGCTAAAAGGGGCGGGAATTTGTTTGTATTTAGTGTATTTGGCTGGGGGAGGAGCTTTGTTTGGACCTGTTTTGGGGGGAGGGGGGTCCTTAGGGGGGTGGGCGCAAGGTTACTGGTGCTGTAATGTATTTAGTACTCTGGGAGAGCCTGTATGGCCTGTTTGGTCATATATTATTTATGGGGACTGACATTTTAATTAAACTTTGCACTTGGAATGTGAATGGGGCTAGACACAAGACAAAGCAATACAAAATATTGAGGTATCTAGAGGCGGTCAAGGTTAAAATTGCCTTTTTGCAAGAGACTCACTTGCTCCAAGAGGAAGTAGGAGGTTTGAGAAGAATGCAATTTGGATCAGTCTTTTCATCTCAGGGGAATTCAAAAAGTAGGGGGGTACTGATTTTACTACATAGATCGATCCCTTTCTGTCCCACAAAAGTTATTCCAGATAGAGAAGGAGATTCCTGCTGGTCAAAGGAAAATTATACAACGTTGAAATGTTACTTGGAGTTGTATATGGGCCTAATTCTGACAACCAGGAATTTATGACCTGTTTAATGAAGATGTTACTGTCCTTTAGCCACCTTCCTATGATTATCGGGGGTGACTTTAATCTGGTACTAGATCACCGCTTGGATAGGTCATCGAGTACACATGTAAACCCAACCCCTGCTGCCTTAGCTCTTGAGGACCTGATGGCCCGCCTGGGCTTAGCAGATGTTTGGAGGGTGCTCCATCCCCAAGCAAAAGAGTTTACTTTTTATTCACCGGTACATAAATCGGGTTCGAGGATTGATTATATACTTCTTTCCCGTTCTCTTTTGAAAGGGATTGTTGGGGCTGAGATAGCGGCTGCTCCTTTGTCGGACCACTCAGCAGTGGAGGCCACTATTTCCCTCCCCTCCATTATTGGTAAAGGAAATAGATGGAAGATTAACTACCAGTTATTAAGGGCTCCCCAAACAGTAAATATTCTAAACTCTCAAATCGAGGAGTTCATGTTGTATAATGATAAGGAAGGTATACGTCCGGACATCTTATGGTCTGCGCTTAAGGTATACATAAGAGGTCTTCTGATAAGCCAGGCAACCAGAGCTAAGAAAGAGAAGAATGCCATTATGTTAGATTTGTTAAACCAGATTAAGGGCTTGCAAATGGACTTGGTAGCTAATCCGCTAGAAGAGACTGAGATTAAGTTAATCAAAGTTAGAGATGAATATCTTAAAATGCTAGGCGACCAGGCAGAGTTGGCGATTATTAAAACCAAGGCCAGGTATACCGACCAAGGAGAGAAGCCAGGCAGGCTCTTGGCTCGGCGCATAGCCCAGCTGGAGGCATCTCGACTAATAGAGGGGATTTGGTCAGAGCAGGAAAAGTGTATAAAGACTAGCCCGGAGGACATAACCCTGGTCTTTCGGAATTACTATGAAACTTTATACTGGGAGATGCAGTCTCCACCTGCCCAACCTGAAATTCAAGACTATTTGGACCGGCTGTCTTTGCCTAAGTTGGTTGAGATGGATCATACCTTGTTCCTAGCTGATATTTCTAGCAGTGAAATAGAATCGGCTATTAGGGGCTTGCCCATGGACAAGACTCCCGGTCCAGATGGGTTCTCTCCTAATTTCTATAAATCTTTCTCTTCTCAGCTGACTCCTTTACTACTCAGGGTATACCAACATATTCTCTTGGTGCAGACACAGATCAAAGTTTGTTTGAGGCACTTATAGTGCTCATACCGAAGCCAAATAAGCCCCTTGAGAATCCTGGTAGTTACAGGCCCATCTCTCTGCTTAATTATGACGTAAAGATTTTATCTAAAATTCTGGCAGAGAGAATTAGCAAATCTCTCCCTAAATTAATAGGCCCAGAACAGGTGGGCTTAATGAAGGGCAGATCCTCAGCAGATCATTTTAGAACATTGTCTCACGTCTTCTCGGTGTCTGAGGAGGCTGGTCCCCGATGGCGCTGGTCTTCTTGGACGCCGAGAAGGCATTTGATAGGGTACACTGGTCTTTCCTGTTTTGGGTAATGGAAAATGTAGGGTTCCCAGCCAAATTTGTTAATTGGATTAAGGCCCTATATACAAACCCAATGGCGAGAGTGGCTTGCAATGGTGTGATTTCGTCACCGTTTCATCTCTATGTGGGGACTAGACAAGGGTGCCCTTTATCACCGTTGTTATTCAGTCTGTATTTGGAACCATTGATTAGGCAGATTGTATCTACTAGTAGGGTCAGGGGGATTAAGATTAGAGAGCAAGTTGTAAAGGTTACCGCATTTGCGGATGATCTGTTGATTTATGTGACCAATCCTGTCACCTCTGTCCCAGCATTGCTGGAAGTACTCCAGGAGTTTAGCAGGCTGTCTAATTATAAACTAAACCATGAAAAGACGATGGTATTTCCTCTGAATGGCAAAGTTCACAAGACGATATTACAAGGTTAGGCCTGGGTGGTGTTCTAAGTCCCTTAGGTATTTAGGCCTCAATTTGGTGAGTAGTCCAGAACGTTTGCGTCAGCTGAATTTAGATACCTTAGTGCGACTTTAGAGATAGACATGAAAAGGTGGGCACAGCTGCCAGTATATCATTGTGGGGTAGAATAAGCATTGTTAAAATGAATATCTTTCCCAGACTTTTCTACCCCTTGACCATGCTCAACATCTGGATTCCTCTGGCGTGGTTTAATAGAGTCCATAGGTTGATTGCGGATTTCATTTGGAATTATAAGAAAGCAAGAATGTCCTACGCTAAACTTGTGGCACCCAAAAAACAAGGGGGGCTGAAATTACCCCATTTTGCTCTTTATTATTGGGCCGCTCACGTAAACAAATATGGTAGGTGGATTCAGGGGCAGGCAACCTCTCTGGTCAAGGATTATGTACCAATGTGGGTTAACCTAGAGACGAGTTTAATTAAGAGCTTGGGCCTTAACCCAGCAGCTTTGTATTATAGCACCCCTAGTGTGCTCTCTTCCTTAAGGGATTCGCCTATAGGGGTCTCTTTGAGGATACATAACCAGCTTTGTAACTTCCTAAAATACGAACATGTCAGGGATAGCTCTCAGCCAATTGCTGGCAACCCTCAGTTGCTAATTGGGTGTCAAATTATCAAGCAGGGTTGGCTTATGAAACTAGGGATTGCAAGATGCTAGATTTTGGATGAGAATGGTAAACTCATCTCATCTCCTCAAATTCTAAATAAGTTTAATCTGTCTGTTAAGGAGTGTTTTAGAGCCTACCAGCTGCGTCACTTGCTTATGCAGAGAATAGGGCCAAGTGGAATTCCCTTGTCCCGTATCCCTTTTTGGGACACTATAAGTCCCTTGGTTGGTGCCTCCCATGCGGTTTCTAAGTTGTATCAGGTGCTGCTCCAATGGGATTTCGCCGAGAATCCAGCCTCGTCTCGGTACTGGACTAGGGCATTTCCTGAGGTTAGGCTGGATTGGTCACATATCTGGATTAACTGTCACAGATTTCTCAAGCAGGATGGCCTCAGGCTGACTCAGTTCAAGATTTTGCATAATATTTATTATTCTCCGCAGAAGCTAGCTGACCTGAAGGTCCTTTCAGATCCCACGTGTTTCAGATGTGGCGAGGAACAGCGATCCACCCATATATTCTGGGATTGTTTAAAAGTTGCACCTTTATGGAGGAGATTAAGGAGAAAGTTAGCCATTACTGGGGTTGAAGACATGTTTGTCCCAGAGGTGTGTCTGCTTGGCATGATGTCTGACTTCCGGTTAGACCAAGGAAATATCATATGTCACTGATTTCTATTACTGTGAAAAGACTCGTCCTTAAACACTGGAAGGATTCCATTGTTATCTCTTACTCAGAGTGGCTATCTGAGCTCTTAGCATCTCTGAGGGTGGAAAGATCGATTGCTATCCTTCGTAATCAGTTGCCCTTTATGAAGATATTTGGTCCCCATTAGTGATAGCTACTCATAACCTAGCAGGCAGCTCTCTATGTATGGTGGAGGTCAGCACAGTACTCATGTGCGGGGGGGGGCGGGGAGGGGGACAGAGACTGTATTTTATGGTGGTGTCTGTCTCGGTCTTGTTGTATTGTATGTGTCAATTCACCTGGTTTTCCTACTTTGTTCTCATTGTCTCTGTATTGATTTGTTAAAATTAATAAAAAGTGAATGGCAAAAAAAAAAAAAGCAGGGATTAATTCCCCAGCAATGTCCGTTAGTGCAATACCTGCCACAGCCACATCCAAACCCCGATCACACACAATAATCCTCGCTTGCGTAGTACCTCCAAAAGCCACAGAATAATCACGGCCGCACATTGCACACTATATAAATATTACATTCATTACCCACCCACCCCATGGAAATCAGTCTATCTACGTATATGTTAGAGCCTGAACAAATGATCAACATGTATGAATGCAGTACAACCTTTTGCAATGCTGAGTGATGAGTATGATTCGGTGGGCACATAATCAGTGTAGCTAGAGCATGTCAGTGTGCTCTACGATCGCAGAGCAGACATTCCGTCTCCTGTTCCAAATTCGACAATGCAGCATCAGCAAAATGTAACACTGTCTTCTATTCATGTTGAAATCATGGCTGTTTACATTTGTTAGGCAGTGTTAGAAGCATAGGACACTTTTTACAATAGAACTACTGTGAAAGTATTTGTAGTTCTTCCATTAGAGGAACGAGAAGATTATGCAAATTCAGAGTTCTGGTATCCCAGAATGCATAATAAAGAGTCAACAGCAGGGTTTCTCGAGTGTATTAAAACTTAACTGTACATATGTTTTATCTCAAAAAATATGGTATTGTAACATTCATTCAGTTCCCCTAAAACCAGGCATATTGTAATTTTTTTGGTAAACACCACCATAGTAACAGATATGATCCCACTGAAAACGTTCTTTTTTCTTTATTTTCATTTTATGTATGTATTGTAATAAAATGCATGTGTTTCTCCATAAAATATGTTGCACTATGTTAGACCTTGCTTGCCATGTTACAAGTGCATTAATCCACTAAAAGTCGAGTCCTACCAGGAAATTAATGCCTGATTGGTAGCTGGAGGCACTCGTGCCCCAACCCCTGCCAACCAGGCATTAATTCCCTAGAAGAGCCCTCCTTTGTCATGGATTAATGCTTACTTAGTTGTGTGGAACTATTTTCATGAAAGTCTCAAAAATGATTGTTTTACTTTCTCCACCTTTTGCCATCAGGCAGTTAGCAGGGGGAAAATGAGGGGCCAGTTCAGGACAGCATCATTAAAAAGGCATTTGCAAAGAGCACATCCAGCCATTCAGCTGGGCAGCAGTCCCGAGCACGGGACAAATATCTGTGATGAAAATAATCCTACAGACAATAGTGATGGTGAAGAGACTGAGAGACAGGGCAGAGAAACACATGTTTGACATCACTGACAAATGTATTTGGACAAGCTACAGCTTCATCACTGCAACCCCATGGTTTTTACCCACCCCCACATGAACAAAACAGCAGACCATTACTGCGATGCTTGAACAAAAAAATGCCTACAGTAGATCACATCATCAAGTCACATTAAAAATTAATCAGTTAATAGCTTAATTTATTGCCAAGGACCTGCAACCATTTTCTGTAGTGGAGAATGACAATTTTAGAGCCCATTCAAAATATTTTGCTCCACGTTACAACATACCAAGCTGTAAATAGTTTGTGACATAGATGTTCTCAAAATGAATGAATGTATGTAGAATAAAATAAAATTGGCTGTTCAAGACATTGAATGTGGTTCTGTGCATCTGACCACAGACACGTGGATGAGTTCTCAAACCACTAATTATTTATGCATCACAGCACATTGGGTGTCACAATCATCTTCAAACAATCCACAAGCAGCAGTGTACAGGAAGGAAGACAGAGAATAGCAGCTCTTTGCGTTACCATTTTTAGTAAGTATCACACCACTGACAATATTTTGGAAGAGCTGCTTGACAAAATTTTGGAGTGGTTAGAGGCCCTGGGACTTACTGCTGAATTTGTGGTTTCAGACAATGGCGTCAATATTGTTAGTGCATTGACATGTAGTGGTTTTACTCACATTCCGTGCTTTTGACACTCATTAAATATGTTAATTTGAGCTTTCCTTCCTAGGGACAACAGTATAGTAACATTAGTGGGAGCTGCATAGAAAATCTGTGGCCATTTTAGTCACTCTGTAAAATCACATGGTATCTTGGATGACCTCCAGAAAAAAAAAATACTTGACATCACAGCAACTAAAACAAGATGTTCTGACAAGGTGGAAGTCAACATTTTACATGTGTGAAAGACTTTTAACACAAAAGAAGGCAGTCCATGAATATACCATGGAGCACAGTGTAGCAGATGGTGTTGTGCTGAATTCCTTCCAGTGGGGCCTCATGGAGTAGCTTACAATGCTGAGGCCTTCCTTTGAGGAAGCAACTCGACAGATTTGCAAAGAGAAAGCTACTCTAAGCCAGGTTATTCCCATCATAAATTTGTTGAGCAAAGAACTCAGGAGGCTGTGTAGAGGTTTTGACCAAAAAGGAGGCACATCTGGTGTATCCTTTACAGACCAGCTAATACAGGAATTCCAAAATTGCAGAAGACTTCACAATATCACAACAGGCAAAAAATGTATTCTTTCCACTCTTCCTGACCCTTGGTTTAAAATGCAGCAGTTGCCTCTTTCAGACCTTGATGACTTATCTCAAATACAAAAACATGCTGATTTCAGCAATTGCACAGAAAAAGGAATGAACTGTATTTGGCAATACAAGTGAATCACGTGACATGGAAGCTGCATCTGATGATGCAACATCTATTGGTGGTGACAGCAATAATTTCCACTTAGTGCCACCGTGTACTCCTTCATCTACATTGGGTAGTCCTGCACAAAGTCCTCTTTCACGGTCCTTGAAAAAGGCATGTCATTCTCAAAGGCACGCAGATGACTCACTTTTTGGCCAGAACTCATGGAAACTGATATCAGATGTGTTTATCATAGAGTTGCCTTCTTTGCCTTTTTCTGGTACTGTGGATATCTATCGATGAGAACCTCTTATTAATATTACTGATGACCCTTTTGAGTACTTTCTGAAAAAAAAGTCTGGCCTGCAATATCTGCACTATCTGCCTTTGCTATCAAGCTTCTTAGTTGCCTCCCACTAGTGCAGACTGTGAGTGTATATTTAGCACAGATGGAAATGTTGTCTCTGATGGCCTCACAGGGTTTACTCCTGAAAATGTACAGCACCTTACTTTCCTAAAAGTCAGTCTCAACACATTCTCTTATGAGTTCAGAGAAGAGGGTCAGGAACAAAAAAGGAATGATGACAAAAAACTGCAACAGGTATCTCCTAATAAGGATACTTCCTTGGTGGTGCTTAAAGACGATGGAGATGATATTATTTAATTTAATGATTTATTTCTTTGAATTCAGAGGACAAAGGTCATAACAGAAAGATAAAGTAAAAAAAAGTCCTTCTTCTGACATCACGGTGTATATATCATCTTAATAGGCAGTATAGCACAGTGGTTTAAGGCTCAATTTGAGACTGTGAGCTGTAAACCTGGAGACCTAGGTTTGAATCCCACAGCCCCCCACTTGAATACTGTGTGACCCTGAGCAAGTCACTTAACTTCCTTGTGCTCCCAGGTTGCACCTGTAAACAAGCATTAGTTTAGTGTGTCTCTCCTGGTTTAATATATATATATATGTATTGCTGTATGTGTTTCTCACATTCAATTTGGGAACCCATGTGGAGTGTAATTTGTTTGTTCAGCAAGTTAAGAATACAAACAGGGCACAGACAGTGAATTGCTGGACATCTGGGGTGGAGGGTGGGACCAAGGAGGGGGGCAACACAAAGGAAAACTACCTATGTGCAGGCATGACTGCCGTGAGTGCCAGCTCCTGCTGTCCTTGGGTCCTGTACTGTGAGGATGCCCAATGGCTTGTGGAAACGCAGGCAAGCATGGAGAAATGCTGTTCGTAAAACTGTGAAGAAACATGGATTAAACCACGTTTTTTTTAAAAGGCATCTATTTCTCCTGGTAATTATTTAGCACCATAGGAGTGCAGAGCTCTTTGGACTTACTTGTTGGAAGATTTGGGGTTAGCAACCTCCCTCTGCACCCAGTCTTATCTAGACCTGAGCACACAGCTTCATTTTAGTCTTATTATCAGACTCAGGTGAAGGTCTGCACTCTGCTGTTGTCTTTCTGCTATTGAATGCGTTGGTCTCTCTCTCTCTCTCTCTCCCCTCCCTCCTCTCTCTCTCTCTCTCTCTCTCTGTCCCTCCCTCCTCTTTCTGACTAATGTTTGACACACTGCCTTCTTTTACTGCAAAGCCCTAAATGACCTGCATACACTGGACTGGATTCATAAATGATTTGGGGACTAAATCCTACACTGCAACTCTAGCTGCAGACTGAAATCTCTGCAGATGTAGAGATTGCTTTTCACATCCACAGCAGCTGCGGAAGATGTTATGCTAGTCCCACCGGGTGTAACATTTTTTTGCAGCTGTGGAGATTTCCACAGCAATGTCATCTGCAAGCTGCCATAAAACATGGAGTCGATCATAAACCAGCTCCACTTTTGAGAATACAGTAGCTGCATGAGAAATTGTGGTTCTGCAAGTGGCAACCTACTTGCGCCATGTTTTTCCCACAGCTGTGGGATTTTCAACAGCTTTGTGAATCCAGTCCACTGCTTCCTATGAATGTCATGTGGTGGCTGACACACAGCATTAAGCAATAAGTCACTCCAGGATGTGGTATATCATGGGATGTCGTCACTTCTCAGGTGGTTGGACGCACTCGGCCTGCGGCCTCGTGCCCAACCGCTCAAGGAGTGATGATATCCCATGATATACCACACCCTGTCATGCCTTATTGCTTAATTATACTATACTGTAGTCATTATTTTAACTTAGCTCAGGAAATGCCTGGCTAAATAAGAATATTTTCAACTTTATTTTGAACTGGTTAGTGGTCTGGTTGTCTCAAATCTGATGAGGTAGAGAATTCCACAGGGTCGTTAGCCGCAAATGCAACTTTTGGGCCCCAGATGTCTTTAATCTGACCCTGGGAATCTCTATCAATCCTTCATCAGTGGAGCAGAGTGAGTGGATGGGGTGGTAGGGGCACAGAAGATCATGCAGGTAGCTAGGTCCCTGGCCATGAAGGGCATAATAGGTCAGTAACCCAACCTTGAAGGTGCTCCGCCACTTTACCAACAGCCAGTGCAGATAGCAGGAGCACAGGCATGATATGGCAAGATCTCAACAAGCCAGTCAACAACTTGGCCGACACATTCTGCACTAGCTGCTGTCGGCGAAGATCATCCCCCAGTATCCCTAGATAGCGTGTTGCAGTAATCAAGGCTTGAGGTTACAGAGGCATGAACCAATGTTGGTAGATCACATGGGGGAATCAGGTGTTTAATCCGGGCAATGTTTCTAAGATGATAAAACAAAGTCTTGACCACGGCCCACACCTGAGCTTTCAGTGTTAGACTGCAGTCAAAGACAACACCCAGATTTCTCACATGATCTGAGGTGAGGAGCTGGGAAACTCTGAACCAAAGTCCAGAGACCTGATCAGCTTGCCCCCTCACACCCTGGTGATCAGGTTCAAATACCAACACTTCAGTCTTGTCCAGATTCAACTTCAACCAGTTGGCACTCATCCAACCTCGGATCTCAGATAGGCAGTTGTTAAATACTGAGACCATATCCCTCCGCTCAGGCACAAAAGACATGTAGGGCTGAGTATCATCTACATAACACTGAAATCACAGCCCATACCACCTGATGATATCCCCTAATGGCAGCATATACACTGCTAACAACATGGGGGATAAGACCGAGCCTTGTAGGACTCCTCAGGACAGGGGCAGAGAAGTTGAGGAATAAATCCCCGATACTACTCTCTGCATACTTCCTGTGAGAAAAGATTGAAACCAGCTAAGGACTGTACCAGCCAGTCAACATCAAACCCACAGGCACTCCAGCAACACCCCATGGTCCACAGTGTCAAAAGCCACAGAGAGGTCAAGAAGAACCAAGATGGACTGACTGTCTCGATCCCTCACCATCAGGAGATCATTCAGTACCCGAACAAGGGCAGCCTCGGTACTATGCCTCTTTCTGAATCCAGACTGGAGAGGATCATAGATGCTATGCACTGTTAAATGGTTGTCCAGTTGAGCAGCCATTACCTTCTCAACAACCTTACTCACAAAGAGCATGTTAGAGACTGGTCTGTAGTTTGCCAGGCAGTCTAGATCTAGTGAAGGTTTTTTCAGGAGTGATTTTAACAACTGCCTCCTTCACAGGCTCCAGAAAGACCCCTGTTACTAGTGAACATCGGACTATCCTGGCAAGTACTGGGCCGTTGACCTCAACACACCCTATTAATAGGCGTGTTGGTCTCGGATCCAAACTACAGGAGGTTGGCTGCAATCCCTGGATGACCTGCACCACATCCATGATCACCAGCTGGCTAAAGTCGGACCAGACCGGCTGAGTGCTTGCAACCTCTTGCCCATCACTTCAAGGCTCGTTTGGCGGCACTGATAGGATCTCCGATCTGACGGTGGCAGTCCTATGGGCAAAAAACTGATTAAACTCATCACACCCAAACTTTGACAAGTCTCCCTGAGACTGAAGACAGGTTGGATTGCACAACCTATTGACAGTACGGAAGAACTGAGCTGGTCTGTTAGTTGCTGCCACAATCTCCTTGAACAGGAGCTCTGCCTTCTTACAGGAGATGGCTGATTGATAGTCTGTTTAATAGGTTATCAATCTAAGTTTATCCTCAGCCAGACCAGATTTCCTCCAGCGTCACTTCAACCTTCGACTTCTCATCCTCATCTCCTTCATCATCCCATAATACCATGGGGACTTCTGGTAAAGGGTGAGGGGGCGAATATGGACAGGTGCTACAGAGTCGAGGACCTCAGTAACAGCCCTATTATATGCTATCACCAGTTCCCCCGATTTCTCACATGTACTTATCATACCTGATAGGTCCAGTATCTCCATCAGACCTTGCTGAGTCAGACCCCTTAAAGGGCGATACTAGACCATCTCCATAGGGGCAGGTCTATTAGGGGGTGCCTCGAACCTGAACCTTACAGTATGGCAGTCTGACCACCCAAACAGTTCCACCATCAGATCAGAGACCTCCATCCCCATCAGGAAGACAAGGTCCAGTGAATGACCATAAATATGAGTTGCAGTGGAAACAACCTGTGACAGGCCCAACAAACCCATTAGTGGGAGGAAGTCTTGACCAAATTGAGAGAGTTCATCATTAACCCAAGCATTGAAACCCCCCCAGAATAATCCACCTGGAGGACTCCGACGCTAGGTCAATGAGGAAGTCTGCGACTTCCTGCAGGAATTCTTTCCCATCGCCATGTGGTTAGTAGATGAGAAGAATCCTGTAGCCTGCACCTGCAGCTATGCTACATTGGAAAGATTTGGTTTCTCCTGCTAGGATGGCTACAAGGCCCAGGTCTGATTTAAAACAGATGGCTACTCTCCTGCCCCTATTATCCTTTCTCAAGCAGTGTATCACCGGGTACCTGGTCAGAACTGTTGCTTCCAAAACTGGACCAGCATTTTCATCCAACCAGGTCTCGGTGATGCAAGCCAGATCAATTGTTGCAACAAGATCAGCAATGATTGCCATCATGTTCTTAATGATCTGGCATTGCACAACACTGCCCGAGAAGGATAGGTAGATGAGACAGACACAGCATCCTGCCCACAACTTGTGGAACCCTTGGGTATAGGAACCAGGCAGGAAGAACCGCTCTCCTAGATCCATTTTGCCCAAGGGTGTCTTCTTTTCCCCACCACACCAATCTGTCCCAACCCTGCATAACTGTAATCCCACCAGAACCCGCAAATCTCTACTTCCTGCCCCCCCAGCTATCCCTAATGCTCAACATAGATTATATGCCTCTAGAGCCAGAGAGGGAACATCAAAAGGACGAAGCTCACAGAGTCTGGTGTGAAGTAATGCCTTGCCAGCCGTCTTTGTCCTAGCATATCCTCAATATAATACAAATACAATATACAATTCCACCAGCTACACACTTCACACACACAGCTACGTCCATACACAACTACACACACCATACAACAAAATATTAAATTACAACAATATAGCACACACACACTATCAAACCACACACCTCCCAGTCATACCACATACACACTATTTGTTAAAACAGTAATAACATCCCACCCAATCCTTATACCCAATTATCCTAAAGAGCAATCCACTAAAAGGAAAGGATTCTATGAACAATCTGATGTCCACATGAATTCAATAAAATTCAGTGTTCTTTGAAATGAACAGTTTTCTTTCCAGTTCAGAAATAGCCTTTTGTAAAGATGAAGAGCCCTAGGAGGTCTCACCTCCATGGACCTAAAGTCCAGCATACACCCAGCTCCCAAGCTCTCTCGCTGCTCTGAGCCAGGTACAAACTACAATTTAAACAAGCAGACAGTAGTTCACCTCTGGCACTCTCACTACCAAAATCCAGTCGAATTTTGAACCAGTTTCTCACAGTTTTTATGATTTTTCTGTTGATTTATATAATCGAAAAGAAAGGACTACCAAATTATGGTGGATGACCAACCTGCCCCACACACAACAGTCAGTAATCCAACACTCATTCTGCTTTTGAAATTTAGGAATTTTGATGCTGACAAATTCCACAGACATAGGCAGAATTTTCTGAAATTCCACAAAATTCTGATTCGTCAGAATCTGAAATTTCCACACAACCCTATTGCAGATATTTACTTTGGAAACTCACAGTTTGTCTCCCTTGTCCCTTCCTAGCCTCATAAGCCTGAATACTACATTAACCTGCTCCAGGTCTTGCAGGATTGTCTGTAGTTATGTACATATACTACAGTACTGTGTTGTTTCACCCTTGACCCAGGTCATACTGAAAAAGAGACCTGTCTCTCAATCTTCCTTACCTGTAAACACATGTATCAGTAAAACATATTGCATCACTTGTACATCTCCATTTGGTACAGAAATATAGAAACACAGAATTTGATGATAGGTAAGGATTGCATGGCCCACCCAGTCTGCCCATTTTTCTTACCTACTGTAATTGGAGAGGCAGTATAGCGCAGTGGTTTAAGGCTCTGAGCTGCAAATATGGTGACATCCAGCAGACCAGACCTAGGTTTGAATCCCACAGCTTCCACTTGCATACTGTGTGACTCTGAGCAAGTCACTTTACTTCCCTGTGCTCCCAGGTCACTCCTGTAAAAAAGCTTTCAGCTTAGTGTGCTACTCCTGGTTAAACAACTAAATAAATAAAATACCGTGGACCCTACTCGATCTCTGGTGTAGCCCTTCCTCCCCCTATAAACTAAGGTTTCCTTATGCCTATCCCTTGTGTTCTTGAATCCCACCACCTTTACTGGAAGGCTGTTAAAGGCACCCACCACTCTCTCCATGGAGAAGTACTTCCTTATGTTTCCCCTGAGTCAACCCCTTCAGCCTCATAGCATCTCTCTCTGATAGAGGGAGGGAGGGAGACTCCATGTGGAAAAGGGAGGGGGAGGCAGCTCCAGTAAATCATCTGAGAGCTGTACACTCTAGCAGACTAGATAGACCAAAATGGGCTGTTTCTGCTGGCATTTTTGTATGTTCTTAATTCCCCTTGTTCATTAGCATCTTTTTTTCTGAAAAATGCTACCCTCTTGTACCTTATTTATACCCGTGAGGAATTTGAAAGTCTCTATCATATCCTCTTTTCCCTTCTTTCCTTCAGGGTGTACATATTGAGGTCCTTTAGTCTCTCCTCATATGGTCTCTGGTGCATACCCTGCACCATATTAGTTGCCCTCCTCTGGACTGCCTCTACTCTGTCTACAGATTGGAGGTGCCCTCTCCCTCCCCCTCCCGATCAAGTTTGGGGTCCCCCAAAGCTCAATTCTACATCCCATCCTATTTTTCATCTTTTTAAACAACCTTCCATCTGTCTGTGCTAGTTCAAAAAATTCACATGTAAGCAGTTGACACTGTTATCTTCACCTCAGGTGCCTTGGCTTCAGCTACGGAAGACTCTCCTAAGTGATATTTCAGCAATGGGCGTTTACCCACCTGGTAAAGGTGATTGTGTTAGTTGACATCCATGGCACTCCAGACCTTACATCATGGGTTTTAGCCCACCTGATAGGCTACTGATGCACATGAACTAGGATCAAATTTTTAGACCCCAGGTCCCAGAAGCCCCTGCTCTCCAGTTCAAATCTTCCACAGCTGTAAAGTAAGGTTAGTAATACCACAGTATGCTTTGAGATAACAGAAACACACGTATGCTGAAATGCTCTCTAATATGGCTTGTAAGGCCCATTTATTTACCTATTGATACAATACTAATACTAATACAATACTAATACTTGGCTGCTAATGGCCAATGGGGGACATCCTAGATATCGGCATCTTCCTAGGAATGGACCTTTATTTTCTTAACATTATTCTGACCTACTCCTGGTCACTCTGATTGCTCTGTAGGGTGGGCCTTGGAGTGCCATGGATGTCAACCAACACAATCACCTTTACCAGGTGAGTAAACATCCATTGTGTTGGTTGACCATCCATGGCACTCCAGACCTTACATTATGGGTTGATAATAAGCAGTGCTGTACCCCAATGGGTGGGACAGAGTGATCAAGAGTGAGGGAAGTTTGAGCTGGCCACCGAGAGAACCTGAGTGGCAAAGGGTGCCTGTAGCTTGTACAGGTGGTCCAACCTGTACTGCCTGGCAAAGGTATGTATGGAGGTCCAAGTGGCTACCTTGCAGATGTCTTCTGTAGCCACATTGGCCCTTTCCACCCAGGAGGTGGACACAGCCCTGGTGGAATGAGCCCTAATTCCCTCTGTGGTGTTAGGTCCTTCGCCCTGTATGCCTCCTGAATGGTTCTCTTGAGCCAGCCCCCCATAGTGGTCTTAGACACCGCCCTACCCTGTTGATGCCCTTTAGCAATGATGAACAGTCTCTCAGTTTTACGTATGTGCTGTGTTCTGGCTATGTATTTGGCCAGTGTGCCTCCCACATCCAAGTGATGAGGCACCCTTATGTCCCCTGTCTGTGAAGTATCTGCAAAAGTTGGCAATTCAATGGGTTGTTCCCTATGGAATATGGACGTGACTTTTGGTTGAAAGGCCAGAACTGTCTTTAAGTGTGCCTCTTGAGGGGTGAGCATGGTGTAGGGCTCCCTACATGACAGTGCCCCCAGCTCGCTAATCCTCCGCCATAGGTAGTGGTGGTGGATGGCCTTCTGGACTACAGCAGTGTTGAAATAACAGATGCATGGTAACCTGTTCTCAGCAGTCTCTGCCTCTCAGGAGCCAGGCCGTTAGTTTCAGTGTTCCCGGAGCGGGGTGGACCAAAGGCCCTTGGGTTAGCATGTCCAGTCTGTAGGGGAGCCTGCGCTTGTCCAGCACCATGGCTACCAGAGAGGAGAACCAGGCTCTCCAGGGCCAGTGTGATGCCACCAGAATGACGGCCTTTTGTGACCGATGGATCTTGGTTAGGACCTGTGGTAGGAGGGGAATGGGAGGGAACACATAGGCCCGGTAGTGGGACCAGGTCTGGGACAGCTCGTCGACTCCCTGTATCTGGAAAAGAACCATTTCATCTGGGTGTTGTCCGCTGTTGCCATGAGATCCATGGAGATGGGACCCCATGCCTCCTGTATCAGCCATAACAGCTCGGTGTGTAGATGCCACTCTCCTGGGTGCACCTGCTGATGGCTCAGCCAATCCACTCGAACGTTGAGCTTGCCGGCTAGATGGATCGCACCAGTGTGAACCAAATGGGTCTGAACCCAGTCCAGTATCCTTGGGACCTCTCTTTGCATGGCCTTGCTTTTGGTTCCCCCTTGTTTGGTGATGTAGGCCATGGTGACCTGGTTGTCTGAGCGAATCAGCACCGACTGACAGGAAATGGTTGATCAGAATGATCTGAGGGCATGGAAAAATGCCCTGATTTCTAGCACATTGATGGACAGTTTGGCCTCTAGAGTCATCCAGTTGCCCTGGGCTGACTGAGAGCATGGTCCCCACCCTAGAAGGCTTGCGTCTGTCTCAGTGGAGACGTCATAGGTTGCTTCTAGTGGCATCCCTCGCATGAGGGATTGTTGCGCTGTCCACCAGCCTAGGGAGTGTCTCACCAAGGCGGGCAGGGGTATCCTGACCTTCAGATTCCACTCGTTCGGTGATTCGTGGGACAGCATGTAGTTCTGTAGGGGTCTCATGTGCCATCTGGCCCATTGCACCAGGTCGATGCATGATGCCATGCAGCCCAGCATCTGAGCTATCTGCCCGATAGTCCTTAGATTGTTGTCCTTTAGCTGACGGGCTAAGGATATCACTGTTTCTACCTTCTTTTGGGACAGTCTGACCCATCCCTGGAGTGTTTTTACTTCTTCTCCCAGGTGCTCCAGCTGTTGGATGGGTACCAGATAGCTCTTGGCTTGGTTTACTACCCAGCCATGTTCCTGGAGCATCTGCAATGCCATCCTGTTGGATGTAAGGGATTGCTCCCTGGACCGCGCTTAGATCAGCCAGTCATCCAGGTAAGGGACAATATCCACTCCCTGTTCTCTCAGCCTGGCAACGGGGACTATGGACACCTTGGTGAACACCCTTGGTGCTGAGGTAAGACCGAAGGGTAATGCTTGGTATTGAAAATGTTGGCCAAGGATGTGGAATCACAGATACTTCCTGTGCCATTGCAGAATGGGGATGTGAATGTAAGCATCCTTCAGATCTATAGAGGTGAGGTAGTCGGCCACTCAAATGCTCCGGAGGGTTGACTTCAGTGTTTCCGTCTTGAACCTCTGAGGGACCACAAATCTGCTGAGATATTTGAGGTCCAGAATGGGGTGAAGTTCCCGTCTTTTTGGGGATGAGGATGAAGAGGGAGTACACTCCCCTTTCTTGCTAATGTGGAGGCACTAACTGGATTGCCTTGTTGTGTTGCCCTGTGAGGAGAGAGTCTGTAGTCATTGCTGTTTGTTTCTGTGTCCCCTTCCTCTACCACCGAACGTGAAGCCATGGCCCCAGAAGTTTGAGGATTGGTAACTAGAGTTGAATGAGTTACGGTGTCCTCCTTGACTCCCTCTGCCTTGAAAGGAACTGTTCTGGTAATAATTGTCTCTATGGGGTTGCTGTTTGCTGGTCCCCCGAAATCTCCATCTTCTGGAAGGCAGGTAGGTTGGTCTGTTTTTGTTCTTGAGAAAGTCTTTCCCTTCTTTTTCAGGTAGTCTTGTAGACCTTCCCCGAAGACATGCTTGCCCTTCATGGGTAGGTTTTGAAGCAGAGTATTGGACTCATTATCTGCCTCCCATAGCTTTAGCCATAAAACTCTTCTGGCTCAGTTTGTTAGGGCTGTGGCCCTGGCGTTCAACTTCGGGGTGTCCTCTGCCATATCCATCAGGTACTTAGCCACACCCAGTGTGCATTCCAATAACTCAGCTTCTCTGGTCTTGGGAACTGCTTTGTCTAGGAGCTCCTCAAGCCAGCATACTTGGGCACGTGCCGTGTATACTGCAGTAGTCGAAACCTTGGCAGCTGTGCCTTCTATCTTGAACAACTTTTTTAAAATGTCTTCCACCTTTTTGTCTGCTGGGTCCTTCAATGATATGGCACCGCATGGTAGGACCGTCTTCTTGCTGAGTGCAGCCACTTGTGGGTCAATCATGGGAGCAGTGCACCAGACTTTGGCCTTGTCTTCCTGGACTGTGTACATACGGACTAGGTTCCTCTTGTCTGACATTCTGCCTGGATCTGTCGACTCCCACTCTTTAATGAATATGTAGCCAATTGCTGGGCAGACTGGAAAGGTTTCCTAGGTGGTTTTCTTTTGCTGAATCATGGGATTGAGCTTCGATTCGGTTGGCCCTCCTTGATCTTGAACCCCATGGTGGTCTTAATTATCCTCATAAGACCTGGAATGAAGTCAAAGGAGCTCAGTTTGGATGTGAGAGATGGGGTGGACTGTGTTTCCATCTCCTCTTCATTGGATGGTATGGGATCCTCGTCCTCAAGGGGCTCCTTATCCCCAGCGTCATCCCCATTGTCAGGGGCTGGGGGGCTTGGGGGTGCATTAACCAGTTCCACAAAGGTCCCTAATGTCCCGCCTGGGTTCTCTGGCTCTGGCTTCAGTTTTGGGTTGGTGCCAACCTGGGGTTCGTCATGGCCTCCAACCTCTCCATGAGCTTGAGCATAAAGTTCTGCTGACTCTCCATCATGGCCACTGCTGCTTTCTGGTTCTGTAGGAGAATAGTTCCTGGGTTCATCCAAGTATTACCACTGGGGCCCGGGTTATCAGATCCCAACACTGGATATTGCTCCAGAGATGATTCGTCCTCTTCATGAATGCACGAGGGGCATAGAGGGCTCGTGTTATGGGGCATCAGGGTGGTGCTACATGTGGTGCACTTCCTCGTTTCACCATCTGGGGATAAAGAAAGAGAAGAGAGAAAAAAAAGAGTTAAGGACAGGGAAAGGGTGGACCTCCAGAGAGAAACCAGCTTCCCCCAACAAGAACGATATTACATCATTCTTTGAATGCGTAGTGACCATAACACTTAAAGAGCTGCGATATAACTGGAAACTGTTTGATTCTTCCTTTACACCCCCTCTGCACGAAATGATGTTGAGCAGATGAGAGTACCCTCACTCATCTTCGATGAGGCCATGGCTTCAATAATGGAGGGATAACAATCCCATTCAGGCTGAATAGATGAAACATCTTTTATCTTTCTTCTCCTTCTCTTCTCTTGTTCCCCCATCAGAGGGCCGCTATTGAGAGGTGCCCCCAGACTGAAGGGAAGGTGGGGGATTGCGGTAAACGCGATTGTGAGGGTGATTAGGGAACCCATTCAGGTAGGCTGCTGGGGAAGGGGCCTAGCCTGGGGAATTTTCCCCCAATAGCAACGCTCCATGTTCCAGCCACAGCCTAGTGGTCTCCGCTTGGGAGGGGAGACGGTTGAGGTCTGTGGTGGTGCTTCTTGCTGAGAATAAGCTTCTTCTGGTCCCCTGAGCTCCTGCATATATCCTTGCTGCAGGGGTCCATCTTGTTCCCTTTAGATAGTGCACGTAGGCCTCGAGGCCTGCACCTACTGGGCTTTCCTCAAAACAACCCCCCCACCATGATGGAGAGGCTTCTGCTCTCAGACCGTCAGAACAAAAAAAGTTCCTTGGCATGCTCTCCCTTGCTCCTTAATTGTTGTAGTCAAGAGGGGGCAGGAGCAGTAGCCACTTAGAGGCTGGATGGGTGCCCAAGGGAGAAGCAAAGAACAGGCCCAACCGCAGCTACGAGCCAACTCCGGTCGGCTGCACGGTATGTGGGGGGAGGCCACATGAAGAGCGCGAGTGCTCACGAAGAGCGCATGCTGAAGGAAGCGACAGACGCTGCTATGCCTTAGGGGCAAGGGTGAATGCCCTAACAAGCTGAAAGCAGCTAAGAAGATGTCCTGGAGCGATGGGAGGGTGGGGGAGGCACGAGTGGCAGCCACGCAGTCCTCGGCATGCTCCGTCGGCTCACTGGAGCCACCCTGAGTGGTTGAAAGCAATGCTGAAGCCAGAATTAAGCAGAAAAAAAGACTAAACCACATGTAGCGATTCCATGTACTTCAAACGCTTGCCAGGTGAATCGACTAGCTACGCTCTCGGGGCTGCAGGCAACAGACATAGGCGAGCCTGCTCCTCACTAGGTCCCAAGCAGCTCTTTCAGCAGCAGTCACTAATATTTTCAAAATGGCAGAAAAAACAAGACAGATCCATTAAGCCATCAATAAAGCAGCACAGTCTGCTCAGATTATTTTACACAATCCACGAAGCAGCAAGATCTGCTCAGTTGCCCATGTGGTAGTCACCAAGTTCATCATGCAGTATTGAAAACTGCCACAGTATACCAGAAATAACGCAATTTAATAATAATAATAATAATAATCTCTATTTATTTTGCGCCTTTCAAATGTCAAGGCGCATTACAAAATGTAAAACCTCATAAAACAGCAATAATAAATACATAAAACCATAAAATTACACAGTTAATCACAGTAAGCCTTACTCCATAAATACATTTTCAATGCCTGCTTAAACCCCCTAGGGTCACGCACTCCCGAGTCAGACGGGGTAGAGAATTCCAAAGGGTAGGGGCCACTTAAGCAAATGCATGGGCCCCTGAAGATTTCAGAACTACCCTTGGAATCGCTAGCAACCCCTCGTCTGTTGAGTGGAGCAATCACTCGGGGCAGTAAGGAAGCAGCAGCTCTTTCAGGTAGTCAGGGCTGCGTCCACGTAAGGCTTTGTAAGTCAGTAATCCAACTTTGAAGGTGATCCGCCACTGAAATGGCAGCCAGTGCAGTTTGCACAGCACCGGCATGATATGGGAAGTCCGAGGAGTCCCTGTCAACAACCGGGCCACAGCATTCTGCACCAGCTGCAGGCAGCGGATATCAACCCCCGGAAGCCCAAAGTAAAGGGAGTTGCAATAATCAAGGCGCGAAGTCACAAAGGCATGGATTAATGTAGGTAGATCACTGGACAGAACAAGGTGTTTGATCCTAGCAATGTTCCGCAGATGGTAAAAGGATAACTTAACAACGACCGACACCTGAGATAGTAATGTCAGCCCTTCAAGTATCACTCCTAGGTCCCGCACCCGTTCAGAGGTCAGGAGCTGTGAATCCCCCAGGAAAAGCCCCGAAGGATGACCCGTCCCTAACCCCCCATCCAGTCTCCAGGATCCACAGCCATCACCTCAGTCTTCCCTGGGTTCAGCCTCAACCAGCTGGAATTCATCCAGTCCAGAATTTCAGCGAGGCAGTTATTAAAAACTGAGAGAGCTCCATCCTGGTCAGGTGCAAAAGACAGGTAGAGCTGGGTATCATCTGCATAGCAATGAAACCTCAGCCCATACCGTCTTAAAATGTCTCCAAGGGGCAGCATATACACCGCAAATAACATGGGGGACAGCACAGAGCCCTGAGGAACCCCACATGACAGAGAAAGGGGATCAGAGGAATATATCCCCAACACCATCCTCTGAGTTCTGCCAGTGAGGAAGGGCTTAAACCATCTGAGGACTGAACCTGTTAGTCCACAGATGAACCTCAGGCACTCGAGCAGTTCCCCATGATCCACGGTGTCAAAAGCTGAAGAGAGATCCAGAAGCACCAAGATGGACTGGTTCCTTCGATCTCTTGCCATCAGGAGATCATTGAGCACCCGAACCAGCGCAGTCTTGGTACTATGCCTCTTTTGAAAACCGGACTGGAAGGGTTCATAGATGCTATGGATGGTCAAATGGTTCTCCAGTTGTACAGCCACTACTTTCTCAATTTCCTTCCCCACAAAAGGGAGGTTAGAGATGGGTCTGTAGTTTGCCAGATAGTCTGGGTCCAAAGAAGCTTTCTTCAAAAGGGGAGTCACCACAGCCTCCTTCAGGGAGCTAGGAAACTCACCCGACTCAAGGGAGCACCAGACTATCTGTGCTAAGACCGTGTCGATAATATCACAACAACCCATAATCAGGGAAGTTGGGCCTGGGTCTAAACTACAGCACATAGGGCTCATACCCTGGGCAATCCGCATAACATCCACGATCTCCAGACAGTCGAAGGTACTCCAAGAGAAGTGAAGGACAGTGACCAAGTGCCGATCATCAGCAACTCCCATAGAGTGGGTCGGTCGGATCTCCGCCCTGATGTCGGCCACCTTATTAGCAAAGAACCGAGCAAGCTCCTCACACTCCAATTGTGAAAAAGTTCTCCGAACCTGCAGACAGGCTGGGTTGCACAGCCTATCTACGGTTCGGAAGACCTGTTGCTGGTCGGTTCTGAGTGGCAGCAATCTCCCCAGACAGGAACTCAGCCTTCTTACGGGAGATTTCTGACTGGTAGAATTGATAATGTTCTAACAGTCTAAGATGGTCAACATCTAATGCGGACTTCTGCCAACGGCGCTTCAACCTTCATCCTAGTAGCCGCAACTCTTTCAAAGTCCCATCAAACCATAGGGACCGAGGGCGAAGGGAGAGAGGACGAACACGTAATGGGAACAACAGAATCCAGAGCTGCAGTAATAGCCTTATTAGAGACAAAAACCAAAACCTCTGGATCCCTGCTTGCCATAGGAAATTACGATAGATCAAGTGCCATCAGGCCATCTGGGCACACATCCCGTAAAGGGCGGTACCTGACCATCTCCACAGGGGTAGGCCTATGAGGGTGTGTGCAAAAATTGAATCTCACAGTGTAGTGGTCGGACCATCCAATGGGTTCCACCCCCACATCAGATGCATCAATCCCTGGGAGGAAAACCAGGCCGAGAGAGTGGCCGTGTTTATGAGTAGCAGAGGTAACAACCTATGTAAGGCCCAGTGATGTCATCAACTGGAGGAGGTGTTGACCAAAAGGTGAGAATTCGTCGCCGATCCAGGCATTGAAGTCACCCAGGACCATCAGCCTGGGCAACTCAAATGCCAGATCGACCACGAAGTCTGTTACTTCCTGCAGGAATAGGTTCTCGTCCCCTGGTGGACGGTAGACAAGAGCCATCCTGTAACCTCCACCTTCTACTACGGCACACTCAAAAGACCTGGCATCCTCAATTGGTACACTAGTGAGACCCAATTCAGTCTTGAAACAGACCACAACCCCCCCCCCCCGCGGTCCAGTCTCGGTCAGTGAATTACTGAAAACCTGGCAGACACTGGCCTCCAATATGAGGCCCGCGTTTCCATCTAGCCAGGTCTCGGTGATGCACGCCAGATCCGCAGTCCCCACAAGATCCGCAATAATTGTGGTCTTATTCTTCACAGATCTGGCATTACATAACACCGCTAGAGTTGGACGGAACTCCTGGGCCACCCCAACCACTTGCCCACCAATACTGGTGGTGCCCTTGGGTATGGAGACTAGACATGGAGGCCCATGTTCCAGGCTCCATTTCACCCCAGGGCATCTTCTGGACTTAACAACCCTGATGTGAAAACCGCTCATCCGACCTCCGCCGTTTCCACCCCCAGCCCCACCCCTATGGGCAATGCCCAATGCTCTACAACACTGATAGGTAAAAAATGGTAAGGGAGGAGGGGAAAAAAGGGCGGAGAGTGGAGGCCGGATAGCACATGACCTAGGGGGGTAAATCCATAACACATATCTCAGGCCAAAATAGAGCAAGAAAAATATACCCCCTTTTCCAAAACTCCTCACACACTCTCCCCAAGAAGGGAGACAAGAAAGGCAAATCAAACTAAATTCCCCACCCAACCTAATAACATTTCATTTTAACAAACAACAAATAAATACTTTATAAAACAAATTAAATAAAATCCTCATCAAAAAGGATGTTAGGTCACCATTGAAAGTCACTTTCAGAAACTCTAGATTAGAATTACCAAAGTAATTCAGTACACCTCCTCTCACATGGTGCACTAATTACCATGAAATATAGGACACCCAGGTTCTCTCACTACCTGGGTACCCAAAGCAACCGGGCCCTCTCACTGCTTGGAATACAACAGTTTTGGCAGTCCTGTTTCCCAAAAGAGACTTATCAAATGGCAAGAAGCATACACCAAGTCTCCAGCTCCTTAAAAACTCTCAGCAGTCCAAATCCAAAAGCAACCGAGTCCCTTCTGACCCTCCTGTGATGCCCAGCCACAGAAAATATCAGCCCCACCACTTCAGCACCTCACCTAATGCCCACTCACCAGCAGACCAGAGAGGAGCCTTAAAGAGATCATGAGCCCACCAGCCAGCTCCCCAGCTCCAGGTAGGCCCAGCCTCCAGGGTAGAAGCAGACTCCTGTGACTGGCCACCACAATAAAACGGCTACAAGCCAGTTTAAGGGACTCTATGTACATTAATTGAACTGCAAGGCAAAATCCAGCCAAAATGTCTGCAAAATACACAATATCCAAAAGTACGTGTGATCTTCGCGCTCTTCTTAGCGCTACAAATCCCCAAACACACGTTCTACTAAGTCCTTAGAGTTAATAACAAATCAGAACAGTCTCACCAAATAAAATTCAAATAAGTTGATCCTTGGCAGGTCCTTAACAGATACTCGGCAGTCCTCGAACATCTCCACTCATAAACTCCAGATACTTTGCAGCACAACAAAGGCCAGAGACTAGGAGCAAAAAACACTCCAGGAGCTCACCACAGAAAACAACCCAAAATTGTCCCGGACTGGCGGATCATATGCCAGCAGTCTTTAGTCCTCAAAACGAATTAGGGGCACACAGCCACGATTTCCACAAATAAATGTGGAGAATTTAATAAACAGTGCCAGTGCCAATGAAAAACACACGGACAGTAGGAAACTCCTTCTGAAGCCTGCGGAGAGCGTGAGCAAGAGCAACGAGTTCAATAGACACAAAATGAATACACAATTACAAGCTGCAACTTGCAGCATTCGCATACGGCGACAAAACAAAAATCATTAGAACACTGAAAGGCAAAATAAGATAAACAAACAAAACTAATAAAACAAAACTAAACTTCTATTACTACTGTTACTGTGCAATTACTGCGCTACACAAATGAAACCAACGGTTTAATGTTTTTTTAAAAATAGCTCTTTATCCACAGTTACTCAGCAAAAATGGTGGTAGGCTCAAAGACAAAAAAACATTATAAATAATAACATTCTGTGGATTCCACAGACTTACCTTTCCTGGCACAATACAAGGACTCCTGGGGTGCTTGTAGCCTGATCAGATGCACAATTTGAACTGGAGAGCAGGGGCCTCTGGGACTTGGAGTCTAGAAATTTGATCCTAGGTCATGTGCATCACTAGCCTATCAGGTGGGCTAAACCCCATGATGTAAGGTCTGGAGTGCCATGGATGGTCAACCAACACAATGTTCTGCACTGGTTCCAATCTAACCAACTTCGAGTCAACACTGAGAAAACCATGCCCATGACCTTTGGTGCCAGCCTGAAACTGACTAGGCTCTACCCCCCTCCCATATTGTCCACTTTGGATGGCTCCCCCCTTGAAGCAGTTCCCTGCTTCAGATACCTTGGTGTGGGGCTGGAATATAGGCTGAACTTCTCCGACCACATCAATGCCATTCACTCCAAACTCTGCCCTATACTTGGTGCCCTGTACTGCAGCAAGGACTGCCTCTGTGCAAAGGTCTGCTGGGAGCTGGTCACCAAAGTGGTCATCCAGTATTTGAATATGCAGTTTTGGTCTACGGCACTGCCTCCTCCTCCTCCTCCTTTACCAGACCGGACACCCTCAATGCAATTTGCTACTTTGTTGCTAACACCCCGTTTCATACTCATCACTGCTCCCTCTGTACTTTTCTTTCTGTTCTACCTCTCCTGTCACATTGCCTAACTCACTGTGCTTCCTTCATCTCTAAATACTGGTTTGGGTCTTTTCCTCCTTAACTCTCATCCCTCCTCTCTCCTATTCCCTCTGTCTCTAGTGCTCTTCACTTTACAGACTCACGCACATTCTTTCTACCTCACTCCCATTCCAATGCTGGTCAGTCCCCTTTCACTGGTCATCTTCCCCCTACCTGGAGCAATCTCCACTCTGCTCACTCACTTTCTCCCTCCCATCTCTCCCTCAGACACCAGCTCAAACATCTGTCAGCCCCATCCTGCTCCTGTCATGCCTTCAGATTATTCCAATTCACTCCCTCTCCCTCTCCCTCTCTCGTCTTCTGTCGGATAGTCTGATTGACCTTGATTTTGATTTTGGTTTCATATATTTTGTACTTTTTACACAAACTAGAATGTGTTTTGTAAGCTTTTTGCATGCACTTTAGTGCACCACTGCTACTGCATTTATCATCTGTATTCTTGCCCACTGTCTGCACTTTACATTATACCATCATGTTGTTTGTTGCCTTGTACTTTGTCTCCTCTCCTTCTCCCACAAGGTGAGGTGGAAAGGATGAGAAGGGACTTGGCAAGGTTGGAGGAATGGTCAAATGTATGGCAGCTCAAATTCAGTGCAAAGAAGTGCAAGGTAATGCACCTGGGAAACAAAAACCCAGGGGAAGAGTACAAAATGGAGAGGGGGGTGAGATACTAACAACAACAAAAATGGAAAGGGACCTGGGGATAATTATATCAGATGACCTAAAGGTGGCAAGCAATATGAGAAGGCATTAAGGAGGGCTGGGGGGATGTTGGGATGCATAGGGAGAGGCATCAACAGTAGAAAACAGGAAGTTGTTATCACTCTGTACAGACAGTTGGTGAGACCCCATCTGGAGTACTGTGTGCAGTTCTGGAGAACCCATCTCTGCAAAGACATAGACAGAATGGAGGCTGTCCAGGGGAGGGCAACCAAAATGGTGCTGGTTCTGCACCAGAAGACATACGAAGAGAGACTAAAAGAGCTTAATATGTATACCCTCGAGGAAAGGATAGAGAGAGGGGACATGATAGAAACTTTCAAGTACCTCAAGGGAATCAACAAAGTTCAAGAGGGTAGCATCTTTCAGAAAAAGAGAGGTGCAAGAACAAGGGGGCACAATTTGAACATGGGGGGACAGGTCAGAGGTAATGTGAAGAAGTATTTTTCATGGTGAGGGTTGTGGATGCATGGAACAGCCTTCCTGAGGAGGTCGTGGAGTCAAGAACAGTGGGAGAATTCAAGAATGCATGGGACAAGCCAGCCCATCGGCGCAGCGGTTGGATTTCCGCTTCCAACACCTGCAACCTGGGTTCAGAAACAGACCTGGGTTGCTGGAGGACCAGCTGGGGGGAGAAGGATCGATGGTCCCTTTGACTGCTGTCCTTCTCCAGGAGGGAGGGGGGCTGTGTGTGCGGTTCAATAGTAGCACCCAGCCGAGGCTGGGTTCACCATGACGCACCAACACCGTAATACTTCAGGGGTAGGGTGGATGCCGGTCATCATTGCACGTCCCTGCCCCTGCCTACAGGGGGAAAAATACATCCTGGGAATCTCTATGAAGCCCTCCCCCTGGGCTTCGATCAGCCTCTGGTGCTGGCTCTCCCAACTAGATACAGTAGTGTGGCACTGGTAGGGGAACAGTGCCGCAACCCCACCCTCTGGGGGGCAAGCCAGGGGTGACAGAGGAGAGCACTGGCAATCGCTGGAGGTGGGATCCCAGGGGGGGCCATGACTAGGGCTGAAAACTGATGACCATGGATTCCAAAACATAAAAATAAGAAAGAAAAATGCATGGGACAGACATAAGGCAATTCTAGTGGGGGTAGGAGGAAGTAGGCTGTTGGTTAACTAGGATCTGCAGCTTATCCATCAGTTAGGGTAATGGGCAGACTAGGTGAGCCAAGCTGTCCTTATCTGCTGTCAAATTCTATGTTTCTACAGTATGTTTCCCCCTGGTTCACATCTGGAAATGAGCCTTGGCTCAGTGTTCCTTTCCTAGTCAACAACAGTCAAATAAATAAATAAACCTTGCAGTGCTCTAGAGTAAATTTATAGCCACATGCATAGTGCTAGAGGACTGTCAGAAAGGGGTCTACATCAAACAAGAGAAACTACAGGCCTGTGAAACTTGATGTAAAGGTGGCTTCTTCAGTAAGGTCCTCGCCACTACCAATTTTATAAAAAGTGTAAAAAGACCCTCATGCAGAGAACCATTCACAAACCTCACAAAAACCATTGTCGTGAATGATCTGACAGTAGGCTTGAGCAGCTGAGTCAAGGGCAGCATCTAAAATGAATGTGTTGTCTCATTTACCAGCAATTACGACAGATATCTCCCTCTTCTACTTGGTAGAACTCCACCAAGAACTCTTAGCCCTCCTGGACGTCATGACATTATTCATGCCACTAACATGCTAAACAGTTGTGTAAATACTATCCCAGAGGCTGACAAAGAGTCCTCAAAGAGCTGAATAAACCCTTTACATCTCTCCTGAAAGGCAGGCTTTCAACTCCTTCGACAGTCAGGATGTTAAAGACTATCTGCAGAGTGGAAAAGAGTGAATAGCTTGCTTTTCTTACCCCCAAATTAGCATATAAAATTCATTTTTCCCTTCAGAGCTTATTGCCACCTGGTAGCTCTTAGGGTTAGCAGCCAGGCTATAACTGTCAGTATTCACCTGTGACTTCCACCTGATCCCCTCAAATTTTCTGCCTTGGATCTTCATCTGCTGAAGTTCAACAGAAACACTTCAGGGTATGGTAACAAGGTCTGATGAATAGGCACCAGGGAGGACAATGTAGCTGTCAAGGTATTATTATAAGCCTCTACAATCACAGTGCAACCTCTGAAAAAGGCTCCTCATGAGTACAAGGTATCCTAAAGGCTTAGAAATCCCTCTGGATCTTGGTCCCAATTTGTCTTATACTGGATCACCTTCACAGTTAAAAGTGGTAAACTTGGAGCCCTCATATTGAGCTGCTCAGTGCAGTGGTTCAACCAAACAACGATCTCTACTGAGATGTTCCTTATCTCTAAACCTGCTAAGAACACCAGGTTCAGCATGTGCCCTTTCTTGTGCATGGCCTCTGAAATCTCTTGACTGATTTCCTGCACCTCAGTGAGCCAGAGGAGTTTGTACACAAATTGACAGAAGGCATCATTGACCCATTCATTGAAATCACCACGCACCATAAGGCTTGACAATTCCAACACTAGGGTCAACATTTCTTCACGAAACCCTGCAAGAAGTCCACTGCACTGAGTGGGGGTGGTAGAGTAGGACAGTCCTACAAGTTAGACCGTCTAAGCCATTGAGAGCCACAGTCATAGGAACCTGTATTCTCAATGGGATTCACCACACATCCCAGTTCAGATTTAAAAATGAAGGTCCCCATGACACCCCTGTGCTCCATTCTTGGGTGGTGTATCATAGAGAAGCACATCAGACCATCCCTGCAAGCACAGGCTGTTTTATTTACCATGGATCTGACACTGTAGAGTGATAACTGTATTGGATGGGCCTGGCTGCAATGCTCATCCAGCACATCCTGTGCTGCACACTGCCTTAATGAATGGATGAGGGCAATGAGACATCTCTTCTCATTCCTTTCAACTTCAGCACACACCTCCTGGCCCACCTACACTCTCCCAGCCATCAGCTGTCTCTCTCTCTCTCTGTCCTCCTGGGATACCAAAAGCACGGCATCACTTTTGAATGGCTTGCCATTCTAGTGGCAGCTACATCTTAAAAAGACAATGCTACCTCTGCTGGTCTGGTAGGTACAAGATTACTTTCTCCTTTTAGTAGTCTCTTACATATCGTGATAATGTAGTACCTTTTTTGTTGGTTTGCTCATGCATTAACAAGCAACATCTTGCGGCAGTAGCACTGTAGTAGCACTTTCAGAGTTGTGTCAGTGTTGTGGTGAATCCAAGGGATGCTGTGTGTCCCTCAGTCGCCAACCAGTGAGCATGCTGCCAATGACAGCAGTTTCAGAGAGCACTACCAACTTGAAACAAATCCACCACTGCAATGAGAGACAGGCTAGTCATTGCTGCAGCAGATCTGACACGCCTCCATTACGTGCCATTCCTGGTGAAACATTTCAATAAACATGGCGACAGCTCTCACTGTCCACCTCTCACAATCCCTAGAAAGTCGACTTCAGGGGTGCCCAGTCTCTCTGTCAGCATGCCCCCTCTCCAGTTCAGTTTGTTTGCTGACAGGGGTGCCCAATCCCCATCGGTATAATGTCCCCCCAGTTTCATTTGTCTGCCGATGGGGGGTGCCCAATTCCCCTCAGCATCATGCCCCCCAACACAGACACACTTTCTTTGCCAACGGGGTGCCCAATCCCCATCGGCTCCAGTCCACCCCCAAAAAAAACAGGTGGCACACTGAGAGCCCACCCCAGTGTGCCCAAATATTTTTGTGTAACCTGTAAAAAAAAACCTTCCACCGAAGTGTTTTTGTTTCTCTTTCCCTGTAAACAAGAAAACGGTCCCTTGTTGTCTGCGGCGCCCTTCCCCAACCCGCACCCACCCTCTGCACACTCCACCCCCCACACCCCCCACCCCATACTTATCTCTGGAGGTTGGCGCCACAATCTTCGGTGGAGCAGGAACATGTCTGCATCTTCAAAGACGACCACAAACTGAAGAAATGCCAGTAAGCTGTATAATGGCATCAATGGGGGAGGTTTCAACTTAGGTGGATATCTCGGCCATTTTTTTGACTTTTGGCTCCAAATTTTCAACATGGGGTTCTTGGGACCCTACCTAATGAAATCAGTCTCTGTCATTTTGCTATTTGGTCCTGAAAGGTGATTTTGTGGTCACTGGGCGGAATCACCTTTTGGGACTGATTAATGAAACAACAGTGCCACTGTTCATGAGGTAGGCTCCCAAAAAGCCTATGTTGCAAATTTGGTGAAAACATTCCAAAAAATTACTGTTACCTCCTTATGAACAGTACAGCTGTCATTTTTCACAGCCTGCTGAAATGTGTTTTTGCACATGTGGTGCACAATGGCACGATCGCTGTGGGAAATCAACGTTTGGGACAGATTAAGAAAATCACAGTGACACTGTTCATGAGCAGAGGTCCAAACATGCATATGTTGAAAACTTTGTGAAATAATTCCAAAATATGACTGTCACGAGCGTGCATTGCGCAGTTTCCACTCATGCTCGTAACTTTTGAGAATTTTTAATATTTTCACTCCAGATTTTCAACTTTGCCATTTTTCCCCACCTCCTTATGAACAGTACAGCTGTCATTTTTCACATCCTGCCCGAAATGTGTTTCGCACATCTGGCACACACTGGTGTGGTTGCTGTGGGAAATCAATGTTCAGGACAGATTAAGAAAATCACAGTGACACTGTTCATGAGCAGAGGTCTCAAAATGCCCATGTTGAAAATTTGGTAAAACAATTCCAAAAAATTACCACATTTCGAGCGTGCGTTGCACAGTTGTTTGCACGTTTTTCGTATTTTCTTTCCAGATTTTCAACATTGCCATTTTTTTATACCTTCTCATGAACAGTAGAGCTGTCATTTTTCCCACCCTACCCAAAATGTGTTTCCACACCTGTGGCTCCCAATGGCGCAGTTGCTGTGTGAAATCACCTTTCAGGATTGAGTTACAAAATGATAGTGCCACTGTTCATGAGGTGGGGGCCCAAAAAGCCAATGTTGAAAATTTGGAGTGAAAATACCAACAAACACCCAGGGCATTAAGGTTTCCAACCATATACCCACCCTGTAGAGAATGACAGGCATCAGGGATGTAACTTGGGTTTGTCAGCCATAATGTTCACAGAATTCTACCCCCACCCTACAGCCACTGATAGGCATTGAAGTGTGCCTCGGGTTCTGTCACCCTAATGTTCACCCCATTCTCCTATACTGCACCCATTTCAGCATATTTTCTTATGGAATAGGGTGAGCATAAGGGCCGAAGACCCCAATGCACACCCCGACAAATGGCTGTCTCTGCAGGGTGGGGTGAGGTGGAATGGCATAAGCGTATGGCCAGACCCAAAGCCACACTCCCAATGCCTTTCAGTCTCTGCGGGGGCGGGGGGTTGGCGTTACTTCAATACTTCGCTGCCATTCCTATTTTGTATTTCTTACTTTTGCACTACCAATGCTAATGCCAGCAAGCCAACATTCGGCATTGACAAATGTTTGTTATGTTATTCTTTTTTAAAACAAACTCTGACTGGCTCCAACCAACTGCCCTCACAATAGTTATTTGGCATTACTGTTTTTTGTCATGGTAGGCCCTTTAACAAAGGCAACATGAGATCAGTTAATGATGGAAAATGATTTTAAAACATTATTTTAGACAGACTGCCCCACTACTATAGTCACAAATAGCCATGGTTGCACATGGTTGAACCAGAGCTGTATATGGCCAGTGAACATGGTCATTCATGGAATGTCCATGATTTTAGCCATAGATATCCATGGACCAACACTGCTAGTAAGTGGCCTAATGTCATCCATGGTTACCCACTGTTGTTAATTTCAGAAGATTCATGTGTTATAAAACAAATTTCTGTACCACTCAGATAGTTTTAATTTTTCCCACTAACCCTGTGTTCTGTAATGAATACATATTATTCATAGGTAGTTTTGAAATAGCAATAACTTAGTTACCCATGGCTGCTGTTCAACTATCTAATGGAGTCTCTTTTCATTCATGATTCTTAACTAATACAATGGCCCAATTTCTCTTTATAACACCAAAAATAAAATTCTTTTAAGATGTGATGAGTTTGCATACTGATTTCTTTTACGTTTCACCCTAAGCTCCTACATCTTTCAGCACCAGCCATTGCCTGTCCCCTGTCCTTAATCCTAAACCTCTTTTTTTGTCCTCATCAGTCCCTTCATCCTGGAAACATGCAATTGTCCTCCCTCTCCCAAAGAGTGGCAACCCCTCCTACCCAGGCAACTATTGCCCAATCTCTCTCCTCCCCACCCTCGCCAAGCTTCTAGAACACCTAGTCCTCTTCCAACTTACCTCCTTCCTCTCTGACACCTCCTTTTTCACCCCATTCCAATCTGATTTTTGGAAGAACCACTCCATCACCACCTTCCTTCTCAGGCTCACTGACTCTATCCTCACCGGGATGGATAATGGCCTCATTACCTCTGTGATCTTTGTCGACCTAGCTAAGGCTTTCAACACCGTCTCCCATGCCCTGCTTCTTGACTCCCTCATGACAGCTGAACTGTCAGCTCCCGCCACTAACTGGTTCAGAGATTATCTTTCAGGCAGAACACAATCAGTCAAGATCCAGGATGTGATCCCCCCCCCCATCTTCACAGGAGTCCCATAGGGCTCTGTGCTTGGTCCCATTCTTTTCTCTATCTTTCTCAGTGACTTGCCCTCAGTCTGCTCCCCCTTCTCCTCTATCCACATGTATGCTGATGACACTGTCCTGTTTACCTTTGGCAATTGCCCAGCCAATGTAGCAACCACTGTACAGCATGACTTCCACCAGGTTCAGCTATGGTTTGCCTCACATCACTTATTTCTGGATGCCAAGAAGACCGTCTCCATGACCTTTGGCACTAGGCAGAGACTGTCTAGGCTACATCCCCTTCCCTCTTTCCACACCCTGGATGGGACAATCCTGGAGGACACCTCCTCTTTCAGATACCTTGGGGTTTGGTTGGACCAGCACCTCAACTTCTCTGGACACATTGAAACAACTGCACCCCAAGCTTGGTGCCTTATACAGGAACCGTAGTTGCTTCCCTCCTATGGCGCTGCGTGAACTTGTCCAGAAGATGATACTCCCCATGTTTGACTACTGCGACGTAGTCTGTGGTGCCACTCCCAAATCCTCCCTGATCAGATTGGACACTCTCTTTAACTCCTTCTGTTGCTTCACCTTTGATGCTCCATCCCGAACACATCATTGTGACCTCTACCATGCCCTGTCTTTTCCCCCACTTGCAAACAGATGCCTCGCTCACTGTGCAAAACTCACTCCTAAATTTTGGCTTGATGAACTCCCCCCCACCTCTCAAGTTCCCAATCAATCAGTCCAACTTTATTTAACCAGGCAGTTACATTATTGAGCAAGTTCATTTTCAAGATGGTTCTGGACACATAGTACACCTTCAAAAACAAGAACTTATAATTCACGCATGACAGACATTAATATAGAGTAACATAAAATGACAGTCAGTAAGCAATATAGCTTAGCATTGATGACAAATGCACACATAGGCAATTTAGCATATACTGAAACATAACATGATACATGGGGAGGAGAGGGAGGGGGACACAGAGGAGGGTAGGAGGGTAATCAAGACCAGGGGAAGAAAGGAGGAGGGCAACCCAGTAAGGTGAATACCCCCAGGGAAGCTAGCTAGGGGCAGAGGGTGGGTGCAATAGGGGTATAGTTACCCTAAGGGGATGACGGCCTAAGGGGGGATAGATAGGCCTAGTCAATAGGGGGATATAGGATTTATTGGCCAGAAGGGAAGTGTTTACCTAAAGTAATCACACACCATATTTAGGCATTGATTGAGCAGTTGTCTGAACATGTAGGGGCTAGGCAGGATGGAGAGTTTAAGTGCTTTTTGCATGTTATTCCAAAGCGTAGGTAGAAAAGAGCTAATGGCAGTAGAGCCAAGTCGTGTCCTGGTACGTGGTATTTTAAAATTGATAAAGGAGGAATTCCTTATGACATAGCTAGCTTTAGAGTGCTCAAACAGTTTGCCGCTATAGGGTGGCAGATTGTTTGATAGAGCCCGAAAGAACCACATAAGGGAGTTTTTTTGTCTCCTCAGAGAGAGGGACGGCCAGTCTAATCCTTGGTACAACAAGCAATGATGAGTCTGTAGGGGCAGGCCAAGAACAAATCTCAGAGCGTAATGGTAGAGAGTATCAAGTTTTTGGAGCTCACATTGGGGGCAAAGACTATAAAGAAAGTCCCCTTAATCAAGCACTCCCTCCCACTCCCTCAGATCTGTGGACTGTCGTACCTTGCTGGTCCCCTGCCGATCAACCCTCATAGGGCAGTCTAGTTTTGCCAATCCCTTCCCGAAACTCTGGAACTGCCACCCCCCCCAAATACAACACTTCTCCTCCACTTACTTCCTTGCCTCTGCATTACATAACCATCTCTCCTCTAGTTGTTCCTGTTTTGATCCTCCTTAACTACTTCCCTTGTACCTGCTCCCCTGAACAACACCCTATCCCTCACCCCATTCCCTTCCCTTGCCTAATTAGTCTGCCCTATCCTATAACTCCTCTCTATCTTCTATAACCAATGCCCTTGCCTGATTCTGCCTCCTTGCAGGGTTCTCAGCATCCTGGAGGGGTTAGTTCTAAGCATGATACCTCCTTCCCTTGCCCCCTTTTTTCACCTTCCTTCCCAACCTCCAATCTTCTGTCATGCACTCCCACCCTACCCATTATCTTCTCACTTCTATTGTCCAAGCCCTCCCCTTGCCTAATTGCTCTGCCCTATACCTGTCCCCCTCTATCTTCTATAACCTAAGACCTTGCCGGGTTCTGCCCCCTGGCAGGATTCTCAGCATCCTGGAGGGGTTAGTTCTAAGCATGACTCTTCCTTCCCTCGCCCCCTTTTCTACCTATCTTCCCAATCCCCTGTCTTCTGTCATACACTCCCACCCCACCCACTATCTTCTCTCTCCTCTATTGTCATCACCCAGTTCTGCCCCTTGTAGGGTTCTCCACACCCTGGAGTGGCTCAGTTCTAGGCAAGACTTGCCCATTCTCTAGCCATCCTCCTCCTCCCCCCACTCTTGATCCCTCCATCATACCCCTGGCACTTAATTAGGTAGCCCTACCCTACATGCACTGTTTTAAATCACTGTCCCTTTCTTCCTATACTCTTTGCAGTGTCAGAGCTGTTTACTTCAGCTCGTCCCTGTCCAGTGTCAGTTATCTTACTCAAACAGGTCTTGCATCTGCTTTTACTGAAATATCCTACAGTGGTTGGTGATTCTGTTGTTCAAACCTCTGTAATCTGTACCCAATGACCCTCATGTATGTAAACTGTAATTGGATCCACGACGGGAGTCTGACAAAAATTTTGTCGAACGCCACATCAGCGACACCGGCAGGTCGACCGCATTCTGCAGTTGGTTGCCGGTTCACACTTTGTTCTGTTGTTTTCTTAGGAGAGGTTTCACCCCCTGAACCCCCCGCACCCCCCCACTTAAGGATTCCCAACTCCAGTCGGAGCTGATTGGGGTGTGCAGGACCCCGACAGACGAGCGCGGGCTCAGGGGTCTCCACTGCAGCTGGGCACTGTAGTCGCTGTGGGGGGACTTTGCTGGCAAAATGTCGCTGTCAGGGGGGTAACCAATCGTAATTGTATATAATCTCTGTTTATATCCTCTTGTACCCCCCTCCCTCCAGGTCACACCGTGAGATGAGTAACTTCTTGTTCAGTGTGCCTTCCTGGTGAAACATTTCAATAAATAAACAAATAAAATGTTCAAATAATTAAAAACCTTATTTTTTCTTCATATGTAGCATAACAAATATTGTGATTATTTATACTAGTTTAAAGTGTCAATTTCTGCATTCTGACACGCAAATAAATTATGCAGATTTGGTTGCTATCCCAAGCTCTTATGATCACTGATGAACTATGGTTGGCCATGATTGATCATGGTGTGCCCTGAACATGTAGAAACCATACTGTGTTCAGTTCTGGAGGCCCCGTCTCCATAAAGACATAGACAGGATGGAGACAGTATGGAGAAGGGCAACAAAAATGGTGTCGGGGATGCAGCTTAAGTCATATGAGGAGAGACTCAGAGCTCTAAGTACTCCCTGGAGGAAAGGAGAGGGGGGGTGGACATGATAGAGACCTTCAAATATCTAAAGGGGATCAACAGGGTGCCAGAGAGGAGTATCTTTCAACATGAAGGGAAATAGCAGAACAAGGGGGCACAGCATGAGACTAAAATGTGGAAAACTTAGAGGGAACTTGAGGAAATTCTACTTCACTGAAAGGGTGGTGGAGAGATGGAACAGTCTCCTCAGGAAGTGGTGGGAGTGGCCATGGTTCAGGGATTCAAGAATGCGTGTGATAGGCACATGGGAATTATCAAGCCAGGGTGGGGGGGTGGCTTGTAGCATCTAGGATACCTTAAGCATTTGAAAGAGGATAGGCCAGACTGAAGGGCCATAAGGCCCTTGTCTGCCAACAACGTCTATGTATCTATTTTGGGAAAGGCCATAATACATAGTGATCATGCTTGAAGAATTATATTGCTGCTTTGACCAAGAATAGTAGCCAACTTGAACTGTCACACTTCATTTATTTATTAAAATGGTCTATTGATAAACTGTGGACTTTAAGAATATAACTACAACTTGAATATATTTTTAGATACTGTTTTTTACTTTGAAAGATAAATATATGCTAGGTTGCTGTCCTTGACAGCTATGATAACAGATGGCATAATTTAGTTTGAGAATTTAACTCTTCCTGGCAAGATTTTGGATGGATTACGATACCTGAAATTGGAGACTGCATACACTAAAAAGAGGCAAACTAGAAATAAAATAATTCAAGACAATTATATCTTTCATTCAGATCTACATTTTTGTGGTCGATAGCCCTAACATTACTTACAATTACCTAGATCCCATAACGGGCTTAAATGGACCAATCTAAAAATGAGCCTAAACTGACAAATGGAAAGAATTCACAGTGTTACTGTAAGAAACAGGACCCTTAGGGTGGAGGTGGTGTATAGGCCACCATCTCAGGCAGAGGACTTGGACAGAGATCTAGCAGAGCAGATCAGGAGGGTCAGTGGGATGGGTAACACTGTGATCTTGGGGGACTTCAATCTGCCAGGGGTGGATTGGAGCACCCCAGCCACCTCAAGCACAAGGGAGCAAGTCCTCCTTGAGGTTTGTGAGGACAGATTCTTGGTACAGATGGTAAATTAGTCTGTCAGGTTAGGAAACACTCTGGACCTCATGTTCTCTAATGGGAAGTTTGCCAGAGAGCTGGGGGTGGAGGATCCACTGGCAGGGAGTGACCACCACACAGTGTGGTTCTCACTCAGCATGGGCAAGGAGGCTGTGGAAAGTTTGCCAGAGTGGTGGAGGATCTGCTGGCCAGAAATAGGAAGACATCAAGCTAGGACTTGCAGAGGCTACTAGATCCTATACCAAGACACAAAGCAAAAAGGCTAGGGTCAAGAAACCTAGTTGGTTAAGGGGGAGGTGTGGGAAAAGGTGAGTGCAAAAAGGGCAGCCTTCAAGAGATTCAAGAGATCCAGGCAGGGGGAGGATAGAGAGGAGTACCTAAAGAAATCTAGAGAAGTAACCAGAGTGGTCAGGGCAGCCAAGGCTTCCAGAGAGCTTAGGCTGGCACAGGGCATCAAGAATGGGGAAAAAGACTTCTTCAGGTACATTAGAAGGAAAAGGATCTGCAAAGATCAAATAATAAGGAGCAGGAAGGATGGGGGGTGGGCAGAGAAAAGGGCAGAGTAGGCAGAAGCACTAAATTAATACTTCTGTATTTACTAAGGAAAGGGATGGGTCAAAGCCTCAGGGGATAGTGAAGGTAGACATGGGGTGGGGAGGGGTGACAGATGGAGAAATCATAGTGGCCAGGATACTAGAAGGTTTATGGGTACTTGGGGTATATAAGGCACCAGGACCAGATGGCATACACCCCCCAGTTACTGAAGGAATTGGTGATGGTCGTGGCAGAGCATTGGCAGACTTGTTCAATACCTATCTGGAAACAGGATGTGTATCCCATTACTGGAGGATAACTCATGTGGTGCCCCTCCACAAATGCAGACCCAAGGATGAACCAAGCAACTATAGACCAGTAAACCTTATATCCATTGTGGGAAAGTTGATGGAGACAATCCTTAAAGAGAGTTTGGTAATCTTTCTATAGGATAATGGTCTCCAGGATTGGAGGCAACATGAGTTTGTCTCTGGCAGATCCTGCCAGACCAACCTGGTTGATCATTATGGCTGAGTGACCAGGGAACTGGACAAGGGTCATGCGGTGGATATCCTTTATCTGGATTTCAGCAAGGCATTCGATTCAGTACCACATGGGAGGCTGATTAGCAAGTTGGGTTACCAGGAAGCAGGAATAAAGATGGTGAATTGAATCAAGAACTGGCTGCAAGGGATGCAACAGTGGGTAGTCCTGGGAGGGGAACTCTCAGCTCCAAGGGATGTAATGAGCAGGGTGCCACAGGGCTCGGTACTGAGCCCAGTGTTGTTTGGCATTTTCATAGCCAATATCTCACATGGCATTAAGAACAAGATTATAGTCTTTTTGCGGATGACACCAAGATCAGTGCTGTGGTGGTTGACACAGTAGGGTGGCAGGGGCTGCAGAATGATCTGACAAAACTTGAGAACTGGTCAGACACATAACAGTTGGCCACTGCAGGCACTGCCCCTGACATCAGCAGGCACCTCCCCAAACTGGATCTGGTATCGGCGGGTTGAGGGATCCCCACCGCCCTGCTTCGAGGGGGGGGTAAGCCATGGGGGAAGAAGGGAGGTAGCTCTGCAAGGTCAGGGAATGGGGCTTGGGGGTCAACGGGAATGTGGGCCTACCAGGATGGGGGATAAACAAAGCAAAAAGACGGCGTGATTCAACCAGGTTTGCCCGTGACAACCAGGTTTTGCGCTGCAGCCCAATATTCAAAAGGCTTGGTTGTGCCGGCCAACAGGGGTAGCACCCATGCAAACCAAATAACGGGGCTATGCATATGGTGGGGCCGGGCAGGAATATTGGTGCATGCCAACATTCAGCAGATTTACACTGATCAAAGGGGTTTTGTGTGGTCTTTTTGTGGCACACAAATACTGGCACAGAAAACCTCTTTTTCCATGCAACCCTAGCAGCTTCTGGAGGAAAAGCATTCAACCAGCCAGCTGACTGCTGGGGGAGCACACCTGCCCCTGTGGTCCACGGTACCCCCCCATTGCCAGTCCATAATGTACAAAAAAACTCCCTAGGGCTAGTGGCCCCCCTGATTGCCAGCCCGTATTGTGTAAAAGAAATCCCTGGTGCTAGTGGTGCCCCTGATCACCAGCCCATAGTACCACTTACAACCCTCTCCGGCAGCCAGTGGTCCCTCCAGCACTGATCTACCGTATCGTCCCTCAAAATTACCAAATCCTTGGTGTCTAGTGGTCCACCCACCGTGACACCAAGCACCTCCCAGTCACTTTACCAAAAACCTCAGTGCCGTGGGTGCATATGGGGACTGGTGCAGCCCTCTTCACACCTCTTCAGCCAGCTACCATATGTCCAGACAGGGAGCACACCCCATTATTTATAGGACAGGGCATGTCACCCTGTCCGGTAAATAAGGGGAATGCTCCCTGTCTGAACATATGGCGTCTAGCCGGGGAGGAGTGAGGAGGGCTGTGCCAGTCACCATATGCTTGCTCTGTCTGTCTGTCTGTCTATCTATGTATCTATCTATCTATCTATGTGTCAGTGGTTCAGCAGGTAGCACACTTGCCTCCGAGGCCGGGAGGTCAGAAGGCTGTGGGTTCTATCCCTACACCAGGCACTTGCGTTAAATCCCAGTACTGACACTGCAGTGCAGCATGAGGGGGTGCTGCACTCCTGAGGTGCCATCTTTCAGATGAAATGCTAAACCGAGGTCTCATCTGCCTGTTCTGATGGTAGTTCAGGTGGATGTTAAAGAGCCTATGGCACTTCTCAAAAAGAGTAGGGGACATTTTTATTGCTATTCAAAAACACAACTCCAGAATATAAACATTTACAAATCATATAAAATACCATATCCACATGCACATAAATAAACATCAATCATAAAAGTTATTACTTCATACTCATCCTATTTCACCCGAACATCCCATAAATCACCATCTTCATCCTTATTTGTTGTACATTCCTAAAGTGTCTATTTCCATATTTCTTATACCATCTTCTTTCTTAATGCCCATGCTACAACCCTTCCTAGTCTCTCTCTCTTTTTATAGGTCTCTCATTCGTTTAGGTATTATATGGAGTAGTCAATCACCCCACCCAGTCTATCCCTTCCCATAAGTGTGTACTTACTGACTGACTCTCCTAGTGTGTTCCTTTCATATGCATATATATATAATTCTGTTTGTATTTTAAACAACACATCTTGTATTTGTACTTCCTCATTCCATAAAACCCTCTGGCATATAGCTTGCCATATTGCTCATTGTATGCATGCTATGATTATGTACACAGTACTCTTTTTCCATTTTCTCCATTGTCCAGTTACTTGTCCTTGTACCAAAGTTCCATACGTTATTATGGCAAATATATATTTTCATTCCAAAGACTGCTTGTGATGACCAAAAACCCTGTGGCCAAGATATTCAAACTGTGCCCAAAAAGTGCACAACAGCAGGAGCAAGCGCAAGTCCACTGTGCCAATGCACAAGAAGCGCGATATTCAAAAACTGTGCAGGCCAAGATGTACTTACGGCCGACGACTGTATATCGCACCACCTGCACCATAGCACAACTAGGGAGGTGAAGCTGAGCATATCTGATGCGCCATAGCGCAACAAGGGATGTTCAGCTGAGCAGTCCAGATGCACCATAGCGCAACCAGGGATGCCCCCCAGCAGCAGGACAGCAATGCAACAGCACAACCAGGGATGCAGGGGCCCACCACCCATGCCACAGATGGGCAAAGGAACACACAGCAGAACAGACATCATTCCCCCACACCCCATGCACTGCACAACTGGGGGAAGGCTGGAATAACCACTGGCCCATGGAGACCGGCAACCAACCCACAGCCGGGCCATGGTGCCCCATTACACCCCCTGGCAAGCTGTGACCAGCACACAAGAATGGCCGACCACCCCGTACCACACCATCCCACAAATGCAGAGCACACCCTGCACCATGATCCCCATACACCCTGCCCAGGAGTAGCACCCAACAGTGCAGGAAACCCCATGCATGCCACCACCCTCACTGTGACAATGTGACCCTGTGCACCATGGAGCCATGCAAGGCAGCCCCACCATGGACACCCTGCAGCGGGCGGCAGCAGACAGTGATGCAACAGATGCATACACAGTGCCGCCCTGCACGTCCCCCCGAGGCACAGCTGAGAGACCGACCATGTGTCAGCACACAAGGTACCCCACATGTGACAGGCCATGCCCCGGAACCCACCTCCAGTGGTACAGCACCCTGCACACCCTCCCAAGGACACATCCCATCCCAGCACTGGCCACAGCAGCCACCACTGACATGCCAGCAGACCATGCATATCACAGACATGCAAGGGTGTCAGCTGCACAGGCCATGGATGGTCTGACAGGGGTGCCATGCACACAGTGCAGGCCCCATGGACCACTGTACACAGGCATCCAGTGCACAGAGTACAACACACAAACCACAGACAGTGACTGATCCCCCTGCCCACACCATAGGCAGTTCACCTCTGCACACACACACACACACACACACGCCCATGCGTGCACCACCCCTGACGCCATGCACACCACTGCAGCTGAGCACCTGTAGCCCACTGCAAATCAGAGACCACCACAGTTGTTATAACAAAATGTATGTATTAAAATATAAGAACTATGAAAAATATTTACAAATATATACAAGGATGGGGGGAAGGGCCATTAACCAGGTGGGAGCGGGCATGGGGCAGGGGTGTACAAATGGGAGAGGAAAGAAGGGGTGTGAGGGTGGGTCCAGGGGGTATGGGTGTCAGGGGGTCATGGAGGGCCTATTTCCTGCCCTGCTCTCCACTCCTGTGGCACCTCCGGGTTCTCCTCCTCCGGACCCCGTGTCGCTCCAACCTCTCCAGTGCTGCCAGGGATGCCCATGCCAGCTGTAGTATCTCTTGTATGGCCTGTTCCAGGGCCATCCAGCGTTGTCCACCTAGGACAAGGGAGTAGAGTCAATACGTGTGACTGTCCAGTCCCCTGCAGCAAACCCACTGTGCATGGCATACAGCCATGTGCCACACCCCTGTGATGGTGTGCGACCACCCACAGTGACCGTGTCCACAAGACCTGCCTACCCAGGCAGCCACAGCCATGTGGACCACTGCACACACCCACCGCCCATGTCCTGCACAACACCACCGTGGCCATACAGTGACTTGGCTATGCGGTGTGAAGGCAGTGGCACAGCCATGTGCCCGGTGCATGCATGGACCACCATTGATGCACTCCCAGACATGCAGTGCCACTGGACATTGCTGACTATAACAAGTTGCGTGCATGACAGTGGTGTCAATGGATGGTGACCATGCCCTGCTGCCCGCCCTGTTACACAGCATGCAATAGTAATCATGGATGTAAGGCACTCACCATCATCAGGCTGGTCCCTGCGCCTCTGCGGACCTTCGCCCCTCCCGGCCTGATGGTCCTCCTGGCAGCACCTCCTCTCCCTTGCCAGCCTGCACTCTTCTGGGCCTAAGGTGCAAACATGGAGAGAGAAACATCAGTACAATCCTGTAGCAAAGTCCCCCCACCCCCATGTGTGTGCAATCCCACACAGCCAGACCCACACACCCCACACCCTGATAAAACCACCACGGCCAACACCGGACGGCCATCCCCATGTGCTGGACACATGCAACCATGATACCTGTATGGAAGATAAAAGTGCATGGATGTTGCATCTACCTGGCCGTGGCACCGTGCCCCTCCTGGCATGTGCCCACAGGCGGGCAAGCAGGTCTGGGTCCCTCCACCTCAGGTCCCCATATTGGTGGTGGCACTGCTCTGCTGTCTGACCCATACCGGTGGCCTCCTCCAGGGCATCGGTCACCTCCTGCCACACCTGACTCCTGGCCCTGTCCAGGGGTGCCTAACCAAATAGTGGACCAACATGTGGCTCCACAATGGCAACCAGGTTTGCCAGCTCCACCTGGCTCCACTGCACAGCTCTCCTCTGCGCCATCTCTGCTGCTCAGTTAAGTCAAAATGGCGCTCTGCAGCGTGGTTCTGCCACGTGAAGATGCTGCATGGTACAGCGCTGCCATTCCCTATCACGCTGTCACCGAACAGTGTGATAGTGGTGCACCCATGCCTGATGCATGGTGCCTAGGGGCCAAGGTTGGGCACAGGGTCAAGGGTCTCTGGCGTATGGACAGCCACAGTGTGACTGGAACCCAATGTGTCTAGTGTGATTGGGTGCCTGTGTGCCACCTCCTGTAGCGGCCTACGACGCTGTTGCCCCAGTGCGGCTACGACGCCCCAGTGCCACAGCACCATATATGTGAACAGCGCTGTAGCGCCACTGGCACAATGGTGGCCATGCCCTGCATTGCCTCCTGTGCACAGCACGTCAGCAGCATGGCAGGCGCCTGCGTCATCAACCCGGGCATGCGCAGTTAGGTGTGTACTGCGCATGTCACAGAACTGCACCCTTGGCTCAGCACATTCAACACAATTGCGCAAAGTGCAACAGTGCGATATTCAGCCAGCATATGCAAATCAGCTAATCAGCCATTCAATGGCACAGTCACTGCATTTGCATCCACTTAGAGATGCGCCTCACCTCATTTGCATGGGTTGTGCTATAGAAGTGCGACATTGGGCTGCACTGGCCATAGTTGGTTACTGCAGTCTATTGGTGAGTTGCATGCTGTTTGGGAGTGTGGACTGTGGATTTTGGGACATGCATGGGACGGCACAGTCACAGGTAACACCTGTCATTCTCACAGGCTGAATCATGACCGAGCGTGTTGTGGAGGAAGAGGAACAGAGTCATGGGAGGAGGAGGAGGAGGCCAAATTTCATGAAGGCCGAGACGGATGCCCTGTTTGAGGTTTACCTAGACCAGGAGCCACTTCTCAGCGGACACCATGGAACACCACAGGCCCGTGCTGCTGCATGGGAGGAGGTGGCGCATGCTGTAAACCTGCATGGCAGCCGCCAGCGCTCCGTGCAGAACTGCAAGAAGAAGATGGGCACAGACAGGTGGAGGATTAAGGAGAAGGTGGCTGCCATCAGGGCAGCATGGTCTGCAACAGGTGGGGGTCATCCGGAGGTGCTACGCCTGACCCCACAGGAGGAGAGGGTTGCTGGCAGCATGCAGCATTGCACCATTGAGTGTGTTCCGGGTGGTGGATTCCAGATGGGTGGTAGCCCGTCACTGCATGGTAGGTCATGGTCTGTCTATTGGGGGGGGACAGGGTAGGTCACATGCAGTAACATGACTTTGTTTTCCCTTACAGCTCCTGAGCGTCTGCATGGGTCAGCAGTGGTGGGCTTCTCCACTGATGCTGGTCAGATGGAGATGGAGGAGGGCCCATCCACCTCCACAGGAATACGTGGCTCAGGGTGACAGTGGGCACGCCTGGACATCCAGACTGATGTTGGTGGAGCAGGTGCGGAGGAGGCCCTGCCCGGGTCCCAGCATGCCAGCGTCCACAGATGCCAGCATGCTGGGATTTGGACTGGTGCCGGATCCGTCACCGATGATGATGTCGCTAACGTCATGGGCAGTGACACATGTGTGCCACAGGATGGCCACACAGCAGGTTACATCACCTGCCATGGCTGTGGGTGGTGCCACCGTGGAGGCCTGCGTGTCATCACAGTCCCAGCCTGTGCCTCTCAGCACCGGTGGGGCAGCACTGGTGTGTGTACAGGACAGTGGGACTGTTGTGGCCACTGCAGTGGCACCATTGAGCCCTGGGTAGCAGCAGCCAGTGGGGCAACATCAGCAGTCGGCCAATGGGCTTGGGGGTACAGTGTCAGGGGGCGGCAGTCAGTGCACCGCCTGTGGACGTGCCCAGGCCTGGCCCTGGTGTGCAGCACCCACTCTCCAGGGGTGATGAGCATCAGGGCCGTGAACACCCTGATGGACAGCATGCCAATCAGGCAGATGACCTCTTCGATGAGCACACCCACATACTGCAAGCATCAGTCAATCAGAAGATGCAGCTTGTGATGGTGGTGGATGCACTTAGTGTGGCTCTGCACCAGGCAGAGGAGCATCGCAGCAGAGAAACTGCTTTGCTCCTGGCAGGGATGGACCGGATGTGGGAGGATGTGACCACTGCCATTGACAGGCTGACACAGACAATCACAGCTGCCATGGCCACAGGGGGCACACAGTTATTTGCCCATGCATTGCAGACACCGCACAGTGCAATGTTCACCCCCCTGTTCCCGGCGTCATGCAACACCATCCTTGTTGACACCGGGTTCAGCTGTGGGCATCCCGAGCATGCCTGGTGCAGGCATGTTCGGTGTGCTGCAGACCCCTGTGTGAGCACGGTCCTGTTCACGCAGTGGAACCCCTTGGGGACCATCGGTGCCACCCCATGAGGCCAGTGGTCAGCCTGTCACTGCTGGTGGGTCTCAGCGGGGCTGCCCACGCATCCGTGATGGCCAGGGCACTGTGGCCCGTGACTGACTTGTCTTCCAGCATAGCTACTGTCTGATGCTGCCCTGTGTGCATTGTGTCATTCAGCGGGCAATGCACGGGTGGGTACCCGGCCCTGCATGCACACACACAGTCCATCTGCACACCAGCTGCTGTCCACAGTTGTGTGTGCATGATGATGCCTGCATTGTGCTGTACACCATTGTGCAATGGTACCCAGCGTCTGACACACGCACAATGACAGGCAGTGAGCATGGTGGTCTGTGGACATGTGTGTGGCTAGGGGTGGCGTTCTGGGTCGGCGTGCCTCCTACCCTTTGTGCATGTCTGGTGAGTTGTGTGTGTGTGTGTGTCTGACCGTGTGCCATGTTAGACCTCACCCATCCCTGGTGGTGTGTGTGGTTCCATGCCTGGCCACTTCCCTTGATGGCATGCACCTCTGGTGTGTGTGTCCATGCATGTTTGTGGGTTGTGCCTTTGCCACTGGTGGTTGCACATGGCCCGATGACTTACCTGGGTTGGCTGAAGTGCTCCTCCATGATGGTGTCCCGGTGCAGCTGTGCCAGCTGGAGCAGTCGGGGGTTCCTTCACCCAAGTGGGGCTGACCATCACCATTGTCACTGGCGTCCTCATCATCCCGATCGCTGTTCCCCTCTTTGACCTGTACAGCTATCCCACATTCATTGTCCATGTTGTGCGGGATGCAATAGGCCAGGAATAGCCCGCAGGCCTTTGAGGGGCTGTACTGTATGGCACCGCCGGAGGTGTCCAGGCAACGGAAATGTGCCTTCAGCATACCTAACACCCACTCGATGACATTACGTGTGGTGGCATGTGCCTCATTGTAGCGTTGCTGCGATGGGGTCGGGGGCTGCCATGGTGAGCAGCCAGGACGGAGTGGTATCCACTGTCACCTGTGTGTAGAGGGTGGAGGTTAGTTTGGTGATCAGCATCGCCCTGCCCCGGCCATGTAGGCCACACCCATGTCACCTCTGACCATGCCCCTCCCAAGCCCTAAGTTTGTCCATGTGGTTTGCATACTCACCCACTAAGTGGCCAGTGGGGATGTCCCCACTCTTGAATCTGTGGCACAGTTCTGACTGGTGCCAGATGAAGGCATCGTGTGCTCCCCCAAGGTGCGTGGCACAGACATTGATTATGTGCCCTCTGGCATCGCACACCACCTGGCAGTTGATGCTAGCATAGCCCTTGCGATTAGTATATGCGGTCCCCTCAGTGCCAGGTGGTGTGCGGATGGCCACATGGGTGCAGTCTATTGACCCTAGCATGCCAGGCATACATGCTACCCTGTGGAACTTCTGTATGTTTGCTGTGTGCTCCACCGGTGTGCTGGGGAAACGGATGTACTCCACAGCATGTGGCAGCAGTGCGCTGAGGAATTGGGTGAGGTGGCGTGACGCGACCGACTGGGTTATGCCTGTGGTGTCCGCTGTTGGTCTCTGGAAGGTACCCGTGGGGAGCAAGCACATGCAAGCTGTCACTTTAGTCTCCACTGACAGAGCATGGCTCTGTCATGTGGGTGCCTGCATCACATCATTGCACAGCTCACAGAGCCACCTCAGAATTGTCTGATTCAGGCGGTACTGGCCCACGATCTCAGTATCACTGTACAGCTCAAATCTGGTGTGGGCTCAGTACTGCCTGTTGGGGGCATACCGCCGATGGACCCTTCCACGGCTGTGCCCCCCTGCTGCCTGCCTTCTCACCCCCCTCATTACTGCCTCCATCTGGATAGTGGCACTGGCCATGTCCCTGGCTTGTGTTCACCCCCCCCAGCTGTTTCTGTGTTCCCCCCGCTGCCCTGGCTGCTACTTCCCCTGCACCGGGAACACCTAACTGTGGTGGCCTAAGTGCTGTGTGGCACATTCCCCTTCTGCACTGTGGCTGTGGCTGTGGCTCCCCACACCTTCCCTGAGCCTATGGGTTCCAGGTGCCCTTTCTCTGTCCTGCCCTGTGTGTGTGTATTGCCTGTGTGGCTGGCTATAGTTCAGCAACATCTGCCTTCCCTGTAGCGTTCTTGTGCCTTTCCCTTGTTCCTTTTTATTTTGGCTCATTTCCACTATCACGCAACTTCCGCTTGCTCCCCTATTGCGCATGGCGCATGTTGTTGAATATCACACTGTGCCATTTATGCATGGTTCCTCCCCCTTTAGTTGTGCATACATTCATTATCATTGCGCTATTGCTCAGCGTGATTTGGGGGGGGCACAACTGCCTCCTGCTGAATATCGCAGAATGGCATGTTTTCAGACTCACGCTGGCGCAACCCTATTGCACATGGCGCAACCCTTTTGAATATCTGGGCCTGTATGTTTACACACTCAAAAAACTGATGTTTCATTGTTTCTATATGTTTTTGACATCCTTCTTCCATGCATAATCTTTCTCCCTGTCTTTTGTGTTTTTGATTCCCTTTTACATTAAATTTTCCATGTCCACACAACCAGATTGTAGCTTGCATTTTCAACGTAATTCTGTGTTCAGTCATACTGTCTAACAACTGTGTGCATTCTGTTCCTGGGTCTATTAAAAATGCAGGTTTCCTCAAGGTAGCATTTTTCTACTATTATTTTATAAAATTGCTTCTATTCATGTTAAAGAACCAGCTAAGTTCAATTTTCCACATACATATATATACTTTAATGTGGTCTGTACATACTGTGGTAATGTTTTCTCTGTCACATGCCATTTTCCTCTACCCCATACTGTCAAGAAACCTTTACTCCAGTGTTGCACCTTGTAACCCCTACCTCATCTTTTTCTAAAATGAAGGCCTAACATTCATATAGAAAAAATTGGAAAATAAATATACTAGGGGCTGTAACATGTTTAAACCTGCCGGCTTCCATGTCCTATATATATGTACTCTTTTTACTGGGTTTAATCTGCATCCCCATAGGAGTAAAAAAAATAATCCCATTACCCGAGTGTGCATTCTGTATGGTAGTGGGTATACATGAGAAACATACAAGAAGATTGGTGCTATATATGCCGTAATTATACTCTTTTTTTTTTTTTCCTTTTTCTTGTCATCTTCCAGGACTTCCGTGTGTGAACCTTATGGTAAGCTTCCTGATAAGCTACTTCCCAATTCTGTTTTTCTGCTTCTTTTGTCCCAAAATAAAGTCCTAAAATCAGTATTGGTCCTTTTGCTACTGGAATTGGAAAATCTCGTTCCTCAGAGGCTGTTCCTGTGGGCAGTACTTTGTTTTTTTGTGTGGTTTATCTTTATCCCTGTTTCTGTTGCAACATTTTCTATAATTTGTAAAGCCTTACGTCCATCTTCCAGGCTGGCTACTGTCAGAGTGCAGTCATCTGCATATGCTGTAACTTTATTACACTGATTTCCTTTTTTGTTCACCATTGGTTTTACCTCTGCTGTATTTGCTATTACCCTTAAAATCGGGTCCAGACCAAATATATATAAAAGGGGGTTTAGTGGGCATCCCTGTCTCACCCCATTTTTCAAGCAGACTGGAATTCCTAAATGTCCATTTATCAGAGGTGTCGTCTGTGCTTCTTCGTATAAAATTTTTATTAGATGTACCATCTGTTTTGGTACGTTCTAGTTTCCAAACACTCTCAATATATGCTCTTTTTTATGCCATCAAATGCCTTCTTCTGATCTATATACAACATGTATCCCACAAGGTCCATTGTTAGCCCTTGTTCTTCTATTTCTCTTATAAATAACAGGTTTTGCTATATGTTTCTTCCCAGTATGGCACATGTTTGTGCTCCCAAGATAAGCCTTTGAGCGGTTCTAGTCAATCGAGCTGTCAATATTTTCATCAGAATCTTAAAGTCTGTTGTCAATAGACTTAAGGGTCTCCAGGTCTTTATGTCTTGCAAATCTCCCTTTTTATATAAACAAATAATTATGCCTTCCTTCATGCTGGCACTGAAACTGTTTTCTATTTGTATAGCTTCATATACTATTTCTAGCATTGAAACCAGTAGATCTATAAATGTTTTATAAAAATCTTTAGGCATTCTGTTCTTTCCTGGAGTAGTGTTAGCTGATAATGTTGTTATAGCTACTTTTATTTCCTCACATGTAATGGGCTGGGTTAATTCTTTTCTTTTTCTCTATTTGTTAAACTAGGTATTTCTAAATTCTCAAAGGATGTACTGTCCATTCCATTTTTATCTTTTTGGAAAGTGTCACCAATATGTTTTTTGTACTACCTGTTGGATGGCTATACTGTCTTCTGCTATTTCACCCTGCTAATTTTTTAATGAAGTGACAATTGTTTTCCTTCTTCATTATATGGGTGTACTAGGTTTTTTCTTCCTTTAGTCACATTTTTTTGATTTATTGCAACAGTGTGTTCTCTCTCTTTCAAGTACGCACACATTTCCTCTTTCATGTCACTTAGTTTTATTGTCATATCCTTCCCTGATTGCCTCATTTGGGTTATGATTTTTATGGCTGTGAGTGGAGCCTACAGCCATTTTCCTATATGTAGCTTGAAAATGGAGTTTTGTGGAACCCATTTTTCGGACATTTCAATGTATTCTTCCACTTCTACAAGATCACTATGACAACTAAAATAAAATAATCCCTTCTTTTTGTTTAGAACGTTGGAGACATAACTCCAAGCTACTTATCTCAGGGCCATTAGGAAACTGAAACAGCTTGTTAAATATTGGTTGCCTATTGAACTGGAAATTTGTTTTCCGCCTTCGGAATGCAACAGCTTGCACATTTAAATGATTAGCATTTAAATATTTTTTGCTATTAATTCAGTTGGGGATTAATATCTTTCAAGAAAGATTCATACCTCAAAAATGTTACCCCTTCTCAGTGTAAGGCCCCGGACCCCTGCCTTTTTGCAAAACGACAGGTGGTATGCTGTTGAAGCTGACAGCAGTACCTGGTGGGGACTGGGTTCGGGGAGGACTAGGTTACTCGGCACAGGAGGCCTAGGTTTGGTTACTCTGCACAGGGGCACCCAAGTAAATCTGAACACAGGAAGCAATAACTGTAATGTCCAAAACCAGGAATGGGATTCTAAAGTGTGGCTTTTATTCACATCCAAACTGAACAAAGCATAAACGGACCCCCACGGGGCTACATTTCTGGTAATGCAGATTAGAGCAACAGAACACTTCTTCACTATTCCAGCACTCAGGCTCTGAACCCACCAGGCACACAGCCCAGACTTGCATGCAGCTTTGGGTACACAGCCCGACTTGTACACTACTTGTTTTTTTTTTTTACCAATTATTTTACCAGGTGAGACACACTAAGCTGAAATCTTGTTTACAGGTGCAACCTGGGAGCACGAGGAAGTTATGTGACTTGCTCAGGGTCACACAGTATGCAAGTGGAGGCTGTGGGATTCAAACCCAGGTCTCCAGATTTGCAGCTCAAAGCCCTAAACCACTGCGCCATACTGCCTCCATGTTTTTTTCCATGGCCTGGCTCCCCCCCGGCCACTTGATCGCGGTCCATATGGGAATGAACCAGTTTTCCTGTTGGTGGCTCCCCAAACCACCTTAGAGCCTTTGACTCCTAAAGGGAAATTTCCTTCCAAGCCCATGTCTGGGTTCTTCCCTCATCACTGGCCAAGTGCATGAGGCAAAGTAGAAGTCCACAGAGCAAATCCGTAGAGATGGACCTGGTTACTAAAGATGGGGGGGTCTCCCACCTCCAGCTCCCACAATCCATACCCGGACATTTCTCTGGGTGCTAAATCACTCTTTGAAAGCTTGGCAATGTAGATTACAGGGTAGACGTATGTCACATCTCCTCTACATGTCTTGAATTTCCCTTTGTGCTGGACTTGAACATACTTTTACTTTTGGCTAAGCCTATTACTCTAGGCCTCCCACTACTTCAGTAGTCCAATCCCCACTTTAACACAGTTCAGGATGAAACATGGGCCCTTTAGAAAGTGCAGAACTCACCCTTCAGTTGCAGGTGCTCCACAGACGAATCTCGAAATCTTCTTGTACCCCACACTCTTGGGAAAAATAAGGCAGCTTCTTCTTTAGCAGTAGCCAGGGGGTTGCCCCTGGAATAGCAGGCAAACCTTCCTGCCCCATCCCCTGAGGGATTGGGCACAGAGACCCGTATCAGTGGTCTCCACCACTTTAAAGAACAGCTTACTATGTCCCTCTTTAGGCAGAAACACACACCTTTCCCTAAATGTAGCTCTATTTCAGAGCTGAGGCTCCAAGGGCCTGTGCACAGAACTGCTGTGCTCCTCTCACACCAGTCTCCAACTACTACTGACTGACTGTTCAAAACTCTCAACATTCTAATCTAACTCCCTTCTGCAGATTCCAATGTGGCTCATGCAGCTGCGATAGTTCTATGGTTATGTCATCCCTCAGTCTCAGCTGAGACTGAGAACAGAGTGAGACAGTGTGAAATCCATTTAACTAGAATTTCACAAGCTGCCTTCCCTGCCTACCACTAGGTATAACTGGGATTCTAGTAACCCCGTGTAACGGGGGGGTTACATCAGCAAATTTTGTAAAGATCTACACTGTTTTTAACCTCTCAAGGCCTATCTGATAAAATGCCAGGTCTTCAGTGCCTGCGCACAGGGGTTCTTTGTCTTTTAAATAGTTTTTTGTTTTAATTGGGTTCACCACAACATAACCCAGATAGACCACTTAGAGTAGCTGGTTCATTCCACTGGGGTGTCAAACAGACGAGTCATACTAATGAGTCCTGTAGGACGAAACACGTGTCTATGTCTTCTGTTGGCACCCTTTGCATACTGTGTGAGAGACCTTTCGGCACCATGCATTTCTGCTTAAAGTTGAACCAGCATAATATTTTGTGGTGATTTGCATATGCAGCCCATGATGCTTTGCATTGTGGGTGCATGTGTGGTTTTGTATTTCTTCAGTGAACTACCCATACTAAATACATAAATTTCTTTTCGACAGAAAAGGACTGTGGCCTGCATCCCAAGCATAACAGATAAGAGCTACTGAGATCTCTTATAGTAAGACTGTGTGTGTGTGTGTGTGTGTGTGTGTGTGTGTGTTGGGGGAAGGGTGGAGAAACAGTCAAACTCTGGGAAGGGAGACCTCATCTAATGAATTAACTGCTGACAAACCATGAGTGATACAGAAGCAAATGATTTGATGCCTTATATTGAACCAACATAGATGTAACATAAAGAACTTATACCATTTAAAAAATTCCTGATCAAACAACTGCAAACAGAAGATTGTTTTTTGTCATTTTATAATATGATATACGGAGTGTATATTTACTGAGTTGCTGGATCAGGGCCTTGATAAAATAATAACATTTACGTAACTCATTCAAGATTCCATCAGGTGGACAGAAAAAAAGTCTATGAGAATTTGTCTGAAAACTAGCAACTAGAAGATTCAAAAATAGCATCTGTATGTGTGTATATATATATATATATAGAGAGAGAGAGAGAGAGAGAGAGAGAGAGAGAGAGACAGAGATGCCTCCATTTGCAATAAATTTAAGAGACATTACTAGTATCTTCTGAAAGATTGTTTGACTTGTGATTACTAATTTTGAGTATAGTTCATGAAATAATGAGCTTGATATTTGTTATTTCATACAGTCCCTCATTGTGTCTTATGCATAGCCATTGTGACATATAATATTAATACTGAGCAGCAAGTCAGAGCTCTTTTCCCAATAAAAATGCTGCTGATATAATAAATAAAGAACAAAGTCATAAATAAAGAAACAGTGACTTATGGAAAAATTTAGAGGGGTTTATACAGGGATTTGATTCTGCCTTCGTGGGGAAAACACAGGAAAAATTAAGGCTTCTTACATAGCACTTGTTATTTGGATCTGGGAACACTGAATATTTCTTATCCTATATTTTGTATCCTGGATAGGGCAGGGGAGGTGCTACATCTCATTGTCACAGGGATGTTCATCTACACATTTTTGCACTGTATTTACTCAGGCTGTCCCATATTAGATGCAATATCTTGTTTTCAGTGGGATCATGATTTTACCATTTTTATAATGTATTCAGGCTACCTAGTCCTGGGCCCCTGTATTCAAAGGAGATATGCAGTGTATCCTGGTGGAAAAGGGAGATGTGCCACACAACTCCAACAATGCAGAACAGCATGATATTCAAATGTGTGGGATGCACCAGCCACAAGGGAATGGGCCTGGGCACACACAAATGGTATGCCATTCAAGGCGAGGGGGCAATTTCGTGCATATGCCATACTGCAGCATATTCAGTGGGGATGTGCACCTCACAATCCAGAGCACTGCAGCTCATAGTTAGGCCAAGCATATCTGGCCTAACCCAGCCAGCCACCCACAGGCAGGCTGCAGATGTGCACCCAGGTGCACAGCAGCCTGGCAGCCCTGGTGGACTAGAGGTACCCCCTTTCCATCCCCAATCTAGCCAACTCCATCCCTGAAGAGCTCCATAGTGTAGGGCCTCCCCTCCAGACCCAATTGCAACAGAGGAAACCATGGTCCATATCCATAGTCTAGAGGACTCCCATTTACTGCCCCTGTACACAGACACCCTCACTCCCCCATACGCAACCTGTTGCAAAGACTGACACGGCCCTGTACACCCTGCCATGGCCAGCCATTGACTGCACTGACCCCAGGCTGGGGACCTGCACTCTGGAATGACCCAACTGCCTATACCATGCATTGGGGCACCATGCCAGCTGCGGATCCACCAGTGTATGCAGCTGTGTGTACACCCCTGACATATTAAAGAGGGAAGTTACATACCTCCAATGCATGCCTTGTCAATGTTGTATCTTCCTCATGTCATACACTGCTGCAAGCACACACTCTCCCCTGTTCCCCTGTGCAACATGCCACCTTCTGGACTTCTGAAGTATCCCAGGTGCCATGGGGTGTGGTATCCTGTAATGCCATTTGCAGTGTATGCTTCAGGCTATAGATAGTTCATCTGCAGTTCCCCAATTGTACAAACAAATGGGAGGTCAGCTATAACATACCTGTTTTGGGACCTGTGTGACTGGGTACAGCATCAGCTGTCACCCACACTGAGCAGTGCAATGACATTGGGATGATGGATCCACATGAGAGTGCCTAAGGAATATGGCTACTGGGTGTTATCACCCACACACAGCTCATGTCTATGTATAACACATTTCAGCATGATACTGCAAGTGCTTTGCCACCTGCCGATAGAGTGGTATGATCCCATTACAGAGCCAGTTGTCACAATGGGATGGTCTGGGAAGGCAGGTAGAGGGCTGTCTGTGCACCACTGAGGGGGAGCAGGGGCTGCTACACTATGGACATGGACTCTGCATGTATTCAGGTGCAATTAGGGATGGCATTGAGGTCCCTACAGTATGGAACTGATAGAGCATGGACTCCAGTACGATCAGGGCTGGTGGAAAGGGTGGGGAGGTGCCACTATACCACCAGAGACTTCAGGGCCTGTCCCACATGAGAGCGATCAGTGTCAGGGCTTGGGGAGAGAGCTGCTCCGGTGTGTCCATCCCCATGTCAACATGCAAATGGGCTTGTAATGAACATGCATAAGGCCCCTTTGCACACTGCATGCTTAGTTAGTTAATTTGCATTCCTGTGCTGAATATTGCCCATGGGAGCTGCGGTGTATGCCGGTATGTGCCATGCATTCCCCCTGGAAGGTATTCATTCGGGATCACCCTGGATGCACCTGACTTGGTGGCCGCCTGCACTGTGACTCCTGTCCAGGGTCACATTTTCAACAGGAATGATGAAGACTGCTAGGATGAAGCCCAGTGTCACAGGTTTACTGCACGACAAAAGGGACTAACTCCCTTTGAAATTGCATTGTTTGCTGCAGTAACTCTACTGCAGAATTCTGCAGTGCTGCTCTTCTTCCTGGTGGGCTTCACTGTATGCACACCCTGTACCGGTGGCGCATTCTCTTTGAATGTTGTATCAGTGCCTACCGGCGTGCCCTCTTTATGCAATGCATCTTTCTGCTCGTGCATCAGTCCAGCACTTAATATGTCCCCTCAGATGTAAAATATTGTTTTCAGTGTATTCTGATTTTACACAATGCAGCATAATATTGTGTAGATGTAGAGCCCCACTGAAAATAAGATACCATTTCTTCTGTGAACTATCCAGGCTAAATATATAGCAATCAGCAGGCATATTCTAGGAAAACACATTGTAAAAATGGGTACAAGGAAGACCACATTGAAACTGCCTCTCCACAGATCTGCATTGTGCAAATTCATTAGAAATAATGGCTAAAAGCATCCCAAAAGCTCTCCACAGCCATATCAGCTCTGACCAGGATTTGTTAAATACTGTGTTCTTAGTCCTAAATATTACACATATTTAGTTTTTGTTGCAGTGCTTGTTAGATTTATCATTACGTCTTTAATTTTTCTCTTAGTATCTTCCCACCATTCTATTGGGCTGTTGTAAAGAAAGCCAATATCTTGTCATGCTTTAAATCATGCCCATATGTCTACATTATATACCTCATCATGCAATATACTGTAGATTTGTTCATTTTCCAATAGCCTCTCCCCATTGTTTTTTTTTTTTTTTTTGCTGTGATCCTATTTCTATGTTAACAGCCAAATGATCTGAGGTTTCCAGAGGCAAAATTTGAACAGTTGTACCTGTTATTCTGTCTGTAGTGAAACAAAAATCTATTCTTGTTGATAACTTCCCTTTGTGAAAAGTATGTACCGGAGTTATGTCTAGTATGTCATGAATGTCCCGTAATGTATTTCTAGTAAATGTATCTTGTAGCGTATTCATGTCACAATATATTTTTCTGTCTCCCATCCCCAATCCCTATTACTAAGCCCACAGTTAAAATCACTGCCCCATAATACTAACTTGGAAGTTTTTAAATAAGGCTTTATAGCTTTAAATAAATCTACTCTTTCTGCCTGAAACTGGGGTGCACATGTGTTTATTAATCTATATGTAATGTTGTTTATGCTAACACTTACCATGAGTGCTTTGCCCGGATGAATATCTAAAACCTTAAAGATTTAAACCTGCAGCTTTGTAAGCATAATGCCTACACCTGAACATGTTTCTTCCCCTATTGACCACAGTGAGGGTCCCCATCGGCATTCTTTTTGCGCCTGATTAATTTCTGAGGTAGTATGTAGACGAATGTCCTGTACAAAGTAAATCTGCCCACCTCCTGCTATTAAACTAACAAAAGTGACTTGTCTTTTTTCCTGTGATTTTACACTAACAGTAGATGTTATTAAGAGATGTTAGCATGCACTTTATTTATCCAAAGCAAATTATTGTCTCCCTAAACAATCATTTTCTTTTTTTCCTCTTCTTCTGCTTTGGCTTGTCTCCTGTTCCGATTTCTCTGGTGTTGTCTGATTGTGGGGACATTATTGAGGATACATCTGAGTCCCCTTCCACTTCTTCTTCCTCAATGTCCATCAGAACTTCATATGTATTTTGTGTAAGCACAGGTTCCTTTTCTTTAATGCTGACTTGCCCCATAATGTTTTTTTGCCCCGCCTTGGACCTTGTGACCCTTTTGTTTGGTGGGTCTGTTATGCTCTCAGGAGGTGGCATCTCTGCTTCTCTTCCTCTGTCTCCCTGAGTATTCTCTGTAGACTCTGTAAGTTCCATTCTATTAGGTTCTATTTCTTGTATGTCCTCTGCATTTTGTTTTGTAAGGTCCTCAGGGCAAACTTGTGAATGTTCTAGTCCTAATGCTTTTCTATTTGGTTCTGTAGGGTGTAATGGAGTTTGCTCTTCTTGACCCTGTGTGACTTCTGTAGTTGCCCCTCTTATGCCTGATTCTCATTGTGGTTTAGGGTCTGAGTTCGACATTTGTGCCATTAAATCTTGAAACCTCAATTTTTCCTTCTGTGCTGTCCTAACATGTACATCATGTTCAGATCGCAGTGCCTGATCTAGGCTATTGTGTGAAGCCCATACACAATTACTAAAAGTGTGCCCATTATCTTCACATAGGTTACACTTTAAAGGTTGTCTGCAGTGTGCACTAATGTGGCCTATTTCCCCACATAGCCCACATCTCAGTTTCTTGCATACATTACTCAGGTGTCCCACATCCTAACATCTGTAGCATGCACACAGTTGTCCCAGATAAAAAAAATCACTCCTCCATTTCTTCCCAAGAAAAAAACAATTGGGTAGGTGTTTAATAATCCCATTTTCCTGTTTTAAGGTCACTTTATATTTCCAACCCCCAGTCCAGATGTGTTCCCTTATCTAGGATAGGTTCAGGGTATCCATGTACTGCACAGTGTTGTTTCAGCTAGCATGTAATATCAGCAACATTAACTCCTTCATTGCGAAAAAGAACTGTAATTTTTTTGAAGCATGATTTGATAAGAGGTATTGCCAAAAATGGCTTCCATAAAGGTATGCTTTTTAATGCCTGGTACTGTTTCCAGAATCTTTTCAATCCTGCTGGGTGCTTAAAACTGATATACAGTAATAACTGGCCTTGCCTTTTTCCCATAGGGAAACCGTGTCGTAATTTGCCATTATAAAGGAGCATTTATAACGGCAAACACATGCACGGTTTCCCTCACTCTGCTCATGACCCGCTGCAGCTCTTCTTCTTAGACCGTGGCCGCACATTTTGTTTCTTCTGCAGAGACCCAACCACCATTCTGACTCTGCGGTAAGTACATTTTAAAACAGAAAATGTACCACAACTGGGGAAAACTTATCTTCTCGCTACTGACTGAGAAACTTTTAAAATAAATAGAAAATGACCGCATACTGAAAGCAAACGGGACTGCGGAGCGCTCCGGAACCTATATTTGTTTTATATGATTGCTGTGCCGAAAAGGCAAACCCAGCAATTATATAAAATAAAATATAGGGTGGTGTGTTTAAACTTGAAGTTTAACACACCTCGGGTTAGATGCTAGCATAAACCCTCAGAGTTAAGAGTATCTAATTTCTTGTGTGTAAACTTCTCGTTACACACACCACCCCATACTTTATTCTCTATATTGTACATTGTGTTCCCTGGCATATGGATCAGGGCATAGATTTCATATGTGTAAAATTTCATACTGGTCTTAAACAATGCCCGTCCCACAAACAGTCTATCTGGGATGTCATTCATATCCCCACTCTATCTTAATTGGACTGCGTTTCTTCTGGCTGCTGGTTCTGATGCATTTCTTGTATTTTCAGGAAACAAACATTCCCTCTCATTTGAATTCCAAACTGTTTGTGGTGCTTGATGTCTCTGTCTTGTGTCATTAAGGTTATTTACAGGGTTGTCATTACTTTGTTTTTTTTCCACTTTATGTTATCAGGGTTAGTTTCAGGTCTTGGGGGGGGGGGGGCTGGTATTGCTTTCTCTTCTCTGTTTTGTACCTCTCCTGACTGTATATCACCTTTCAGTTTCTTTATTACATTAATAATGTCAGCCTGATTTGATCCTGCAGGTCCTTGCATATTTGTTTCATTTATTTGTTGTCCTGGGGTTATGTTTTCTGAAAGTACCTAATTCTTATCAGTGTCTATCACAGTTTCCTCTGTAGACATCTGCTTTCCCCCAAATGTTGTAGATAGGTTTGCTTCACATCCTGACCCATCTAAATTCCTCACTCATCCTGCATTCTGCAATGCTTTTGTAACCCACCCTGGGGTATTTATGTCCAGCCTAGAAGAGGGACCTGCAATGTTGTTAGCTTCATTTCCCTCTTTTTGTAGCAATTCTTTTTGCAGGGATCGTCTCTTTTTCCCTTTACTGATTACTTCTTTAGCTACCTGTTTTTTCCCTGTGCCCCCCATAGACACTCCAATAATAAATGTAATTTTCTTTTGTTGTAATAAAATAAAACCTGATGTTCCTGGCACATTTTCTTGCCCTGCTTCCCCCTCTGTTTCACCTCCTTCACTCACTTTCTGTATACTAGTATGCTGCCCAAGTTTCTTGCTCCCATTCACATCCTCTACAAGTTTGTTGTTCATTACCAGTATCCTCAGAGAGCTCTCCCAATCAGCCTGGTCCTCTTTCCCTATATTCTGTATTTCTGCTGTCCCTTTGGACTTTGGTGCTTCTGTTGCCACGTTGATCATGTTTTCTCCACGGACCAATATGTCCGTGTCTCTTTGGTTCCCTTTCTCCCTCAGCACTCTTTCCAAAAGGTTCCTATGTTCTAGGAACTGACACTCCTCTTTTTGGATCAATTTTTGTATTTCTTCCTCAGATTTCTCCAGCTGGACACCTGCCATTTCCTCCATTCCTTGCCTCATATCCATATCAGCTGTCTGTTAAGGTTTATCCACTTCCATTTCCTGCAGTTTCTCCATTGCTAAAACAAAAGCCTCCTCGACTTCTGTTTTGATTTCCACCTCCATTTCAGTCTGTAGTGGTAAATAGCTGGCGGAGGAGACCCGCTCCTCAGCCCTACTGATGTCCATCCTCATCTCCAGATCCAGGGGACTGGCCATTGCAGCACCAGTCACAGCGCCCCCTACCACAGTGTAGGGGTAGTTTTATTGAAATAACATCTTAACAAAAATATGGTAAAATATACATATACAGAAAAATCATTATTAATCATATGAAATAATAATCCCCAATCCTTCTTTTTTTAACTTGTAAACTCAATCAATTAAGATGTTATATTTTTTACTCCCGTTAGTAACTATAGTATCATGACTGTCTATACTGAAACATCAAATATAATATATATAGAAACCCAAGAGGGATTTACTTATATTTTATAAAAAATAAAAACCCTTTCCACCATTTGTGGACCTGTTGAGGTGTGGAATTTGATACATATTTTTCCTATGCATACCTCACAGCTTGATATACCAGAATCTGTACAGCATCATATGTCATTCTATTCTGATGCAACACCCATCTACATCTAGCTTGCCACAAATAGAATTTCAAGCAACAACAAACAAAAAAACATTAGAGTATCATGATGAAACCTGGATCTCAACAAAGAATACTGACATAAAACAAACAATTCATATGGCATACTTCTAAGCCAAGGCATGTTCCACTTAGCTGTTAAAAAAGCCCATAATGCACTGGAATAAGAACAAGTGAGTAAATAATGTTCCACAGATTCTTCTATATTTACACGGTCTGGATAGGGACAATTTCTTTCTTCCAACATTTTATGTTTTGCATTATCCCTGATCTGTATTCTTCCATAGACAGAAAGCCAAAGATGTTCCCACATCTGGGGGGTGGGGGGGGGATCCTAGGGTTTGTCAATTGTGCTATGACATACTTATTTGTATCCAGTGAGGATTGTTTAAAACTAGGATCACTAGGGTAACATTTTGCCAATACTGACTGATAACGGCTACGACCAGACTGGGACAAAATTTGTAATTTTGTTAGATTCCATCTATACAATTTGGAAGCAGCAGATTTAAAATATTCCAGAAACATGTAAATAAGTCCCTAATCTCAGGGGTACTATCCCCATGCCCTAAAATAACAGTCTAAATTCAACCTACACCAGGCTACATGAGCAGTGTTAACTGGCAACTAGGCCACATCTAACTCTGTGAAAGGAATAAGGTAAGGAAAAAAATGATAGGATCTATCATGCCCAATCCTCCCTTATGGACAGGGAGGCATGTAAAGCATCTACGGATTGGGTTTAACCTATTTCCCCACAGCATTTGAAAAAAAAAGACTATTGAGATTAGTTTCCAATGCCTGAGGTGGGGGAAACAGCATTGCTACATAAAGTAATCCAGGATTTAAAGAGCAGCTGACACCGTTATAAAAACTTAGAAAAAAAGTGAGAGTTAGACAGTTCAGTTGTATTTCATGTATTTTCTATAATTATTTACTTTTTTCTTTATTACCAAGGACAGCTGTACAAAAGAGGCTTACTGTTCCATAGACTTTATCTGCTCTTTCCACTATCCTACATATGACATCATAATCCAGGTTGCACCTGGAAACAAACTTCTGGTCATGGTGCTTTTCCTGGTTACCAACTTTTAAATAAAGAAATAAATAAAATAAAGAATCCTCTGTTTATGGCATCATAATTATCCCACAACAACAGACTGTGATATCATAAACAGAACTGTGATGTCATATGTAGGCAAACAGCCAGAACAGATAGGGTAGTGATCCTGTTTACGTGCAGATGTCCTTAGTGATAAAGAAGAATGAGAAATACAGAAATAACAATAAATTATAAACTCACTTGTGCTAAACATTACATTTTTGCAAAGTTGTCACAATGGTGTCAGGGGCTCTTTAAGAACATTTTAATAATATGAATTTGTTTTATTTTTGATAAACTCCATGTTTTTCATCTATTTATTTTAACTTCTAACTTAAGTAAGGATTGTTCCCAATTTAAGGAAGCTAAATTCTGGGGCCCAAAAGTGATTCCCAGAATTTTAAGGGGTTCAGAAGAAATTTGAAGACCTACTAATACAATAGAATCTGGATATCCTACCCCAATATACAATCCTTGACTTTTTATTATGTTTATCTTAGAATTTGAGACTTTTGTAAATTCAGTTATTCTCTCCAAAAAAATAGGAAATTGAGTGACATTTGAAAAAAAAGCACACATCATCCACATAAGCCTGTAAATTTATAGCTTTCTGGATTCCTGTACCAGAAATCCCTTGCCATTTAAGGAAATCTGATAATGTTCTTAAAAAGGGATCTAATGAAAAAACATAGAGTAGGGGGCTCAAAGGGCAGCCTTGTCTTACCCCAATTAGGGTCTAAAATCCTGAAGTCACAGATCTTCGTATTATAGGATATACTTTTGTGGAATAATATAACAATTTAATGGATCTTACCAAAGATTCCAGAATTCCATAATGTTGTAACACCAAAAATAAGTATAAATGGGAAACGTGATCAAATGCCTTTTCTTGATCTACCGAAATGATAGTACCATACTGTCCAGAAAGGGATAAAAAAATCTATCACATCTCTGACAACCATGAGGGCGTGTTGTATTTTCCGGGAAGTCCACAGAATTGTGCTGGAGAGATTACTTCTCCAGCCATTTGTTTTAATCTATTGTTTAAAATATGTGCTAAAATCTTACAATCCGTATTAAGGATAGTAATTGGTCTCCAGTTAGTAATTAACTGCCTATCACCAGATTTAGAAATATATATCAAGATGCCATTTGGGAAAGAAGAGGGGATTGAATTTGACTGAAAAAAGTAATTAAACACTGGCTCTAAACATTCAGATAATTCTGCAACAAACATTTTATAAAATTCTATAGGTAACCAGTCCAAGCTGGGAGATTTGCCTGATGTAATGCTATTGATAGTGGATCTAACCTCTTGTGAATCAATATTAAAATCCCCACTTACTGAATGTGAGGAAATGGTAGGGATATGAATTTGTTTCAAATACGAAGCAATGTCCTGGGCTTTAGGATCTATATCTGACTCTAGTGATGCACTGTAATTTTTGATAATTTTACATAAATCAGTCTCAGAATGGTGTAACTTTCCTTGAGGATTAAATAAAGAATCCAACTCAGTATTTTCCCTGAAAGTTTTACATGCCTGATAGGGGTCTCCAACCGGGGATTTCTTTATACCATTTTGGAATAAAACATTCAAGGTTCTGGCTCGGTCATATTGGTAGGTTAGCATTTGATCTTTTATTATTTTAATTTGTGCCAAATAATCAAACCTAGAAGTATTAGACCAAGAGAATAGTTTGAAAAGCTGTTGACATAAAGAAAGATATTTTAAAAACTTATTGTTTTCTTTATGCTTTCCATGATGTTTAAGCCAATTTTGAAAATCTTCTTTTGTATTTAGCCACCATTGGCCTATATCAGAATATAAAAAATATACCGAACATCTAGCTTTGATAATATCCCTTAATCCTTGTTGGACCCAGGTTTCCTCTAAGGCATTAACATTTAATTTCCATCTGGAAAAAGATGGTTTTATAGATGAAACAATAGAAAAATTAACCAATAATGCAACATGATCCGAGAATTCCACTGAACATGTTTCCATTTCTGCTGATGGAAAAGTATCTGAAACAAAAACATGATCAATAGTAGATACATGCTTACCTCTTTTAAAAGTAAAGTCTGAACCTTTAACATGAAAATTCATGCAGTCTAATAAATCAGCTGATAACACCAATTCTGATAAGGCATTGGAATCACAATAAATCTTTGTGTTGGGTTTTGTCTTATGCGTATAAGATGGTACTTCGCAATTAAAACCACCACAAAAGATCACATGATAGGAGGTCACCAAATATGGCTTGATTGCACCAAACAGTGCTACTCTCCCTGCTTCCAGTTGGGGTCCATAAATGTTTATCAAATGATAGGTCTTAGATTTCCATATTCCATCTAACATTAATGCCCTACCATATAGAATGTCTACCAGTTTTAAAAGGTGAAATGAAAAGGAATTAAATAGAATACCTAATCCATCTGCACTAGCTTGTCCAAAGGACCAATATGAAGGACCCCACGCCCATTCCCCTTGAAAACTTCTAATATTGTCTAAAGAAAAGGACCAAGTTTCCTGTAAAAAAACAAATTTCTAGTTTAAGACTATAAATAAAATCAAAAACTACCTGATGTTTCCAGCCGGCCTTCGGCGCGCGGTGGTAATGTCATAAACGCGGCTTAGCTGACCGGGTTCAAGGAATGGACTCAGGCTGCTGGAGGGTCGGCCGGGGAGGAAGATTGAGTACCCAGAGATGGCTCTCCTCCAGGATGGGTGGACGATGTCCTGCCGCCCACCGCCACCTGGGTGACCACGGGTGGAGGTGCAGCGGGACTGCAGAAAGAAGGGAGGGGGGATGTCGGCCAGGAGTTGTAGCACTCACACGCCTACGTAGCACCACCCTTGGCTCCCCTAGTGTGCCAATGTCCCTTGGGAGGGGACAGAAAAAGTGGAAAAACCCAGCAGTGCTCCCCGTAGACGGAGCTCCAAGGCCCCGATCCCAGTGCCCCAGCCGATGCCTGATGACAGCATCCCCCTGACAAAATACAGACACATCGGGATGGGACCCCATTCTGTACCCACCTGGGGGGTACAACCAAGGCTCCATGGGGTGGGATGGACTGCACCGATGCCTGGCATGAGGAGCAGGGACATACAAGGCCAATACAGTAGACTCCCGAAGAAAGGAAGTACTGCGGCGAGAGGAGGGTATAAAGAGAAAATAAAATAAAAAAAAACTACCTGGTGTTTCCCAGAATTAAGTAAGCTATGAACATTTAATGAACCAATTTTCAAAGAAGCCAGAAGTAATGAATTTTAGTAGTCCTGCTGATTTCAGTTTTTTTTTCTTTTTTTCCTTTTACCTTTATGCCCTACAGAATCAGTTTTCTGGACCTCCATTTCCTGCTCCCTAGAATTACAGTCACCTTCATCTTGATCCATGTTGGAATCCCCCCATTCTGGAGCCAAAACAGCAAAGGGATTAAATGACACCCAGATAGTATATTTTTAAGGCAATTCATATCACAGAAATCTTTATCAGTGCGTGCTCCCCATCTTGTTTAGCCACAACACAATTAAAATCCCCATCCCAGATTAAATGTCTGGTAGTAATAAGATAAGGCTTAACAGCATTAAACAAATCAACCCTATCTTTTTTACCAGAAGGGGCATAAATGGTAATCAACCTCCAACCTGTATCATTGTAAAAAAAAATCCAAAAGGAGAGATCGTCCCAGGGAAATTTCTACCAATCTAGAAACCTGAAAACCATCACCCCTAAAAAGAATCCCAACACTCTCACATGTATCCATTCCAAAAGAAAAAAAGGAAGGCCCCCACCTCCACAACATTCGGGCAAACGAAATCAGGGATAATGAATTCAGCCTAGTATCCTGTAGAAGGTATATATCACACTCCAGTTCCTTCAAAGCATGAAAAGTCACCAACCGATGCTGAGCATTCTTGATACTATTAGTATTAAGAGTGGCTATACTCAGTGAACCATTAGGAGACAGTCAGTGAAATTAAAAAGGACTAAGTCAAGTAACCTTCCCTAACTGAGGACTCTGTCTGGGTCTGACACCAGGCCGAAAAGGTGGAGATTTGCCCCACTCCCCTTGAACTGCCTCCCCCTCTGAATCTGAAGAGAGAAGGGTCTGTGAGGACATTTCCGAGTCCCCACCCTGAACAGAAGAGTGAGATTTCTGTGAGAGAACCTCAAACTTGTTACAAAGAGGAAGTCCTACAGAAGTAGGGGAAGCTTTAGCAAGTTTAGATCTTGTCTTGGTCTGCCGAAGAGCTCTCCTCTTAGATGTAAAACCAGGGTCAGGGGGAGGCATGACTGTCTGAGCTTCAGGAATCTCAGAAATGGGTTCTGAAGACAGGCCTACAGGTTCAGCAATGGGAGAGGAAGAACCAAGGCCTTGTTCCATGGGTTTCTCTCCCGGGACCTCAACATCAAGAACAGGGACAGGTGATGTGGGGGTGTCTGCAATAGGATCAGCCAGGGGCGGAGCAACAGGCACAACATCCAGCGGTAAAGAATGAGTAGGTGCAGCAGAATTGGCAGGAACAGGCCTATGATCAGCAATATCTTTTTACTGTGCCTCAGTGAGGATAATAGCCTGTTGGCAGTGATAAGTCCTGTTATGGGTAGCCCAAGGACAGGACTGAAAGCCATGACCAGAATCATCACACAAATTACACTTGAGATCATTTTTACAATCAGCACTAGAGTGACCATAAGAAAGACACAAGTTACAGCGAAGGCGATCACAAGCAGAACTGAGATGCATATATGACCCACATTTAAAACAAGTTCTGGGCTGACTCACATAAAAACAGTGATCCCATTCCCTGCCCAGGAATAAACTATTAGGGAAATGAATGGGGCCAATATTGTTATGTCGCAGCCTCACCCAAAACTTCCAACCCCCAGTCCAAAGATGTTCGGAGTCAAAAATGGGTTGTGGGGGCCCCAGTAAGTCACACCTTTGTTGCAGCCAATGAGAAATGTCATGAACGACCACAGTTTCATTATGAAATAGTATGGTGACAAGCTTGATAGCAGGCCTAGTCAATGGAATAGCCCAAAACGGAAGCCAAAGTGCAGAACATCTCACAAGTTCATACCTAGTCCAAAATCTATCCAAGCCCTGAGGAGATTTAAAGCTAACATCATAAAGACTGTCACCAGAAACATGAATAAAGGCATAAATCTCATTCGTAAAGAACCCCAAGGATTCTTTAATTAATTTCTTCCCCACATAAATTCTATCAGGTGCTGTAGGCAAATCCCCTATATACTGCAGACAAACTGAATTCCTCCATTGCATAGGAGGAGACTGACCAGAAAAAGCATCTTTTCATCGAAATTCTTCCCAGTTTTGTTTAGCCTGGTCTTGGGGATTTGGAGATGGGTCCTGGGGGGCAGAGGTGCCATCCATAAGATCACCCCACGTTTGATTAGGCATGCGAGTGCTAGTGCCTTCATCCCCCTAGGAAGAGCCTGACAACACAGGAGCTACTGCGACTGGTGGAGGAACTGACACTGGTGGCTGAATGTTGGCAGCATGAAGATCAAGATCAAATGCAGTAGCAAAAAGGGGGGGATGAAGAGCCCATCTTACAGCTAGGAGCTACCGGTAAAACACCAGAGGGATTAGTCCCAGGAATGGGGTTGTGCTGTGGATCTGGAATCCAGTGCCCCTCAGATCCAGGTTTCCAGCCCACGCCACGCAAGGAGCATTCAAGTGCTCGAGAAACACCACCCCGCTGTCTTGGGGAGTCCATCTCTGTCTCCAGACTGGGGTGCACAGAGCAAACCACCACTATAGGGGATGTAGACGCAGAAACAGAACTCACCGGAGGCACAGGAGAATCATCCACAGTCAAAACAAGAGTTGCGCAGCCTGAAACAGCTGGGCAGACAGCAGGAGCCACAGCTTCCGTTTTGCAGCATGGCTGTGCTGCAACTGCATCAGCAGAGCACTGACTGTCAATGAGTCAGACCAGAGAACTGGCGGCTGTGTCACACAAGGTAAAGGAGCAGGAGACTTCAATTCACCGGGCCATGAGGAACTGGAAGAAGTGATAGTACCGATCCGGTCATCGGCTGCAAGGGCTGATAGTACACAGTCTCTATCCGACCGGATTAGTCGACGAAGCCACAAGTCATCAGCAGTCAACAAGCCAGTAGGTACTCCATCAAAATTATCCACAGAAGCAGGCACAGCAATCGCTGTGGAAAACGTATCCACACAAACAGTAGTGATCTCCCCAGCTGGACCTGCAGGAGCGGAGATCTGTTTCCCTGCAGGGACGCCAGCAAACTGAAGCTCCATCGGAGTCGCAGACATGGTACAGCTGCGACTCTACCGCAAGAGTAGGGGACTTTTTATTGTCAAGAAAAAACAGAAAAAGAACACAAGAGCAAATTATACACATAAATAAAAACCACATTGTACAGTTAAATCCATATATCGGGAAAACACACTTGTACAGTGAACAAATTCTCAAAATTACAAATTCTACTTGTATTTAATAAAGGTATGAAAACCTTTCCACCATCTAATAATTTGTTTTGAAGATAAAGAAAAACAATCTCTGGAATGTAGCCTTCCCATCTCATGTACAATTATTGTGGAAAAAACATCATAATACATCTTCTTCTGGTAGAGGACCCACTGACTTTGTGCCTGCCATAAATAAAAACAAAGACAACAAAAAAAATAGACAAAGTCTCAAGTTGAAAATGTAATAGACTGTTAGGATATTTACCAATTACCAAGATATCATAGGTTAGAAATGCCAACCACTTAAAATTCAATTTTTTTGCCAAAAATTCCCATAGATTTTTTGAATAAGAACAATACAAAAGAAAATGTTCTGTTGATTCTTCTAAATTTATGCAGTCCATATATGGACAGTTTCATTCTCCCCTGGCTTTATATTTAGCATTGCCTCTAAAATTTAATCTTCCAGACATAAGTAACCAGAGGGTTTCCCACATCTGAGGGGGAAGTCTTTTACTATTAAGTTGGGATAAAATGAAATGATTATCTCCTTCAGGACAATTTTTAAAGCTTTGAACTGTGGGATAAATTTGACACATCAGAGATTTATAAATGTTTTTTCCATTACCGTGTAGTAGCATTTCCTTTGATATGCCCCATTTATATATTTTCTGTGCTGTGGGTTTAAAATATAATGGAATATATACATGTTTACTACACCTAGGTGGTACATGTTTCCAAGCAACTAAAAATGTATTTAAAACTAATTGCACTGAGTTATTACCACCCTTTGTAATTTATAATAGTTAACTGCAAACTGTAACTGAAAAGAATAATGAGAAACAAAATACCACTGGTGTCAGCGTGACGCAGTTGGTAGCACATCCACCTCTGGACCAAAAGGTTGTGGGTTCTCGTCCCACACCGGGATTGGACTTGCACCTAAAAATCACTGGCATCCGAGTGCAGTATTGGGGGGTGCTGTACTGCTGGGGTGTGCCGTCCTTTGAATGAGACGTTAAACTGAGGTCCCTTCTGCCTATCCTGGTGTTGTCCAGGTGGAAGTAAAAGAACCCAGGGCACTCTTTGCAAAAGAGCAGGGAACATTCCCAGTGTCCTGGCCAACATTCCCCTTCCCATAAACCAGTTCATGCAATTATCCAGGCTGTGTGTGGGTGATAATGTGTGATATGGCCACCACCACACATTCAGTCACTTGACTACCAGTCTAGCATTGCTTGTAAAGCGCTTTGGATGTATGAAAAGCTCTATACAAATGCTGATTCTTCTTTTTCAATCATTCCAATACCTCCCTTAGTTTCATCCAGATAAGTAAACTATCTTTTAATAGGATTAAGCCTGTTTCCCCACAACATCTGGAAAAATAAACTATAAACCTTAGTCTCTAATATGACAGGTAATGGAAAAATCATTGCAACATGTTGTAAGCAGGGCAAAAGAAATTGCTTAGAAATGTGGATTCTTTTCTGCTTTGTAAGTTTCCACTGCTTCCAACTCAGTACTTTAGACTCAATTTTTTTAAGAGCCTTATCCCAGTTCTCTAATGGCAATTTTTTTTGACCAAATAAAATACCAAGCATGGCAATAGGTTCCATGGAAAATGCGATACCATTATCCCTTTTATTTATTTATTTAGTTTTTGTTGACCGGGTAAGTACACTAGACAAATCCTGCCTATTTTCAGGCACGACCCGGGGGAGGGAGATACAGATGAATGCCAACTGACCTTGAACCAGATTAAGCTGTTGGTGGTATTTTTAGTGAATGAGGGAAATTTGGCCAGGACACCGGGGAAATTCCCCTACTGTTTTCGATAAGTGCCATTGGATCTTTAACATCCACCTGAACTACCACCAATCCAGGCAGATGGGACCTCGGTTTAACATCTCATCCGAAAGACCTAACCAGTAAATCACTTCCTGTACCTATAAACAAGCCTTGTGTTTTGGTTAGATTTAATTTAGCATTTGAAATACCTGCATATTTTGTAAATTCAGATAAGAATTTGCTAAAACAGGTATGATGTGAAAAAAAAACAACAAACATCATCCGGATATGCTTGTACCACCAATTGCTGAAGTATTCTTATACCTGTAATTCCTTCCCATTTAGGAGTATCTATTAGCCTTCTTAATAAAGGGTCCAAAGAAAAAATATATAATAAAGGGATTAGCGGACAGCCCTGCCATACACCTGTATGAACTGAAAAATCCAGAGCAATTTGACCCTGTATAACTGGGAATATTTGAGAAGACTGGTATAAGAGCTTTATGTTCTGTATAACCTGAATCGGAATATGATAGACTTCCAAAACTTGGAATAAAAAGGGCCGATAAACCCTATCAAAAGCTTTTTCCAGGTCCGCTGCCACTATACAATTAGATACCCCCCAAATTGTGGAGTGTACAGAAACGTCTCTAATAGTCATCAGAGCTGACTGTATTGTTCTGTTAGGAAGGCCACAGTATTGTTGTGGAGACATTACTTTAGCTGCACAATTTGTCAATCAATTATTAATCAGAATTGGTAAAATTTTATAATCTGAGTTTAATAAAGTGATGGGTCTCCAGTTTTTGATATCAGTTCTAATTCCTGTTTTAAACAAAAAAAATCATTAAGCCTTCTGAAAAAGGGGATACATAGTATTGGTATGAAAAAAATAATCAAAAAACAATTTCAAACAAAGTGCTATAATATTTGAAAAGGATTTATAGAATTTATTAGGAAGCCCATCATTCCCCGGTGATGAATTATTATTCAATGTGTTGATGGCTGCCTCAATTTCAGTCACAGTTATTGGTTCTTGCAAAACAGAAATCTCATTCAGAAAAACCAGGACTGAAATATTATGTTAAAAAGTTTTGATGTTCTCCTGAAAAATAGGAGTTTTAGGAGCTAGGGAGTGAAAATGATTTTTTAGCAATTCATTAATTCCTTCAACTGTAGCTATACAGTTTCCTTACAGATCTACTAGGTAATCAATATTGGTAGAAGCTTTAATGGCTTTACATGCTTCATAAGGGTCACCAATAGGGGATTTCTGAGTCCCACTATACAATAATGCCTGGATTGTTCGAGCTCTATCATATTGATAGAACTTCATTTCTTTTTTCAATCATGCAATTTGGTCTGTATAATCAAATTTAGATGTATATGAAAAAGTATAAAGTTTTTGCAATTGTTGTCTGAGCGAGAGATATCTTAAAAACTTCTCCTTCCCAGTCCTTTTTCCATGTTTTATAAGCCACATTTTTAAATCAGATTTAGTGGTTGTCCACCATTCCCCTATATTAGGGTATAGAAAAACTACCGGCAATCTAGCTACAAGAAGATTTAGAATAGTATGATGAACATATGAGTTTAACAAAATAGAAGAATTAAGTTTCCATCTATTTAATTTTGGCAGAGTTTGTGCTTCTAGATGAATTGTACAATATAAAAATAAATGGTCCGAAAATTCTACTGGACATGTTTTAAAATTTCCAACTGGTACATTAGGATAAGTAAATAAATAATGTATTGTGGTATGCAATTTACTGCGAATATACGTAAAGTTTGGTCCTGAAATCTGATATTTCCTACAATCTGTAAAATCTGCAGTTTTAACCAAGTGTTCTAATGCATTGGAGTCACAATAAATTTTCTTCTTGGCCTGAGAATTAGAAGCATCATGTTTCAGATGTAAGGTACAATTAACATCACCTCCAAAAAGAACTAAATAAGTGGTAACTAAGAAGGGTTGAATAGCTTTCAAAAGGGCTAGCCTCTCAGCCTTAGTTTGGGGATTGTAAATAGTAATAAATCTAAAGTTTGTTTCTTCCCATAAACCATCCAATATCAACACCCTCCCTGCATTTAAATATATCAATTTCCGTATAGCAAATTTATAAGAACTGAAAAGAATTCCAATTCCATCTGCCTTGTCTGGTCCGAATGACCAATTAGAAGGACCCCATTGCCAATCTTTTTTAAAAGACACCACTTGTTCCACAGAATGCATTCAAGTTTCTTGTAGGAAACAGACATCAATTTGTAAATCATGAACATATTGAAAGACAGCCTGACATTTAACATAATTAAGGATACTATGCGTATTGAAGGAACCCCAAGTACATGTAGTCATGTTTTGAATGTTCAGAGTGCTTCAATTATTTTTTTCTTTTTTTTTCTTTTTAACCCTGTAATCTCCAGTATTCTGAGAGGGAGGTTCTAAGGTCGAAGCCTGAGAATCTGACTCCCGGTGATCCATTTCAGAGTCACCCCAAAATAGTGCTGCATATGAATTTTCAGTCTCCAGAGGTTCTGGGGAAGGGGGGGGATAATTTAGACTTCGGAAACCAAGTGGACCACCTTCTAGAAAGCGGTGAGGCAGCAGGAGGTGCAAAAGATGACTCTTCTGAGCCTTTAGGATCTTTATAACACACAGGAAGTAGTAACTTTGGATCAGGACTAGAGACTTTATCTGACTCTAGTATGGAATCCTGAGTAAATACAACTGGATCTGCCACTGGAATTGGGGGGGGCGGAAGTTTTTCCTGAGCATATGTAGTCATTTTAGTTATCTCAGAGAGTGGAAGGGAGGAGTGAGGTAGTGGTGGGGGGCCTGAAGGGGGGTTTTCAGGAGAGGGGGGTTGGGGAGGGTTCTCAGCAGAAGGAGCTGCTACGTCTTGAGCTTGTTGCATAAGTATTTCAGGGCTAACACATGATGCTTTATTTTTTGCTGCCCAAGGGCAGTCTCCAAAGATGTGTCCATATTTTTCATGTAAATCACACTTCATGTGATTAGCACATTGCATAGTGACATGGCCTATTTCTCCGCAATTATCACAACGTGGTTTGTCACAGGTACTTGACAAATGGGTACGAGCCACACACTTGTAGCAAGCTCTCAGCTGCCATCCATAAAAACAAACCCCTCTATCCCTCCCCAAAAGAAATGAATTAGGAATGTGTTCTATTCCTGAATCAGTCTGTCTATGTTTAACTTTATATTTCCAACCTCCCGTCCAGAATCTTTCGGAATCCAGAGCTGCTTCTGGAGCACTGAGCACATCACATTTTTGATTCAACCAAAAAGTTATATCTTCCACATGGACCCCCTCATTCCAAAACATCACTGTAACATATTTTATAAGTGGTTTTGTAAGTGGAATTACTAAGAAGGGGGTCCATATGGGAGAGAACTTAACCTGTCCATAACGTTCCCAAAATAACTCTAATGCATGTGTTGTCCGAAAGCTGACATCAAAGTTGTCTTCTCCCGATATATTAATAAAGGCAAAAACATCAGTATGCGAAAAATGCAATGAGTCTTTTAACAAAGTCCTGCCCACATAGTAGCGGTCTGGTCTCTCTACTAAACCCCCTTTATATCTAATGCGTACAGCATTCCTTCTAGGGGCTGCTTCTTTTTTGGCATGGGAAAACAAATCTGACATTAAAGGTTTTTGGTTAGTGTCTGCAGGGTATTTTGTGTCCTGGTTCGGATCTCCATCACCATTTTCTTGTTGGTGCTTCTTGTTGTCCGAATTAACTGTAGAGTTATTATTCTGTATACACCCTTGTTCTTTATTAGGTGCCAAAGTCTCCATTAAAGTTACAGGTAAATCCTGTTACTTTACAGGATTGCACATAGATCATACATGAGGCCCTGGTTTCCAGTCCAGTAAGGCCAGAGGAAAATCAAATGTAGAATCCCATGCTGGATCAGGGAGCCAGTTTCCCCCTGACATTTTCTTCCATCCTGCTTCGAGAAGTGCTTTCAGAGGTGACCAGGAAGTGCAAGGGAGAGCAGGCCCTTCTGTGGGTGCAATATTAGTGGTAGGACAGGTAGGTGTAACAGTCTGAACAAGTATATGTTGCCCTTTTAAATTAACAAGATTCTCTTGTTGCAACACATCTCTGCCTGTAACCGGTCTTTTTTGCATGGTGGTGGTATCAGTAAATGAAAAGACCATAGCTGTAGATTGTTGATTGTGTGATGTTTGTTATTTAATTGGGCTTTGGGGTTTTTATTAACATTTTAGGTGTCTCAGGGTGTTTGAAAACAAAACCAGCCATCTTGAAAAGCTGGGGACCCGGCCCACAGTCCACTCTTTTATTCTGCAATCGGTCACTAAATTTACTTTCAATAGATTGCATGTCAGAACGAAGAGGACTTTGATTTAAAATTTGTGCAACCAAAGGTACAGTAGGCTGTTGGCACACATCTACCTCAGTAGTGTTTGGACTGCCAGCCTTTAAATCATTAAAATCAGTAGCTGCAGAAAAAGGCGCCATAGAAGAAAATGGCTCTCCTGGCCTCGGCGAAGCCTTTGATGCTGCTGCATCAGACGCCAAACTGACAGGTGAAAGAGACTGAATGACAGCAGATCCTTCTTGCTGCTTGGAAATAAAGGCTGACCAACTTGCTAAATTTCTTTTCATGGATTCTTTGTTTCCAATAAATTCTGCATTCCTTTCAGTCATTTTTCCCTCCGAGCGATCTTTAGTCAGGTTAATTTCATTAACATCTGATAGTTGAAGAGCCAAAATATCTTCTGCCGAGGCGTAAATATCCATGACACCTTCGTCTTTTTCAAAGACAATTTCCTTATTAACTTTCTCAGTCTCAGCCTTTGGTATTACTAGGGTAGAAGAGGAGGCTAGCTCTCCTACCTGAAGTGCTTCCGCACACCGTAAAGCTTTGCTCCGAGTGGCCATCTCGAAAAACAGACGGCCAAAATCTCCCCATACTGACAGCAATGCAGTAGAGGAATTTCTCCGGTGCTCTGGCCAAAATTCCCCCCATTCACCAAAAATACCACCACCAACAGCTTAATCTGGTTCAAGGTCAGTTGGCATTCATCTGTATCCCCTTTCCCTGGGTCGTGCCTGAAAATAGGCAAAATGTTCTAGTGCACTTACCAGGTCAACATATCTTTCTATCTGTCTGTCTGTCTGACTATCATATCTATCCATCTATCTGTCTGTCTGTCTGTCTGTCTATCTATCTATCTATCTATCTATCTATCTATCTATCTATCTATCTATCTATCTATCTATCTACCTACCTATCTACCTAGACTTTAGCAAGGCATTTGCCACAGTCCCACACAAAAGATTAATAAACAAATTAGACTGCCTGGAAATGGGTCCCAGGGTGGTAGCCTCGGTAAAACATTGGCTGGACAACAGGACACAGAAGATAATAGTAAATGAAGTCCACTCTGAAGAAAGGGAGGTTATTAGTGGGGTACCGCATGAGTTCGGTACTGGGTCTGGTCCTTTTTAATGTCTTTATAAGTGACATTACAGATGGACTGGAAGGCAAAGTATGCCTCTTTGCAGATGACACAAAGATCAGCAACAGGGTTGATACACAAGGGGAGTGGAAAGGATGAGAAGGGACTCGGCAAGGTTGGAGGAATTGTCAGAAGTATGGCAGCTTGGATTAAGTGCAAAGAAGTGCAAAGTAATGCACCTGGGAAACAAAAACCCAGGGGAAGAGCACACTCTTTGTAAAGCAGAGCACGTGCGCAGGGATGCTTTGACTGAGTTCATGTTCATTTAAAAGTGAGTTTTCAGGTATTTTAGTCTCTGTTTCTATGTTTATGTGTTACTGGTTTCTTTGGTAGACATGAAATCTCATAAGATCTCCCCCCAAAATCTGAATTTCTAGATATTCCATTCTTTATGAAGATATCTGTCTAAAAATATGTAAACATATATTTTTGATACATTTTGTGTGAACTGTGTTCACACTATAATGATCGTAACATAGATGAGTGTTTTTTTCTTTTAATAGATAGTAACAATGTCTGTATAGGATATATATTGTTGGTATGGAATTTGTTGTTGTGTACTGAATGTCCTTCATGTTTTTGTACCATGTGTTTTACGATGGAAATACGATTTACTTAACAGGACCATCTTGAAAATGGGTCTTTGACCCAATGATGTGGAAAAGATCTAGCCTGTATGAAAATAAACATTTTATTATTTTACTACTAAAAACAGGTTCTGTACCCCTTCAGACTTCATCTGTCCCTGCAACTTTATCTGCTTTGAAGCCATTATCCCCTGCTTATGAAGTCAGTCATGTCTGTGGAAACAGAATGTGATGTCAGAGAATAATGGCATCATAACGGATCTTTGATCAGTTGTCAACAAAAATGTGTCGAACAACCATACAGCAAAACTGTCATGTCAACTGCATTTGTGGTCAGCATAAGGTTTCTCACTTACTAACAATTTTTTTCAGAGGGGGGCTGTGCCCTCTGCACTCCACACCCACACTAAATATAATCAACTTTGCGTTGGAGCTGATTAGGAGAGGGGTGCAAGACCCCCAGAATTCAGTACCAGGGTCCGGCACCGACACTACAGCAACCTGGCACTGTACTCGCTGTAATGTCAGTCGCTGTTGAAATGTCACTGTCAGAGGGGTATACCCATCACAGCAGGTACGAGCCTGAAAGAAAAAGAGACTCTCTTTTTGATTAAAATCAGTCAACTATCAACTTATTAGTAGACAAAATTGAGAGGAAACCTCTCTTTTGCAATTGCGACCATCAGAAATAAGTTACACAAATATAAAACAGAGGATTCAATAATAAACAATGGAAAATCCTAAAATTCAAATTTGATGGGAATTCCACCTCCTTCTATACTGGTCTGCACCGCCCTCTCTCAGTTTCAAAGGTCACTGTTAACTCACCTAACCGCTCCATCTTGCTCCTGCTTCCTCTGACTCCTAATCCCTGCACACTTCTTGCACGATTCTCCTAGCAAAACTCCCCACTCTCTCTCTCTATCTCCTGCTCTCCAAGACAAAAAAAAATGTAAATGATGTCTGAATGTATGTAAGGTTTTGTTGACTGTTCTTTAAATTGCTTATTTTTGCATAACTGAATGTAATTGATGCACTCTCTTACTGTATAAGTCCACCTGGGCTATCCATAAGGCAAAGGCTGCCCATTACCAGGCCACGCTCACCTCCTCCTGGAGGTGTGTGTGAACTTTCTGAAACGTTAAACAATTGAATGGGAGTGTGCACTCCCCTTCCCATCCCAGATCACCATTGATGCCACTACCTCGACTGACCCGGCTTTCATAGCCAACTTCCTAAACACAACCTTCACGGACCTTAGCTCGGTCCTCCCCAGTAATTTCTTTGACTGCCCCCTCCCTACCAGCCCCTGCTATCCAACATCCTTGTTTCCACCTACGCAAGGTAGCTGACCAGAAAGCCAGACCGCACCTGCTCAAAGCATTAAAGAGCAATAGTCCCGGCAGCGACTCCCTTGACCCCAGCATCCTTTGTTGGGTACTGAATCAGGTACTTGCTCCCCTCACCACCCTTCTCAACAAATCCCTCTGCCTGGGGCAATTCTCATCTGCTTGGAAAATGGCCATAGTTATGCCCATACACAAAGGTGGTGACAGGTCCACTGCCGGGAACTACCGACCTATCTCCATCCTCCCACCCCTCTCCAAAGTCCTTGAAAAGCTGGTGGCCATGCAAATCACTGAGTACCTAACCAAATACAACATCCTCTGCCCAGAACAGCACGGTTTCCATGCAGGGCACAGTACCGGTACGGCACTAATTGAGTTTTCAAACTTCATACACTCCTCCCTGGATGCTGGCTCCCTAGCCGGGGCAGTGTTTGTAGATCTCTCAAAGGCCTTCGACACTGTCTCCCAACCCCTCCTGCTGTATGCCCTCTCCCGCACTTGTTTCTCTACTGGACTGATCTCTTGGTGCACTAGCTACCTATCTGACCACTCGCAATGTGTCAAAATCAACGGGACACTTTCCACAACCTGTCCTACCCGCTCAGGTGTCCCCCAGGGCTCCATCCTGGGACCGCTACTCTTCTCAATCTTCCTTAACACCCTACCCTGTGCATGCACTGGTAGAATTCTGCTATATGCAGATGATGCTGTCCTCTTGCCACCCACCCGCCTTCACGCCCTTCAGGACACCTCAACTCTCCTTTAATGGCCTTGAAACCTGGTTTAAAGAGCACAGACTTGTCATCAATCTCAAAAAAACTAAAGCAATGCTCTTTGCTCACCCGCAAAACAAAGCCAGTAACTTCCCTCTCCACATCCTCCCCAGCTCCAAACAACCCCTTGAACTAGTCCGCTCGTACAAGTACCTTGGGGTTTCTTTCGACGCAGCCCTCTCCTTCCACACCCACATTGATGCACTTGCCTCTGCTACAAATGTGTGGCTAGGTATCCTCTACCGCTATAAAAACTGTCTCCCCCCCCCCCGTTGCCCTCCGGACTAGCAGTTACTTCCTCTATACTGTCCCTGGTGGACTACGGCCTACTTGTATACGGTGCTGCTGACTCGACCGCCCTCAATAAAATTCACCTTATCCTGAATAAGGCATGTAGGCTTATTACAGGGGCCCCCAGGCTCACTCACACATGCCAGCTATATGACATGGCAAGGCTGCTTAATCTAGACGAACGACTTCAACACCAAACCAGCCTCATAACAAAAAAAAACCTTCTCAGGCTATCCCCTCCCGGGCTGACATCCTCCATCCACCAAGCCCAACCACTGGTTTACACCCAAACCTCTTGCAAGGCCACGCTTCTGATCCCAAGAACCAGGACAAGCCATGGACAGAGGTACTTCTGTTACAGAGCCCCATCCTGGTTTAACGTGCTCCCTCCCGCCATCTCAGACACTCCCACAATCTCCACTTTCAAAACTGCACTGCGGAACCAGCTATTTAATACACGTAACTGCACCTGTCACTAGTTGTGACTAAGTCTACGACATACTGACAAAGCTCATATGAGCAACACCTTTGTAACACGACTGGTTCTCTCGCTCTACAAATATTTGTAAATACATGCGGTTGTCTTTTACTACAACTTGAAACTGTGTGATGTATCAGTGAATCTGTAATGTAATGTATTTGTCCTCAATGTGATGAGGAACCTTTGGAAATGAGCCTCTGGCTCAAAGGTTGCAAACTGATGCACAAATAAACAAAAATAAACGAAGTATAACTACTCCTTGTCTAATTACTTGTGTCAATGAATGCACTATCAATGTACTGGGATCCATGACAGGAGTCCAACAAAAATTTTGTAGAGCGCCCTTTCAGCAACACCAGCAGGTCGACTGCATTCTGCAGTTGGCTGCTGGTTCGCTATTTCTATCTGTGTTTTCTTTGGGGGGCTTTGCCCCCTGAACCTTCTACGTGGGGGGCTGTTCTCCCCACACTCCCCCCACTTAAGGATTCTCAACTCCAGTCAGAGCTTATTGGGGGGGTACAGGACCCCCGACAGACAGCACCGGGTTCCAGCGGGTCTCCCACCACGGCTAGGCACTGTAGTCACTGCGGGGGACCTCGCTGGTGAACTGTCACTGTGGGGGGGGTAACCAAATGTACTGCACTTCCTGGGTCGCCCCTGAAAAAGGGACTGTCTTGTCTCAGAGGGCCTACCCGGTTACCAAAATTCAATAAATAAATAAATAAAATTTCAGATACTGAATTTTCTGCTGGAAATCTGAAAATCTCTTAAAGAGGACCTTCACCAGTCCTTTTGACTTTCATGCATAAATTACCCCTTCTTGCATTGATTCTGGAATTGTATTTCATTACTGTCCGCTGCAGTTAGTTTTTGCATTCTGAGCTGCTAAAAACTGCAGGGTGTACCAGAGCTTCTATAGCAAGCCTGGTGTTACTCTGGGCCCAGGGTTGTACTGCTGACATCACTATAGGGAAGAGTCAATTTCACAAAAAAAAAAATGACAAGGCATTTGGATTTTGGCACAATGCATTGCTAACAGGGTGTCTTGGGGAAGGGGAACACAGTATGTACACTGAGTACTGGTAGGTTTCCCTTGCAACATTGTTGCAACTGCATGGTACTGCACTGTGTGAGTCACTCATCTACCCTATAGTGATGTCATCAGGAGCTAGCAGCCCAGCAGCTGAACAGCAAAGGCAAGTGCAGCAGTGCTCAAAAACAAATCCAAATTATGGAAGGTAGAGTAAACCTTGGCCAAAAATAACAAATGCACACACCTTTTCTGGTCTAGTACTGCATATAATGACTATAAGCTGTAACTTTTTGGACCATCATGGAAGGTCATCTTTAAACTTAAAGGGACACTGTCAACCTGTTTTTCATCATATCATTTCTAGTTAAAAACTCACATTTTATGATTGATAACCATCTCTAAAATGTATTGATGTTGCTGTTTGTTTTGTCTGTCTCCTCGTTTAGTATAACTGAAATGCATGGCAATGTATATTTATAAACAACTTTGTTTTTGTTTACAATCCAGGATCTGTTCTTACTGCATTCTTCCTGTGCATTAGAAACACACCCAAATAGTGCAGTCACTCATGAGGCAGTAGCCTGCTAAACTCCTACTGCATCTCAAGTGGCTAGAATGTGTTATGAGTGTCCCCAAGTCCAGGAAAGATACAGTTGGAGCTGATCAAGGAATGTAAACAAACCTGTATTTGTGTGGTAACATAAGTATGGTGGGCAGTCTGTTTTTCACCTTTTCTAAGAAAAAAAAAGTCAGAATCAAATTACTAGCTACATCAGCAATCTTTACAGAATGCTGGCAATCATAAAATGTTGTTTTTTTTTAAACTAGGGACACATTGAGACCTAAAGGGGGTTGACAGTGTCCCTTTAACAAATCTTGTAAAAGGCATTATCCATTGTATTTATTGATCATTTTATTCACTTGGTAAGTGAACTTGGCTGAATTAGAGTAAGAGCTCAGTTCAGGGATATTTTCAGTCACATGCAATAACTTATCTATACCTCACACACTTTGCCATCTCAAGAAAGAGAGACACAGCCATACACACAGGCAGGTCATGTGCAATCTTCTGTGAGGTTTTCCATAGGACTGCCTCTTCCTCATCCCATGACCTGCACTGTGTAAACTTTAATTCCCCTCATCTCTCTATCTGTATCAGTGGCATCTACCTTTTCCCCTGGGCTAATCCAGATGTCATCCCTGATACCCTCTCATCCATTCTTCTTCACAAAAAAGTGGTAGATTCATGGAACAGCCTTCCAGCTGAGGTAGTGTGGGCAAAAACAGTGGCGATATGACACAAGGGAATCATAGGGGTAAGGAAGGGGGGAAAAGGCAGCACCGTAGATCAAATGGGTCTTCAGCAAAAATGAAGGTAATAAAAATAGTGAATTATATGGGCAGACTGGGGTGGCCAAGAGGCTCTTGTCTGCCATCAGATTCTATATTTCTATCCTTTCTTACCTACAGTTATCTTCTCACTGGAAATGCATTGTATTGGATGGCTTTAATTCAAATTGTTTCTCCCCTTTTCACAAGTCTCTCTCCCAGACAGTTAAGTCACATAACCTCTCCCAGCTCATCACAGAACCAGCCAGACCAGACCAACACTTTTCCAGTTACTCCCTCTTCCACTGGGGTCTCCCTTCTTACATCCAACCATATCCATTCTGCTAATATTCTCTTGGACTTCTTCAGTAACCATCAAACAGTTCACAGCATCATGGAAATCCTCTGCCCCCAAATCACCTCAAAGTACTTCTTGACCAGCTCATAAATAACAAGTGGTGCCCTATAACAAGGGGGCATGGTGTGAGGCTGGGGGGGGGATTCAGGGAGGATGTGGGGAGGTTCATCTTCATGGAAGGGGTGGTGGGTGGCTAGGGTAGCCTTCTGGGGAAGGTGGGGTGGGCGAGGACAGTGACTGGGTTTGGAGATACCTGGGAATAGCACAAAGGAATTGTTGTGGTAGGGTAGACAGGAAAAGAGATTGCCATGTAGATTAAGCAGGGTATAGGGAAAAAAAATACAACTAGGCAGACTGGGTGGGTCTAGCAGCCCATATCTGCTGTCACATTCTGTGGCTGTATATGTCTATGCATTCAGGTCCCTCAGCCTGACCTTATAGAAACATAAAAGTTGCCAGAAGAAACAGGCCCAGCGACCAATCATGTCTGCTCATTCCTACGCTTCTAACATGGAATGTGAGAGCCCTAGTGACTCATCATTCCTCCTCTCTCCCATCCCTTAACAGTATCATTACCAGACCCATGTATCTGTCCCAACCATGTTTGATTTACCCCATCCTGTGTAGAATACCTCTTTTGGCAATCTATTCCACCCCATCACCCCCCTTTCCATGAAAAAATGCTTTCTGACATTCCTTCTAAATTTGCTTCCACCAGCTTCATGGAGTTATCTCCGATGCTTGCATTCCAAATCATAGAAACATAGAAGCTGACAGCAGATAAGGACCACAAGGCCCATCTAGTCTGCCCATTTTTTCTACCTTATGAATGTGCCATAGGCCTTTACTTTCAATGGCTTATTTATTCATACTCATCTGTATTGCTCCCTTATGCCTATCCCATGCCTGTTTGAAGCCCTGCACTGTATTCATATCCCCATTTCCTGAGGTAGGCTATTCCATATATCCACCACCCTTTCTGTGAAAAAGAACTTCCTCACATTACCCCTTCATCGGCCTCCCTCTAATCTCATGCTGTGTCCTCTTGTCCTGCTATTTTTCTTATATTGAAACATGTTAAACTCTTTCACCTTGTTAATGCCCTTAAGGTGTTTAAATGTTTCGATCATATCACCTCTCTCCCTCCTTTGCTCTAGGGTATACATATTGAGCTCTGTTAATCTGTCCTCATATGTTTTCTGATACAGTCCCTGCACCATTTTGGTTGCCCTCCTCTGGACTGCCACCATTTTGTTAATGTCCTTGTGCAGGTGCAGCCTCCAGTATTGCATGCAGTACTCCAGATGGGGTCTAACCAGTGTCTTGTAAAGAGGGATTATTAACTCCCTCTTATGACTTGTGATACCCCTACTAATACACGCCAACATCCCCCTAGCCTTACCTACTGCTTTAGTGGTCTGCTTGGATTTCAGGTCATCTGTGATGATGATGCCCAAGTCTGTCTTCCTTTGTAATTGCTAGCAGCTCCCATCCCAACCTATAGGTAGCTTCAGGGTTTCTCTTCCCTATGTACATAATATTGCACTTCTTTGCGTTAAACCCCTGTTGGTACTCTTCAAACCATTTTGCCAATTTTTCCAGATCTCTTCTCATTCTGCCCACCCCATCTGGATCACCTACTCTGTTGCAGATCTTGCTGTCATCTGCAAACAGGCAAACCTTACCCTCCAGTCCATCTGTAATGTCACTGATGAAGATATTGAAGAGAACTTGCACCAGGACTGATCCCTGTGGTACCCCACTTGTGACTTGCATCTCTTCTGACTGTATACCATTTACCACCACTCTCTGTTTTCTGCCCACCAACCAGTTAGCCACCCATTTGACCAAATTCTGACCCATACCGAGCCTATCCAACTTATTAATCAATCTTCTGTATGGGGGGACATGATAGAGGTCTTCAGGTACATGAAGAGGGTAAATAGGGGAGGAATAGTCAGGGTGCTTCGAAGGAAGGAGGAAGGGGCCACTAGAGGGCATGGGTGGAAGCTGGAGGGGGGAAGATTCAGGGGAGAAAGGAGGAGGTGCTACTTCACTGAGAGGGTGGTGGAGCCATGGAATGCACTACCTAGGGGCTGGTGGAGGCAGAGACAGTGGAGGGGTTCAAGAGGGGTGGAACAGGTACAGGGAAGGGTTCAGGAAGCAAAATCCAATGCAGCAAGAATATCCAGAACTGGGAAGGGAGAAGCCAGAGAAGGCGAGGGGGACAGCAAGGTCAGCACCCAGGGTGGGGGCTGACCAAACGAGCAGACACGAAAGACCGTTAGGCCTATTCTGCTGGCATTTTAGTATGTTAGTATGTTAGTATGGAACAGTATCGAAAGCTTTGCTGAAGTCAAGGTAGGCGACATCAACTTCACCCTATTGGTCTAGTTACCTAGTCAAAGAAATCTATGGGATTAGTTTGACATGACCTTCCTGTTGCAAACCTATCCTGTCTTGAATTCTGTGCTCCTGTGGATTCCAAGTGTTGCACTATCCTTTCCTTAAGGAGTGCCTCCATAATCATGCCAACTAATGAGGTAAAACTGACTAGTCTGTAGTTTCCTGCCTCCTTCCTACTGCCACTCTTGTGGAACAGGATCACATGAGTACTTCTCCAGTCTTCAGGGACCAGACCTGTGCTCAGAGACTCACTAAACAGTTCTGCTACTGGCTATGCTAGTTTCATCCTTAGCTCCTTTAGCACCCTGGGAGGTCTGCCATCAGATCCCATTGTCTTGTCCATCCTGAGCTTAGTGAGCTGTTGTAGGACCCTTTATTTTGTGAAGGGACTTGTGCATACCTCCCTCCCCTCTGTGTCCATGGTGCTGAACTGTGGACCTTGCCCTACCTTCTCCTCAGTAAATACTGAGCAGAAGTATCTATTTAGGATAGATGCTTTTCCTTGGTCCTCCTCCACACACTCCCCCTTATCCCCGTAGATCTTAGCTATACCCCCTCTGGACTTTCTCCTTTTACTGATGTATCTATAGAAAGTCTTGTACCCTTCTTTTACTGTTTGTGATCGTGTTTCCTCGATTTGGGCCTTTGCCTGCCTTACTGCCTTCCCTGCTTCCCTTAGGGAAGTTTGGTACACCTCCCTATCTTTGTCCTGCTGCATTCCCTTATATTTCCTGAAGGCCAGCCTTTTGGCTCTGTCCTTTTCTGCTACTGTTTTTGAGACCCAAAGTGGTTTCCTCCTTCTTTTGCTCTTGCTTTTCTCCCTAACACAATGGGATGTTGCTTCAAGTATTGCATCCTTAATGCTTGCCCACTTTGCCTGTACCCATCACCTCTATTTCTTCCTGCCAGGGCTAACTTAACTCTGCTGGCCATCTTATCAAAGTCAGCTTCTCTGAAGTCCCATATTTTGCCTTGCCTTTCACCAGAAGAAGGGACCTGTGAGGCCCCAAAAGCTTGTGTATAATTCCATCTTTGTACAATACACTTGTTGCTACAATAAAAGGTATCAAACCTTCCATCATTTCCTGTTTTCCAAGGACAAATATGCTTGGAATCTCTTTTTACATATTTTGCCTTGGATTGGGATGATTTAGTTCTAGTGGCCAAATTGAACCATACCACGTGATGGTCACTGGCCCCAGGTGACCGTCTACCTGAAGATTTGTGATCCTTTCTCTGTTAGTAAGTACTAGAACCAGGATAGCCCTGTCTCTTGTGGGTTGTTGTACCAATTGTTTGAGGCCCTCCCCCTGCAGGGAATCCACTATCTGCCTAGTTCTGGCATATTTTCCGGCTAGTATTGACCAATCTGTATCTGGCATGTTGAAGTCTTCCATTAGCAGAACCTCCCCTTTAGCTGTAATGTTTTGTAAATCTTCTAACAGTAATGTGTCTATTTCCTCCCCCTGGTCTGGAGGCCTGTAGACAACCCCAGTTTATGTGGCTGTCCCATTTCCTGTTTCCAAGGTGACCCACAGTTCTTCTGGCTCCTTACGTGTTTTCTGAATTTCTGTAGCTTTGATGTTTTCATTGATGTAAAGGGCCACTCCACCCCCCCCTTTTTTTACCACGGTCTCTTCTGAATAATACATAGCTGGGTACGGCAGTCTCCAAAGTGTGGTTATTGGTGAACCATGTCTCGCTGATGGCTACTATATCTAATTTAGCCTCTGTCATTGTTGCCTCCATGTCTGGGATCTTGTTTCCCAGACTGTGGGTATTTGTGTACTTGATTTTCCATTGGCCAGATTTCAGTGCATTAGTTGTGGGGTGAGGTCCAGCTTTTCCCCTGTATGTCATACGGGGAGCCAGACCTTTTTCCTCACCTGGTGATGCAGATGAACTACAAACATGTTGAACTCTTGTTTGATCACTAGCTGACGGGGGAGGGTGCTCTTTTCTTTCAATGTATCGGGTGCTGCACCCCTCTCCCCATTTGCTAGTTTGAATATTCTGCAAAGACATCAAACTTCTGCCCCAATGCACTGTCTCCCTCCTTAGTACAGATGCAGTCCATCGAATGTAAAGAACTTTCGCTCTCAAAACTGTTGCCACTTACCTACAAATGTGTGTCCTTTTTCCTGGTACCAGCCCTTGAGCCACATGTTTAGCTCCCCTGTCTCCGCTTCTCTGACCTTCTGCCCATCTGCCCCCCTCTCCAAGACTGACAGAACCTCAGCAAAGGGATGCCAGATGAAATGGATGACAGTTTGTCTGCCAGCCTGGTCAGGTGTTCTTTGGTCTCCACAACTGACTGGCTGGTAAGATCGTTAGTTGCTATGTGTACCAGGGTGTCGATGTTTTCTCCTGTTTCCTGCATGATCTTAGCAATGTGGCCAGTGTCTCTTCACGCTGATGTACCTGGGAGACATCTGACATTACCCCGGGCAGGAGGTAAGTATCGACTCCCCGAATCATGGAGTCTCCTATGATGAGAATTTTTTTTGATTTCCTTTTTGCCTTCTTTGTTTTGGTCCCTATTATAGGCGAGTTTTGTAGTACTAGTTCCTGTGCTGCAGTGTCCTCTGTCCTCTGCCCCTTTGTTTGGTTTTGGAAATAGAGGCAGATACCTGTCTGTAGTTTTTATATGGTTTGTGGAGGTGATACATTGGTGAGCATTGGGTGATGGGGCACACGATTTGCCCCTTCTAACTACCTGCCAGCCTCCCAGACCAGCTACCCTCTGTGGTTGATGTGCTTCAGTGTGAACAGTTCCCTGCTATCTACTTTGCTTACCCCATGGAGGTATTTGTATGTCTCAGTCATGGCTGCACCTCCAATGTATAGATGTTTAGATCATCCATCCCTGCCATGTAAGTCCTTTCCTGTCGACCCTGGATTACACTGATTACCTTACTCTGCACTGCCTCCACTCTAACTCTGTCTTTCTTTAAATGTGGACTTAATCCTTAGACCGCTGACAGAATTAGAACGTATTAGAGTTCTGGATTGATATATCAATCTGCGGTCCTGCAAGGGTTAAGATTGCACACAGTATTCTGGGTGAGGACTAGAGATCTTGCAGTTTTAATTCGCTAGCAAAGCTTGTACAAAGTCAGGAAATTTGCAGTTTGCAAAGCTTTGCAAATTTTCTGGTGGATGTACCAACTTTGCCGGTGATTTATTTTATTTAAAAAACATCTGAACTGCTTAAATTCCACCCCCACCCACCCACTGTGGTATAATTCCACCCTCTTCTACCTCCAAAACACTTTTAATCTGCATATCCCCTTCCATACCCCTGTAGTACTCTTCTCCCCGTACCCTGGCAAATTTATGTAAATTATGGCAAATCCATGGCAACTAGAGTAAGTTATAATTACACACACATATATCTTGTGTATATATATATATATATATATATATATATATATATAATATATATATCTATCTATAGATAAAATATTTATGCAATAGGTGTGCATAAATGGAGTATTATAAATCTGTTTATCTGACTGTGTACATAAATGTCTTTATGTACACCATTACTACATCACACTCCGTTTATGTATACAGTTTCTACATCACTATTAACTAGTTAACCCCCCATAACAAACAAATGAGTAAAGCTTTTTTTTTAAGATCATTACTAGTAAACAATTCAGTAGAGTTCGGCTCTGCTTTTCCACCAGTCCCCCACCTGCACCCTTCCCCCGCTCACCCACTTGCTCCTCTCTTCCTCTGCTGTGTTTTCCCTCTCTCCCTCTCTCTGTTGAGATGCTCTGGCCACAGGTGTTGATAACACTTGCTCCACTTGTGATATCCGGCACTCCACCACCTCATTCATTGCTACAAACGAGGCCAAAGAAATTAAGGAAATTAAGGGGGGAGGAACAGAATGGCAGAAGCACTTGGGTCATCTGATGAAAAGCTGATGTCCATCTTCCTTGGTAAACATGGCAGCCTTGTTGGCTGAGATTTTTCAAAACAGCCACTGCAACAACCAATGAGTGTACATGTTGCAGCATAAGCGCAATGTCATCATTTATTTTATTTTATTTTAGTCTTTGGTAACCGGGTAAGGCCCACTAGGCACAAGTGCCTGTTTTCAGGGGCGACCTGGGAGCACTGGGCAGATAAGTGACTTGTTCAGAGTCACACAGTATGCAAGTGGAGGTTGTGAGAATCAAACTCAGGTCCAGTCTGCTGAATGTATCAAGCTTGTTCACACCTCGTTCCTCTAACCTCTAGGCTATACTGCTATCATGCCACCTTCATGAGAACTGCCATGGCAATGGCATTTACAAGAAGCAAAGCAGCTTCTTGTTAAAAAATAATGCCCAAAACTTACAAAAAAAGGAACAAAATGGCACATTAAAAAAATAATAAAGTATCACACATGGTCTTCCCCTATTACATAAATGAAATATGTGGGAGGGGCGACTATGTGATAAAGCATTTATCTTGTGTAGTTGCCATTGACCTCTTGTAACCATCACTCATGGCTCCGCCACTGAGTTGTGAGGTTACTTGAGGTCAATGGCAACTACACAAGACAAATGCTTTATCACACAGTCCCCCCCCCATCCCCACATATCCCTTATTTATTTATAGTATTTATCTTTGCAACAACTTTGTTAATGCACCAGTTAATGCAGTTAGGGTAACTTAATACCTCAAATGTAAGGAAATGTAGCATTAGGGTTTCCCACACTAATGATCCCCCCCCCAGTAGCAAAAGGAAAAATCATTAGGGTTTTGGGTCTCCAGTGTCATGGTGAATCAGTGGTGGGGTCTTCCTTGGGTGTTGCCAACCCTAGTGCCCACCCCATTCAGTGAGCAAACAATGTCACACATGATCTCCTTTCTTCATGCAGGGCCCACGGGGGGGGAGAGGTGAACATTTGGGTTGTAACCCCCAAGGCATATCTCACCATTGATTCACTAAAACTCTGAAGACCCAACACCCCAAAGCTTTTTCCTTTTGCTGAGGGTCCTGTGGCACCCATCCCTCCATAGATGTGTACATGTATGTTGCTGTGGAGGTGCAAGGTCCTAAGGGTTTTACAATTGCATTTCAACCAAAACAGCAACCAACTTGCCAGGATAGCCTTGTTATTATTCCACCTCATGAACACCATGCTGAGAATTTTCAAATCCCTGCCGAAACGTCATTCCATGCCACTGCAACATCATTCCTCACCACAGGTGCGAAAACACATTTTGAGTGGGTTTGAAAAAAAAACAGCTGTTGCATTCATGAGGTGGTATAAAAATTGGCCACCTTGAAGATTTGGAGTAAAAATATTTAAAATTACCAAAGTCATGAACAAGTATAGTAAAATTGCAATGTATGTGTGGAACTTTGGCATTTTGACATATTTTGACCCCAATTTTAAACATAGTCTTCACATGACCCCACCTAATGAACAAGGGCATTACGATTTTTCAAATACCACCCAAAAGGTGATTTCACCAAGTGACCATGAATTCACTTTCTAGGGTGGATTTGCAGAATTCTACTGCCATTGTTAATGAGGTGGGGTCCACAAAAGGCCATGTTGAAACTTTGGTGTAAAAATATGAAAAATGGTTAAGTTATGATTCAGAATTGTAAACCCCTTTGAAATACATTGAACTGAACTTACGTTAGTCTCTCATATTACAGTTGGCAGTTCCAGCAGCAAGACATGTCTTCAATCAGAGAGTGAATCTTTGCTCAGTGACCTGTTTGGGTGTGTGAGGGTGTACAGAGGGGTGTAGGGTGCTGAGTGGGGGGTGGGGAAGTCAGATCACTGAGGAACCATTTGTTTTGTAGGTTGAAGAAGAAAATAAAACATTGAGGGACCTTTTTATTTATTTGAAACAGGGATGGCAATCATAGAGTGGGGGGCCACTAGACACCAGGGAAAGACAAAAAAAAAGTATAGGGATGGTGAGTGGAGGGTGGGGTGTGCCACTAGATGCCAGGGAAATAAAAACTGATTATGGGGATGGCTATCAGAGGGTGGAGGGGTCCACTGGTATCCCATTAATATGGTGACTCATTATTGGTGCTGTGATGTTAGCAAAGGAATGCTACCGCAAGTTTCATTTGTGGCTTTGCTTTTTTGCTGTGTTCTGTTTTGGGCATTGGAGTCACACCCTATCTCCAACATGCCATGACCCGGAGTTGTTTATATAAATAGAAGAGGGTGCAGTAGGTGTGTACAGGGGGTGAAACCCCCCCTCAGTATTTTATGGGTAAAGGCAGGTCGCTCATACTGCCAGATGACACACTGTCCTAGCGCTGTAGCTGCTGTCAACATATTTCTTGTGCTCTGTTTTACATTCTGAAATCGATTGGTGCTGCAGCATGGGTGAACTGGTACCACTAGACACCAGGGAATGATAAACTTATAATGAAGATGGCAATCAGGGGGTGGGGCTTGCCACTAGACATTAGGAAAATACAAATATATTAAAGGACAGCGATCAGAGGATGGGGTAGGCAATAGACACCAGGGAAAGAATAAAGCATTAAGGGGATGCCAATCAGAGGGTGAGGGGTCCCAATAGATATCAGAGAAAGATTCAATTATTAAGGGGATGGTGATCAAAGGGTGGGGGGGTGCCACTAGATACCAGGGAAAGAGTAAATCAGTAATGGGACAGCAACTGAGGGTGGGGGGTGCCACTAGACACCAGGGAATGGTGATTCACTGCTCTCACTGCATTATGCAGCATAAGTTCCAGCTGTGGCTGCAGAAGTCAAGAAAGTCCCACTGTTCTCATACAGAGAATGCGAGTGAAGGGCTTCTCTCACTAAGCTGGGCACCCTGGATTTGAGGTGCCCAGAAAAAGTATTTCTGGCCCTTATAGTAAAAAGCAAACATCAGAATCTAGCTAAACAGGGCTTGTTTGGCTAGGTTCTGGTGTTTGTTTTTTAAAATGCTAGCATTTTATGTATTTTCCCTGCTAGTTAGTTTGTGGAGAACAGCAACAAGATGGTGGTTCTCATGGCACAAAACAGTTTTGGAAGCTGTGCCAAGCAGGTGGTGAATATCCAAAAAAGGTTCCTGTGGCATCATATTTTTCATTTTGCACCAGAACATTAACTCAAAAACCCTACTGTGCATTCTGTGAACAGGGAAAAACAAAACTTTAAAGCCTTATAACTCTGTAACCATTTACTATATTTTCAGCAGACATTTCAAAGGAACTACTTTAGGACATCCCACATGTGCTCTTCAAGTTTGGGGAAGAAATTCCATTCCATATAGGCTGTAGATGACAGCAAACAAATCACCTGTGTTAAGTACATTTTCAGACAAACAACATATGCCGATCTCTGACACTGCACAGGCTGTCATCACAAAACTTTCCATAGATCAGCACCTTGCCTACTAGACAACACATGCTAAATTTGAGCTGATTTAGTCAAAGGGTTGCAAAGCTATTAATGTGCAAAGGTAGGAGTTTAACATTGAACAGGCTACTTAACCCTAACTATAGGGGTGTGACTGTTCCCGATTAGAGATGCAGCAAAGTTTAAATTCACCTGCCAAGTTAACTCAAAGTGGTCAACTTTGAATTCACGTAGCAGTACGCAAAATTTCGGTAAAATATCTAAATTTGTCTTTAATGGATTTCGCGTTGTTTACTTCATGTTCAATTCACATTACATTTTGAGAAGGAGAAGTTGGTAAGAAACAGCCTACAGATCACATGTCTGACTGGCTGCAGGTCACATGATGTAGTCAGGTAGTTAATTAGGCAGGAGGTCCATGAACTAGTTACACTTTCTCCCTTCTGGTGCCAATTCCATAGTGCCATACGCCTGCTCTTGAGATGAGCATGCTGGCACCCAGTGCCCAGATGGCTACCCTTGTTACCAAACTTCACTTGTGCTTGGCAAAGCTGGCAGATTGCCACTGTTTCATTGCTACCATCTTGTACAAAAAAATACCAAACTAGGGATTTTTATGCATTACTCTTCATATGTCACTGCTGGTGCTGCATATGGAATGGCAGTTTGGATGGCGTTGAAATGGGGGTGTACTGTATGATTTGTTGTGTTGTGCTCACTTGATCTTTGACTGAACATCACACTCTATGACTATTACTTCAGGGTCATCAACAGACACAGCTACATCAGAACTTTGAGGAGGGGGGATTGAGTAACAGACTGTTTACAATCAGCCACCTTCACTTTCTTTTTGTCCAGTTCCCAAATGGGGTCGCTAGCATCATCATCATAATCATCATCCACAAATTCACTTTGGATACTGTCCTCCTGTGGAGATATTCCAACAACAGCCTCAATATTATCCTCCACACTTTTTTCGTCAACATCTGAATGTTTGCATGGCCTAACCTCAGGAGCAGTGGAAACATGAGACTGTGAGTCATTAACATGATCAGAATCATGTTCAACTGCTGTGGGAAGTGGGACATCAACTACGCACAAGTCTGCAGATTCAACATTTTTCCCACCTGATAACTTTGCCCAGGTTGAACTTCTAGCAATACTCCTGCTGTTATCAACCATGCCGTCACTGACGTTACCACCAGCAGGGAGAACAGCATCTCCAACCAGCACTGAAGTGATTGATTTAACTGTGAACAACAGAGTTGGAGAAATCCCTTTACTTGCAGCAACTACTACTTTTCCCTTCTGCTGCTTACTACCTCAGCCACAACCACTCTTAACACTGCTAGACTTGCTAGCCCCTGATGAACCTGCCCCATCATCACACCTTCCATTGATAATAGTCTTCTTGGCAGCAGCGCCACATCCATAAACAGCTTCACAAGACTGTCTCTTTGCAGGCATTTTTTCAAGATTGCACAGAAAATTACCAGCAACTTTATATTTTTGCAGTTTTGATGGGATAGGAAGCAAAAAATGAAAGAGGTGCAGCTGTACAGGCACAACACAAGACCTTAACCAGTCTTCAAATATCCAATAGTCCAAAAACAATACCTTTTTTTTGGGGGGGGGTGTTACAGCAGTAGCTAGTAGCTACACAAAAGTAGAGGAAAATATTGCTGACAGGCTGAGAAATTCAGAGTACTGCTATTGTGGTGCCACAATAAAATGTGTATCAATTTACACCACACACACAGATTAAAGGTCAGGCACAGAAGCTTTAACTGTTCAGTAAACTACAACACAGACAATCTTTTAAAATGCTGGAAAACATGCCCAGCAAAAAGAAACAACTTATAAACAATTAAGTGAAGTTGTCCTGTGTGTACCTGAACACACAAATAATAAAAAGCTAGCCAATCACAGGTGGAAAAACTGCTTTTGTCACTAATCTCTTTTTTACACCACAGATCTGCCCCTCCCCTGAGGCACACTTCTACAGTGTCTGTCAGTATATTAACATTCAAGATTCACACAAAATCAATAACTGCTCGATGATATAAACACACAAGGGTTGACTACAATCGATGTATTAAATTCTGACACAAAATGTTGTGGCAAAATGTGTTTTTAAATAGGGAGTCTGGTCAAAAGTACTACTACTTTGCAGAATCAGCCTGCCCCCAATAGCTGTCATACCAAAAATTAGGTTTCTACATTAGCCTGTTTTAAAGTTATGAGCTATTTTGTAATCCTGATCTCACTCCCTGTTCAAAAAAGCCAGTTTCGGTGACGAACCACTGATGATGTCACAACCAGAACTCACATACTATCTTTCCTGCCAGCAACCTTATTGGATCTGTTTCTCTGAAGTTGCAGACACTGTAACTGCAGTAATCATTAAAAAATGACAGAAATGCCTGCAGTGCTTGCATTTACATAATGTTCAGATGCATGGTACTATACTTTAGAGTGCATCAGGAGCCAGTTTTGGAATGCAGTGCTGAATCAAAATAGAGAATGTCAAAGTGGTGTCCAATTTTAGAATGTTTTTTGAGGAAACATGCAATCTCAGCATGTGGCAGAGATGAGCACATCTCAGAGTGTGGTGGGACACTCAGTATCAGAATGTGACAAGGACACACATCGAGGAATTTAATGGAGACTGGGAATTCTGGAAAATAGTAAGGATATACACTGTAGGAATAAGACAGGACACACCATTTTAGTTTGAAATTGCTTGTCCTTGACACATTCCAGAATTGTATGCATCCACCACATTTCAAAACTGTGCATTACATGCCCACCACAATCCAACATTTTGCATCCCGGCCATATTCCAAAATTGTGCACCCTGCAGCATTCCAAAATTACAGATCCAGACAACGTTCCAAAGTTGTGTTTCAGTGCTACATTCTGAAACTGTCAGTGCCACATTCTGAAGTCGTGCCTCAGTACCACATTCTGATGTCATGCGTCAGTGCCACATTCCAAAGTCATGCATCAGTGCCACATTCCAAAATAGTGTGTCACCATCACTTTCCAAAATTGTACACCACCACCATATTCCGAAACTGTCATGGTCACATTCCAAAACTGTGCATCACTGCCACATTCTAAAAATGTGCATCAGTGCCACATTCCAAAATGGTGCATTACTGCCACATTCTGAAATCGTGCATGACCGCTACATTCCAAAATCGTGCGTCACCATCACATTCCGAAATCTTGCGTCACTGCCACATTCCAAAATCGTGCATCACTGCCACATTCCAAAGTAATGTGACTGACACATTTCAAAATCATGCAAGATCACCACATTCCACAATTGTGCATCACCATCACATTCCGAAATTGTGCATCACCGCCACATTCAAAAATCTTGTGTCAGCGCTACATTCTGAAATCATGCATCACTGTCACATTCCAAAATAATGTGTGACCACCACATTTCAAAATCATGTGAAACTGTCACATTCTGAAATCATGCTTCACCGCCACATTCCGAAATTGTACATCACTGCCACATTCCAAAAATGTGCATCAGTGCCACATTCTAAAAATGTGCATCAGTGCCACATTCCAAAAATGTGCATCACTGCCACATTCCAAAATTGTGCATCACTGCCACATTCTGAAATTGTGTGTCACTGCCACATTCCAAAATCATGCATCACCACCACATTCTGAAATCGTGTGTCACCACCACATTCCAAAATCATGCATCACTGTCACATTCTGAAATGGTGCATCATTGCCACATTCCGATATTGTGCATTACCACCACATTCAAAAAATCTTGCGTCACCCCCACATTCTGAAATCATGCATCACCATCACATTCCAAAATAATGTGTGATTGCTATATTTCAAAATTATGTGAGACTGCCACATTCTGAAATTGTGCATCATTGCCACATTGCAAAGCAGTGCATCACCACCACATTCCAAGCTGTGCATCACAGCCATATTTTGAAAATTTGCATCATCGCTAGATTCTGAAATTGTGCGACAGCATCACATTCTGAAGTTGTGCATCACCGCCAAATTCTGAAATTGTCCGTCACTGCCACATTCTGAAACTGCATGCCTCCTCTACTTTTTAAAATTGTACCTGCCTTCCATGTTCTGAAAAAGTGTTAACTTTCAAATTCCAATACTGCCTGTCATTGCCACAGTTTGAAAATGTACATTCCCACCATATTCCAAAACTGCACATTCCCATCACATTCTGAAAATGAGTATCACTGCCACATTCAAAAATTGCATGTCCAAGTTACATTCTAAAATTATGCGTCCCTGCCTCATCCTGAAATTGCATGTGACTAACATATTCTAAAACTGAGTCACTGTCACATTCTAAGATTCCGTGTCCATGCTGCATTGTGAAATTGAATGTTGCCACCACAATCTGAAATCAAGCATACACACCAACCACGTTCTGAAATTGTGCATCACCACCACAAGCCAAATTAATGCATCCAAGAAACATTATGAAATTACAGATCCCTGCTACATTCCACAACTATGTGTCTCCTGCATTTCCAAATTGGTTATCTCTGTCACATTCTAGAACTATACAACACCGCCATGTTATGAATTTCAGCATCCCTGCCACTTTCCAAAATTGTGTGTTGCTGCTACTTTCTGAGATTGTGTCATTGCTGTATTCCACAGTTGCAGTTTGGTGGTATTTTGAAATCTCATCTCTGCAGTATTCTAAAATCTGTACATATTTTTGTCATTTTAATGCCATGTTTTCCATTGTATTCCAACTCCCCATCACATTCTTAAGCATTATACCTTGCATCTGCACAGTATGGAAATGCAAGCCCTGACCCACCCAATGTCATCTTTCCTTTTTCAGATATTTACTACAACTGCAGTATTATGTAACGTAGGATAAATAAGTCTTGTAAGGGAGTTTGCATAAAGTACTAGGCTATGAGTTCTGGTTGTAACATCATCAGTAGCCCTTTACTGAAACTGGCTTTTTTGAACAGGCGGTGATTTTAGGGTTACAAAATGACTTGTAACTTTTAAACAAAGTAACTTAGAGATCTCATTTTTGGCACACAGCTGATTGGGTATATGCTGATCCAAATTCTGAATTTATTGATGCCAGAAATTTTGGCCACTCTCCCTCTTTGAAGGTTTTTCGATGGTTTGATTCTCAGTCTCTAAGATCAAACTGTCTCCAGCTTTCCACTACACACACTACGCTAAACTGAGGCTGTGCAAGACAATATAGAGCCCATGTGACCTTGCATCCCACAAATCACTGCAAAATTTGCCTTAAAGAGAAAAAAGCAAAGGCAAAGTAACGTGAAGTCCATAGAGAACAATGGGAACTTCACGTTACTTCGAGATGCAAAGTTATTCACATCGCTTTGCAGAATATTACATGAAATTCAGGTTATATGCAAAATACTACATGTAGCAAATTTTAGGCACTTCGCTCGCCACTGCACCTGATATAGAAATAGATACAGATACAGATATAGATGTTGTATATATAGATGTAGATACAGATTTAGATGTTGTAGATATAGATGTAGATATAGATATAGATACAGATATAGATGTTGTAGATGTAGATGTAGATGTAGATATAGATATAGATACAGATATAGATGTATATATAGATGTAGATACAGATATAGATGTAGATATAGATGTAGATATAGATATAGATACAGATATAGATGTTGTAGATGTAGATGTAGATATATATATAGATATAGATGTTGATATATATGTAGATATAGATACAGATATAGATGTAGATGTAGATATAGATATAGATACAGATGTTGTAGATATAGATGTAGATATAGATATAGATAGAGATACAGATGTTGTAGATGTAGATGTAGATATAGATATAGATATAGATGTTGTAGATACAGATATAGATATAGTTATAAATTATAAAATGGCAGAGTAAAATCCAGTAATTTGATTGACTCTTATTTATGCGTAAAATATGGTTTACACATGGTTAGAAAAAGGACTGCTCAGCAGTGAAGAGTCTGGAACCCAGATCAATGAGCATTTGGAACACAGTTATTTCAGTAAGCCCCCTGCAGCCAGAACTGATCTTCCACCACAAACATGGCTGCTACCTTTACACTGTAAAAAAAAAACTTCAGCTGTGCCCTAAAAATAAAAATACCTGAAATAAGATATAAAAAAAAAATTAAATGTTGTTTCCCTGATTATTACATTCTCCTGACATACATAAACAATTTAGAAACATTAAATATTGTTTATAGTTTTCACTACAACTATTTCTTTGCTGATAGTGAAAACCCACCTTCTGTCTTTACCTGCTATTCAGGAAACTCTCTCCTTGCCTTGACAGTGAGATAATTGTGTCTCTGGCTGTAACAAAGTCCTTTATAGTATACGGTTAGGGTTTATTGTGGATGGAAAACAGTGGTTTTCCAAATCCTGTTGTAGGACAGTTCAAAGGTCAAAAAAGTTGTTGTACTATCATTCTGACATCACAACGATAGTACAACAACTTCTTAACCTTCAACTGTTTCCTGATTGGCTGAAACATTGGGCTTCACAAAAAAAAATGTACAACATGGTGGCGCTGCTAAGCGAGCGGTTGGCCACGAGCTTCTCAGATAGTTTGGACACAGACTGCCATAGTTGGCGCTGTGTTTCCAAACTATCAATTTGTCAACAGTCTAATTTTTTTAAATAAATGAGTGGTCCTGGGGACTAAAGCTCAGTCAGATGACAGCGAGAACCTTCAGGATCGGTAACGGAGCGGGACCCCAGCGCTCACTAGGAGGAAACGGCAGTGTCTGAACAAGCTACAGAAAGGTACAGAACCAACAAATACTGGCTGGCACATTTTGGGGGAACCATATACTATATAAAATAACAGATAGTGAACTGTGTACAACAAGGCTGTGTTTCCATCTCAGGGGGTTGATGACATCATAGGGCCTCTTGAGCTTCGCTGGAGGTCTATGATGTCATCAACCCCTTGATGGAAACACAGCCTTGTTGTACACAGTTCCTATCCATTATTCTATATGTTGTCTGTGTGTACAGTATGTTAGGAGAGAAACATTCTGCCAGTGGAACTGAGCAGAATTTTGAATCCATGTATTCTATGGTAAACATTCCATGATAAACATTCCATATCTAGAATGTGGAGAAAAACAGAGAAAAAAAACAGGAAGAAGAAAGTAGACAATAATACAATTACATCCTCAATGACATCACTTGCAGTGGGCAGAAGAACTATTTTATCACAGATGCACACAAGTAAATCTATTGTTTCTACATAAAAACATGCTTTTCCCAACAGTAAAATGTAAAAAATAAAAAGGAGCCAATTTTATAAGCTCAATACGGCACCCAGGGATGGGTGTAAAACATATTTTACAGTACGTCCAGTGGCTGACATCACTCAGCCTGCAGCCTCATGCCTTGCTATGCTGCTGGCCATGCTGTAAAATATATTTTACACACATACCCCTTTGTGCCTTATTGTTTACATATACTCTCGTCCCGAACCTATGGACTAAATACACTTCCCCAGTCCCCCCACCCAACCAGAATGCATTTTACAAGAAGACCCTCAACCAACCCCCTCTGGCCCCCACTGCCCTTCTCCCCCAACCAGGACTCAGAAACAATATTTTACAGTGAACCTGTAACAAAGAAAACAGTTCCCTAGTACAGAGAGTCTGCTCTGTTCAGTGTCCATCTCAGAAATGGTGCTGGCACATGAATGAATGGTGACACCTTTGCTCTTAGTAAAATCTGATTGGCTGCATTTTCAGCCAATCAGGTTTTAATAAGAGCAAAGACTTCACCATTTATTAATGGACCAGTATCATTAGTTACCAGGAGGAACACTGAACAGGGCAGATACTTTGCACCAGAGGACTGTTTTCTTTTTTGCAGAATTTTTCCTTATTGGATTGGCAGTTTAACCTAGAGGTTTGAGCAGTGAGCTGTGAATGAGCTTGGTACATACAGCAGACTTGGGTCTGACTCACACAACCTCCAGTTGCATACTATGTGACCTTCAGTGAGTCAGTTAACCTTCCCAGTGTGCCTGGGTTGTCCCTGTAAAGGGGCCTTGTGCCCATTGGCCTTAACAAGTAACCACAGAATAAAAATAAACTATAAAAGATTTTATTGGATGCTGGTAAGGGGGGAGGGTAGTGTGGGCTATAGGGGGCTAGGTGGGATTTTTTCTTGTAAAATAGAGTCTGATTGAGTGGGGGGAGGTGGGTGGAATGTGTTTGGTGCATATGTTGGGAGAAGTGTAAATATCAGAAATTATAACTTGCTCTGCTTCAGCTAGACTTGTTAACTTTTACATAAATTTGCCATGGTGGTGTGGAAGAGGAAGGTGGGTGGTAGCAGGGGAATGGGAAGGAGGTTATGCAATTTAAAAGTGTTTGGGAGGTGTGAGGGGTGGAATTATGGTGTGGGAAGATTGTTCCCTGATGACTGATCTGGGACAGTGTAGTCTGAGACCAGTTTTGAGCAACCTGCTCTGAGACCAGTTTTTGTGCCACCTGCTCTGAGATCAGTTTCTCTTTTCAGCTGAACTGGTCTGGGAGCAGTTATTGTCACATATGTGTCTAATCACAGGCTTGCTAGGCAGCAGCCATCATAGTGTAGCGGTTAGTGTGCTAGGCTGTGATCCTGAAAGTCTGGATTTGAACCTCACTTTTCCCTGAAATTCTTTTGACCCAAAATTTCACTGGTGTGGTCATCCATGGCAGTGTGAAGTTGGTAATAGTAAATCTACACTAAAGGGAGTTGGTGCAGGAAAAAACTAAGTGCAACAAAGAAAGCTCCTGTACAGTAGTGAAACCGACCACAGACCAGGTTGCTTGGAAAATGGTCTCTGACAAGGCTGGTCCCAGACCAGGTTGCTTGGAAACTGATCTCTGACCAGTCATCAGGGGAACAAACTTCTGCAGCATGTAATTACACCACAGTGGGTGGGGGAGGGATTTTATGTAATATAAAGATGGCAGTTTGCTTATTTTTCTCTGGTGGATTGCACAGATTTGCATGATGGGACTACATGAATTTCCTAATTCACCTGTGAAATGGCAGTTTTCATAGTTTCACTGTGCAAGTGTGGGCAATTTGCTGGGCAAATGAATATGAGAATTGCTGTCATTGAAGCAAATTTGCCAAAATTCACAAATTCTTTCACAAAGCAAATTTCTGTAACTTCACACACTACTACAGTAGTGAGAATAAACCTGGGATTTATATACTGACAGAATACCCTGTCTTCTCTGGGTGCTGCTTCCCCTTCCTATACATCCCAGCATCCCATTGCCCTTCCAACTGCCCTATTGCATTGCACTGTTGTATGACATTATTATATTTTTTTATTAAGTATACTTTATTAAATTTCAACACTACAATCCACAAAATCATCAAAACAAAAACCAACAATAAATAAATAAATAAATAATATTCAACCAGATAAAAATGAAAACCCACAACAACCTCCCACACCCCCTAAACAAGTATGTCCCCCAGAGCTCTCAAGAACTCAACAATCCAAGAACAATAACCATCCCAAATCCAAATAAGACAAGAAAAACCTCCCAGGTACTCTAAGCACATCATTTAAAGTGTTTTTAACCAAGCATATAATAGCTCTATTTTTCAAGAAAGGAAGAACGTCAATGACGAACATTGGCGCAATGTGCAATTCTAAATTTAGGGTTCTAAGGAGTTTGTTATGCTAATCAATCAATCAATAAGTTTAGTTGGTCGACTATGACAATAAAATCATCACAGTCATTACAAAATGTTAAAACAATATAACACTCATAAGTACAATATAGTGAGAGTGAGTAAAACATAAATACAAATTATTATTTACATTAAAAGACAAGAAGATGCAGTTATATTTGAGTATATTGAATTTTATAATGGCCAAAACATTGCTGGTTCAAGAACAAGACAGAAAAATTATCTATTTCTGAAACCAACAATACCGTCCTTATTCCATCTGAATGATGGATAGTGGATGCAATTATCGGGATCATAATTTTTGTTCATGGTACCATAGTTCCAGTAGGTCCAATTATTTGCCTGTTAGCTATTCCTTTTTTTCCTTTTCAGCTTAATTACTGAAGCTAGGAAGTTAGCTATAATTTCAGCATCCTCAATAGTAGTGTGATGAAGAGGAATAAATATAACATCATACTGTAGTTAAAATCAGCATAACGGGTTAATTTTGTCTGGAGGTACTTGCTTCTTGGCTTGGTATATAATGGACATTGTGCAACTACATATGAAATGGTTTCCTTAAATCCTTTTTTCAATGGGTATTGGTTATCCAAAGATACTGTCCCAGAAGTATAATTTTTATTGAGGTGAAAAAAATGTGAATTTATTATTTCAAATCTGGCTCAAGCGATCATTTTTTTGTGTTCAGGAGTAAGAGGTAGTAATAAGTAATCTTCTAGATAATGTGTTATTTTATTTATTGTACTTGTTATTTATTATCTTTGACCTCGAAATAATCACCCTAAACTCTATAAGTGCTTTGATGGAAATTCTGCCCAATTCAGCCTTTACCATGGCTGTGGATGTAGATGTAGAAACTTTAAGAGCTTTATAAAACTAGTGAAGAAGTGTTTCTAAATTATTTGAGAAATCCGGTTCCCAGATTTCTGCTCCATATAACAACATTGGGTTGATATTGACTTCCCCTGCTCTGATGGTAGCTCCAGTAGTTTTTCCTCCATGACTGGAGCTGAATTTGAGAAGTGCTTTGGTGACTTGTTCAGTTTTTGTGATCTGTTGTGTAAAATACTGTCTCCATTTTGTATTAGGAGTAACTTTTATTCTAAAATAGACACAATCTCTATTTTTGTCTTGTCAAGAAAAAAGGAGATATTGCATTGATTGGAACCAAAGATCATTACTTTTGTTTTATTAAGTTTTATCCTCAATTCCAATGTATCACATTGTTTTTTAACAGTATTAATTTTATTCTTCAATCTACTGCGAGATAATAAAAATAAAACAATACTATCTGCATAAGCGAATGCATGACAAGGGGTCTCATTTATCTTAGGTGAATCATATTAATTTTGTCATCAAATGGTAACAAATCATTTATGTAAGTATTGAATAGTATCAGAGCCAATAAACAGCCCTGTGTGACTTTGCAGTTGGTAAGAAAGGGATCTGTTGGAGTATATTTGATGTCAAATCTAACCATTGTGTTTGTACCTGAATGTAATTGATATATAGAGGCAAGTAGTGGATTGTCTATTCCTTTCTGAATTAAAATCTCCCACAATAGAGCCTTATTAATAGGGGGATACTAGGATGCATAGGGAGAGGCATCACCAGTAGAAAACAGGTAGTTGTTATCCCTCTGTACAGACAGCTGGTGAGACCCCATCTGGAGTAATTTGTGCAGTTCTGGAGACTCAATCTCTGCAAAGACATAAACAGGATGGAAGCAGTCCAGAGGAGGGCAACTAAAATGGTGCAGGGTCTCCACCAGAAGGCATATGAAGAGAGACTTAAGGAGCTTAATATGTATAGCCTTGAGGAAAGGAGGGAGAGGGGGGACATAATAGAAACATTCAAGTACCTCAAGGAAATCAACAAAGTCCAAGAGGGTAGCATCTTTCAAAAAAAGAAGTGTGCAAGAACAAGGGGGCACAATTTGAAGATGGGGGGCAGCTCAGAGGTAATTTAAGGAAGTATTGTTTCACAGAGAGAGTTGTGGATGCATGGAAAGGCCTTCCGGAGGAGGTTGTGGAGTCAAAATCAGTGGTGGAATTCAAGCATGCATGGGACAGTCATAAGGCAATTCTAGGGGGTTGGGGTAGGAAGAAGTAGGCTGCTGGTTAACTAGGATCTGCAGCTTATCCATGAGGTAGGGAAATTGGCAGACTGGGTGGGCCAAGCGGTCCTTATCTGCTGTCAAATTCTATATTTCTATGTTTCTATGAAATCAAATGCAGTAGTGAAGTTTATGAATAAGGCATATATTTTCATTTTTTAAATGAATGTATTTTTCCATTAAATGAGAAAAGCAAAAGATGTTATTTATGGTAGAAAATCCAGGCCTAAAGCCTGCTTGAAAGGAGGACAAAACATTCTTGTTATCAACCCATTTTATGATTTTTTTTTAAGTTCCTCCTCAGACACTTCGACTGGCCACTCCTTCAGGACACCAAGGCTTCCACCACCACCACCGAATCCCATAGGCCATCCACTGCCCTTCTCTATTGCCATGTCTTGTTCTGGGTAACCCAACATAATCCTTCATCAGGAGGGCCCCTACTCCAGTGGGAGCAACCAGGGGAGGAGAGGAGATTCACTCCATAGGGCTTTCACATACCCCAGGCATGACAAGAGTTGGCATGGACACACCGTCCAGGCCATTGTGGTGCATGGGGGAACCAGCAACCATCATCCAATTGGCCATGGGGCATTTTTCCCTTTTCTTCAATTCCAACCACCCTCCACCCACAGTGCAGTGGTACACGCATGACATACTGGCTGGGCACACAGCGGTGCTTGGTCACCCATACCACAACATGTGTTGCCCCAACGGACCACCAGGACCCGCTCTACAGTGGTGCCAGCTCATGCCCAATCCCCTAGGGAGGAAAGCATCCACTGCTACCCTCCACTCCTGTTATCCCAGGCTCTGGCGTGAACCCTGGTCTCCAGCATACCAGGTGATTCCCTATCACCCAGTGCCATGGGGCTGGTGCTATGATTCTGTTTAATAGTATTCTTGTAAATACTTTAGATACAAGATCTAGTAAACTAATGGGATGATACTCACAAGGATCGTAGACCAAACCTTTTTTGTGTATTGGAATGACTGTTTTCCATGAACTTGGAATATATTTTTGTTTTAAGCAGACATTAAAGTAATTTGTCAATGTAGGGATCCAGAAGTTTATACATTCTTTAAAAATTTCACCTGGAATTGCATCTGACCCGAGGGCCAGCCCACAAACCACCCGGGAAGCCTCCTGCTGCCTCAGCTATAAAACCAATAGTTGACCTGCCCACTTCCCCTGCTCCAAATGATAAGTCTTAGTATGTAAGATAGCCAGTTCTGCCTTTTCATTCAACAATAAAAGATATTTAGAATGGACAGAATCAGTATAGCGCAGTGGTCTAAGGCTCTGAGCTGCAAATTTGGTGACATCCAGCAGACCAGACCTGGGTTTGAACCCCATAGCTTCCACTTGCATACTGTGTGACCCTGAGCAAGTCACTTAACCTCCTTGTGCTCCCCGGTCGCTCTTGTAAAAAAGCTTTCAGCTTAGTGCGCTATACCTGGTTAAACAACTAAAAAAAAAAAAAAGAAGCAACCTGGTAGGTTCTGGGATGGTGGGCAACAAGGTTCTGAGATTATTATCACCAGGTCTTTGTCCTCTCTGGGCTTTATTTATTTATTTGCTTTTGGTAACCGGGTGAGTGCACTAGGCATAGACATGCCTATTTTCAGATACGACCCGGGAGAGAGACAGTTTAACATACAAATGAGCACACATGTGACGCAGCACATGAGATTGGTGAACACGGTGAGGATGGAAGCAGTAACATTCAACTAAACAGTTAATTCAAAGAGTAAGTCACATTGGAATGTTAGAGATAATATTACAGTAAGAGGCAAAAACAGGAAAAACATTTAGGTAAAATACACAACTATAGTTAAAACCGTAAGTGAAAACAGGCATTTGCAAATAAAGGTTAACACACAACAAAGTACAGTAAGTGCAAAAAACTGAGGATGAGATGAGAGGGGGAGAGGAAGAGAGAGTTGGGGGGGTGGAGATGAGAGAAACAGGACATGAGAGATAGGTAGTTAGAGAGGTAGGGAAGTGGCGTACAAGAGGAAGGTAGTTTACTGAAAGAGAGGGTGGGGAGAAGAGGTAGTCTAAGGTGGATTAAAGCAGGTACATTGGCTGATTGAACGCAGATGTTCCCGGTGACGTGTTTTAAAGCTAGTATGGGTAGGTGCTCCATGAATATTAGGAGGTAGCGAGTTCCAGTATTTTGGGGCCATATGTGCAAAAGCGCATGTACCCATATTAGTTTTACATCTGGGAATGAGGAAAGGGGCTAGGTCAGCAGATCAGAGCCCATAGGAGAGAGGGTGAGAGTGGAGCAGACAGGCGAGTGATGATGGGATGCCAGTGTGGACAGTGTTATCAATAAGTGACCCAAGGGACTGGAGTCGTTGGGCAGAGGGGCTAGGCCAGTTTAGGTCAGAATAGAGTTGGCAATGGTGTTTGAGATGAGGTGATGCAGAGGCATAATGGCAGATATTGTTATAGGTGGTGTCCCACTTGTGGAGGGAGGATTTAGAGGCAGATAGGTACGTGACTGATCCATATGCCAGGGCAGGGAGCAGAAAGCCTTGAGCCACAGCTAGTCTAGCCGATGGGGTAAGGGCATAGCTAGTGCGGTAGGCACCACCTAATTTGGCGTTAACAGATTTACAGGTGTTAGTTGTGTGTAAGTCAAAATCAAGGGATTCATCCAGAATAATGCCCAGATATTTGAAGGATTTCATGCTAATCAGTGTGGAGCCATCAGCACAGGTGATTTTTAGGGCAGCTGGGTTTATTTTAAGTTTAGCGAGTGATCCAAAGAGCATAGAGTGTGTCTTGCTAATATTAAGAACAAGCTTGTTCTCTGTTAGCCAAGACTGAATAGTAGAGAAGTCCGAGGCAAGAGGTTGGTTGAGATCAAATGTGTTTCTTGCACTGTGATAAATCACTAGTTCATCTGCATAAAGCAGAGTTGAGCAGGTGGAAGCAAGCAACGGGATGTCATTTATGAAGAGGGAGAAGAGCAAGGGGCCAAGTATGGAGCCCTGGGGCACTCCAACATGAATAGATGAGGGATCAGATGTGGCTGAATTGAAAACTACAGCCTGCTTCCTATCGGACAGGTAGCTGTTAAACCAGGCCACTACATCAGTAGAGAAACCTAGGGAGCGGAGTTTTGAAAGAAGGAGGGAATGAATAACCAGGTCAAAAGCTTTCGTTAAGTCAATGAAGATAGCACCTGTCAGGAGGCCAGAGTCCATAGCTGCAAAGATATCGTTAGTGAGTTTGAGGAGGGCGGTAGACATACTGTGTCCCTTGTGGAAACCATGCTGGGAGCTAAACAGAAGGTTATACTTCTGCAGATAGTCTAGGGTTTGGGTTGCTACAAGTTTTTCCAGGATTTTGCTAAGGAGGGAGAGGATTGCTATAGGACGGTAGTTCATGATTAATTTGGGATCACCCTTTTTAGGAATGGGTGTGACCTTGGCTATTTTCCAGATGCTGGGGACTGAGCCGTGACGTAGAGATAGATTGAAGATTTTGGTTAGGGGAGAGGCTATAAGTGGGGCGGTGATTTTTAGAAGCCTGGGTTCCAGCCCATCGGACCCTGAACTGGTATTGTCTGGAGCTGAGAGGAGTAGTCTCAGAACTTCAGTTTTTGTAATACTCTGGAACCTGAAAGGGGGATATGTGAGTTGAGGTTTATCAGTGCCGTTGGGGGAAAAGGCGTATGCATTAGGGAAGGAGGTCTGGTAGCTGGTGAGGTCAGAAAAATGGTGGTTAAAAGAGTTTGTTATAGTAGCTGGATTATTGCAGTGTATGCCATTAATCAGCATGTCATTTGTATGTGCTGTTTGATTAGCTCCAAGGAGGGTTTTTATAGTAGGCCAGAATTTTTTTGAGTCCTCCGATGCTTTAGTTAGCAAATTTTTACAGAAGGAGCTTTTGGCTAATCGTATTTGCCTTTTGCATATATTTCTCTGGGCTCGGCCAGGAGCCCAGTGGATTTGAAGCGATGCCATGTTTTGTCCCTGGCCCTAATCAGCGCAAGTAGGTCTTTTGTGAGCCATTTCGTCTGTGATCCACGGATCCGACAAGTGACACAGGGAGCATGGGTGTCTTGAAGCACATGAAAGCAGGCAAGGAAATGGTCTAATGCCAATTGTGCATTGTTTGAGGTGTGAAAGGGAGACCAGTAAATCAATGTGAGATCATGTAAGAAAATTTTCTTGGTTAAAGTTAGCCAGGTTTCAGAAGGTGATAAGTTTAGGAGGCGGAGAAGGTTTACTAGTAGCATGCCAGGTGCAGTAGATTGGGGAGTGATCACTAATTGAGTCAGCTAGGGTCCCAGCACATGCTATCCTGTCCGGGCAGTTAGTAAGGACCCAGTCTATAAGAGTACTAGCCCGAGGGGGGGGCATGATCCTGGTAGGGTCCATAATTAATTGGTGAAGGTTTCGTCCTTGGACCATGGTAAGAGAGGACTGGTTTGATTTACTAGTCCATTTCAGGTTCAGATCCCCGAGTATGAGGACTTCATTTCAGCCAATGGTCTTTTCCACCTGAGATAGTAGTTCATCCAACACAGCTCTACCACCAGCCGGAGGGTTACAGGGGCAAACCATGTGAAGTTTCTTTGAGCCAAGCTGTAAGGTAGCATAGATCGCTCCGCAGCAAGATAGGGTAGGTTGGGCATTGTGGGATATTAGAAGGTGAGGTTTAAAGAAAATGGCAACCCCACCTCCCCGCTTAGTTGATGGCCTATCTTGCCGAATTATGTTGTAGTTAGGTAGTGAGCAGAGTGGATCGCAGTAGAGGGTTTTAGCCAGGTTTCGGATAAGCAGAGGATATCTGGGTTGTGTTGTGCAACCCATGCCTCAAGTTCAGCCTTGTTGCGAAGCAGGCTCCTGATATTCAGGTGGGCAATGCGGATGCCCTTGGTGTCATGCCAGTTTGTATCCTTACATAATAAGTTACTTGGAGGCCCTGGGTTTTTCTCAATATCCCTGGCTAACATCTGGGTTAGACAAAACCGGTGCCAGAGTTTGCGGCGGATGTAGGAGGTGGATAGGGTTAGGTTAGGTGCCGGTGATTTGTTCAGAGTGTAGAATAAATGGTAGTTGAATTTATAATGAATGAGAAGGGGGAAAGTGGCAGGAGACTGGTGTGGTGTTTTACACATATAAGATAGCCTGGAATAGTCAGGGTGGGTGTAGTTATGATTACTGGATATAGGGTAGTATAGTACAGGAAGCCATATAAGGTAGAAAGCTGTAGAGGCTACTAAAAGTATGATACATGGAGTGATGGCCATATTTGGTACTGTTATCAGTGGCATTAGGATAGTATAAGTGTGTGAAAGTGGAGTTTACCAGGTTTTTTAGAGTGGGCAACAGTAACAATTTAAATTACGATCAGGCGCCCTCTAGCAGTCAAAAGGTATAGGCTGCTAATGGAAAAGTGAGGAGATAGTTAATTTTGCAAGAGGGCATGTTTATGGGTGTGGTTTCACCCTATATAAGTAAAGCTGGACAAGGGTGGGTGTTGTGAGGGGCGGATGGGGAGCAGTCGTGAAGGTTTCAGTGATCAAGTACCCAAGTAATCAGTTACTCCGAGGTGGTCTCCTTCTTGCACAGGGAAGGCAGTTCAGTTAAAAGTGCCTAGTGCGTGAGGAACTGCTCATCAGCTTCGTGGTTTAAAACTATGGCTTCCCTTCACCGGTTTTAAAAGCTGAGGTACTTGCAATTACCGGTGCACTCTGCAGCCGTGGGGATTGCAGAAAAATACAGAACTGTAAGCACCTGAAACTATGAGCTCGCAGGTTGCCTTACAGTCTCAGAAATATAGGATTGCAAATGCTGAGGCACTTTGAAGTTACCAGCGCGCTCTGCAGCTTTTACAAATGGGGCAAATAAAATAAAATAAATAAGCCCCACTAAGTTCAATCAACGCTTTTAGTTACAATCAGCAGAAATGTACAGGTCTTTGTTTTCGGTTCTTGTTCTGGTTTGTACGCTGAGCAGAAAGTCCCGTGGAAAAAGGCGCCAAAATTAAAAATTCCCACAAAGGAAGGACAAGCGAGAAGGCACTGTAAAGGCTGGCGAAATTACCTTCAGTGCCTCAGGGACAACTATTCCTCGGTCAGGGGAGCTGCAGGGCAGGTGTGCCCTCCAGTAGCCGAGGCTAAAGGAGAAAGAAAGATGGTAAGCAGGCAGGTTTTATAGGGAGGGGAGGAAACAAAGTTCAGTACTTGAGAGTTTAGGGGACAGGGGTGGAGAGAGTAAAGTAGGTGGTGAAATCAGAGGCAAAGAATAAAACTTAATGCTGGAATGGCGTTACAGTAAGAAACAAATCAGGGCTATGCAGAAATGAACAATGTTAACACTCAGGTTCAGAAAGGACTAAACAGCTTGATTATCTATATGTGCCTCTACTTTGTATCTGTGTAAATTTCAGCTTACTTATCAATTTCAGGCAATTTTACAAGAACAGTCCCTTCAAGTGAACTATTCTTCAAGTGAAACTACCTCTGGCTGGAAGCTGCAATACTGAACATAGGATTTGCAAGAAAGCAAGTTGTGCTCACAACAGAGGGAGGTGAACCTTACAATTGTCTTTGGTTTGTAGCAGATATTCTGCAGGTGGAGGCTACTTCTAACTGAAAGGTGAAATAAGGAACTTAGAATTATCAGGAAAAGACAGTCTTTCAAGCAACAGAAGGAGGTGGATCTAGCTTTACTTTTGTTACAATTGTTAAGATTTTCAGTACAGGAAGAGTTTAAAGCACAGCTGACTTGTTTTGGGGCTGACTGCTTTCAGAGCACAAACCACCAGGCTGTTTTGGGGCTGGGGAGGTTTACCTGTGTCTGACTTGGATGTCTGCATTTTTCTCTGTTTGATTAACAGGGTATTTTCTCTGTCAAATTGTTGTGTAGGGCATCTTGCTGACAGGAAGGCACTCATCGCAGCGGTGGATCAGAGCTTTTAGCTGATTGTTTTGTGAGGGCACAGTTTAGGCCCAACCCTTCCCACACCTCACCCCACCCACTCCTGGAAATAGTTTCTTTATACCTGGGGTTCTGACATCATTTCCTCAAGAGTGCAAGTGCATATCCACTGTCATATCCTCTCTAGCACACTGCACTGACAATATAAGCATACACATTGTATAATATATATTTCTATATAACAAACCAATCACACACACACACACACAAAAAAAAGTAGATAAACATGCGGGAGTAGTGCAATGTAATGGCTGTGGGGCAGCAGTCTTCCGGGAGTCTTTCTGGAGGCTGAGATGCTGCCCTATTTGCAGACAACTCTCTGCCCTGAGGGAGGAAGTTGCCCGTCTTCAGGCCACACTGGACAGTAGTAAGGGAACCTTCCCCCAGGCCACACTGGATGGTAGGAAGGGAACCTCCCCCCCATCCAGAGAACACCATAGCCACCACCACTACCTCAGAGGTTGCGAAGAAAGCACAGCTGTTGGACCACAGTGGGCTCAGGGAGGGTAAGGATGGTGGAACAGAGGCACACCCAGTCAGTTATTCCACTCCACAATCCATACACCATTCTGGGGTAGCATAGCTCCCCTATGGATGCACCCGCAGAGGAGACTAAGGAAGAAAGGGGGGTTACTAGTGGGGTACCGCAGGGTTCAGTATTAGGACCGGTCCTCTTCAATGTCTTTATAAGTGACATTGCAGAGGGACTGGAAGGAAAAGTATGTCTCTTTGCAGATGACACAAAGATCTGCAACAGAGTTGATGCACAAGGTGGGGTGGAAAGGATGAGAAGGGACTTGGCAAGGTTAGAGGAATGGTCAAATGTATGGCAGCTTAGACTCAATGCAAGAAGTGCAAGGTAATGTACCTGGAAAACAAAACCCAGGGAAGAGTACACAATGGGGGTGAGATATTAACAACAACAAAAATGGAAAGAGACTTGGGGTAGTCACATCAGATGACCTGAAGGTGGGCAAGCAATGTGAGAGGGCAGCAAGGAGGGTTGGGGGATACTGGGATGCATAGGGAGAGGCATCACCAGTAGAAAACAGGAAGTCATTATCCTCTGTACAGACAGCTGGTGAGACCCCATCTGGAGTACTGCATGCAGTTCTGGAGACCCAATCTCCAAAAGACATAGACAGGATGGAAGCTGTCCAGAGGAGGGCAACAAATGGTGCAGGGTCTACACTGGAAGACATATGAAGAGAGACTTAAGGAGCTTAATATGTATAGCCTCAAGGAAAGGAGGGAGGGGGACATGATAGAAACTTTCAAGTACCTCAAAGTCCAAGAGGGTAGCATCTTTCAAAAAAAGAGGTGTGCAAGAACAAGGGCACAATTTGAAGATGGGGGGGGGGGGCGGCTCAGAGGTAATTTAAGGAAGTATTTTTTCACAGAGAGAGTTGTGGATGCATGGAACGGCCTTCCGGAGGAGGTTGTGGAGTCAAAAACAGTGGTGGAATTCACTCATGCATGGGACAGTCATAAGGCAATTCTAGGGGGTTGGGGTAGGAAGAAGTAAGCTGCTGGTTAACTAGGATCTGCAGCTTATCCATTAGGTCGGGAAATGGGCAGACTGGGTGGGCCAAGCGGTCCTAATCTGCCATCAAATTCTATGTTTCTATGTTGGTAAATTAGGACAAAAATACAGTGCAGGTCAAAGAAAAACCTTCCTGCGATCAAGTACCCAGGTAATCAGTTTCTCCGAGGCGGTCTCCTTCTTGCACAGGGCAGGCAGTTCAGTTAAAAGTGCCTAGTGCACGAGGAACTGCTCATCGGCTTTGCGGTTTAAAACTACGGCTTTCCACCACTACCTCCCCCATTCTGTATTCAGTTTTCAGATATTTTACCCCTATATGCACCAATGTAAACTTCTTGACATTAAATGTTAACTGACATACCATTGACCTCTTTTCTTATCTTCCCGAGTCCTCCTTCATAATTCTGACCCTTTCCTCACTACCTGCTCAGCCACAGGTCTTAGAATTCTCCTCAGAGAGGCATGCCTTTTCCTGTATCCCTACACCAATATCACAGATGAAGATGTTGAAGGACTGCTCCCAAAACTGATCACTGAATTACACCACTAGTGCCCCCTGACCTCTGAGTATTCCCCATTAAGGACCACCCAATGGGTTCTTCCCCTCCACCAATTTCCTGCTTATCTTGTGACTGTGTCCTCAACTCCATGGTCATGTATTTTCTTTCTATGAAGCTTTTTGCCATGTTCTGGTGGATACAGTGAGGCTCTCAGCCCTGTCCCCTCCACCTCTCATCCGGCACCCACCTCCACTGGAAGGTGACCCTGAGTTCGCCACATTTCTCCTCCCCCGTAACAAGGCTGGGAAGGGGAGGGCCATCCTCCCCTCACTCAGACACAGATATCCAGAGAAAGCCAAAGATCCAAGTGATCATGTGGGATAGAAGCAGTTGGGCAGGATTTCATGAAACCTGCTTTGACCAGCTTTTCTGTTTTCTTCCAGAGTACCCTGCTGTGGTGACATGCAAGTTTGTGTGCGTACAGGCACGTGCATCCTGCAAGAACTGGTAGCCCCTTCCTTCTACATCATTTGAGCTGCTGGTGCTACCTCTAAGCTTCTTCCAAGGGGTAGCTAAGGGCTCAGTAGGCATGCCTCCCTACTTGGGAGAGGAGAGATGTCTGCCAGAAGCTCAAACTCCCCACCCACGGTCAACCTCCATTGACTCAAGCTCATTCCTGAACTTGAGTTGCCGGCAGCATGGTGGGAGGTAAGGCACACAGAACCTCAGCCCCTCATGCCACTGGGCCAGCTTATTCATGCATCTTCTTAACCAACCATCCATCAGAGTTGAGGGCTTTATTTAAAGTCAAGGTACAGTATGGGGCATTTAGTCATTGTTTTAGCTTTGTTTTAGCTACTTGTGTGTCTGTTTTGTATCTTGCATGCAGTGGTGGGCTTTAAGCATGCAGGGGATAGGCACAAGGGAATTTTAGTGGGAAGCAAGAGGAGAAGCCAGAGATGAAGTAGGGTTTGCAGTGGCACTGTAAGCAGGGGAAAAAATGGGTAGACTGGGTGGGCCAAGCAGTCCTTATCTGGTGCCAAAATTCTGTATTTCTGTTTTCTTATTGACCACTTTTGCAAATTTACTTTGCATGCAGTGGCATTGTTTATACCTTAAGTGCACTTGGACTTTGTTACAGTGCATCTGCCTCCTGTCACTTTTCCACCACCTTCCTCGCCCAATCAATCAACTAGGTTTGTCTGACATGACCCTCCCCGTTAATCCTTGTTGTCTTTTCTCCTGAAGTCCATTTGCCTCCTAGAAACTTACCAGGCGCTCTCTTATTATGATCTCTAGTGGCTTGCACACTGTAGATGTCGTACTGGCAGATCTGTAGTTCCATGGTTCATTCCCGCTCCCACTCTTGTGCAGGGGAACTACATTTGCTCTTCTCCAGTTCCTGGGTACTATCCTTTTACCATTTAGCTGTTGAATAGCTCAGCTGGTGGCACAGCCCTGACCTGCCTCACCTCCTTGAGCACACAGGGATGCAACACATCTGGCCCATAGACATATCCACCTCAGTGGCTTATAGCCCCCTGGCACCCCTGCTTTTGAAACTGAATCTTTGCGGACACCCTCCCCCCTTCCCCCTTTGTTCTGATGGCTGTTAGGCGATGGCCACTTTTCCTCTACTGTCAGCACTGAACAATAAGACTTGTACAGGATGCTGGCCTTACCTTTAGATTCTTCCTTTTTGTCTCCCTTCTTCAGTCTCATTATTCCTCTTTTTTGGTTTTCACTTCCCTCATGTGTAATAAAAGGATGTTCTCCCACCCTTTCCCTCATCTATTCCCAACTCCGCATCAAATTTAGCCTTCCTCATGGCCCTGTTTGCCTCATTCATTTTGCTTAAAAACTCTTCTCAATCCCCCTCCACTTGCTCGGTTATGTGTTTTTCGAATGCTTTTCTCTTCTCCCTCACAGTCACCCCACCAAACCAAAGTGAATTCTTACACCTCCTATTCTTCCCTATAATTATAACCCTAACACAGAGAACTGTGACTTCTACTATCCCATTTTCAGTCACTTCCCACTTCATTCCTACAACCTCTGCTGCTTTAACCCCTTTGAGTTTCACCTCTAGCAGCTTCATCATCATCCTGACAGAATCAGCTGTCCTAAAATTCAGGATTTTTGTCTGTGACTGATTTCTCTTCACTTCAGGTTAGATGTCAGACTATGGAGTCTAGTGGTCATTGGTTCCCACGGGGTCAGACACTATGACCTACTCTATACTGTTCTGTTTGTGAGGAGCAACTCCAGGATAGTTCCTTTGTAAGCTTCTCAACCCTTTGTGCCAGTAATGTTTTCTGAAAAAAACTAAAGAAAACACTACCAGCTGCTGATTTCTTGAACTTAGTTCTACAAGGATCCTCCTGTTCACATCAGGTATTATGAAGGTACCCATTAACAGCACATCCTATTGCTTTGCTACTCTTCATATCTCATTTCCCAGTTCACTGCAGCTGCCTCTTTTGGACGTGGTGTTCCATATATATTTATTTATTTATTAGAACATCAGTTTAACAACCTTTGAACCAGAGGCTCATCTACAAAGGTACCTCGTCACAGTGAGGACAAAACAGTGCAAGAAACAAACATCAAGGCAGACAAAAAATCTGAGTACATTTAGGAATCAGCCAAAAAATACAGGCATTTGTCAAACACAGTATAGAACAGGCTTACATGTGCGCTTTACAGAGTAGACAATATACAGTAGTTACATGGAGATTGATTCAGTGGGCAGATAAAGGTAAGGCTGGGTGGAAGACATCAGAAGAGGAGTGTGGGGAAGATAGTAGCAGGTAAAGGTAGAGCTGGACAGAAGGTCAGAGCGGCTCAGCGAGCTTTGTCTGGGAGGATAGGAGGAGGTTTAGAGGCAGGTACAGCTGCGTGTTGAGAGCAGGTGATTTCTAAGACTAGTTTTAAAATAAGATAACGAGGCGGCATCAGTGACTCCGGCGGGGAGGGCGTTATACCAACAGGGGGCTCTGTAGGGGTAAGCCCTTTGACCTTGCGAGGTTCTCGCCCTCGGTATAACCAGTGCAGTTTTGCGGGGTATGCACTGTAGGGTTTGCACGGTGGATAGTGGCTGACAGACCCGGTGGGGATAGCCCAAGGAGTGATTTTTTTGTTAGGAAGCAGGTTTGGTATTTGAGGCGCTCATCTAGGTTGAGTAGATTAGCCATGGTGTAAAGACGGCAAGTGTGGGTTAGACTAGGAGCCCCAGTTATGAGCCTGCAGGCCTTGTTTAAGGTGAGGCAGATCTTGTGCAGGGCAGTCCGGTCTGCTGCACCATACACAGGTAGGCCATAGTCTACCAGAGATAGAACAGAGGATGTGACTGCAAGTCGGAGGGCATCCGTGGGAAGGCAGTTTTTATGACAATAGAGGATACCCAGCCTAGTGTTAGAGGCTGAGGCAAGGGCAGAGATGTGGGCATGAAAAGAGAGGGCAGGGTCAAAGGTTATACCTAGGTATTTATAAGAGTGAACTAGCTCAATAGGGAGTTTAGAAGTGGAGTGGACTGCTAGAGGATAGTTACGGATTTATTTTGGGGTGGGCAAAGAGCATGGTTTTGGTTTTCTTTAGATTAATTATGAGCCTGTGCTCAGTAAACCAGGCTTCATGCATTGTAGGATTCCTGCAGAGAATCCTGAAGTGAGATGGGATTACGGTCGGAGGCAAAGAGTACAGCATCATCCGCGTAAAGAAGGATTTTACCAGTACATACACTGGGCAGGGAGTTGAGAAAAAGGGAAAAGAGCAAGGGCCCAAGAATGGAGCCCTGAGGGACTCCGGAGCGGATAGGGCAGGTGCTGGAAAGTTTCCCGTTGATTTTCACATGTTGTGAGCGGGCCAACAAGTAGCTGGAGCACCAGGAAACAGGCCCAGTGGCAAAGCCTAAGTGACTAAGGGTAGTTAGCAGGAGGGGGTGGGAGACAGTATCAAAGGCTTTTGATAAGTCAATGAACACTGCACCTGCTAGGAAGCCAGAGTCCAGTGAGGTGTGAAGAAATATAATGATATAATGACATCCCCCTTCTTCCCTCTCTATCCCTCCCGAATGCTGCATACCCTGAAATGGTCCTATCCCAGTCATGGTACTGGATTGCCCATGTCTCTGTGATTGCCACAATGCCAAATGTGCTTCTGCCACCATTGCTTCCAGGCCACTGGTTTTGTTCTCTGTGTTCCTGACACTCATTCACATAGCCCTCCAAGTCACCTGTTTTTTTCCTCTCTTTGACTCTGACCCCGTCCCCTTAACCTTGCCTGCTCTTCCTTCCCTGCATCTGCCTCACCCCTCACGCTCCCTTCCTGGATCCCCTGCAGCCACTCCCTTGCAATTTGCCCTATGCACTCCATGCCTCCACACTTGTTATGCCTTGTTGTTTTCTCCATGTCTCCTAGCATGGGTGGAGAGGCCATACAGGCCTCTCACTTTTAAGTAGGTGCACCTATCAGCAACTGATCCGCCTTTCCCCTCTGCTAGGGTTAAACTGCCTTGATGCGCTCTATAAACACTCTCCCTTTCATTCTGTTGCCCTCCTCAGATGGGTGAAGGCCATCATGCTTGAAAAGTCTTTTATCTTTCCAAGAGTGTCCACAATCTCCCAGGTACCCCCATCCCTCCTCCTCCTTTATCACTCATTCAGCCATGCATTAAAGCAAATAATTGCATTAAAGTGTCCTGCACCCCCATACTAAACCAGCAGGACCTTAGAAAATGACACAGAGGTTGTTGTAAGCTTGAACCTTTCTCTTATCTGTCTGATGCTTTCCTTCACTGTCTCCAAGGGTCTGCAAGCCAGGTTGTTAGTCCCTAGGTGGAAAATGGCATGGAGCCCTTCCCCCCCTCTACTCCTCTGACAATTCTGTCTATTCTATTTTCATTCCTCAGAACTAAAAACCCTGTAAGGCTCCTCACCATCCTATTGCCTGCTGTCCCCACCACCACCACCACCTTCCATACCCCGTATAATGAAATCCACTATCATGAGCACTTTCCAGGCCCACTCCATCCTCTTGGACTCCAATCCCATGGCAAGTGTTTGCCTAGGGACAGACCTGGTTTTCTGAGAGGCAACAAGTTTCGGACTCCTCAATGGGGAGATAGGACCTGCTGTTTTACACAAGGGGCAAATTGGTTTGTTGTAACCACCTGAGGGCCCCACCCTTGTGAACTCTTTTTCCTCCACCCCCATTACCAACTACAGTCAGCCCCCCATTCTGGACCATAGATTTCCTCTTGGAAAGAAGAGCAATGGTTATCTACAATGGCATCCGGTATCTGCCTTCTTCCTAGATAAACTTCAAGCATCCAGCTGGGTCCCTCTCACACTATCCACTGACACTGATAAAGCCTTGTCCTTTTCTAGTTCAATTTTACCTAAGTATGGGACAATCATGCACTCTTTTTGAAGGTCATGTTGCCTGGTAACCATCTTGCATGGGTTATCACTAAACTCCTAAACTTTTCCCCTTCTAGCTTTGTTGCATGCCTTCTTATTTGTTGCATTTCCTCATTTGAAACACTGGGATGACCAGGACACACGTAAGAAGAAGGAATTTAATTTCAACATCTCACCTGAAGGTCAGCACCACCAACTGCTCCTGTAGGAAGAAAGTATAGCAGTGCAATATTAGTACTGGATAAGAGCTCGAGTGCCTGGTGTGAGGAGATTTGAACCCTTGACCTTCAAGCCCAGAGGCTAGAATGCTACCAGCACTAAGCCATGCTGACTAATACTAGGTCAGAGAGTGGAGTGAAAGCCATAAAAATCTAGTATCAAGACAAATGTTTAATCAATGCCACAGGCAACCATCAGCTGCCGCAGATGGCATTTCAAAGCATCTGCATTGATTTTCTCCAACAAAAATCAAACATGTCAAAACAATAGCAAGAGGATATAATGCAATCTGTGGAATTAGAACATATATTTGAGTCCCTGTGAATAAGTCTGGCATCGCGCAGTGAGCGGGGAGGGTGGAAGGGGGACTATTACAGTAATAAAGACATTAAAAAAACATGTTCAGACAAATAAGTGTTATGTAGTCATCATCTTTGATGCTTGCAAGAAACAGATCAGAAGCCTGTTACTTGATTTTTTTATTCCTTTGCAACGTGCGTCTAATGCCAGCCTTCTTTTTATGGTATCAAAGCCACTCTCTCTCTCTTTCTCTCTGTCTCTCTTTCTTGCTTATTCTCTGATGCAAGCAATGTGTTTAAAGGACTTTTTTGATGTATGTCATTCCAATTGATTGATCTCTCTTTTTGTCTACTTAAACTTATTTATGTAATTGCATCCTCTGCAATTTCAGAGTGACATACTGCAGGTGGGGGATGGGGGACTCGAAGTAATTTCTTTTTTTCTTCAAGTGATTATTAACTGTTGTATAGGCGTCAAATACGTTGGTGAGGAGGCATTCAAAGTTGTGATGTGCAGAAATAAGGGGAATCATGAGGCACAAGGCACAGCCGAGGTCCTTATGCCCCTAGGGTTAGATTAATGATGGTAACCCAACCCCTGGGCATGCTATAATCTTGCTATTAAACTAAACTGTTTAAGTTTATTTCAAAATAAATGTTTTTATAGTTACATTGCTAATTTTTCTATTTCACAAGACAGTTTCCATCTGTTAAATGAATCCTTTTAGAATACTGTCAACCAAACAGAGTACTCCACTTACAAACACTGTTTTATAATTATCAAAAATAGATGACAGGGTGTGGTATATAATAGAATTTACCACACATGTGGTGTGCTGTGAGGCACGAGATGTAGCCAAGTGTCTCATGCACCCCAGAAGTGGTGATATCCCATGGTATACCCCACCCTAGAGTGTAGTGTTGCTATTATGCAATAATTACTTTTATGTGTAACTAAAAAAAAATTAAGAATATCGTACTTTTAAAAATATTGATTCAGGAACTGAGCACCAAGATCAAGGATGGTTGATGGATCTAAAATCAGTGAAAAACTTGTTGGCGGGGATACATATAGACCATACAAAACAGCAAGTGGCAAGCTAATAAACTACGGATGCTGCCGTTAGAAGAAGCTAACTGAAAGAAAATAATGCAATAAAATCAGCAGCACAAACCTGGTTTAATTCAGCAGTAGAAATGTAATTAAGAAGTGCAGGAAACAGCTCTGATGCTTTGGAGTACACTACTTCATTGGAGCATACAGACCATGGTTACGCGCTGGGTCATTGAAATGACTGAAAGTAGATCTCAGTCAATCAGATTTCAGGATTTAATTCCCCCTCACATAATTGATGTCATCCTATGTATCCTGGAGATACCATGGATTATCCAAGTGTAACTCCAGTACCAATTTGGGGGGTTACTAATTGTGATGCCCTATGGCATCAGGAGTTGCGCGTGTGTGCTGCCAGGTCGGCCGGAAGGCAGGGCCTGAACAGCGCAAGTTTTTTTTTCAAGCACCATCTGGTGCGCAAGAGCAGTTAATGGGGAGTTCATGAGGGAATCATCAAGAAGGAAGGAGAGGTTGGAGTCAGCTCCTAGGACCTGCGGGGAAGGCCTCCAGTCGGGGTCAGGTAGGCCTGTGGCCGTGGTGGGGAGATAGACCCCCAGCCCCCAGCAGCAGCAATGTTCCTCCCAGCCCATCAGTGGGAGACCCGGAGGTGATCTCATGCAGCAGAGATGAAGAGGGATGTTTGACTCCGATTATGAGAGACTCCATGAGGGGTGGCTGCCATGACAGGGTCTGGGGACTGAAGTGGCAGCGATGTTCTGGAGGGGTTATGATGGCAGTGCAGTCTCCTTGCCTGAGTCATGTCCACCCAAAAAATCCATTAGAGAGGTGATGTGGGAGGATTAAAATGTAGCTATGCCCAGTATGGTAGGTGGCTGCCGCTCTGTGCGCACCCTGCACATGGATCGGCAGACGGTCAGCACCTGGAGAAAAGCCTGTGCCTGAGGTAACAACAGACCCCCAAAAGAACTGCAGCAAGGTCTGAGGTACAGTTTTTGCCCTGCTCCCACTGGCAGGGGGAATGTAAAGTAAAGTCACTCCCAGTATGAGCATCGCAGAGTGCTGACAAGATAATGAGCCCCTTATGGCTTACTGAAGGGAATGCTGTGTGGGTGAGGATCCAGGTTTGGGACCCAGGTCCCCTAAGTGCTGTGCCATGGATGTTTGCTGTAGTCTTTGTAGAAATGTACAAATGAAGTCTAAATATCCCACCCACTCCATGAAGCCATTGTGTGGCTTGGGCCTTTTGACCTTTAAAAGAATAAAATGGTGCCTGATTGCATCCGAGATCCTGTCTGGGCCTCTGGGCCAAATAATTATTGACCTGCTTTAAAGACTGTTGCTGTGTGTGTTCTAACTAAGTTTTCTCTGGACAAATTAAGCCAAATGCCTGAGCCCACCAGTCGTGAGGGGAGAAAGAGCCAATACCAGCCTGTATCCCGACAGAGTTCATGCCGTCAAGGTATGAATCCCAATCTGCACTTCAAAGGTGCTGTGACTGTTTATTATCCTTCTCAGTTATTTGCTGCCTAGTCAGATTGCTAGTGCCCTCCCCCCTTCTCAGAGACAATGCATCATCAAACCCCTAGACAGGGAGGGGAGGGGGTCACTACTAGTGCCACCTCAGAGACTGGGAGTAACTGCTGCCTGCCTGTACTGTAAAAGTTGAACTGATCTAAGAAAACCCCCAAGGCAGGAGTGAGAGAAAGCACAGAAAACTAAGATTTATTTCTAAAGTATCACCAGCAAGGGGTGTACACAAACATCTCTAATTCATAGTCCATTAAATTGCTTATGAAAGGGACACACTGGGGGCTATGCACTACTGTGGGCTGGGACCCTACCTGCATAACTCTACACCTGGGGACAGATTCAGGGTGTGTGGTATGCACAACTGCACACCTGCACAGGGTGCCTGTCTGCGGTCCTGCCAGGGGTGTAGCCAGGCATTTCAGATTTGTATACCAAGCTAACACACTGCTACCCCCCCCCACTTCTGTTCATGCTTCCCCGCCCCCCCATGACTTAAGTCTACGGTTCCTGGCTCCAGTCAGATGATTCCCACAGTAGATCTACTGTTAATGTGGTGCTCAGCTCCCACTGCCCACTGGTAAATGCCACTGACTGCACCACAAGTTCACGACCTTGGTAGAATTTCTTCTCTCTCCCACACAGGTAGGCAGACTCACTCCGCTTGCCACTTCACATGACGTTTTCACTCTTTTAGTTAGCTCTGAATCTATTCTTCCATCTGCTGCTCCTCAGTTCCCAGTCCAAGTGAAGTAAGAGAGCAGCTTCTAACTTTGCTGGGGCATTTAAACTCACCGCCCCAGACTTGCTACACTCCTTACCAGATGCTGCAGCCAATCACTATGCAGGCGGACCATGCAGACCTAATGTCCCTGGTCCACTCAGCCAGCGCCTCCCCCCCCAAAACAAAGCTGAAAGAGAAAAGAAAAAGCCTGCAAAGCCAAAGGAATTTAAAAGCAATGGAGTACAGAGGGCAGACCAGTGCTGGCCAGCTTGTTTGCTACCCCCTGCTACTAAACTTTGTATGCCATGGCTTACTTGGTGTATCAGTAGTTACACCCTTGGGCCCTGCCCCCCCTCCAAAACCACTGGTGGTTTCGCACATAGTTGGGACAGAATGAAGGGTATAGTGGGGGCTCAGGGGAGCAGAAACTGGGAGGGGGGGGAAGGGGAAGGTTAGGACACCAAAGGGACAGTAAGTACGAGGGTTAAATAGGGAACTCTGGCAGACTGGATAAACCATTGGTCTTTCTCTGCCATTGTTGCACATGTTTCTGTGTTTCTATTGTACTGCAATAAAAGTTGAACTAGGGGCTGCAGAAAGCCTGGAGCATGTGGTCCCAAAGGTTCAGATCCTGAGGGGAAAACAGGACTTTGCTTTCACTGGTTCTTCTCTGTAGCATTCCCTTCCTACTCACTTACATCTCTCCTCCAGTTCATATCTCTGTTCCCTATCTTGTGGGCCAGTTAAAAGCACAACGTATTACCACTGGAGCTTATTGCAAAAATGACTAGAGTATTATGTTAAGTTTTATTTTATGATTATGTTTCCAGAAACGTTTTCATCAATTGTACTACCACTAGGGCATCTACAGTAGTTCAGTCTTAGGAAAATGGGAGTGACAACCTGGTGGCATCCAGGGATTACAGTGAGAAGAAAGCAGCTGGGGGAGTCATATACTGATCAGTGATTCTATGATCTGTGGAGTAGAAAGAGTGGTGGGGGGGAGCATTGGGGGATGGTCTGGTGAATTCCTGGGGCATCAGCCATCTGGAACATAGAATTGGGAGCATAGTGGGGGGGGACTGGGGTACTGATACCCTTAAGTACCAACAATATGGTGAAACAGCCTGTGGAGCAAGTGAAGCTGAACTTTCAGAGGCTGGTGACAGACTGCAGGCACACCCAGCCTTCCTGACCTTTTCCGAGGTCTTCCCTGTGTGGAGTTCAGGATGGGAAAGATAGAGTAAGGAGGGAAAAGCTAGAGGAATTAAATGAGTTGTTAAATGGATGGTGTCAGGAGAAAGGGTACCCATTTATGGAGGATTGGGGGGGGGATTTCTGGGACAGGAGCTCTTCAAAGGTGACAGTCTTCACCAGACAAGAGAGGGGACCACTGTGCTGGGGCAGAGGTTTGACATCCAAACTGGACAGTTAAACTGAATAGGGGGACACTGAGGCTAGAGGAGCCACAGAAAATGGAATGAAGGAGCAGAGTGAAGGAGGGGAACCTAGCTAGTGCTCCCTCTATACTGGGGACTGGTAGCAGTAAGGTGGGTAAAAATAAGGTTGATGTTCAAAAAGGAATAGTGGAAGAGGAAAGAGGGGAAGACTTTCGGGGTCTGCAAGCAACAGGAAAAATAAGAAGGTAAGGAAAACAGGTGTAGGATCACAAAACAGCAAAAGAGGATCTGGAGCTTGTTGGAAGGGGTTGGGGAGGGCTGCCTTAAGGCCAGGACTCTGGGTAATAAAATCAGTGAGCTCCAGGCATTGGTGGCAGATACTGAGGCAGACCTTGTAGCCATCACAGATACTTAAGCCACAGAGTAATGACTGCGACTTACCAGTTTCAGGTTATATAGCGGGTAGATAGAATAGAAGGAAAGGCAAGAGGTGTGCATACCTATATGTTAAGGAGAACATAGAGGCTGTGGAGGAGAGACATATCCGGGGAAGCAAAGGGGAAACTGAGTCACTGTGGGTTCACCTCACAGTACCCTGAAGAAAGAAAATATAGGTGGGGGATCTATAGACCTATGTGGGGAGGAGAGAGAGAGAGAGAGAGAGAGAGAGCTCAGGAAAGAGCTGGCAAGGGGAGTGATGAAGGGGGAAATGGTGGTGGTGGTGGGTGATCTGAATCTGGCAGATATTGACTGGGACAGTCCAGTAGCCAGGGGCAACAGAAGTCAGGCCCTGTTGGATATATTGAAGGACTGCTTGCTGGTGTAGCTGGTTAAGGAACTCACTAAACAGATTGCCTTTTTTGATTTGGTGCTCACCAACTCAGAGGTGAGGAAATGGTGAGTGGAGCGAGGGTAAGGGAGCCACAAGTGTCCATTGACCATAACTTCATTTGATTCAGGCTGATCCTCAAGACCAGATTGTCCCTATCAAATACTAAAATCCTAGATTTCCGAAAAGCAGACTACTATATGAATGAGTTGGTCCTAGTCAAATTGACCAGTCTGGACAGCATCAGAGATGTAGAAGACAGATGGAGGGCAATCAAGGGAACCATTCTCGATGGAAGAAAGTCATGCACAAGAATTGTTTCAAGATGAGACAGGTACAAGAGACCAATATGGTTGTTGGAAACAGTCACAGAAGCAGTGAGGGCCAAGAAGAAAGCTTTCACCAGGTACCTTTTACATTAGCTACTTTGTTTTAGGGACTCACTAGCTGGGACTCATCATCAGTGAGTCCCTTAAACAATATAGCCAGTGTAATAAGGCCTCTAGGAAGGCTAATAGGATGCTGGGGTGTATCAGAAGGTGTACTGACAAAAGGATAAAGGAGGTACTACTACCTCTATATAGGTCACTTGCCAGGCTGCACCTAGAATACTGTGCTCAGCTCTGGAGTATTCACCTAAGGAAGGGCAGGGACAGGCAGAAGATGGTACAAAGCAAGATGAGCATGGTGGTTCAGAGCCAACAGGGCAGATCTTACAGGACTGTTTCAAAGCACTGAACACGTACTCACTGGAGACAAAGGGAGTTGGGGGGGGAGGGGGAGGATGATAGAAACGGTCATGTTCCAGAAGGGAATAAACCAGGTGAACTGTAGGGAACTATTTAGCTGGAGTACAGAGTCAAGAACCCGAGGTCATGAGTGGAAATTTTCAGGCAGAAGGTTTAAGAAGGATGCAAGGAAGTTCTTTTTTATGGAAAGGGTAGTGGAGCCATGGAATGGCCTGCCAGCTGATTGGTGGTTACCAAGACTGTAAATGGCTTCAGGCATGGCTGAGACACAGTGAAGGGTCTGGTGGTTGCTCAGGTCAGTAGGGAGGGGAACAGGGAATTCCTGGGCAGATTGGGTACTTTGGGCAAACTAGACATCGCTGTCTATGTTTCTGTGTAACTAAGGAACGCATTTATGTACCCTGTATGGTAACAGAATACCTGCGTGAACGAGCATTGGCTCAGATGGTCTGATGTTATCCTGGTTTATTGAACTACAGTGAATAAACTTTTTAACTGATTGATTGACTTATCAATTTATATCTCATCCTGACATATAGTCATGACACATAATTCCCTCGCAAACATTCATGACGAGGTACTGACTTTCCTACAGCAGAATAGTTCCTTTTCTGGTTATTGAGTGAGTGGGTGAGTGATTGATTGATTGATTGATTGATTTAAACATACAGTATTTTACCAGGTAAACAAGCAGAGCCCAGAAGACTCATTTCCAGTTGCAACCTGAGGGATAGAGAGGGGGTAGGAAGGAAATAGGTACAGCTAACAAGTTACAAATGGATACAGGGAAACATTCTCTCATAGGGGTTCTTATAAACAGCAGCAGTAAGTAATATAAAAATACAAAACAATACATATGAGGTGTGATTTGTAGGCAGGTGCAACTGGAGTCTTATAATAGAGACTCACAGGGCCAGATTCTGAAAGGATGGTGCAGGATTTGCATCAAACCTTGCACCATAACGCTTTGAAATCTGCGGTGCACCAAACGCATTTGCCACAACTGCATCCAGTTTTAGTAGGTCTGATGCAGTTGTGACAGTTTACCCAATTTACTGAAGCTTGCACCAAATGTTTGGTGCAAGCACCTTAAAAATGTTGGTCTAGCTAGCAGCAATTGACACATGGGGTAAAAAAATATCTTCAGATCACTCAGGGCTTGCTGCAATCTATTGCCTTTGAAAATCTTGCCCCTGGTATCTACAGATCATGTAACAAATGTATCATACAACAGGTAGCACGCCAAGTAGGCTTGGGTCACAGGGGTATAGTCTGTAGCTCATCCTACTTTCTATGCAGTATCAGATCTGCGACAGTTGCACCCGGGTGGGGGCATGACAGTGTCAGTTTGGGGCATGCAATCAGGGATGCATGTTGAGCCTTTATTTGTTGAGTACATGACATAATGGAATTGGTAGTGGTAATGTTGGCAGGCAAGCTATTCCAAACAGAGGGAAGTCTGTAGGTGATTGAGGCTTGCCCTAAGTTTCTTCTGCATTGAGGGATCTGGAAATGTCAACCATCCTCAGACCTAAGGGAGTAAGTGTGGATTGAGGCCGGTGTAAAAAGATTCAGGTGGTACTGAGGGCAGTTTTCTGACCAGTATCTAGCCCCCACTAGTGCAGTATGTAAATAATGCCTCTTAATGGGGTGGTAGCCATCCGAGTTCATTGTACATTATAAAGTGGTAGGTTCTGGGGAATACTTATTTTCTATAAGATTTCAAATTCATTTAGCTACTGTCTGCTCAATATATAGCCAATACAGAACATCACTTAAAATAACCATTTGAAGCTCATATATAGATTTTCTTGATGGGTTCTTCAGAAGCTTCCCCGGCTTGTGGAACACATTGCACCAAAGAAAGATTCCAAACATAATTCAGCATAAACAATTGTGGTGTTGCAAGTATCTATTACACACCAATATTCTAATGGCAATGAAAAAAGAAAATATTCTACCACATATATATTTATGTCCTCTTTATCTACCACTTCTGTTTTTGAATTTAAACCATTAAAGTTTTAGATGGATTTGAAATCATTATAGTGACTTGTCCAAATGGAGAAAGAGAGAAATGTTAGTTCACGTGGACACTCAGTGCCTCCTATTTATTACCTAATATTTACTTTACTTGATAACTTTGTCCTAACCTTTCATGGTCTTCGTGTTTGGGCAGAGCTGTGGGATGAGAATGAAAAACACTAAAAATCATGGTTCTGTCTTCAAAGTGCTCTTCATTCAATCTGTCCACTTTTGTTTAAGATGTTATTTAAGCAATAACGATGAGAAGCTGGTAATATCTGAAGGATTAGTGACCAGGTTGGGGGATGGGTGGCCCGAGGTCATTAATCCAGGGAAATGACCAGCTTCAAGACTGTCACTGCAATTATAAGTCTAATCACAATTACAATTTTCTTTTTTTCCATTTATTTCTAACTTACTTACGCTTTTAAGTAGAGTGGTGCAAGCTGTGCATGCCACACAGCATCAGTTGGCAGCAGGATCAGTCATTTCTAAGACATTAATGACTGATCCAGTAGCCAATCAGTGTCCTAGCTAGGCTAATGAATAATTAATTACATTTATAATTCCAGTTATCCATAAATCAAATTACTTATTTAAATCTAGCTTGTGCATTTTTTGTAAACAAGAACACACATTGGGAAATAGCATCAGTAAATTGATTGGACCGCACTCACTTTCAAAGCTGCAAGGTCATTTTATTCTCAAAATAGTAACTTTCTTTTTTGTTTGTATTTCTGAAAAGATAGTAAAATGGACAGAGTGAAAAAGTTATAGGAGCATCTCAGTAGCCACATGTCTAAATGTGAAGTGCTCTGCTGTGCAACTCATCCATGTCATGTCTGCTCCCTTGTGTTCTTCTAAGAGCAATGAGCTCATAGAAACATAGACTTTGACTGCAGATAAGGACAGTTTGTCCCACCTTGTGTGCCCATTTCCCTACCTATTGGATAAGCTGCAGATCATAGTGTAAGCCCTTTGCTCCCAGGGGTTACTAGAATCCCAGTTAGAATCGGTGGCAGGCAGGGAAGGCAGCTTGTGAAATGCCAGAAAAATTGGTTTCACACTGTCACACTCTGTTTTCAGTTTCAGCTGAGCTGGCGTGATGATGTAATCTTAGAACTCTCGCTGCGGCATAAGCCACACTCTGGCAGGCAGCTGTCAGCTACAGTAGAATGTTCAGTAGTCTGTGAGTGAGTCTTCCAGGAAAAGGCTGCAGCTTGCTGTGCAGCTCCTCATTTAGCTCCAACATAGAGCTTCCTCTTTAGTTTTGGGTAGTTTGTTCTCACTCTAGAAGAAGAAGAACATAGAAGACAGTGTCTGAAGTGGTGGAGACCTTGCTAAGTGCATTTTCCTTTGCCCCATCCCAGGAGGGATGGGGTGATCTTCAGGGTTCTGGGGCAATCCCCTCAATCCATTCAGTCTGATGAAGCTGCCTTGGACATCTTCATTTGTTGTGAATACACTTTTCTTTTGTGTAAGCCCAGGAGGGGCACCTGCAATACCTAGGGGTGAATTTCTCTGACAAAGGGACTCTGTCACCTAGACTTTCTGTGTTTTGAAAGTGTCTGCCAACATTGGAGTCCAGTATGTGACCATCCAAGTACAGAACTTTTAACTTCTGATACCTCCGAGGTGTGTGTGTGTGTGTAGTGTGAAATACATTTCAAGACAGCATCTAAAGTTTTCTACACTTGTGTGGTGTTTTTAACCAGATGAATGACTGAGTACAAACTCAGAAGCAAAAGGTGGGAGACCCCCTGTCTGGAGTGACCCTGTTTACCTCTCCGGGTTCAGTTTGGGCACCAGTATTTTTTTATTTAGTGCATCTAGCCATTGCCTAATGGAAGTAGTTACCTCTGGATGTGGGTTGTTTTTCTCTCGGTTTACCCCAGTATAGTGGGTTATGAAAGTTTCTGAGCCTGGATGTGCTCCTTTGTGGTCATGTGTACCACCTTCATTCCTCATGAAATATGGGAAAGTGTCCTAGTACTGGCCATATGTGCCTAGTTGATGGGAAATGTACTACATCTGGCCATGTGCGCCAATCTCCAATTTCAGAACCAGAGTTCACTGTTTTCAGTTACTTCAGCCTGTGCTAAATGGGAATTCAGGAATGTCTGTACCTCAGTAATCTACAATACCAGTATGTGTAGCCCTATGGGGGTCCATCTTTGCTTTGTGATTATTCCTACTTTGTTTCATGAATAAAAGTCACACTCTAGAATCCCAACCTGGTTTGGACAGTATTGTTATTGCTTCCTTGTCTGTATTTACTTGGGTATCCTGTCAAGAAGTGCAAACCTAGCATAATTGTGAGCAAACATTTTCTCTCAGGGATCTGGGTTGCTGGCCATGGTAATTGGTCCCCCCAGGTGTGTGCCTTGTAGCCACACTTGAGTTTGACTGTTCTAGTGTAACAGTCTGGTCACCTAGCCTAATGGTGGCCATTTTTCTGTTTTCCAAATCTGTATTCACTTATGTAAACCCCCACCCCTCTTGTTTGCCCCTAGATGTCTGTGGTGAGAGGAGCAGCCCTGTTAGTTAAACAAGGGGGTCTGGTGGGGGGGGGGGTACAAAAATGGGGGCTAGTCCGGGATGTGTTTTGAATTTTGGGAGAAAGCAAAAAGTAGGTTTGCTCATGTTGTGGCTAGCGTTTTGTCTGCCTGGCAGTTGGTAGCCCAAAATTGGAAGCTTTGTGTATACGGAGTTTGCCCAGAGTAGTACTATCCATATGTGCCGCTGTGTGCCTGCTATTCATGTGCTGCTGTGTGTTGTGCCATCGTTTATCGAGGAACTGTAAAGCCAAATTGTGTGTGCCTCTTGTCCTGCATCAAAAGAGAGCACTTACAAACTTTAATTCTCAAGTTTTCTGTGACAAAAGTATTGTGGACTTTAGGAAATAAAGAGACAATTGTGCCCTGAAGGTTTCATATGCTTATTCTGTGAAATGGGGGAGTTGCTAAAGAAATAGCCAAGTTCTGAGCAAAGAAATGGTCAAAAACAGCACTCCCACCATGAAATTTCAGCCAAGGAAAAAAGTTCAGTTTGCAGTTTAAATTTTGCCTGCTCGACGATCGCTGTGGAGGAAGAGCATGAGAAGAGAGAGAGAGGAGCTCATTTGCATGGCGTCAGGTGATTGGTGAGACTGCAGTACATCCCACCCCCATCCACCTTCCACCTGCTGCCCAGTGTTCGAGAGGAAGAGAGCGAGTGGTGTGCGAGCTGGTAGCAGGAGAATCATTGCGGTGACTGTAAACATTCTAAAATCTGTAAAAACAGTCTGTTTCTGTGTGAAATCAGGCTTAACCCGGTATCCAACCAACTGGGAAGTAAGTGAGGTATCTGTAGTGACAATCAGCAGAATCGCCAGCCTGTTTCAACCCAAAGGCCTTCTAAGATTGGCTTTAGGCTGAGATTTTCCATCCGAGCAAGCCAGCGACTGATTCAATGAGTACCATTCAGCAAAACTGAGCTCAAACTGTGTTGTGATTTTCAAAAGCCAGCTGGATCTGTGTGTAAACAGTGTGATTGTTTTTGCGAAGAAGGACTGTAAGTAGTCAAAACATGCAAGAATTCTGAGCAATAAACGGTGAGCATGTATTATGGATTCAGCAACAGTATAATTTTCTGAACAATTTGAGAAACTGTGAGATGTATGAGAAGCTGCAACAAGAAGGCAATTCTGTTCCTAGAAATCCTGTGGCTTTAGTGACTTCAAGCAAGTAAAACTGATTGAAAGCTGATCGTGAAGTCCAAAAATCATATAGATATGCTGAGTAAGGTAAAAGCAGTGCAATCGTTACAGTTTGAGAAAATTTTCAGTAGCAGTAAGTCGGATACGCAGTGGCTTGAGTCAGATACAGATCTGTGATGCAACAGGAGTGCTGCCTCCTCCATTACAGGGTGGGGCGGTAATGTAAACACAGCATCAGGGAGCCATTTTGAGAGACTGTCCAAGTATTGTAGACTCAGTAGTAACAGGGAATTTTTGTGTGCTTATTTACCGACATGGCTTTGGGACCATACCACTACCTGGATCATGCCTGAACTATGATAACTGAGGAGGTTGCCAAGCTTAAAGAAATAGAGCAATGTTTCTATGGTGGAAGTTTGCCTCCTCATGTTGTGATTCCCAGCTACCCTGTGAGAGTATGCATAATGTGCCTCAAGGCTGGGAGGGACGTATTCTTGATTCCTCACTGTTCAGGATGTTTAGAGAAGCAAGGTCTAACTAGAACATCCCAGATTAATTTGGCTCCCACGTGGAAAAATGTGCAAGACCCTGCATGTAGCAGCACACAGCACCAGGTTGAACCTGCTGGGAAAGGCCCAGCACAGTGTGGCACAAAGGAAGAGGGTGTAGATGTGCTGCCAGAGCAGATTCCTCATGTTGTCTCCACGCCTGTGTCACAGATGGACAGTGCGGAGGGAGAGTCAGTGGATCCAAGGAAAGAGGGTCCTAGCCCTAGCCTCATTGGAGAGGATGAGGTTCAACAGACTCTAGAATGGGAGGTGTCTACCTCCAGTCCCAGTGAAGAGTGGACTGTTTCAGGAGTGAGGACGACTGCTCACTCCTGGGCCCAAGTTTGAATGAGGAAGAGGATGAGGAAGATATGTATCTTTCTGTTGAGGGTCCCAGTCTATGGCCTCCAGCTCCTGCCTTGGAGGAGCCAGAAGAAGAAGTTGATGACTCCACAGCCCTGCCCTCAGAAGTGGTCAGGGACAAGTTCTGCATTTCTTTGAGTATGCAACACTGGCAGAACCAGGACTGGCCACCCCAAAGCCAGGCCGAGGGTTTGCAAACTGATGAAGTGCAGTAAGGAGGAAAGACTGGTTCGTAGGAAGGCCAACGACATCTATGGGTGGTCCTTTCCTACGTTTCCTTGGAGAGTCTGGGAGGAGATTGAGCAAAACAGGAGAGCCTGGCTAGTGGAGGAAGCAAGCCAGAACATGTATCCAAGTACAACTTCTTATGTAAAAAATAAAGTGATAAGAGACGAACTGCGGTTTTGGAAGTTGGGCAGGACATTGTTCGTAGACACTGTACGATATGTGGACCCTAAAGAGAAAGAGACTTTCTATAATGTGAATTATTTATGCCCAGATGGGGTTACAATTCTTGTACCAGATCCAAATTGGTACTACCCTCAAGAGTACCATGGTCCTGAGAATATGCCTGTGCCTACCCAGAGGGAAGCAGAGCAGTGATAACAAGTATCTGCCATCCAGTCTTTGCCGTACCCATGTTGCTCCGCCAGTCTGGAGTTCCAGGATCCAATGTGCATCCAGATTAGTCAGCCTCTACAGTGTGCCTTTCCAGTTTCGTTGCCTGGTCTTCCAGATGCCAAGATGACATCAACCCAGCTGTTTTCCTGGTTCATCACCTGGGATTTCGGATGACATGCATCCAGCTGTTCCTTTCCTGTTCCAAGGTTCCATCTCCTAGGTGACATCAGCTCAGCAGTTTCCAGGTCATCATTCTGTTTTCTGGAAGATTTCTTCCCAGCTGTATCCAAAAAATGCTGTCAGGGAGAGTCTTCGGCTGGAGAAGTAGATGATGCTCATTTTCGTTGTTCTAGGGACTGGTAAGTCCAGACTTTTCTTACTTTATTGACACTGCAATACACATCCTACACCTGGCAGGCTACAAACTGTTGAACTGTCCACAAAGACTCTCCACTTTGGGATTACAGTACCTCAAGAACTGTGCTTCAGTGGGCTCAGGCCCAGGAGAGACTCTCTAATGGACCTTGCCTTTGGGCATAACTGTTAGTCACTAGTTTGGACATTTAAGGCATTCCATCCCCACAAAAGGTGTATTGTACATAACGTTAGATGTTTTCTACTGTTTTCTACTTTTCTACTTTTCTAAAAAGTATTCTTTGGGATTCTCCAGTGTTTTGATGGTAAGGATTATGGTTGTAATACTGTGCGTTTTGCAGATTTGGCATGTGTTTTTGTCTCTTTTTCTCTTTCAGGTGATTCCTGTTAATGAAGAAAGAAGAGAAGACCAGAAGAGGATGTGAGAGTTCAGCTGAGTTCTCCTGCTCTTGTAGTGTTCTGTAGACTTTTATGGTTAACATGTGTTTAACCAGGTTTTTCCTTCCACAGGTGTTAGTGTGTGGGGGGTAGTAGGAGTGTAATGCTTGAGTAAAGTGTTAGCACTGTGTTTTGGTTTGCAGGTGTCTTGGGCTGGGGGGAGGTCCTCCCTTTGGGTAAGTTTTGGTTAGCTAGATTTTCCCCTAGAGGGCTAGGGGGATAGGCAGGTTGTGATCCTGATCTGCAGTAGAGGTCACAGCTCTGATCTGTGAGGCTATGCTTTGGACAGTTCTCCCAGAGCCACTGGTTCTCCTTAGTAAGATCATAGAGTAGGGGCTGATGCATCAACCAATGGCCTCTGGGTCCTTAGTGTTGTCTGCCTGTGCCTGGCACAGGTAGGAGAGAAGGTAGCGCTACCTCATCATAGTCAACACAGGGTAGGATGATCTGGTGCCAGATAGGTAATGACTGGGGACAGTCATTTTCCTGGCAAAGCGTGGGTGTAACCCCCTTGTTCCCAGGGGTTACTAGAATCCCAGTTAGAATCAGTGGCAGGCAAGGAAGGCAGCTTGAGAAATGCCAGGTAAATGGGTTTCACATTGTCACACTCTGTTTTCAGTTTCAGCTGAGCTTGAGTGATGATGTAATCTTAGAACTCTGGCAGCAGCATAGGCCCCACTCTGGCAAGCAGTTGTTAGCTAGAGTAGAATGTTCAGTAGTCTGTGAGTGAGTCTTCCAGGAGGAGGCTGCAGCTTGCTGTGCAGCTCCTCATTTAGCTCTGTCATAGAGCTACCTCTTTAGTTTTGGGTAGTTTGTTCTCATTCTAGAAGAACATAGAAGACAGTGTCTGAAGTGGTGGAGACCTTGTTAGGAGGGTTTTCTTTTGCCCCATCCCAGGAGGGATGGGGCGATCTTCAGGGTTCAGGGGCAATCCCCTCAATCCATTCAGTCTGGTGAAGCTGCCTTGGACATCTTCATTTGTTGTGAGTACAACTTTTCTTCTGCGTACACCCAGGAGGGGCACCTGCAATACCTAGGGGTGAATTTCTCTGACAAAGGGACTCTGTCACCTAGACTTTCTGTGTTTTAAAAGTGTCTACCTACATTGGAGTCCAGTATGTGACCGTCCAAGTACAGAACTTTTAACACCTCTGAGGGGTGTGTGTGTGTGTGTGTGTGTGTGTGTGTGTGTGTGTGTAGTAGTATAAGTGTGAAATACATTTCAAGGCAGCATCTAAAGTTTTCTACACTTGTGTGGAGTTTTTAACCAGATAAATGACCGAGTATAAAGTTGGAAGCAAAAGGTGGGAGACCCCCAACTGGAGTGACCCTGTTTACCTCTCCGGGTTCAGTTTGGGCATCAGTACCTTTTCATTTAGTGCATCTGGCAAATGCCTAATGGAAGTAGTTACCCCTTTATGTGGGTTGTTTTTCTCTCTGTTTACCCCAGTATAGTGGGTTCTGAAAGTTTCTGAGCCTGGATGTGCTCCTTTGTGGCCATGTGTACCACCTTCATTCCTCATGAAATATGGGAAAGTGTCCTAGTACTGGCCGTGTGTGCCTTGTCGATGGGAAATGTACTACATCTGGTCATGTGTGCCAATCCCCAATTTCAGAACCAGAGAGTTCATGGTGTTGTGTTTCTTCAGCCTATGCTAAATGGGAACTCAGGAGTGTCTGTACCTCAGTAATCTGCAATGCCAGTATGTGTAGCCCTATGGGGGTCCATCTTCACTTTGTGATTATTCCTGTTTTGTTACATGAATAAAAGCCACACTCTAGAATCCCAACCTGGTTTGGACAGTATTGTTATTGCTTCCTTATCTGGATTTACTTGGGTGCCCCTGTCCAGAAGTGCAAACCTAGCATAATTGTGAGCAAACATTTTCTCTCAGGGACCTGGGTTGCTGGCCATGCTAATTGGTCCCCCCAGGTGTGTGCCTTGTCGCCACACTTTGGTTGGACTGTTCTAGTGTAACAGCCGGGTCACCCAGCCTAATGGTGGCCATTTCTCTGTTTTCTAAATCTGTATTCACTTATATAAACCCCCAACCCTCTTGTTTGCCCCTAGACATCTGTGGTGAGAGGAGAAGCCCTGTTAGTTAAACAAGGGGGGCTGGTGGGGGGGAGTTAGGGTTATACTAGTTAACCAACAGCTTACTTCTTCTTACCCCCCCCACAAGAATTGCCTTATGTCTGTCCCATGGATTCTTGTATTCCCCCACTGTTTTTGACCCCACAACCTCCTCAGGAAGGCTATTCTACACATCCACCACCCTCTCTGTGAAAAAATACTTCATCACATTGCCCCTGAGCCGTCTCCCCCCTCCATCTTCAAATTGTGTCCCCTTGTTCTGGCACTTCTCTTTTTCTGAAAGATGCTATCCTCTTGGACTTTGTTGATTTCCTTGAGGTACTTAAAAGTTTCTCTCATGTTCTCCTCTCCTTCCTTTCCTCAAGGGTATACATATTTAAGCTACTTTAGTCTCTCTTCATATGGCTTCTGTTGCAGACCCTGCACCATTTTAGTTGCCCTCCTCTGGACTGCCTCCATCCTGTCTATGGCCTTGCAGAGATGGAGTCTCCAAAACTGCACACAGCACTCCAGATGGGGTCTCACTAACTGTCTGTACAGAGGCATAACAACTTCCTCTTTGCTACTGGTAATGCCTCTCCCTATACATCCAAGTATCCCCCCAGCCATCCCTACTGCCTTCTCACATTGCTTGTTTACCTATAGGTCATCTGATTCAACTACCCCCAGGTCCCTTTCCATTTCTGCTGTTGTTACCACCTCCCCCCCCCCCATTGTGTACTCTTCCCCTGGGTTTTTGTTTCCCAGGTACATTACTTTGCATTGAATCTAAGCTGCCATGTTTTTGACCATTCCTCCAACCTTGCCAAGTCACTTCTCATCCTTTCCACCCCCCACCTTGTGTATAACCCTGTTACAGATCTTTGCGTCGTCTGCAAAGAGGCATACTTTTCCTTCCAGTCTCTCTGCAATGTCACTTATAAAGACATTAAAAAGGACTGGACCCAGTACTGAACCCTGTAGTGCCCCACTAATAACCCTCCCTTTCTTCGGTGTGGACTACGTTTACTATTACTTTCCGTATCCTGTTTTCCATCCAATGTTTTACTCAGGCTACCACCCTGGGACCCACTCCCAGGCTGGCTAATTTGTTTATTAATCTTTTGTGTGGGACTGTGTCAAATGCCTTGCTAAAGTGAAGGTAGGCCATGTCCACAGCCCCTCTCTGGTCTACTACTTTGGTCACCCTGTCAAAGAAATCTATTAGATTTGTCTGACATGACCTTCCCACTGTGAATCCATGCTGTCTTGGGTCCTGTGCCCCGCTAGCCTCTAGGTACTCAACAATTCTTTCTTTCAGAAGTGATTCCATCATTTTCCTTACCACTGAAATCAAGCTAACAGATCTGTAGTTTCCTACCTCTGCTTTGCTCCTGCTTCTGTGAAGAGGAATCACGTCTACCCTCCTCCAGTCCTTAGGTACAACACCATCCTCCCATGATTTGTTAAAAAGGCTAGTCAGTGGAGTCACTAGTTCTCCCCTTAGTTCTTTTAGAATTCTGTGGTGAATCCCATCAGCCCCCATCGCTTTGTCCACTTTCAGTTTTAGGAGTTCTTTTAGAACCCTTTCTTCTGTGGAAGGACTGGTATCGACCCCCCCTATCCAGAGAGCTTCTATTGATTGGATTAGGAATCTTCCCTTCTTCTTCTTTTGTGAATACTGAGCAGAAGTATTCATTCAGTATCCCTGCTTTTTCACTGTCCCTCTCTGCCCACCCACTCTCCCCTTTATTAAGCCTCACTACCCCTCTCTAGGTCCTTCTTTCTTTGCTCCTTAATGTACCTATAAAAGGCTTTATCCCCCTTCTTAACTGAGTTGGCTATCTTTTCCTCAGTCTGGGCCTTTGCTATTCTGACTGCCTTGCCTGCTTCCTTCTGCTTTAACTGGTACAGTTCTCTATTCTGCTCCTTCTTTGTTTCCTTATATTTTCTGAATGCTATCTTTCTCTCCCTAACCTTCCCCGCCATCTGTTTTGAGAACCATAGTGGCTATTTCTTTCATTTTGATTTGTTTATTTGCTTCACACAAAGGCTTGTTATCTCTGTGATGGCAGTTTTGATATTCCCCCATTGTTCCTCCACCCCTCCTTCATGCCTGTTTGCTAGGGCTTTTCTGAGACACTTTCCCATTTTGACAAAGTCGGCCCTCCTAAAGTCCAGTACCCTCTCTTTTGTATGGCTTGACTCTGTGGCTGTGTTTATTGTGAACCACAGTTTGGTGGTCACTTGTTCCCAGATGTTTACTCACTTCTGGATCTGAGATCCTCTCTCCATTCCCATTTGAGAGTACTAGGTCTAAGATGCTCCCTCCCAGGTGGGTTCCAACACTTGCTGTCTGAGACATGCCCCCTGTAGGGCATCGAGAATGACCCTGCTCATGAATGTGGCTGCAGCAAAGGTGCACCAGTTAACATCCTGCATATTTATGTCCTCCATCAACAATATTTCCCTGTTCTCTGCCATCCTAAGGATGCCTTCTATAATTTCCTTGTCCATTCCCTCCCCCTGAGAGGGAGGTCTGAATACAACCTCTGTGCAGATTCTGGTGCTATTTTCTGTCTCCAGGGTGACCCACAGTGCCTTCTCTCTTCCCTGTTTACCCTTTAGTTCCATTGTTTTGATCCCTTCCCTTATGTAGAGAGCTACTCCTCCTCCCCTTCTATCCTCCCTGTCCCTCCTGTAGATAGTGTACCCTGGTATGTTGACATCCCAGTCATGGTTCTCTGTGTACCATGTTTCTGTGACTGCTATGATATCCAGATGTCCCTCTTCCATCAAGGCCACCAGTTCAGAGAACTTATTACCTAGACTATGGGCATTGGTACTCACTACCCTCCATTTTTTGATGGCCATACCCCTTTTTGCCCCATCTCTGTCCTTACTGCCTTTGCCTTTTTCTCCATTTACACTGCCCTTCTCCCTATCGACTTCTCTAGCTTGGTGTTTACATCACTGACTACCCTGATTTTTTTTTGGGGGGGGGCTAGGATTTCCCTGTTCCTTTTCAGTGTCTCCCCTCTTGGCTAGTTTACATGCCAATGAAGAATTTAAACCTATCACCTAGGATCCTGATTCTCCTCCTGGACAGATGCAGACCATTACACCAATATAGGCCTGCAACCTTCTAGGTGAACCCCCAGTCCCCAATGAAGCCAAAACCCTGAGCTCTGCACCAGGTTTTTCAACAATTGATTGACTCTCATGGTGTGGAGCACCCTAGCCTTACCCATGCCATAGACAGGCAGCACCTCTGAGAAGGTTACTGTGCATGCTACTTGTCTAAGGCCCTTCCCCAACCCCACAAACTCCTCCTGCACTGCTCTGATCCCTTTTCCAGCCAGATCATTTGTCCCTAAGTGGACAGTGACATTCAGCTGCCTCCCCTGTGCAGCTGCTCCCGTGATCCTGAGGATTTGTTCCCTGTCCCTCCAAGCCATGCTGCCATGCAGGCACCTTACCTCCCTCTTCCTCCTCCCCCAGCTCTACCCTCCTAACAATTGAGTCCCCAACCAGGAGTTATTTCCTTCCCCATGGGGTCCCATGCCACCCTACTGTGGGTCTCCTTTGTGGAGGTTCTCAGCATCCTCCTCAGTCTCCACTGCAAGTGCCTCCATAGAGGAACCACACTCTGCCAGAATGACGTATGAATTGTGGAGAGGTACAACTGGAGGAATGCACCTCTGTTCCACCACCCTCACCCTCCTTGAGGCCACAGTGGTCCTACCGCTCCTCTTTCTTGGCAACCTCTGAGGCAGCAGCAGCCCTGGTGGTCCCTGGATGGGAAAAGAGGTCACCCAAATCCTGGCCAACTCAGTCTGGAGATGAGCAACCACCTCCCTCAGCCCAGAGAGGTGCCTGCAGATGAGACAACACTACATCCTCCAGAACGTCTCCCAGAAGGCTGCCACTGCACTGCACTACTCCCATCATGTCTTATTTGTGGCCCCACAACTGTTGTTTTGTATGCTTACTCTTTCTTCTTTCTGTTTATTTATTTATCTTTTTTTATGTTATATATATATTTTTTCTACTTACTTTCCTGCTTCCTCTGTGCCCTTAAAGCTCCTGCTCTTCCTGTTCTGAGACAGAAAGTTCCTATATTCCTCAGTAGTCTCCTTCTTACTTGCTCAGAGTCAGACCTCCAACAGCTGGGGGGAGGAATGGAGAGCTACTTTATTCCTTCTAGGATAGTGAATCTTTTGTGCCTCTGTGATCACTCCCTTCCTGCTCCCAAACAGGAAGTTCCTGTTGTCAGTCAACTCCTGTGCCTATAAAAGTAGAACTAGCTGGGGGGGTGGGGTGGAGGGAAGGGAAGGCAATAAAGTCCCAGAAGAGTTATAAAGTTCTAAAAGCACCTCATTCCTCTTGCAGTTCTCTGCCAAAAGCTATCTATGGCAGATTTAAATGCAAACACCTGGCTTACTGCTGCCTAAGCCACTTACCCTAATTCACAGTTTCCTTCTTCACCTAGCTAACTGCACAGATAACAATTCCCTTCACCCAACTCAGATGAACACACTAACTCTTATTGTTTTGTTTTTACCCTGAATCGAAGGTCCCAGTAATAGAGTTCTGGTTATTTAGTCCCAGTAGAGTAGTAAAGTTCCAACAGCACCTCCTTACTCCTGCTGTTCTCTGCCAAAAGCTATCTAGGGCAGTTTGAAATGCAAGCAACTGGCTTCCTGCTGCCTAAGCCTCTAATTCACAGTTTCCTTCTTCTCTTAGCTAACTGCATAGATAACAATTCCCTTCTCCCAACTCAGACAAACACACTAATGCTTTTTTTTTACCCTAAATTGAAGGTCCCAGTAGTAGAGTTCTAGTTCTTTAGTCCCAGTAGAGTAGTTCTAGTTCTTTAGTCCCAGTAGAGTAGTAAAGGTCTAAAAGCACCTCATTCCTCTTGCTGTTGATTTCTTTACTGCCGTTATACTGTTGAAACAGGGAGTGGAGGCGAACTGTGATGTGACCCACAAATCATATGACTAATGATGCGCATACCCCGTTCCTGTTCTTACCATTGCTAAGCAATGGTTAGTAGCATTATCAATAGAAAGCTGCTGCAGTTGCGATCTAAATAAAACTGTATTACCTCCATCCCCATCCATTTCTGTTTATTATGTGCATTTGTAGCTGGTCAGGATGAGCAGTGTGGCTTCACTATTTTACTAGTAGGGTGGCAAAAAAAAAAGGGATGGACTGGATGGGAAGTATATGAGAGTATTAAAAGACAGGGGTGTAATATAAGAAAATGTCACTAGCAGAGATGGACTGGTTTTCAGAAGGATTGTTGTGGAGCATTTCAGATGTGTGACATTTAGATGTGGGGGTGGACTAACTCTGGTAACCCCCGTGAAGGTCTTTTAACTAAATGTAACTATGTGTACTTAAAGTAACGTCAGAGTTTAGTGAGTCAAGACAGCATAATATCTCATGTATAAGCAAGCAATAACACACTCTGAGGTGTGGGTTATCGCCTGATAAGACACACCCAGGGTGTGCATTAAGGCATGAGGCACTTACGCGGAGTGCCTTATGCCCTGAGCGTGCTCTTATCAGGCGATAACCCACACCTCAGAGTGTGTTATTGCATTTATAAAATGGGCCCTTCAAGCAATTATTTAATGGATCCTTATCTAACTGATTAAAAAAGAAGAGAGCAAAAAAAAAAATCTAGAAAGGAAGTTTGAATAGGAGAAATACAAAACAAATAGTCCCATTTGGAAATTGTTTCCTTAGTAGTAGAGGGCTGGCTATGTATTTCTTACTATATTTTTCAATTGGTTTAGTAGCATTACCCCCCCCCACACACACACAGACACACGCACACACATTCTTTTTTTGTTTTGTAGTGTGTTAAGCACAAGTGCTCAGAGTTTCCGTTTGCTTGAGAGGAACTGTAGGCTTTACTGACAACTAGCTTGTAAATAAGTCCTTTCTAAATAACGTCATGTGTATTTAACAAGTTTTATTTTGGGTTAGATCTTTTTTAGAAGGTGCTGACATCTGAATTGCAAGAGGAAGAGAGTGTACAGTTCAGAAATCGGTGCAATCATGAGCGAGCATTGTCATGGAAACAGATGCTGCGTTTGCTGAATTGTGACCGTTCAACTCTCTCAGTTGCTGGGCATGTAAAAAGTTTAATTTTTGGATTACCTTTAGTTTGTTTTAGTTCTATCAAGGTGCCAAGAGTCAAAATCCAGCAGGGAGAGAGTTCAAAGTTCAGAAGTGGGTGCAACACCGAGCGGTGTTGCCATAACCCCGCACAATGGCGTTCCGGTAGTTTTGTGAAAGTACGACTGTGTAATTTGATACTCCTTTTTGTAGTGTTTGGAATTTCAGAAACACACAAAAAATACAAGAGAGACTCAGAAAAAGAGACAGAGATTGTTCAGTTTAAAAAGTCTGTCCGTGTCACTTTGAATGTGAGGGAATCGAGTGTGTAAAGAAGGAAAATGGCAGGGTTTAAACGGAGGAGCGGAGAAATGGTAGCCATGGAAAATAATGAAAGTATGTGCATATTAGCTTATTGTTGTGCTTGTTAAACACTTTTGTTGGTTGGATTTTGAGTTTTTTTCTGAGTTGAGCGCAGATGACTGACTTCTGGTTTTGCGATTTTGAGCTGTACCAGGCTGTGTTTTTGTTTCTGCTTGGCACAGCTCAGTGATTTGTTGTTGTCAAGGAGAAGATTGGCAGTCATTAGTGCTGGTTGACTACAATATCATGGATTAAGGACACGGCTGGAAAGCTGAAACAGCCAATCAGTGGCTTACATTTTTTAGCCCATTTTATAAACATTATTAATGAATGATGCAATCGTATGGTGTTTAGAGTATCCACAATAGAGAATGTAACCCACTTTGAACTGGAGAAAAATTAATACTTAAATACCATTCCACTCAGAGATGAGAAACCTACAGCCAGAATTTAATAAAGAGAAAATACAGCCATCAAGGACCTTGAAAGTAAGCATGGGGTCCTGACATACAGCCATGTTGAAATTGGCACCATTACTGTGTAAATACCACATATTTTGACATTTGTATATAAATAAGTGTTTTTAAAATTGTGATTGTGATTTGTATGCTATTTTTTATTTATTTATTTATTTAGAGTCTAGGATTACAAACAAGTACCTTTGAGACAAGATTCTTTTACAAAGGTGCCACGTCAATTGAGGTACAATACAAATGTTACATAGAGTTGAGTAACAATGCAGAAATGGTGTATAGACATTTTCTAGCTGCTAAAATACATCACATTTAGGCAAAGTGGGTACCAGAGGGGGCAGGGTAGACAGAGGTAGCTGAGGCTTGGAATGGACACAAAAAGAGCAGTGTAGCCATGGGCATTTGTCAGGCCTCAAAAAAGTGCTGGGGGATAGGGGCAAAATGGGAGGATAGGCTGTAGGATGAAGGAGGGATGGGGTAGGAGTAGAAGTGCTGGGGGGGAGAGCAGATTATGAGGGGACAGTCGCAGGAGCTAGAGGCAGCTAGCTAGGTGGAGGTGAAGGTTGGCTTTGAACGGGCCTAGCTTTTGCAGAGAGAAGATGTCTTTGTTGAGTCCATTAATCCAGCTAGGAGCTTGGTGCGCAAAGGATCTTTGGTTCAGTGTGGTGCGGCACCAAGGAATGTGCAGCATTTGATTTTCTGAAGCCCTGTTGAGGCGGGGGTTGCATACTGTATGGAGAAGAGTTTGGACTCTGGGGGAGCAAGATGCAGCATAATTTTCTTAGCTATTAGACAAGTTTGGTACTTGATACAGTTTGATAACTGGAGCCACCCTGTTTGGGCATAGAGGTCACACATATGGATGAGACGGTGGGATCCTGTGATGAGTCGGCAGGCTTTGTTTAGGGTGAAGGATAAGCACCTGAGGGCTGTGTCAGTTGCAGAGCCATAAATAATCAGACCATAGTCAATTTGTGAGACCACCGAGCTCTGAACTGCTATCCTTAAGGCATCTGAGGTAAGGCATTGCCTGTGCCTGTAAAGGAGACCAATGCGTGTGTTTGCAGCTTTGGTGATGCTATCTATCTGGATGCCATAGGATAGGTTGCTGTCTATGGGGATTCCCAGATATTTAAAGGAGTGAACCAGTTCAAGGAAAGCACCACAGCACTTTGTAATATTAAGGGGGTGAAGCCTGTGTTTGTTGTGGAAGCCACAGAAAAGCATTGACTTGGTTTTCTAATAGCTGAGAACCAGCTTTTGACTACTAAACCATGTTTCAATAGAGGTTAAGCTCTTCTAAAGCTTGTTTTGGAGTAGGTGGGGGTCCTGTTGGGTGGTGTGAATGACAACATTGTCAGCATAGAGTAGGATTTGTTCTGGACAGAATTGTGGAAGATTGTTCAAAAACAGGCTGAAGAGGAGTGGCCCAAGAATGGATCCCTGGGGGACTCCTGAGCATATGGGTCTAACATCTGAGAGGTCATCAGCAATTTCCACTCTTTGGGAACAGTTTTTCAGTAGCTCTTAAACCAAGTTGTAGACTTAGGGGACAGACCAGCTTTTAACAGTTCTATGAGGAGTATTCAGTGATGGACGGTGTCAAAAGCCTTGGTCAGGTCTATGAAGACCGAACCAGTGAGGTCATTATTGTCCAGAGAGTTGTGAATTGCTCCTGTGAATTCAAGAAGGGCAGATGTGATGCTGTGGCCTTTTCTGAAGCCGTGCTGTTGTTTGCAAAGGATGTCGTACTAGTTCAGATATTCCATTAGCTGGTCAGATACAAGACTTTCAATGGCCTTAAAGAGGGGGGTAGTATGGATATAGGCCTATAGTTTCCATGAAGGGCCTTATCCCCAATCTTGTGAACTGGTGTCACAGTGGAGGACTTCCATCTGTCAGGGAACTAGCGTAGGGTGAGGGAGAGGTTGAAAATCCAAGTTAGAGGAGATAGCACTTCATCAAGAGTAAGGGACAGCAGTCTGAAGTCAAGTGAGTCGCCACTTATTCTATGGACTTCATGTGTCCTGACTGCTCTGAAGTAAAAAGGGGGGTGATTTGATAAAGGGGGTGGAGGAGGGTACAGGAGGGAGGTCTTCATCGAAGAAGTCTGGAGGAAGAACACTATTGAGGTCAGTGAATACATTATTGAATGTGTTAGCTATAGTGGAAGGGTCAAGAGTTATAGTCCCATCCACGTCCAATATCGAAGGTGATGTTTTGGGCAGTTTCCCTCTAACTTTCTTGAAATTATTCCAGAAGGACTTCCCCTTTTCCCAGGTGTTTGTGAGGGCATCTTTGTAATAGTTACTTTTCTTCAGGCGTATTTCTTTGGTGCAGTTATTTCGGGTACATTTGTAATTTTGTATATCTTCTTGCCTACTAGTGGCCCAAGCCTGAAACCAGAGGTGGTCCCTAGCTTTCAGCAATGTTAGGAAATCAGCAATGAGCCATGGATTACTAAGGCTTTTTACTCTAGGTCACTGTTAGCCTTGGTGCTGAGCAATACAGATTTTTTAAAATCTGTTTATTTATGTCTACTATCCAAATAGGCACACCATGTCTACCCTGAAGAAGCCCTTATAGAGGGTGAAACATCGGGGGTACTTACCTGAGTCATGGTGATCTCCATGTGACCGTGATGACATAAAAGAAAAATTCAAAAGATATTTCATTGGAAGTTGGCTGATTTTCTCCGTTCTTCTGCTAAGCACAGGTCAACACCAGCACTCAACCTTAACTTGTTTATGAAAAATAAAGTTTAACACCAGGGGACAATCCTCCTTTTTGAAATATACAACAGCCTGACTGAAAATATGGTACTTATTTCCATATGTGAGTGGGTAGGACTATAACTCACGAATGATGATGCCACACACAAGTTATAGGGATCCTGCCCCTTTAAGAGTGCAAATAAATGTCATATTTGCAGGCAAGTTGTTGTATATTCCATTTATACAACTTACATATCCAATCATGAAATAAATGGAAATGGTTACCTAAGTAAAAAATACATTTGTTTCATTTGGGTACCCAGCAGGGCCAGCAGTGAAAATAACCCACTTATCTGAATGACTTCAGAGTAACATACACTGTATAAATAATATCTATCATAGTTTAGTTATATACTATGTATGCCAGAATGATTTGAGAGACCTATAGCAGCTATGCTGCTTGTTAGCTTGTAATGTGTAACATGCCCTGAGTCTGCATGATAAGGTGTCTAACAAATAAGATGGACTTACTTATATATTCACAATCATATCCTATATAATACTCCATCTCACATACTGCCATCCTTCACCCTCCAGTCTTACTCTCCTTTGCCATGCTTAGTAACCCCCACATTCACCCACCCAGTGCACAGTATTGCTGTGCTGCTTTTGAGCATTTGCAAATTTAATACCAGCTGCACTTTACCATATCCTAATTGCACCTTACTGCATTGTTTATTATCTACACATTGTTATTTTGTCTTGGCACATTTGTTAATTTATTGCACTTTTTTGAATCATTACACTGTCTGTCTTCCACCCTTTCCCCCAGGATGTGTGTGTTGAAACCAACTGCTGCCAGCTCAGAATGTATTTCCTAGTAAAGCATAGAAGCTAGACAACAACGGTAGAAAAAGACCAATGGTTAGTGCTGTGCAGAATGCAGTATTTTGCCAGTGGAATTAGTGCAGAATAACCATTCCACTGGTCGAATTTCTGCTGGAATTTCATTAGTTCTTCTGCGGAATAATGCATGCTGTGATCTGTAGAATAATATTCTGTGGAACAACATGTTTCCATGGAAAATCATTCCGCTACAGTTTCAATAGAAAATATTGAGATTCACAAAAAAAAAAAAATCTGTAAAAATGTTGTGGAAATCTCATTCTGCAATTTTCTGCTGCAGAATTCTGCCATTCCATTTCCAGTGAAATTTAACAGAATTTCAGTGGAGTTTCAGAAATTCTACAAAATTCCATTCTGCTGGAATTTGAAAATTCCACACAGCACTACCAATGATCCATACTGTCTGACTGTAGTTCCCTAACAACCCCCAGGCTCATCGTCCAAACAGTGTACTAGCCATCACTATCCACATTCCTGTTCCTCTTCCTGCTGCTACTGCCCTGAGTAACCACTATACTCTTCACTTTGTCCCAGTCAAGCTTGAAATCATTTATGGTTTTAGTACCCACCACTTCGACTGGCAGACTGTTCCATGGTTCCACCACCCTTTCTGTAAAATAAAACTTTCTCACATCCCTCTTGAGTATTCTTCCTGTCAATTTCCCCTTATTCCCCTGTGTCCTTGAACTGTTACTCATGCTAAACAGTTCCCTGCAGTTCACCTTGTTTATTCCTTTCAGGAACTTGAGGGTCTCTAGCATATCTCCCCTCTTTCATGTGGCCTCCAGCGAGCATATTATGTTCAGTGACTTAAGCCAATCACCGTAAGATCTGCCCAGCTGGCCCTGAAGCATTCTGGTCACCCCAGTTAGTAACTTTTGAAATCAATAAATCAATCAATCCAGTTAATAAATAAGTAAATGAACAAATAAACAAATAAATAAGTGAATAGATAGTGGGTAGGGCTGGGACATGTAACAGGAGTAAAAGAAGACAGAAACAGATTCTCTGTGGTAAAGAGTTTAGAAATGTTCCCAAGGAAAGTCATTTAAGTAACTTGCCAAGTGAATGTCACTGTATGAGTCTCTGAGTAGAACTCAATACTAAGCAGGCAAGAAGTTAGAACCAAATGCATCTTCTTATTGGTGTACGAATGTCACTAAAGGGAGTGCTTTCATAATATTGTAATATATGGGTACCACTGTTTCCCATAGGGAATCAGTGACATCAAAACTCATAATACCACTGCTCTGACATCAGAAAGTCATAATGCTATTGTAATAACTGGGTGACATTTTTCTCATAGGAGAAGCTGGTTAATAATTCACCGATATAACCTGCAACTTATAATGGCGAACATGCACCAGCTTCTCCTCGGCCCTGCTCTCGCTCACACACACTGCTCTAACAAGTGCCATGAATTGGCAGTAACACAAACACCTTGGCGAAGCATACACTGAGCCAAGAAACTGCCACCACAATATAACAAATTCTAGCCAGAGCCGATAGGGCTGTGAAAAAACTGCCATGCTGCTAAATCAGTCCTCTTGAATTTATTTAGTCAGAGTAAATGCTGCTGGTGTGTGTGTGCGTGTGTGTGTGTGTGTGTGTGTGTGCTCCCAGTTCAAGTTTGCATTTTTCCTGTAACTGCAGGGCAATTTTCCTATGTTTTCCTGTAGATAACATTGTTTCCAGTGGAAGTCAAATTTCTCTGTTTTCCTGTATAACTAATGCAAGTATATGGGAAGAATTTCCCTGTAGATTGCTTCAAATCCCTGTAAACAGAGTTCCTTACCATTTCGATAAAATATCTGACATCTGTACAAGCTTAGTTAAAGGAGAACTGCACTGAACCCCATGAGTAATGTTTCCTGTAGAAGCTTATTTCATATACTGTAGTGGATCCCCTTCTGTTTCTGTCCAATTTTTTGCTGTCCGTTTAGTTAACCCATTGGATATTTATGGATTACATTCTGCTGCAAAGTGCCATCTAAGAATTGTATGATGTTGTTTATGTCCCCATGAACCTAAGCATTCTAAATTAGAACACAGATGCATTGTACCAACAATGTAAGTTCTTGACAAGTTCATACTGTTATAAAATGGTCAGTGCCAGCAGTGTGTGAATCAGAAACACTCACTGAATTTACCAAAAGGCCAGTTAAGATTAAGCAGTAACAAAACGAGAACTGGTATTTAAATAAAATAACATCTACTTCTACAAAAATGCATGTTTGTTGATTCCAGGCAGTTCTCCTTTGAAATATTAACAGCCCAGTCTAAATTGTTCACTATTTATGGGGCTGACAGTATAGCCTAGAGCAGGGTTCTCAAATGGTGAAGCCAGCCTCCCTGGGGAGGCCCCAACCTGTTCCAGGGGAGGCTCAAGCAAGTCTTGAAAAAAGTATTGTATTTTAATTTTGAACTTTTGTGTGAAGGGATAAGGCAAACTGAAAGAGGATAACAGTAGGTGAATTTATGTATTTATTCACAAGTCGGTGACCAGGGAAGGTGCTGTACACTGAGCCATGGCTTATTTCAGGTGTACCCAGGGAAGGGTAGTGAGAGAATACAATTTAAAATGTAACAGTAAAACACTCAAGCAATACAAAATGAATAGAAGTGCAAACAAATTAAGAACAATAAACTAACAATGCGAGGAACAATTGATCAATTAGACTGGCAGTGGAACTGTCCAAATACAAGAGTTAGCCATACAGCTACTAGGAATAAGAATAGGAGGCAGCAAAATGATTCCTGAGAAGCTGCTTAAGAGCAGGGTGAGAGGGGAAGATGCAGAGGTCAGCAGGAAGGTTATTCCAGTTAGAGGGGAAACAGAAAAAGCAGTCTGACCCATGAAGGTATGGCAGTAAAGGGCAACAATGGTTCAGAGTCAAAATACAGGAGCAAGTTGGTTGTCCTGTTGAGGGGTGTTACAATAAGCTTAATAACATGAGAGCCAGCTATGCAAAGAGGTTTCAATTTTTTCCTGATGTACTGTGAAAAGTAGGCTATTTTCTATGGGGAGGCCCTAACATATTTCAGTATTTTGGGGGAGGCTCAACATCTTTTCCATGGCTTAGGGGAGGCTCACTATGACAAAGTTTGAGAACTGTTGGCCTAGAGGTTAGAGTAATGAGCTTTGTACATCCAACATTCAGACATGGGTTTGATTCCCACACCCTCCATTTCCATACTGTGTAGCTCTGATTAAGTCACTTACTCCCCCCAGTGTTCCTGGGTTGTCCCTAGAAACAAGCACCTCTGCCTAATTGGCCTTACCTGTTTACCAAAGATATATTTATTAAATTACATTTATAAACTGTAAACAAACATTAAACTCCAGTACACAGATTCCAGATCCATGCAATAACCAACCTACCTACTCCAAACAGAGTCCATTTAAGTACTCTATCCCTCTCTATAAATCTGTTATTTTTTTCCTTTTAGTTTACTCTAATACTGACCTTCTGCTGCGTGGGAAGGAATGCTCACTCAAACAGTATAGCTGAACCTCAGACCATAAATCCTAGATAAGAGATGAGCAGTCTGTGTCACATGGCCCACCCCTAAGCAGGATTGTATACACACGCGCGCACACACACACACACACACACTTGAAAGCACTTTCCACTTGACACTTGCAACTCCAGAAACAGCAAACAAGCATGAAGCACCTCTTTTGTTCTATGTGTGCCTGGGCAACTGGACTTAATTAACTCTGTCATGCTAGTTTATGCTTACTTTTTTTGTTTGTTTGTTTAAAGAGCAAGATCCCTCGGGCCAAAAAAAGTGATAGGGCTACAGCACCCCCTTGCCCTGCAGTTTGTATGTGTGCCCATAGGAATGAAATAGTTCACAGACTGCAGGTTCACTGTCTGTAATCTGACACTGTAGACTACAGCCATTATATAATGAGTTAACCCCTAGGTTGCTGAAAGAAATAGAATACATATATTAGACTGAGCTGGACAGATGATAGAAACAGTAGTTTAAAAAGTATTTTTTTGTTAATATCCTGAGAAGTTCTGAGGCACAATACAGTAGCATTCTCCCTCCCTTCAGATGCCTTTATCATAGAGCAGCAAATAGCAAAAATCAGAGGGGGAGTGCACTACTTTGCAGCTGTGGAGGAATACTTCCAAATGTCTAACAAGGGAGTTCCATGAAGAGCTGTTTGAGAGCTACAATCTGATCGATGACATAAGGGCTGTAAGCTCCACCCACAGCCCTAAAAATAGCCCATAAAAGTACATCTGACCCTCACTAACCTTCCAACTCTGCAGCAGTGCATTTCAGACAATCCATCACTCTGAAAGTCTCTCTCTCTCACTCTCTCATGTTTCCATACAAACCATCATGAACTCTGACCTCTGCAGCTCATTACCATATCACCTTGACAACGGCAACCTACAGCAACTGAAACTGATTCAACGTTAAAATAAAAACTTAAATCTTGCCTCAAGTTCAAGTTTTTAAAACATGTTTCATTTCATTTGCAACTGTTCTTATGTAGTAACAGGTCTCTCAATTGCAGATTTCACACTCTGCTGTGTTAGAATAGCACTGATGCTCTTACCAATGCCACAGTCTGTCAGTAAAAGCAAGCAGTTCCTATTTATGTAAAAAAGTAATGTATTCACATATATACAAATAGGATGTGTATCCAGTTTCTTGTTTAATGCTGTCTTATATTCTGCTGAATAAAAATAAGACACAACACTCAGCTTCACATACACTCTTTGATTTAATGAAAACTAGTTAAAGATAAAACATCCCCAGCAGTTACATAAAACAATACATGGGAGAAGTGTAAAACTCAAATTTAATGCACACTGTCTGTGTGTGATACTTGGATAAACCCGTTGAGCTTTGCTCGCGGGGTTTATGTAGCATCCCACACCTCGGGTGTGCATTAAATTCTCTTTATGCACCCCCCATGTATTATTCTATATATAATAACTGGCCATGATTTTTTTCAATGGTGATGGCCAGTTATTATTTGCCATAATAACCAGCTGGTTATTATGGAAAGTAAACATTCTAAACAGAACAGCTGTGCATGAGTCTGTCACTCTCTTGAGCACAGTGCAAACTAACTGAAACTGAAGCTTTTGAAACCAAAAGCTTGCTGAGAAATCCTTCTGCAGCCACTTTAGATAGCAGCCCCACAGCCACAGCAACCACAGTAAACAAAAAGCCACATACAAAAACATAAAAATGTAAAAATAAAGGCATCCAGATATCATGGCACTAACAGCTGCCACCCTTAACACATGTTGACTTTCTCAAGTGTAGCACTTTCACGACGGCCACTTTCATTTTCATATGGCGAGGCTGACTCAGCCTGCGACTGGTTCCAGCTTGTTAAATTACCCTTGTTCCTGAAACCCCCCACCCAAAAACAAAACAAAAAAAAACTACAACAACGTGAAAGGGGATCTTCACAGAACTACTCAAATTGAAAATTGAAATCCAACTTTAAAAACGGACACACATACTATCCTGATGGGACTCCACTAACAAAAAAATGTCTGTATTCCTCTGTTAAAGTGGGCACAAGTACTCTTCCAATGGACCACCACTAAATAAAAGTAGAAAAACCTCATCAAGCCATTAAATCTCTGTGTAGTAAGCAATCTAAGCATATGTTTCTCTGGGGACACTGCCAGACCACCACTGCTTATTTTTTTTGGGGGGGGTAATGAAAGAAATTGATGGCCAGTATTATAAAAACTAAATCATGGGGTGGTGTGCGCACTGCAATTTAATGCACACCCTCAGTGTGGGATGCTTTTATTAACCCCTAGAACTTTGCTCTCAGGGTTTATGTAGCATCTCATACCTTGGGTGTGCATTAAATTCACATAATGCGCACTTTCCATGCATTATACTCTATGATCTGACAGCAGATCAATGGTATTATGAGCTGGAATGTTTGGAACGTCCCATATATTACAAAAAATAACAGGAAATCAGCAGTAACTAGGCTTGCAATTCCATCTTGGGATTATGGTGACATCATAAACTACTCAAGCTTTGCTGTCATGATTTATGATGTCACCAGAATCCCTCGATGGAATTACAAATAAAATAATAGATAAGGGACTGTGTATTACAAGACTATAATACCATCAAGAGGATCTGGGTACATGTGAACCTTAAGACCGAAGCTCAAGAGGTTCCAACATGTCTTCAGAACCTTGAGATGGCATTATAACTGAGTAATCACAGTCCCCTATCTTTTAATTTTTGTAATATATGGATCCACAGACTTTTGAGTAGTCAGTCACATTAAGGGTGCTGCACTATTTAGATGAAAGGGAGAGATATATTTAAAAAAGTTAGCCTCAGCCAGGCTCTGTGAACTGCCATTTCATGGACAGCACTGCTGCTGTTGAGGGGTCCAGAGGGGCTCCACAGAGGAGGACTGTCTTTCCCATGCACCTCCACAGTGCCCCCAGATAAGGAGAGCACCTTCACCGGGGGGTCAGTTTTAGCTGAGCTTGCCAGTTTTTCCTGCTTGAAGCCTCCTCCAGTTGTATGCAATGTGACTGAAGGCCCACTTCCTGTGCCACAGATCCACCTATCAGGAGGCACTTGCTGTGTTTCAGGAAGCTATCTGAAAGGCAGAGAGAGTGATACACAAAAATGTCAATCTTCCTGTGTCTCTGTGAGGTAGTTTTCTTCCTTCACTACCTGTACCACTGTTAATGCAAGTCTGAGAGGGACCACACATTCTGAGACAATTCTTGGCCTGCACCTCTATATTAGGAC